>CM052798.1:41196125-41241459 GCA_028533885.1 Nasua narica | reverse complement strand
CTGAAGCAAACACTGGGGGATGGGCCCCAGCAATCAGTGTTTTAACAATCCCTCTGTGTGATTCTGAGGCACTCTCTGGTTTCAGATCCCTTGAAATCAAAGTAACCTTTGTCAGAGAGGGATGGAAACATTGTAAGTTCTATGAATGTTTCTGCAACTCAGTAGTTTAGAAATGTATCATTAGCAGACTGTAGGCTGGGAATTGCTGGGGTGCCTGGAATTCTGAGTTAAGCGGGGAAGGATCCCAGTCTCGAAGAATTCACTGTCTGACGCAGAGAGAGTGGCAAATATACAACCTACTGTAATATATTACTGGGTGTGTTGGGACAGAGGAAAGCAGAGAGAGCTGAGGAAGAGCAGGCAGGACTGTCAGCTGGGAATCTTCCAGAGTAGCATAGGGTTAATGGTAAAAATGGGTGGGCTCCAGAGACAACTGGCCCGAGTTTAAGCCAACCTTCCCTATTTACCAGCTTTGTGGCCCTGGGTAAGTTGGTACTCAGCCTCGGTGTGCCTCAGTTTCCTATCTTAAAAATGACAGCGATGATACTAGCATAGGGTCCTTGTCCTGAGCAAATGAGTTCTAAAGCACAAGCCCTTGGAATAGCGCGGGGTTCATTGTGAGCGCTCAGTATTAACTGCTACCATCTGATTGCAAGCAGAGGCTTTCAGCTGTCCCTAATTCGTGAGGGCAGGTGAGTGAGGCTGAGGGGAGGTTATTTAGGCAAAGTTTCCACCGCTCTTGCTACCCAAAGCACAGTCCCTTCCAGCAGCGTCAGCAGCCTCTGGGGGCTTGTTGGGAATGAAGCACCTCGGGCCTGCCCCCAGATCGGATGAATCGGAACCTGTGTTTTAAGAAGAGGCCCTGGTAATTTTTTTTTTTTTTTTTTAAAGCCAACTTTAAAAATGGAGAAACACTGGTGTGGAATAGTGATTCGGCGTCCCAACCGCACATCCCGGGCAAAGGCACCGAGGTCAGGAGACAACTCCTTGCAGGTCTGGGTTGCGGGGCCATGCGTGCGTTTGCAACAGGAAGCGGCGGGACAGGAGAGGAGCTGTGCACAAGCAAGGCCCTGGGAGGAGGACGCAACCTCCGCCTTCGGTCGCTGCGCAGTGGGAGCGGCGTTCTGTGCGAGGGCGCTCAACAGAGTGGCCAGGCCGGGCTCCGGGTTGGGGCGGCCAGTGCAGCTGGAGGCCAGAGAGGGGTTTCTGAGAGAAAAGGGGAGAGTCGGGGGCAGTGAAGGCGGAGAGGAGGGAATGAGTTTAAGGATTACCAGAAAATGGCTCCGGCTGAGCAGGACTACACACGATGGCAATGAGGAAGGCAGTCGAGGCAAACACGATTTAGACTGAGTTTACAAAGCTCCTCCGCGGAAGTTTTTGTTCAGCACCCTTTTTAAGGGTTTCTGTCTGGTTCCGTTTCCCAAAGACGACCGCTTGCTGAGCCTTCTATTCTTATCCACATAGGGATTTCTTGCAGCACACTCAGAAAGCATTTGGGATTGTTTCCTGTGGACGAGGATTTGGAGACAAAATGTCCTGGCGGATCTCAGGAATGGAGGTGGTATTTTTCCATCTTCCTCCAATGTTTCCATTGGACTGTTCAGTTACAGCAAAACTTGATTGCCTCAGATCCCTTATAGCATGAGTCGTTCCAAGCAAGTAAAGTTTTCCGGTAGCTGAGGGCTAATGTGTGATGTGCGGAAACTTTTAAAATATACTGTATTTGAGGACACACTTTAAAGCATTAGTTTTCACACTTTTTGTTTTCTTTTGTTCTTAGCAGTGGGAGCTTCTTTTTTTTTCAAGTAGAAATACGGAATCCCAAGATATAACACAGAATAAAGAGTTACTTCAACTAAAAAAGAAAGGAGCAGGCCAAGCCCCTGGCACTTGCCTTTCAATTTATCTGTAATTTGTTCCCTGAGAGTCCTCCACAGATACCTTGCACCCTGTAGAACTGTTGGAAAGTCTTTGTTTTGAAATGAACTTATTCTCTACTGATTTCACAAACAGGTGAATCAAATGTAATTTTTTATGACTGGGGGCTTTGTCATCAGTATCATTATTGCGATGTGGTTGAGTTGGTGCAGATAACTTCCACTGCGAGTGACGGAAGTCCAGCACTAGTATAAGCAAAATTACGACTTTCTCAGCCCATATCTGGAAGTGATGGTCGAATACCAGGCATGGTTGCATCTATGTGCTCAATGACTTCATCAGGGTCCATCCTCTCTCTTTCCATCTGTGGATTATACCACTCTCTGTATCTCAATGTGTCAAAATTTAGCAGTATCCAGTCCTGCCAAAGGGAGCTCTGTGCTTGTGGCTAACAAGATAATTTTGGCAGTCTCAGGTAAGATCTTTATAGGTCTTGGAACAGAGGCTCTCTTCCTCAGTCTCCATATATCAGACTCCTAATTACCCTGCCTGGGTCTCCTGCTGACCCCTAAGGCCGGTGCACAGATAAGTCATTGTGATTGACAGTTCCTCCAGAATCCTCTAGGATGGGCCAGATATAACAAGGATGTTGTGTAGACCACAGAGCAGCAGGCTCCTTTAAAAAAAATCCTGAATTCATACCGTGTGCCAGGCACTGTTGCAGAAACCAAAGATGAGACACAGAAAAAACCTAGAACTGAGCATGCAGGACCTATGCATAAACCACAGATTAATATAATGTGATGAGTTATGACTAAGGGGAATATGCAAAATATTCTGAGAGAAATGCTCTTTGACTGACTAGATGAGCAGTTAATTGTGCCAGAGGAAATCAGGGAAGACTTCACATAGGAGGTGATATTTGATGGCCTTTGCACGGTGGAGAAGGAGAAAGGAGCATCTGGCTTGAAAGAATCAGAACATGGGAAGGTATGAGGTACAAATGAGTTTGGGCGGTCAGAGGTGAAGAGCTAGGGCTGTACCCCTGGCAACAGAACTGACTTTCTTTCTTTAGTTTATGCACACACCCCCTCCCCATTTACCCTGACCTCCTGTTCCCTCCTTCCCCCAGGAGGGGTATTACCCTTGCAAAAGCTGGAGAGATGGTGTATATCCATGGCGGGTCTCCCCGAGACTGCAGGCCTACAGTCTAAAAGATCCTCAGGACAGGACCACCCCCTCCTTTAATTACCATTTACCCCTCTGCCCCCACCTAAAGATCATCCCCTTCTCTCTTCATCTCTTCTTTCTTGGGTTCTGTTTTTCTTGTTGTTGCTTCTACACTTTTCAGCCTTCCTATGAAAAGAATGATCACCACTTTTAAAGACCATCAACCAACCAGATTTTTTTTTTTTTGGTCCAGTGATTTTTTTTTTTTTTTCCAACCCATGCCACACATGAGAGTAACCTGGAGAGCTTATAAAAGTTTTTCAGTATGGAGGGCTCCACCCCCAGAGACTGTGATTCACTGAGTTGGGTGGTGCTGGAACTTAAGGAAGTTGTAAATTTCCCCCACGTGATTCTAATACGCAGTTTGAGAACCCCTTCTTCATTCTATGCACAGAGTGCATCATGTACTCACTGGAGATTTGGACCCTTCTCACGGAAGCCTGTTCATGGTTCCCCTGCTGGAAGGTCCTGTGATAGCAGAAGGCTCGTCCCTTGATGGTCACCAAGACTTTGTTGTGGTCAGATTTAATGAGATAGTCCCAGGCTTGTTACATTGTTGTCTTGTTCACGAACATTATGTTTTAGCCCTCCGGACATCTAATTTTGCAAATCAGTGTCAAGTATAGAAAAGAATCTGTCACTTGAAAGCAGCACATTCAGTAATTTTAAAGGTCAGAGACCAAATGTGGAAATTAGCTTTCAGCTATAGAAATACATTGACTTACACACAACAGAAAACATGGTCTTATGGCATAGTGGCTATTGACGCATATATAAATTAGTCTATTAGATGTACTGATACTGTTATCTCAAGTGCTTATAATAATAGCCCTCATTTATGGAGTGTCTACTTTATGATGATAGGCACTAACTATACTGCAAGGTAGTTTACCTCAAATCCTCGTGATAATGCTGCAAAGTAGAAACCTCAGACTCATAAAAGGAAGGGAATGTATTCGGGGTAATATAGTCACAGTGCTAGAGCTAGGATCCCACGCCAGACCCTCTGAGCAAAACTCCCATCTCTAGCGGCACTTGGGTGGCTCAGTCGGTTAAGCCTGTGCCTTCAGCTGAGGTCATGATCTCAGGGTCCTGGGATGGAGCCCTGCATAGGGCTCTCTCCTCAGCGGGGGAGTCAGCTTCTCCCTCTCCCCCCCTACCCCCACTCTTGCTTTCTTTCTCCCTCCCTCCCCCTCAAATACATGAATAATGTATTAAAAAAATCCTCTCATCTCTGGAGCACAAACTCCTTATCAGTGACAACAGTGTGCGAGCAGGGGGGATGCTGTCTTGTGATGGGAGCTGAGGCACAGGGCTCTCCCTGTCCTCAGAAGCTTTGTACACTGAGCATTCTTTTTTTTTTTTTTTTTACAGAGTATTGCTGACTTGACAAGTGAAATCTGATGATGGCTCACGTTAATTTGTTGTTGTTTTCTCAGATGTTGGCTCTGATCAATTTCCTTATTTTGGATTATCTGACTTCTGCGTTGTATTGGGAGTAATTCAAAAGATAAGGATGTGTTGGTTTGTCTCTTTGAACTTTTAAGCTGAGGAAGGGGAAAAGAATCCTAAGCTTTTGAGCTCTGATTTTAGTGTTTATGTGTCAGTCATTGAAGTAGAGAAGAACAAATTCCCAGTCACCCTCACCAAAAGATTACAAAGCACGTTTTGTTTCTTTTTTTTTTCCAGTTGGTCAAAATTGTGTCTGCTGTTTTGCATCTGGGAGCAAAACCGAGCTCACTAGCAAAATGTCTGTTCTGATAAATCGAAAACAAAAAGACCAAAACTAATGACTTCCACAATGGAAGGTGCCGTGGGAAATATAATACAGAGTAGTGGAATCAGGGGCTTGTTTACTATGACTCTGTGTATCCATCTGAAGGGGAGTATAAATAGTTTTCTTTACACAAAGGGACCCAGGGAATAGTGAATCAGGGAATAATTGACTTGTCTTGGTAGGTTTGTGAATGTACATTTTTATCTGATGGCAAATATGCTGTTGGCCTTTGAGTCCGTCACCCACCATAGAATTTCCTCATCTCCTATGCACCAAGATAGAGTGTCCATCCCCCTGCTAACAAAACATTTCAAATTAGCATTAATCAGCCAATGTTGTATTTGGGGCCTATGTGAAAGCCACCTACTGTAGCTGAATGGCATTCAGCAGGCAAGAAGTGATTTGCAATATAATTTAAATTAAGAGTTGGTTTCCTTTCCCATTTAGAACACACCAGTATGGAAAACTGGTTGTCAGACATTCTGGTGATGTGCATCAACTTGGCTATTCACTCAGAAAATGAAGTTTCCTGAGACACCGGCACATTTAATTTATTTTTTTTTTTCCCCTGTGAAGTTAACTTCAGCTTTTTAAATACAATGGCTACCCAAACCACAGAAAAATGAACACCATTAATTTTAATGCTCATAATGTAATGGAAGGAGATTATATTCAGTTGGGTTTTTTTTCCCCCTTTAACAGAATGTTTATTTGCCCCTCTCCTTACAAGTTAATTATTATTTTCCTCCCATAATATTCTGTTTATATCTGAGCAGCCTAACAGCGTGTGTGTTAATGTCTTCAGTTCATGAATTGCTGGTGAGTCTATCATTTTGCAGTGTCTGTCACTAAAACATCAATAGCCTGGCAGTATGCTGAGTGAATATGCGGCTGATAGGAATGCAGTGGGTTCCTTACAGAACCCTCTCATCTATTTTTATAAAACATTTAGTTTTAGTTGAGTTTCTTCTTTATGCATTGATTGGGATATTGAATGACTTTTCAGTGAATTATATAGTAGTGAGTTACGAATTGGTAACTTTTCCTCTTACCATTCAGGTATTTATTTTTAATTCATCTTTTTAATCACTTAATGGGCACTAAGAGCTTACCCCGCTTATGCAAATAGTGTGCTAAGCGGTAGGGATTAAAAATAATTAAGAAGTCCCCACCTCCCTAGACCTCCTAGGTCTCAGCAGGAATCTCCACGTGACAAGTTGAGGGGTACTCGCAAATTGGGTCTAAGGTAATAGAGGGTTGAAGGAGGGAGCTTTCCCTGGACAGCGGGCCTCCAAGGAAGACTTTGCAGAATTGGAGATGCTAGTGCTAGATCGTGCAGAGCTAGGCATTGAGTTCTTCAAGTTGCTAGTGGGATAATGAGTGTGGATGGGAAAAGGCAGTACAAGCAGAGGGAATAGTGAATGCAAAGTGGGGAAGCAAGCCTTTTGGACCCATTATATGCTACTTAAATGAGAATAACAGAAGCTGGTATTCACGTGTTCACCATTTGCTACACACTGTTCCAAATTCTTATATCTGCAAACGCAAGGGAGCCTTGAAGTTGGTATTATCTGCATCCCCTTTTAGAAATTAAAATTTGGAGAGATTTGGTAACTGTATCTCACAGCTGATAGGATCAGGACCAAGGCTGGAACACAGGTGTTTTCCCTCCAAAGCCTGCAAGTTCAAATGTTATGCTAGTGATCTCTTTGCCCTTTAGAGACTTCAGTCCCTCTGTCCGCACAAGAGGTGCTAATAATGACTGGCCTTCCGGACTGTCTAAGTACAGATGATCATGGTCCTTATCACATGTGAAGAGGATTAAGTGAGATACGAAATATATGAAATGCTTAGAACAGTATCTGGTACATACTAAAGCATTTGTTAACTGTTGGTATTATGATGATTAGTGTCTTAGACGTAATTAGAGCCCAATAATACTTGGGAATCCCAATAGTACTTAGGAATTCAAATCACTTAGGGGTAGTGTAAACTGCAGAAGGCATTGGTCAAGAAACACTTCAGGGAGTTGGTGGCATTTGATGTAGATCTGTCTGGCTTAATGGTATAATTCCTACAGATAGGACCTGGGGACAAGGAGAGTATTTTAGCAAGAAAAAATAGAACACAAAAATGCAAGCAGACGAGAAAATTCTGTCACATTTGAGGAAAGTAAACTAATTTGATGAAACCAGAAGGTCTGCAAAGAGAAGTAGGGAAAGTAAGATTTAACAGATAGGTACAAGTTATCTACAAATAATGATATTTGTTGAGTGTTTGGCATTGGGTTTTGTATGATTTAGTCATTGTAAAAATTTTCCTGGGGTCATAGACTCATTTTTTTTTCCATTTGAAGAAAATTAAGATTCAGAGAAGTCGTATATCTTGCTTACAGTCATCCAGCTAACCAGTGTTATAACTTGGACTAGAACCCAAGTCTGTGTTACGTAAAGTACCATGAATTTTGGACCATTCCACCCTTTAAATTTTGCAGCTTTGACCTTTTCTAACACATTATGAATATTTACGGAATAATGCTTTTCTAGTGAAAGTGCTAGGAAAGAAAAGTGAGAAAAAGTCAACCTGTTCTTTGTAGAATTCTGCATATCAATCACTATAGCCCAACATTTTCCCAGTTATAGCCTGTGTCTACTTCCATTAAGATGGAAAGAACTGGTGTCTCTGAGTCCCCATGCACGTATGTACCCTCAGGTTTCCTACTTGCATGTCCCTGTTAGAACACATGCCTTCGGTAATATCCCACCTCTGGAATGAGAGCTAATGGTTAAGAGTCTGGGCCTCGAAGCGGGTGCCAACCCAGAACCTCAGCTCTGCCCTTGCATAACTGTGGTCACCAACAAGATTCTTGAGTTCTTTGTGTTTTTGTTTCTCTCTCTGTTTAGTGACGATAATAGTACCTCTATCAGTGGGTTGCTGCTGGGAATAATGAATTAATACATAAAAAGACTAAAAACTATACTTAAAGTGCTGTGATCATCCATTAATATTCCCATCATTGTTGTCATTATTAGGCCTTCTATCTCCCTTCTCTTTAAATAAAGAACGCAGGCAGGCTCTGTTGGTGAAGGCAAGGGAAAGGTGTTTCTTCATACAGTGCTGAAGAGACTGTCAACATTCTACAGCCTTCGTGGATGGTAATTTGACAATATCTATCAACATTGAACATGTTTTCTTTACCCAATAATTCGATTCTAGGTTTTTGTCCTGCAGATAGACTCGGGCCATGTGCACCTTTTGAATTTTAGCCTGTGTATGGATAACCTAGTCCAGATTTTTAAAGTACAGACTGATGAATGTTGTTCTTTGTACCCTCCACATAGTCTGGTAGGACACTACCAGAGATGCTGAAATTCCGTTTTCTTTATCAGCTTGGTTCCTGGGGGTCTCCGTGCCCAAGACCCACCTCCATGCACACACCCACTAGGATGATGCTTCGTGCTGACCCGTTGACTCCAAACTCCACTGTGAGGGCGAACTTCATGCTTCATCCTCCTTTCTCCTCCCTTGGTTTGCTTTCAAAGTGACAAGAGACTTCTTTCGTTGCAGCTATGCCCTTGGCTTTTCTCGATGACGATTCCTGACTCGTGGCCCCAGCAGTCTTGGGGAAACGTTGTCCAGTTTCTTCAATCCAGATCTCGGAGCCTCCTTTCTCTCAGCGTCACCCCGACCGAGTTGACCGAACCACTTTCTAGGACACGTGTGAGTAAAACGCTGAATTATTTGATGAAAATCCTTCAAATCCTCACCTCCTCACGCAGCATCCTCTACTTTGGAGCGTGTTTTTATTTCTCTCAAATGCTGTTCTCTCCCTTTCTGGAACCAGCTGCCTGCCTATAGTTAATACTTGCACATTCATTATTCATTTAATCATGGACTTGTCCAAGGAGGTGGCTGCCAGTAGAATCTGAGAACTGAAAGGCACACACCTTTGTTCTCCTCCTGTGTGGTTCCATTCAGGGTTACTTGTCTCTGACTCAGAATGGAAACTAAATGGATTAGAATAAAACCAATTTAAGGGAAAAAAGAAATGTTCACAGACACAGAAATAGAGATTCCTCCTATCTTGGTTGCCTAAGATCTGCAGGCCTCACCAAGGAATTTAAAAAGTAATGTTTCTTATCATAAGTGACAGAAATATGCTGCTTTCTGCATCAGTAGATATGAAGATTAAAAGGTCTGACCGTATTAAACAATTTTGCACAGCACCAGGCACTCTGGGCGCTGCTCTCTCTGCCTTATTACCCTTCATCTTGGGGCTATTTCAGGCCCAATTTAAGAATACAATGCAGTCTGGCTTTGCAAATTGACATCCTTTAATTTAAACTGTCTTGTGGGAGAATTAAGAAATTATGGAACAATTATTCGCCCTCAGTTGAAAGCTGGATGGCATCCTGAGATCCTTGTACATTAGCCATTTGAATTGATTAAGTCACATAATTGAATTACACTTTTGCCCCCGTAATATCTTGTGGCAAATATGTTGGCGTCATGTGTTGGGAAAATGCTCCCATAAAAAACAATAATAGGGATTGGGGTTGGACGGTGACTTAGGTGTCCAAGAAAACCGCCAAGCAGAGTGGGCGGACATCTTGAGACTTTGCATGGGAGGTTGAATAGTAGAGCAAGCCGTTCCATCTGGAGTTTAAATGGAAGTTCATAGGTCACAACTATACGTATGATAAGGGGGAAGTATGCAGGCCCAGTCTCCCTTGGCATTATCCTTCAACATTCAGCTTAGAGTGTATTACTCATCCTCAAAGCTTTTTTTTTTTTTTTTTAAATCATAACCTCCCCCTGTCTCCTCCCCCACCGCCGCCGTGAACAAAAATGCTGGGTTTGGTATATCTTCCTTTGTCCTGCACGCTTTCCCATGTATACTTACTCATGGCACTGCCCACAATGATGACAAGTCTCCTTTACCAGCAACGTGGCCAAGCTAGGTACTGCGTCCCGACTCACCTAGCGTGGAATAGTGCTCAGTAAGGATTTGTGGAATGAGGTGTTATTTGGAAGTCTCAGTCGTTTCATCCCTAAACTTAGTTTTCTGTTGTAGAATGAGAATCAGAAGGAGGAGAAACCTGTTTATAATTCTTCAGTGTTCTTAAGTAGGGCTTTTTACACCACTTATGTCATTAGGCCATTTCATGGAGGATTTATTAAACACTAACTGTATCCATTTAACAAATGTTTATTAGAGCCTATTATATACACACAAAAGCTAGGGTAGGTGCTAAGGGGAAGAAGTCACCAAAATCCAAAAACCAAAATATTGCCTATTCTTTAGAGAAGCTCAAAATCCAGGTTGGAATTGGAGAGGTCAGTGCAGGAAATAGCCCTGTTGACCAAAAGAGCTAGCAGGAAGCTACTGAAGAGTCCAGGACTCATGAAGAGGTGATGGTACATTCCATTTGATTCCTTTCTGAAGTTTGTACTGCCCTTGGACTGTCCTGTCTGCCCGCCCCCGCCGCCACCACCACCGCCTACCCCCCGCCCCCGACACATCGGATGTGTGTGTGTGTTTTGGAACTCAGCAGAGAAGAAAACTCTGAGACTAATGTCCTGTGGTCAGGCTGGATTGTGCCTTTCATTTGAAAAATCCTCCAAGGAGAGAGATTTTAAAGCACTCTTCTCCCTGCCTCACCCCCACCCTACCCCAGCCCCTAGCTTCCCATCACATTATGCAGCCTTCTGGGTCTCTTTGCATTCTTTTGTCTATTCTGCATGGCATGAGAATATCACTCTCTTTTTCAAAGCTCTCTACTTTTTCTTTACCTTTATCAAAGAATATTCTTGGAGCTTTAAAATCCAACTACACCTCTCCTCCTGAATACTTCTGTGTGGAAGGGATTAATCGAGTCTGTCCAACATTGAACTGTAAAACCTTTAATATTTCTAAAAGGTTTAAAGCCAGCGTATTTATCACATGCATCATTGAGAATAATCTTTTTGTTAAAAAAAATTAAATGCTCATGGTAAAATATTGTGGTGATGAGCACAGTGGGCGAAAGGCTCATGCAGGGGCCCAATTGTGATGGTGGAATAGAGATTCTGCTAGGATCTTCTTGTAATATCACTCCCCTAGAGTATACCCATCATCTACCACACATCCTAGTAGTATGAATGTTTTATACTGTGGAATTCTAGAATCTTGGTGCTCAAAGGGAAAGGAAAGTAGGAGCAAGGAACTGATTTTTGTCAGGTATTGGGTCTGTATGGCTTAAGGGGGTTGCCACATTTTAATTTTCACTATTTTTTAAAAGTTTTATTTATTTGAGAAAGAGAGAGAGAGAGAGAGAGTGTGTGTGTGCACGCGTGAGTGAGCGAGCGTGAGCTGAATGAAGAGGGGCACAGGAAGAGAAGCCCAGGAAGACTTCCCAATGAGCCTGAAACTCAATACAGGGCTCCATCCCGTGACCCTGAGCCCATGACCTGAGCTGAAACTGAGAGCCTGATGCTCAACCGACTGAGCCACCCAGGTGCCCCTTCATAACAATTTTTTTTTTAAGATTTTATTTATTTATTTGACAGAGAGAGATCACAAGTAGGCAGAGAGGCAGGCAGAGAGAGAGGGGGAAGCAGGCTCCTCGCCGAGCAGAGAGCCCGATGTGGGGCTCAATCCCGGGACCCTGAGATCATGACCTGAACTGAAGGCAGAGGCTTTAACCCACTGAGCCACCCAGGCACCCCTCATAACAAATTTTTATAGTCGACACTATTACAGCTGATTTATAGACAGGGAACCTAAGATTCAGAAAGTGAAGCAAAGTTCTCAAGATCACATAAATACTCATTTGCAAATCAGAGACTTGACCATAAGCCTGTCTAATTCTTTCATTTTATTTTAGTGGCGAATGCCAGACAAATGCTTAACACAGAGTAGGTAGCCAACAAAGGGTTGCCAAAGTTGTTGGGACCGTTAGTGTGAGGGTTCGTGGGGATTTTTAACGAGAGCTCTTATTCCCTTACAGTTAGCGAGGCAATGGAGATTGTCAAATGTGATTCTGAGAACCTGAGATGTAGGTTTTAAGATGTTTATTCCAGCAGTGGTAGAGTCTCCCTTAGAGTAGAGAGGGACTCACTCAGCTTTTTATTGATATAATTAATACAAATATTGTATTTCATTACTTATTTATGAAATACTTTCACATGACTCTGCAGCCTCGTGAAGTGATATCATGCCTGCCGCCATTTTACAGATGGGGGAACTGAGACCCAAAGACAGGCCAAGTCCTCCTGCCCAGGTCACTCAGCTAGAAGCAACTGAGTCATGTTCAGACTCCTCTTCTGGAGCCAAAGCCACAACCTTTCCACTGTGCTATAATATTTTAAACCCTTCGATCCTAAGAATTAAGAAAACATACTTTTGAAGCTGGAGAAGACCCCCCACAGGCCCATCAGTCTGGCTTTCCAGACTGAAGAGCTGAGGCCCCGACACAGAAAGTAATGGCACAGAAGCCCCATGCTCTGTGTGGGATAACCCAGAGGAAGGAGGGATTCAGTCAGCCGGGGAAGGGGTCTGAGGGCCCCAGGGAAGGCTGCGGTGGGGTGGTGACTCTTAATTTCCTGAGAGGAGAAGAAAGGAGGCTCATGGAAGAAAATTCCACAAGTGATACCAATACCGAAGAAAGGCAAGGCTCTGTGGCAAAATGACAACATGGTGGTCCCGTAGGCGGAGGCCCTTCAAGGAAGCTCCGGTTTGTTGTTTCAATAGAATTAGTTGTGTAATTGCATCCTCAGACTGCCACCCTGGCACTGCACACATGTGTAATTAAACCCCACCAGCCGGGCAGCATCTTCCACACGCGTCTACCTCACGCTTCAGCTTTGCGTCAGAGCAAGCAACCAAAAGGGAAGGCCCTGAGGTTGGGGAGATGGAAAATTTCCATCTCCCCTCCCCTATGAACATGCCTCCCTGTGTTCACCACATGCACTGGGAGAAAATCAAAGATAAAACGAGTTAAAAGGAAGAACAGTTTTCAGTTCCCAGGTTCCCGCCAAGGTAACGGGCCCATTTCTGGAGCTCTTTGGGGTGGGCTAGATGTTTCCCTGGCTTACCTTCAGCAAACTGTAATTAGCGTCAGCGGAAGAGAAACAACTGTGCTGAAGAACCAGTTTCCTCCGCACAACAGCCTCTGTTCTGAAGGGCGGTCCCCAGCCCTGGGTTTTCTTTCATGGGGAGGCAGGTACAGATGACCTAGGTAACTAAAATGTGCTGATTTTGGGGGGCAGAGGCCAGTGGATAGTCTACGGTCAGATGGCAAAGTGGGCCTCGCTTATGCTTTGGCCAGTTAAAATCCTGGGGCTCTTGTCCAGCTTCGTGTACTCGGTAAACGCTCATGAACCCATACCCAGGTAAGCCCCCCTCTGTGCCGAATGCCAGATTGGGTGCTATGGGCTACAGAAGACTCCTGCCTCTGTGAACAGCCATGCTGGTCAAAGGCAGATTCGTGGAGGGATACACCAAGAACCAGCTGAGGCTTTTTGGTTTGGGAACCTTTGAGTACATCAGACACCTTTAGTTAGGATGAGTAATGCTAGCTGCCTTAACCAACAACCCTTCGCAACTTCATATTCAACACAGTGTATTGTTGCACTTAACACAGTCATTCAGGGACACGGATATTTTTCCATCTTCTGCATGCTGTCATCATCTTCAACAGGTGGCCTCTAAGGTCTTTGCAGGAGGGGACAAGAGAGGAAATTGTCTTTGGGAGATTTTGAGGGGCATTTTTTGGAAGTGACATATGTCATTTCCACCCACCTTCTGGCCAGAATTCAGTCATATATGGCCCCATTGTAATAGGAAAGGGACTGAGAAATGTGGCTTAGCCATGTCCCCAGAATAAAAATGAAACTGCTTAGATCAACACATAGTCTTGTCTTGACAAGTTCCCTTAAACTCAGTCCCAATTCAAATAAATGCAAGATCCTCTAAAAGACTGCTCTTCACTAGCACTTGAGAACTTTCCAGGAAAGATGATCTTCCAGTGCAGGATGGAAACTGTGCGGGTGAGAATCTAATTAACATAAAATATCTGGAAGGGCCTGAAATAACCTCCTAACTCTTGACCCCAGAATTCCTTTTCTAGTATTTCATCCTAAAAAGAGAGATTACAAAGATTGGTGAACAAATAAGTTTACTTCCACATGACTTGGAATTTTATTTCCAAGATGAGAAAAATGTTTCCCTGTTTTTCAAATAATGTAATCATTGAATAGGACATATTTCTAGTCTAAGGAAATTTAGGTTTTTAATGACATATGGACATGAATCTAGGCTTCAGAACTTTATATGCAATAGAATTCCTGTTTTGCTGCAAACACATCATAGAAACCTAAAAAAGATAATACATGGTGCATTAAGCTATAAGTGAATTTCTCTGTATAGTAGGATAAGGAGGAATTTTATTTCTATTTTGTTCTTCTAAGTCAGATATTATGAGTATGCATAATTTTTGTAAATATAAAACAATTTTTTTATGTGAACTACAGAGAAAAATAGCTTTGGACCAGGACTGACTCAGATTGGAGAGAATTATCCCAAGTATTCTAGGAGGAAACAGGCAAAGAGTATGTGCAAGCCATGTCCTAGAATTGGCAGGTGCACAGGGGGCACAATAGGCTGGAGACCAGAAGACAGCCTAAACGAGGTTTACAAATTCAAATTAAGGGGACCCACAACATTTTCCTCAACTGGGCTAGAGAGCACAAGTCTCAACTGTAACTGGCTTTCAAAACTGGAAAATGGAACTGATTTCAAAAAGTTCAGGAATAGGGCCATGTTTTTAAGTGCTGGCTCTACTGCTTACTAACTGTGTGGCTTTCGGCATGTGCTTAAACCATTCTGAACCTCACTTCAAAAATGGAAATAATACCACCTTATTCATAATACCGCTGTGACATTAAATATCATATTTTCAAATATTTGAAATATTTGATCAGGGCTCAAAACATAAAGGGCTTCAACAGTTGGACCTAGGAATACCCTCTTTGAGTATCTAGAAAACCAGATAAGGATGGGATTGTGGTGTGGCGTTACTGTCAGTATTGACCAGCATTTTTTAGCACCCAAGGCGACAGGAGGGACCCAGTCCGGCCTGGCATGTCCCACCAACCACAAAGAGGTGCATTTTATGCTAAAGCCCCTTCCTCAGATGCAGCTTTTCATAATCCTCCCCCCCCCGTCCTTCCCCCAGACTTTGTTCCAACCTCTACCCTACCCCCAGGGAATCATCAAAGGATCGCTTGGAGTCTGACAATGTGACACTCCCCTAAAATCTGGGGATGCTGTTGTCTTTGCATGTTCACCTTGGCATCCAGGCAGTCAAGGTCACTCCCTGTCTGGCCTGCATATCAACTAGGAGAAAGGTGCTATATCCTCAATGAAGTCTTCTAAGACAAATATGCAAGAAAAAAATATTCAAAGGCAAAGGGATTGTGGATTCTTTTCAGATGATCCTGGGTAAGGGGCTCTCAGGCAGGGACACTGCAGAACACTATACAATCAAGGAGAGGAAAGTCAGCCCCAGAAGCTATGACTTCCCTTCAGCCATAGTCAGCTTGGGCTACTATAACAAAAATACCATAGCCTGTGGGGCTTTAATAATGAACATTTATTCTTCACAGTTCCAGAGCCTGAAAGCCCCAAATCAAAGTACTGGCAAATACAGTGTCCGGCGAGATCCCCCTTCCTGGTTTGTCGTGGCCATCTCCTTGTAGCCTCACATGGCCGAGAAAGCAGACAAGATGCCAGCTCTCATTCATTGGCTCTTCTTAGAAGAGCCTTCTTTTTTAGAAGGGCACTAATCCCATTGGCAGGGGCTCCACCGTCATGACCTAATTACTGCTCAAAGGCCCCACCTCCTAATACCCTCATGTAGAGGATTAGTATTTCAGCATTGGAATTTGCGGAGGGGGTACACAAACATGCAGTCCATATCAGCATCCCTGCTGCTTAAACACAAGGTTCTGAATCTTTTTTCCCAATTCTGCCTGGAGCCAGTCTTAACATATCATCACAAATATCACCTCCGGTGATGAATATATCTATGCGTTAGACATTGTGCCTATGCATTGTCACGCCTGGCACGTCTGGCTCCCTCACTGTGTCCTGTGTCCTCCAGCAAGAATAGTTTTATTTTCCTCTTCTGCTGTTTTCACCACCCCTCCCCCGCACACCCCCCCCCACCCCCGCTCCAGGCACGTCTCTGTTAAGTGGCTGGTAAACCAGGCAAAGATGAGATAGGAGTGCTGAGAAGGTGCTATGGAATGTGTTATTTTGGTTGTCTACACTCTTTCCCTGCGCAGTTGAAGTGGACAGATTTGATGATGATCCTGGAGTGTCCTTGAAATTCAGCCTAAATGTCTTCAGCTTAATTTAAATAGTGCCCAGTGACTTATAAGAGAAAAGAACATGAAAAGAAATTGCTATGTGTGCAGCTTAGAGACTCCCCCAAATTCTTAGCTGGTCTCTGATTTATGTTGCCCAGAAGCCTGTTGCTGATTATGCTGGATGCCCCATAAATTAATGAGGGCTGGGCTTGGAGGTGACAACGATCGCTGAGTCTCTGGAGCAGAAAATGCAACACTAATACATATGTTTCAGAAATGTCCCTTTGTCTATATGTTTGGAGGAGAAAGTGCTGATGAAGATCAATTTCATATTGACTTTAAATTTTTCAATTGACCCAGAGCTCTTTTTATTAAGTAATGTGCACAAAAACATTTCATCCCAGGCCAGCTTGATGGCTTGGAGAAGTCCCTTCAGAATGTAGCAACCTGGATAGAATGAGAAATGCATTTCATTCATTTATTCTTTTATTCACCCTTTAATAAATATTAAGCACCTGCTACCTGCTCGATTCTAGACACTCTCCTGGACTGAGCAAGACACAATCTGCCCTCAAGAAATCTAAAATCTAACAAGCTCAGCAGGCACGTCGATGACTACTTCTGACCTAGTGCGATAGGTTTTGTGAAGTGGAAGTGCAGGGGTTGTGGAAACATGGACGAAGGACTCACAGAAGCATCCCACACTTCTGAGCGAGTGCAGGAATGAATGAATGAATGAATGAATGAATGAATGAGATGGCCCTCAAACTGAAACTGGGAGAGAAGTAGAAATTATAAAGGGCTGAGGAAATAGCACGTGCAAAGATAGGAAGATGTGATGTTTCAAATATAGCCCCAGTGTGTGCGGGGAGGGAGAAGGGGGCTCCAGGTAGGCAAGAAGTAGACACAGGGTAGTACCACCTGTACAAAGAGACATACTCATGGAAAGGGCTTTGCACCCCTTTAGAGGGCGCGTCTCAGCATGCAATGAGGGGCTCGTCTGGGTACATATTCCTGTGTTTAGATTGGAGATCATACATATAGGAGGTGGTTAGCCTAGGCTCACCTCCTTTGGACACTTTCCTGAAGAAGCAGCCCAGTAGAAGCAGAGCCCCAACTTTGAGAAGGCCCTGGCTTCAAATCCTGGTTCTGCCGCCCTAAACTCAGCAGATCCCACTGCTTGCTGCAAAGCTGGGCTATGTCTTCTGTTATAACTGAATGTTGGGCAACACAATGTGAAATAGTCTTTTCATTTCCTGTCTCTCCACACTTCTTTCAGCCAGTCCTTCCCACATTCTTAGTTACTGTTCATGGTCATTGGTGTTGCAGTTTGGTTTTAATTTCATTTGGATTCTCAAGCCAGTCTGGGGGACACGTGAGCACCATTCTTCTGAGCATGTAGCTCTGGGATTTGGTCCCTGGGCTTCGACTCACAGGTTAGAAGTCTTACTGTGCGCCCCTGAACTTGACTCAGTGGCCGCAGTGGCCTGCTTGATTTATGGCTATTTCTTCCATGTTTGAGCTTAGCAAACAGACAGCTGTGATGTAGCGGCTTCATTCAGCTCACCTGCTGGCATCTTCATGTTTGGTCTAATAGCTTGTTAACTGCTCTGAGGCCAAGCACTGCCCTTCCCGGGTACCATTGAGAGCGGTCTCTATGGTAACCACATCACATCGGGGACCGTGCTCATTCTTCAAGGCTTTCCTTCTCCATTTTTCTCTGGTGGCTTCTGAGTAACCTGTAATGGTTGGAGCCCTGCCTCACCCTGCCAAGAAGCCACTGCTGATTTAAAGCTTCTCAGAGGAACTTAACAAGACACACTGCTTTTCTCTGGCCTTGTTGCTTATTCTGTGTTGCCATTGGTGCAGGCCTGCCGGGAGCTGTCGTTCCTCCTTTATCATCTCTCTTTTTGGCATTCCCCAGGTACGGCTCTCACTCTCTTTCAGAAAGCTTTGACATGGTTCCTCTCTGCTCTCTCTGCTCATTAATATCTTGCAACAATCCCTTCTGAATCCTGGCTTTCAGTATGTTCTTTTTTCCCCATTCCCTGTTGTGTAGACATTCACTTATCTCTTCAGAAGTGACTCTCAAGCTCTCAGGTCTTCATCTGTACCAAAGAAATTTGTGTCAGACACTCCTATAGGCTGTTCAGATACAATACATGAAGAAAGAACCAATTTATATGGGCTATGACTCTAGAGTATTCAGTCCACTGATTGCATTCGGGGTCTAACTGCGATATTACTAATAAAAGCAAACATTTATGTAGAGCTTATTGGATATGCCAGGCACTGTGGTAAGCACCTTACATCTTCCCAATAATCTCTAAAGTTAGTTCTCGACTATCCCTGTCTTACAGATAAGGAAGCTCAGACACAGAGTTAAGAGACATACTCCAGTGCCCCCAGCTGTTAAGCTCTAGGACTTGAACTCTGGCTCCAGAATCCATACTCTTCACCATCCTATACACTGGGCAGTGACATTGTTCTCTCTACCTGTGTTCCCACCACCAAGGATGGCTTGTTTTTGCAAAGCTAAATTGTGCTCATTTGTAATGCCAAGATGAAATGTCACCTGCTTTGTGAAAACGCCCACCTCCCTCCACGTTCATGGTGTAAGTTCATTTTTTCATTCGGCAGACATCAAAGTATAGTGGTTGTAGTCTCTTCATTCAACAAGAGTTTATGAAATGCCTTCTGTGTTACTGTGGTAGGTGCTGGGGCTGCAATGGTGGGCAAGGAGCAAGCAGATCCTACTCTCACCCTACTGATTTTTGGAAAAAAAACAAAACAAAACAAACAACCAGAAGACAAAAATGTAGTCAGAGATAGCATTATACATATACATATCTGTAAACTATATCATATGTACCTATATTCCTGTCTACATTTATCTATCAATTGATCCGTTCATATTAGGTAATTTTTTTCACTCATTTTCTTCTGCCTATTTAAATGGTAAAGCTCATCTCGTTAGCCTAACATTTAAGATTTTCCACGATCAGGCCTCAGATATCTTCCCAGGCTTATCTCCTACCATTTCTTGCCTCCTGTTCTTTAGCCGTTCACTCCAGACCCAAGCTCCCAGAAACTGTTTTCTCGTTGGAAGGCATCCAAGCATAGTCCACCACTGTGCATTAGCTCAGCCTTTTTTTCTGTCTCAAATTCCCTTTTCCCATTTTGCTTGTCACATTTCTCCTTACCCAAGCCTTTTCCAAACACCAAGGCCAGGTTCCAACACCCCTTGTCTGTGGAACTTCCCCAGCCTTGTCCTTTTCCATACTCCCAGCAACAAGGAGTTCGTCTGTACTTCCTCTTTTCTCCGTGGCCCTCTGAACAGGGCCCTCTAATATAGTGCCTGCAGTTCTAAGTCTTAGCTGTCTATTCACATGTTTGTTCTCCTCACGAGGACTGCAGACCCCTTGAAGGTGAGGAACAGGCCTTATCTTATGTATTTGAAGAACCTAGCACGCTGCCTGGTATATACTTCTATGATAATAATATTTATGTTTTTATTAATAGCATTATTAATATTATTAATAACTTTTAAAGTATCTGACTGCCATGTGAACCTGACATTCTGCTAAACATTTCGTTTGTTTTATTCCATTTTTCCATCATAAGAGTCTTAAAATGTGGATTATGATATAGGTACTATTATTAACTTTAGTCACAGATAAGAAACTAAGGCTTAGCATGTGATGCTGGCCCTACATCACAACCCCCCCACCCCACGAAACAGCAGAACCTGATTCAGTCCCACAGGCCCTTGCCATAAGGATGAGGGACCAGGGTTCGCTTGCTCTTTGCTCCCCACTGAAGCCACAGTACTTAGCGCAACAACACCTTATCATTTGGTAAAATCCTGTTGACTGGATGAATGAAGGTTCTACTGTATGCTTTGAGGTCAGTGGAAAGAACAGATCAACTTACATCTGGGGATCTAAAAGTGCTTATCACACATGGTCTTCCACCACACACCCACAAGCTCACGTATGGATATGGAAAAGGAAACCAGTGAAGGATTCTATGAAAGTTCTGATAAGATGACCACTGACTATAATCGGTATGTCTTTTTTTTTTTTTTTGGTAGAAGTTGTCTTTGGGTTTAGGTGAAGTTCCTGACAGGTCCAGAATGGGCTTTTAAAAGTTTTAGGCCAGAAAGGTCAGACTTTGGAATCAATAAAACCTGTTTGCCTCCCAGCCTTGCCATTGCGTAACGTGGGCAAGACGACTTCAACATAGTGATTAACATGTGCATTTTAGAATCAGATGGCTGGGTTTAAATAACTCTAAGCTTAGTAGCTATGTGATTTGGGGAACACACTTAGCTTCTCTGTCCCTTTGTTTTCCCACCTGTAAAATGGGTATGATAATAATAGCATTTGCCTCATAAAGTTGATGTGAGAGTTAAAAAAATCAATTCATCTAAAGCCTTTAAAATAGTATCTGATGCTCAGAAGACTATTATTAGCTCTTAGGTAATTACATCTACTTCCAAGGGATGTGGTGAGGAGTAAGTGATTGGTACTCTAATGAAGCCCTTTGACTTCTAAAGCTTAGGCCCAGAACTAACACAACATCACTTCCACTAAAGAATTTGGTAGAGTCCCAGGGCCAGTCCAGATTCAGGGGCCATGGAGGGGAGGAAATGAGAGTATACATGCAGGAGGGGTGGATCGTCAGGGGCCTCCAAGATGGAGACTGCCACAGCACGGGCAGAAGTCATGATGTGGGCTGTAGACTGGGGTTGCTGCCATGGGTGGTGAACACTGGACAAGGGTAGATCCCAGTAATTTCACCCAGCGACATTCATATATTCTACCCCAGGCCTTCTGCTCAGAAGTTGTTCCTTATTTCTTATAGCATTCCAACCGAGTGTTAGTATATGCTTCCTAAGGCCACAGGAAATCAGAAGAAAACTTGAAAGATGGAACTTTCTAGAGACAGGTCCCCGGCAATGACAAAACCCTGGCAATGACAAAAGACAAAACACCATGAAGTTACAAGATAGAAAATATTCTAAATTGGGGACATTTCAAGACCCTCATATGCACAAACATGTGTATTCCCCACAGACGCTGCTTCCGTCATCAGAAGCTAGATCCCAGCCTCCAGGCCCTCAGGTTTTCAGTCCCTCTGTCGGGGATGATGACCAAGAGGGGATGGTATTGCTGCGGCTCCTCCAAGGACACAGGGTGTGCTTTGTTCACAATGGGATCCCCATGAACGGCACATACTGGGTGCTTTATAAGTATTGTTCATGGTGCGGTCAGCCATTTATTGAATGGTTTAACATTTGCAGGTGCTGCGCTAGATGCATTTCAATGTCATGAGATTCCGCTTTACATTTTGTAGGTCCTGTCCCCCGGTATTAACTCTTTCATTTTCATTCGGATCACTTTTTTACAGATGGGAAGATTGAGACTGGGAGGATGGGGATTTGCTTGATGGGCAAAGATTGGATGTAAACTAGTATGGTTCCGTCTCCTAATCCAGTGTTCTTTTTCCCTTCCCCAGAAATCCCAGATTATAGTGAGCTCCATCCATTTATTCACTTAGCACATTTACTGAGGATGTGTTAGATGTGTAATGGGGTCTTGGACCAGCCTCTGCCTCCTACTCCATGATCTTACTCTTACTATATGCTGTGCATTTCATATGCATGAAATAACTTCATTTTCACAATAGCTGTGTTCAGTAGGGACTCTTGCCCATATTGCATATGAGAAAACTGAGCTCAGAGAGCTCAAGTGAATTTCCCAAGGTCCTACGTGGGAGAGTGCCAGAGATAAGATTCAAACACACGTGTGTGTAATGGCTAAGCCCATGGTCTTTCCATCCCGCTACACAGTACTTCCTGCACCTTCCTCCTACACAGTGGCCCCCCAACTGTGCTGCAGCCATTTTCCCATTACACTGGACCCAGAACCCTTTTCAGCCCCAGGTGCAAAGCCTGGATTGAGGCTGAAGATGCATCAGCCCTCACAGGCAGGGCCAGAGTTTCTGCGGCAAACACCTAGATGCACACGTTTACTGAGGAGGGTCACATTTACTAAGCACCTCCTGGATGCAGCTGGCATTGGGCATTGTATGTTGGTCAATGTATGCATCGTATGCATGTTGCAATAATACAGCATATAAAACACACAACAATGTATGTTGCATACATTGGGCAATGTATGCAAATGGAAATTTGTATAAGTATTACATTTCATCCTCGTCTCAAACTTACAAGGGAGATACTATCTCCTCATTTTATAGAGGAGAAAACAGACACAAAGTGGAGAAAGACCTCTCTCAGAGTCATCCAGTCTGCCTGACTCCAAAGTACTGTAGAGTTCCTCAGAGAAGGTTTGAATGGCACAGAACACTGTCTGCGGAGACTTCATGAAAAAGACAAAGCCCAGGCTGCACCTTAGAGAACTTATCATGCAGCCAGGATAAGTACAGCGAGAGCTAATGAGCGTGTTATTATAGTTATGATTAGGTTTCCATGTACTTCTCAAATCAGATGTGTAAATATAATCAAAAACATTTCTCTTTGCAGCACAGACCTCCAGCGGTTTCCACCCAGCATCCTAGTTCTGAGCAAAGATAATAAATTAGCTCTAATTAGCTTTCCCACACACTGCAGCAAGTTTTTCCTGTCACCACTTTGCCAATGGGAGAGAGAGGGGCTCTGCTGGACTTCTCCCCAGGACAGGGGTTTGTGGGGGAGACGGAGGCAACCCACCTGGCACCTGACTTTCAGTTCCCTGTTACCTCGTGTGTGTGGACAAGTGATTTTTTGGCCCACTGGCCTCCAGTGTTCTCCCTCTATGAAGTAGGGAGCTCGGACTAGGTTCACCCTTCTCCTGTCCAGTGAGAGTCCATGATTCTGTCCTGGAGAATTCCCCAGCCTGAAGCACCAACTTCATTTGTGCATGCAGTAGAGTTACTGAACATCCCCTGATTATTAGGCATTGATCTAAATGCCGGGGATGTCAAGAGGAGTAAGAGCTAGTCTCCAGTCTTTAAGGAACTCCCATTCTCGTAGGGAGAATAACGGCGGTGACTTAGACCTATGGGCCAGGCCCTTGGCTGTGCCCATCGAATGCGTTCCCTCATTTAATCTCTGCAAGGGCCCTTGGAGGTAGTATTGTCGTTACCTGCATTTTTTGGTGGAGAATAGTCTCAGAGAGATTAAGTCACTTTTCCACAGTTTTACTGCCAGTCAATGATGGAACTGTAATTTCAATTCAGAGCCTGATCTCTTAGTCATGAGGTTATATTCTCACTCCCAGAAATTGCTGGATGTCATAAAAGAGACAGAGATATCTGGGCAATGAGAGGCCATGAAATAGTGAGGCATGTTCCGAGTAGGTGAGCAGTGACGGCGTTGGTTAGGATGGTGTGTGAACAGGATCTTGAGTGAAAGACAGACTTTTCATACATCAAGATGGAAAAGGGAAAACATTTTAGGTGGAAGAGTCAAGAGATAGAGGTAGGAAAGAAAAACACTGGCCATGGTTGAGGAAGAGTTGAGTGAAGGGAGCCTTGTGGATTATAGGACTGAGTTTTTATGCTATATTCATTCCATGATGCATCATTATGGGAGGCCGACTGTGTGTCAGGCACAGTAAGAGTCTTGGGAATAGCCCGCTGAGCAATACAAGCTCCAATATGCCAGTGCAGGGTTTCTCAACTGGAGGTGATTTTACCCCCCAGGTAACATTGGCAACGTCTGGAGAGACTTTTGGTTGTGACAACTGAGATGGTATTACTGGCATCTAGTAAATATCCTACAATGCATAGGACCATCCTCCACAACAATTAACTGGTGCGTTTATAATGTCAGTACCTCTAGTGGAATAACGAGCTGAGGCCAGCTCATGGAGGACTGCGAAGGTCAGGCCCAAGAATTGACCCATGCCTGTCCCAGACCAGGTGGCCTCATTCAACCAAAACAGGAGAGCAGTGATCACAACGGCGAACCCTTCCCATTGCAAATGACGTCCCAGCACAAAAGAAATCAGTCCCGTTGCCTCAGCTATTTTATTATAGTCTTAGAATGACCTTACAATGCAATTCTCCCACCTCTGGTTCGGAACCACTCAGGGCTTATGAGAATATACGGCCCACCAAAAGAGAATGTTAGATGGCTTCTTCCTTCTTAATCCAATTAAGTAAGTGGTGCCTCTGCAGAAACTCTGCCCAGCCGAGGAATTTATTACAAATTACCTAATCTCATGGTTCTCCCATGAAAAGGAAATAGACGAAGCCATGTCTAACCCTCTTCACCCTGAGCATTTCAAAGTACCGGAGTCGGGCCAGAGCCTATTTATTAAGTTAAGCAATATTTTCTGGAGCTAGCTGGTGAGTGTCAATGCAGTGGAACCTAACTGCCTTTTAAAATGAAAGTCTACTTTTCATGATTATCTCAAGCATCCCCGGTGCGATTCTGCTTTTCTAATGCTGGTCAAGAGGAAAAACAGGGATTCGGTTGTTGCTTCCAGTAACCTTCAGATGCCAGCCCAAGAAAAGCGAGCTAACGATCAGGGCACTGCCAAGGCATGCATCTCAGGAAGAGCGCTGGCTTTGTAGTCTGCCGTGCCTGTTTGGACACCAGCTTTGCTTTTCACTGTATCAATTTAGCCAAGTGACTTACTTAACCTCTCTGCACCCCAGTCTCTTTACCTAGGAAAATGGACAGCCAAATGCCTCCTAGAACAGTTGTTAGGATAATTGTGATAAGGAAATGGGCGTAAAGTACCATGCCTGTCCCAGGGCAAGCCCTCGGTAAATTGTAGCTGACAGTGTGGGATCATTTTCCCACCCAGATTTGCCTGCAGGGATGTGGGGTAGAGCAAAAAAAGAAAAAAACAAAACAAAAAAACCCCCACAAAAAAACACAAGGATCTGAAGTTACTTTTCCTGTGAAAGACAGAAGAGAGGGGAAATTTCTTGTAGACTAGAGGCTTCTTAGCAATTCATACAGTTCAGGCCAAGTCTCCAAGTCCAGGCAGAGGCTGGCAGGTAAGCTCTTCGCCAGGTCAGAGAGAATAAGAGGAAAAATCAATTAAAAGGGCCTTTCAGGACTGAGGGGTGGCAAACGCCCAGGGTTAATCCTGATGGGAGCCCGGTATTTCCATAACAGGCGAGGCCTTCCCTTTAACCCCTCGGCACTGCGAGTTGGAGTTTTCTGGGGTGAAGTCCATTACTGGCAATGGGTGTGCCGTGTGTGATTAACGACCCTGGTCACGGGCCGGTTAGCAACAGAGAGCTCCATCCATCTCACTTCGCGGAAGCATCACACACCATTTATTGTCTGCAGCTAGGATGTGTTCCTTTGCAATTAGGTAACTGCCTTCTTTTGGAGTAGACGTGGTAATCCCTCCATTAGTGCCCCCATGCCTCGGCCCCACACCCACTGAGAAGGGAAGGCCAAGCCCGGGAGAGGCCAGAGGGGGACAGAGATGGCGACTGTGGCGGGTGCTCTTACAGAACTTCAAACGCATGTGACCCCAGAACCTTTCTCCATTCTGAGCTACCTCCTTTCAGAAGGACTCAACCCAGAAAGTCTGTAGCTATCATGGCTTTAAAATCCTGGTGCCCCGTCCCCCTCCCCCCCCACCCAGGGAAAGAGGGAGGGACACCATATGTTCAAAGAGTCCTATGCTCATTTTCTGTGGTGAAAAGAAACCCTCACAACAAATTGTTTTGTATTTAAATTTTATTTAAAATCAATTAATTAGCATAGTGTATTATTAATTTCAAGGCTAGTGGTCAGTGATTCATGAGTCTTATATAATACCCAGTCTTCATTACATCAAGTGTCCTCCTTAATGCCCATCACCCAGATCCCCCACCCACCTCCCCTCCAGAAACCCTCAGTTTGTTTCCTATGGTTCAGTGTCTCTTACGTAGAGTTTAAGAAACAAAACAGATGGACATAGGAGAAGGACAGGGAAAAAAAATAGGATGAAATCAGAGAGGAAGACAAACCAAACTAATTGTTTTTAAGTAACAGCTGTCATGTATATGGGTGCTTCCTCTGTGCCAGGCATTGTGGTCCCCTCATAAGAAGTCTGCCAGGCCCGCCCCATTATCTCCATTTTACACTTGGGGAAACTGAGGTACAGAGGAGAAGTAAATTCCAGGACCCGCAGTCTCACTGGAGGGCTGCGTTCTTAACCACTGTGCTGGACCACGATTCTGTCTCATTTATGGAAGAACAGGGACTGGTGCAAAAAGAGGGACAAAGGACACAGAGGTGTTTCTCGAAGAGAGTCCAGCATATGCAAGGTAAAGAAGAACATTAATTTACTCCACACTTATTTATCAGATGCCCACAGTGGCCAGCCATCCTGCTAAGGTCTGGGAATACAGATGGTCATGAGGCTCACCCCCACCCATGAGGAGGAATGGGGACAGTAACAACAACTACGGGTGAGGTTCGTTATATACTTCATGCTCTACGAAGTATTCTACATGCAGAATCTCATTTCATCTTCACTGTAATGGAGACCAAGGAGTGCCTTATAATTATCCAAACTTTACAAATGGTGGAAGAGAAAATTTAAACAACTGGCCAGTTCGACCGGCCCGTTGGTAGCAGACCTATCCTTTGATCCACACCATCTGACTCGAGCAGGTACTTTGAAAAACCGAACAAATGATGGCAAATGTGCCAAGACTTCCTGAGAGTATGGTGGGGAGCGACCAGGAAAAGGAAGCTGACGCTAGGAAGTAGGCTAGCCTGGGCTAAGAGGAGGAGCCCGAAGTGAAAGGGAATGCCAAGGAAGCACGTGAAGATGGGCACTGAGGAGGGGGACAGAGAGGGGAGAGCCTGTCACTCCCTGAGAACCTTGAAGAGCACAACACTTTTTAGGCACATAGAGACCAGTGTCACTGGAAGCGCTGGCACCAAGGGGAGTGGTGTGATACCAGGCCAGGAATGGCCCAGTAGGCTGTGTAAAAGCTATTAGAAGTCATAAATGAATTCGGACTTTTGAATTTGATCCCATGGACCTTATGCAAAACAGGGAGTGGGTGTTAGTCAGCTAGTTATTCACTAAAAACTTCCATAATGTGGGCTTGTCCTTGGGGGCAGCCGTCTAAACAAGGGGCTGCCATTTTTGACCCACCTCCTTGTTTTCCATGTGCGGGCACATGATTATTTCTTGTCAGGGAATATGAATGGAAGTCATGTCCATCATTCCTATGCTGGAGTCTTGAAGAGGCAAGCATGTCTTGTCTGGGCTCTTTTTACGTTTCCACTCCCTAGAAGGAGACGACTCTAAGCCCATTGGTGATGGCAGAGCCACAAGGTAGAAGCAGCCTGGGTCCCTGACTCACCATGTGGCACATAGCTCCACGTGGGTAGAATTTCTTTGAAAATGAGAAGTAAGCCTCCACAGAGTTAAGGCACTGAAATGTTGAACTTTGTTGCAGTAGCTAGCAGTAGGATATCTAATTATGGAAACTTGATTTGTATTTTAGAAAGATTACTCTGGCACAGTATAAAGAATGGAGAAGATGGGATGCCTGAGAGGCTCAGTCCATTAAGCATCTGCCTTCAGCTCAGGTCATGATCTCAGGATTCAGGGATCTAGCCCTGCATCTGGCTCTTTGCTTGACCGGAAGCTTGCTTCTCCCTCTGCCTGCCACTCCCCCTGCTTATGCTCTCACGTTCTCTTGTGCTGTCTCTTGCTCTCTCTCTGGCAAATGAGTAAATAAAATCTTAAAAAAAAAAAAAATGGAGAGGAGCCAAAGGCAATTCAGGATGATCCCTGGTCCAGGTGAGAAGGGATGATAGCGCAGACCACCCCTCAGACTCAAGCAACCATGTGCTCCACTGCAAGACTTCCTTAAACCCCCCACTCTGGTGGTGCATTCAACAGAGGGTGTGACCTCTTATGCTTCACCAGAAACTCCATGCCTGAGATGCAGGATCAGCAGTGGGTGATGGACCCTGTCTTCAGTGTCCAGTGAATATTCGTCGCCAGCACTGTGGAATATACAGGATTCTACCCCTCCAAGTTAGAGCACCTTAGAATTAGAGCTCAGAAAACTGGACTGGACCATAGGGCCATCCTGGTGTATGATCACATACTTCCACCAAGATTTTTTAAACAGATTTATTGAGGTATAATTGATGTATAATAAATGTACATGCTTACATATGCTTCGACATATACATATACCTCTGAAATCATCACTATAATTAAGAAAATAAACATTTTCATCATACCCCAAGCTTTTCTTATGCACCTTATAATCTAACCCTCCTCACTACGTCCCGCCACGGCACACACAGCTCCCATACCCAGGCAACCACAGATTTGCTTTCTGACGCCCCAGTACTTTCGCATTTCCTAGAATTTTATGTAAGTGGAGTCTTACAGTATAAATCTTTGGATTCTTACTCTCACCATAGTTATTTTGAAATTCATCCATGCTGTCCAAAGTACCAATAATTTGTTCCTTTTTATTATTGATTAGTATTCCATTATATGGATTCTATTCACCTGTTGGACAGTTGGGCAGTCTCCAGTGTTTGGCTATAAGAAAGTTGCTATGAGGGGCACCTGGGTGGCTCACTGGGTTAAAGCCTCTGTCTTTAACTCAGGTCATGATCTCAGGGTCCTGGGATCGAGCCCCATATCGGGCTCTCTGCTCATCTCATTGAGCCTGCTTCCCCCTCTCTCTCTGCCTGCTTGTAATCTCTCTCTGTCAGATAAATAAATAAAGTATTAAAAAAAAAGTTTAAAAAAAAATAAAAAAAAAAAAAGAAAGTTGCTATGAGCATTTGTAGATAAGTCTTTGTGTAGATAGGTGTTTTCATTTTCTTTGGGTAAAATACCTAGAAGTGGAGTTGCTGGGTTGTATGACAGGTGTACATTTACTATCGAAAGAAATGGCCCAATTCTTTTCCAAAGTGGTTGTACCATTTCACATTCCTACCAGCCGTGCACAGGAGTCCCAGTTGCTCCTCTCTTTTTACCAACAAATGGTATGATTGTCTCTTTAGTTTTGGTCAGTTGAATGGGTTGGAGTGGTATCTTACCATGCTTTTTAACTCGCAACTCCTTAATAAGGATTTTCAGCATTTTTCATGTATTTGTCATCTTTATCTTATCTTTGGTGGAATACCCATTTTATATGGGATTCTCTTACTTGTGAGTTGTGAGAATTTCTTTATTCCAGATGCAAGCTCTTTTTCAAATGGATCTTTTGTAAATATTTTCTTTCAGTTTGTAACTTGCCTTTTCAGTTTCCTTCTCAAGTTCCCTGAGTGGCACAGTTTTGTTGCATTTCCCTCCATATTCCTAAAAACAAGACCAACAGTCTTAGACATTGAAAATGTACAGTAAATTTCAGTTCAGTGAATGAGACAAGATCTAATTCTAAATATATCAGACTAAGCACGGGAAAGGTGACTGCATCCTCTATTTGCCGGTCCGTAAATACTATTACCTAATTCAGGGGATTGCTGTCAGAATTAAGTGAGTGAATGTGAATCTATTTTTTAGACTGATGCTAGGCATGGAGTAAGAGTTCAATTAGTATTAGTATTCTTTAATTCTATGATACTAGGGAGAAGCGGGGCCAAGGGTTGAAACCATAGAGAAGCAGATTGGCTCAACTTAGTGAATTATTTCTGTTTAATAGATTATTTGCTGTTTAATAAATGGAATGAAATAGACTGCCACACGGCTGATGAACTCCTCGTCACTGGAAGCATTTAAATAAAGAATAACCATTTGATCAAGTTCCAGAAGAGATGTTTGCTACCTCAAGGAAAATACTGGACTTCTTACATCTCTTCTTCTCCTAAAAAAATGTTTGGCTCCTGGTAGGAGAGGATAATAACAACAGCATGCTTTTACATGTAGTTTATAGAAGCACCTGGGTGGCTCAGACGGTTGAGTGTCTGCCTTCAGCTCAGGTCATGATCTCAGGGTCCTGGGATCGAGCCCCGCATCAGGCTCCCTGCTCAGCCGGGAGTCTGCTTCTCCCTCTCCTGCTCCCTCTATGTGCTTTGTCTCTCTCATTCAAATGAATAAGTAAATCTTCTTTAAAAATGTTAAAAATAAAAAGATATAGTTTATAGTATATATAATGCATTATAATGATACATAATACATTCTGTATGCTGTATTATGTGTATAATAATAAGTCATTGTTGAGGATGTGGTATTACGCTAAGCACTGAAACGTGTATTTTTTAACCATCACAGCCATCACCTGAGGTAAGAGTAGATATTAGCTCTATTTGATAGGTGAGATAAATGAGCTCAGAGTGGATAGATAACTTACCCAGTAACGCGGAATTTGGGGAAGCAGGGCCTTGAACGTAAGTGTATTGGAATTGTATCCATGCTTGCAATTCGGGTACTGTGGCCAGTTTCTCTCAGCTTGGTCATTGCTAAGGGACAAGTGCTACAGAAACAGTTCCCCAACACCTTATGTCCCCCCCCCCCCCACTGCCCCATCCCCACCACCGTATGTGTCTGAACCCGTGGTAATAAGTACTTAGGTCCTGGTCCACAGCTGCACCATTCCTCTTTCGTTGGCTTAGCTGTTCACCCCACAAAGTGGCCAAAGCCCAGGGCAGTCAGACCCGAGGTCAGCCACCTGACTTCCTCTCCCCCAGCGCTACCAGCCACACCTCAGCCTCCTGGGGAAAGACATTCGCATCTCCAATTGCAAGATCTTCCCAGGCTTTTCCTGCTGGCATGGGGAGTGTTTATTTGTTTTGGAAGTCCTCAGAAGTGCCAGCTTTCTCATCACCCAACAGTAGGGAATGTCTCCATTTGGTTTCTGTCCATCCAGCACAGAATATTTATGGTGTCGTTGCAAAGCTGTTGGACCCTTGGATTCTAGTCATCTAAGATGCTTCTGTGGCTTTTAAATACCGGGCTCAGTCTTCTGACAACAAGTGCCTGCCTCACTGCCGTCCTGATTACCAGTTCCTACTGGCAAGATAACCATAATGATAGTCACCAGATTGTGCCAAACAGACGTTACCTAGCAACAAGTGGGGAGCACTTGAGTTGTGTCCTTGTGTTCCTAACACTGAGCAATTCTTTAAACATCTTTGATACAATGGAAAGTGAATGCACACTATGAGGAAGTCTTGAGAGAATGCTTTTGGAGTCAGACACACCCTCGTGCCACCCGGACTCTGCATGATTCCTGTGACATTGGTCAAGTTATGTAAATTCTAGAAGCCTCAGTTTCTAACCTAGAAAGTGGAGAAAAATAACGGTACTACTTCAGCTAATTCTGTCAATGTACTATATGAGCATAATGCATGAAAAGAAAATGCATGAGGTAATATTCTACGTTAAGTAGGTATTCAAAGGCTAGTTTGCTTCAACATGCTTCTATGCTACCCTTCATAAAAACACAAATCCAGGCATCTGATGGACCAAGATCTAATTACCACCCCTACCCTACATTGGAAGATTACTATGTCCTTAAGGAAGTCTCTTAACCTCTCTTTGATTTATTTTCTTTATCTGAGAGTAATAAGGGGGATAATAATAATATGGGGACAGTAATAAGTGTTTCTGAAGTTAGAGATATGAAAAAAAATCTGAGGACCAGAATATAAATGCAAGAGGTGACCTAAATATATTACTGGTATTATTTTTAGTTGAGGAGAAGTTAGCAGCACTGGCAGGCTAACTAGAGACCTTTGTCTCATAGTAGGTTCTATCTTCATCCATACCAGCATATGACCCCAGTGTTCAAATTGGTGAAACAAATTTTGAAAATCACATCAAAATCCATATACCAACCCACCCCCTTATTTTTTTCACTTTAATGTCTTTGTTTGTTTTAGGGAATGTATTCCATATCTAATATCAAGACAGACCTTTACCAGAGCAGATAAAAGGGTTCCAGATGATGAAGTTATACTAGTTAGGTTGGAGAAACCCACTAGTTTCTCCAGCTACAATTGGGCAGAATGATGCAAAGGATAGATGTGAATTCTATAGCATCATGCAAAATTCTCAGATTTTTGGAGCAAAGTAGATATGGGTTCAAGTCCTCCTGGTCTATCACTTTCTAGCTCTGAGGACTTAGATAAATCACCTAAAGAGCTCTCAGTTTTCTCATTTATACAATGGGTATAATAAAAATTATCTTGCAGGGTTGTTAAAAAGATGAGGACCATGGATTTAAAGTGCCTATTAAGGTGCCTGGCACATGGCAAATCCTCAATATGTGATGTATGTTAAAAACAGAATTAATACTAGCAGTAATAACAAGAATTGGAGAGGAAAACAGAGCCTAAGCAAAGGAATGGCTCCAAATGCTTAGTCTGAGCAGTAAATATGAACTGTTAATAGTAAGTAAATGTGAGGGGTCAAGAGGCAGGAAGTGAGAAATAAGTAAGCAGGTAGACCGATGAAGACATAATTTGGAGTCCGTGCGAGGAAATAGGTCTGAGTTTTGGAGCTCTCAGCTAAAGGGACAGACATCTCAGCCACTTAGGGAAGCTTTGTCCTCATCCTTTTGCCTTTACAGGCCATCATTTTCTCCTTCTGGACTCTAATGACAAGCCCCTGCAGAAGTGCCTGATGGAAAATAGTTTGTTAGCAAGAGGGGGGACTAGGTGCTCCGGGCACAGGGTTTTGACCAATGACAAGACTGCATTCTGCGCTTGGAATCACAGCTCTTGAATGTCAGGCCATAGGACTTCCCTCAGGAATTGCCCACGTGACTAAATACCCCTCAGGTTAGTGGAGTGAACAGTTTCCCCGACTTCAGTTTTTTCTTAATCAGGTGTCTCAGCACATCTGAGATGCCTTTTGGCCATTGTCTCCCTGACTTCTTACCTCAGGGAGCCCGATTCGAAGGATTTGCTGGAAGCAAAGAGTGTGAGCTTGAAATGAATTCTATCTGTCAATCAATCCTACACATCCCAGATTCCTGGCTGGGCCAGATAGCACTGCCAGCCTGCGAGAAGCATCTGTCCTGGCAGAGGTTGTGGCCAACATCTAGGAGGTGGAGATGTGTGTGAGTGAATAACATCAAAGAGCATGGCTTTCTTCTGTTAAATCTGAATACTCGTTATTATCTAGCCACATAACACAGCTGAGCCGTGTGCAGAAATCACTGAGCAGCCCGAGACCGATACAGCATATGGGTACCTTAGTTTGCAATAGCTGCTCTAAGAAAAGTGGCACAGAGTTCATCTGTTAGTTGTCTTTTCAGCTGCTAAGTCAGGAACTGTGTTGAATCCATCATAATAGAAATTCTTTAACCCGGGCATCTGGGTGGCTCAATGGTTTGAGTCTGCCTTTGGCTCAGGTCATGATCCCAGTGTCCCAGCTCAGCAGGGAGTCAGCTTCTCCCTCTGCCTCTCGCCTCACTTGTGCTTTCTCACTCACTCTTCCTCAAAAAAATAAATAAAATCTTGAAAAAAATAATTATTTCACCCACCAGGAAACCTAGGGCATGATATTAAACATGTTGAAACATAATTTCCCGATATTTTAAATAGGGAAGTAAATAAGTCCTAAGACTCCCTTAGATTCGAAAATGAATGAATGAATGAATGAATGAATGAATGTTTCCAGGTGAAATACTTGTCAGCCAGGCTGGAACGGATGGGCCAGTGATAGATCTTGAGCTCCCTAGGAATGTGGTAGGTTTCATGTGTTCTGCTTAGAATTGAAAAGGAACACGATTAAGAGTTAATAGACCCAGGATCTTGATCTTGTTCTGTCATTCATTAGCTGTGGTCCCTAGATAGGTCACATCCCCCTCCCTGGGGTGCAGCTTCCCCATTGGTAAAATAAGAGAACAGAGAACTTCTAAGGTCTTTTCCTGTATGAACACCTGTGACTCCATATTGACCAAATTGTAGTAATTTTTAAATGCTTCTATTTTGACTAGGGATTTTTATCAGATCTTATACATTTTATAAATCCCAAGTCCAAGTAAGTGGTAGATAGGCGAATAGATAACTCCTACCTATATCCATCTCGTATTTTCCACTTGCTTCGGCTTTCCAGCTCTATGACCATTGACTAAGTGCTTAATTTTTTTTTTTTTGGATCAGATTCATCATCTACAAAGTAGAGATAATAATGGTGCCTAACTCATAGAATTATTATAAGGATTAAATGAGTTGTTACATGTAAAGTGCTTATAACAGTGTCTGGCACACAGGAAATCCTGTTTAATTGTTAGCCATCACCATCATCACTTACTCTTTATGTCTCATGTATCCCTATTGTCTTCTGAACTCTTCTGATGCCAGGGTCATTTAGTGAGCCACAAGTAACTTCCTTGGGGCTCTTTGTGACAGTATGGTCAGTGTTTTACTTGTGGTGGTTAATCTTCTTAGGCCATATTAAAAATCAAACCTAATATTTTTTACCAGCACTTTTGGAAGTGAGTTTTTCCTTGTCTAATAATAATTCCCATCTGTGTTTTTCTTCTGAAATTATTTCAAAGTGCAGTTTCATATAGTTGCTTTACTTTCGAGTTTCTCACGTCTTCTGTGCTCTTACCAACTACTTTCTTTGGCTTGGACAAGGCCCGTCATAGCTTTTTTTTAACTTCTGAGAGAGAACACTAGTGATTCCAATGAACGCTTTTTAAGGTGCTTGGGTTTCTGCCAAGTGGAACTACCATCAAATATCTGCAGAGGTCAGAATCTCTCCAGCAGCCTTCATTTGGTTGGTGCAAGTGCATTTATTGAGTATCTTCTGTATGAGAGACTTTATTCTAGGTGCCGATTATTAGCTTCCTACCCTCTCTGTATCATCCACTGTCCCTCACAGGCCCAGGCATCTGTTGAATACATCCCCATTGAGACCCTTCTGTTAGAGGTACAATAATCACATTTTATAGATGTCGATAATAAACTTTTTATATGCTCAGTAACTACTTTTATTGGCAGGGCTAGAAGCTAGAAATAAAAAGCTGTGTACACCATGCTTGTTGCCACTGAGTAGCTCTTCATCTCATGGGGTAGGAGCATGGCAGGTGTTTGTGAACATGGCAGGTGTTCTGAGGTACGATGTGCTTCTGGAGACACAATTTTAGTGGCTGAAAAGTAAGCATCCCGCTTACGTAAGATCACAATGTCATGCACCTCCTGAGATCCTCGTGAGACAACCCTCCAGACTTTTCTCTAGCTATCCATACTGCCCAGCGGACCTCATCCAGTCCCACAGCTGTGGATACCAACCTATGGGGGTGATTCCTAGACCAGCCCCAGCTCAGGACCAATTCTCCATAGTCACTCTCTATGCTTCCCTTTCCTTCATACCACATGTGCTCCAACAGTAAATCCTGCTGACTCGCCTTTCAAAATGTATCTTGGTTCTTCCCACTTCACTTACTCCATTCTCGTCCATACCTCAAGAGACTGTTGGCCTAGCCCCCTGGGTTTCAATTCATCCTGCCCATCCACAGTCCATTCTCAACACAGCGCTCAGAGTGATCATTTCAGGACAAGTCTGATCACATCACTCCCTTTCTCAATTCCTGTGTGGTCTCCATATTACACTAAGGATGGAGCCCAATGGGCTATAAAAGTCCTACAGGGCCCATGTGATCTGGTCTCCACCCACAGCTTTTTCTTTGTTTACTCTGAGCTTCTGATTTCTCTAATCTTCCTCAATCATACGTCTTTAGGTGTGAAGATCTTTTCTCACTTTCCCTCTGGGTATTTGCATGGCTCTCCCTCACTGTCTCTGCACACATGTCGCTTTCTCAGCGACCTTCCTCAACCGGTACCCCCATGAGGCTCCATATTTAATACTGCTTTAATACTCTTTCTAACATTTATCTTGTCCAATGTTGTAGTAGTTTATTCAGTTGCTTATTTATTATATGACCTTCAACTACAACGTAAGCTCCATGAGGACAGGGACAATGGCAGGCTTGTTCATTCCTATCTCCAGGAGGATAGAACATAAGATGGGCACTCAGTAAGTATCAAATGAACAAGTTAATGGGTGAGGATTAAAGTATCAAATGAACAAATTAATGGGTGAAGATTAAATAACAGTATACTTACAAAATGCCTAGTTTCGAGTTCTGAATTTCAGCATTCGACTAGCGGCATGGGTTGCTTTTTGATACCGCCTCACTTCATCCCTCCCTGGACCCTCTCAGCCCACCTCCAGCCCTGCCAAGGGTGCTCTGCAACCACAGATGCTCTTGCAGACTTATTTCTGTTTTGATGAGAAAGTAATCAAAACCCAGCCTCCTGATAATCCTCTTTTGAGGCTCATTCACCCTGAAATCCACTGCCAGGATATTTATTACTCTGAGTTTAAGAAAAAAGAGAAAGTACAGAAAAATGTAGTGACCATTATATTTTACAATGATTGGCTAAGTCATTGGCTTTTCTTTCATTTTTTTCATGTCTTTGGAGATGTATACAAGGCCAGAGCATTAACTATCGCACATGAAGAATTCACATAAAAGGCCATGTTCTGGGTGTTATTGTCTGAATTCTTGGTCTCTGGCATCATGATCATCCTCATCAAACCTTCTCTAGATATCCCAACACATCAGTCTTCTTTCATTTGTTAGTGCTGTTCATCGCATTCACATCCCTGCAAGGGTGATCTGCATGTTAGAGACTGAGAAGCAACCAAGCCACCAGATTGCAAACATCTGACTGTTCCCAAGGGTGGTGGAAAGAGAAGGGCATTGGCAGCAGAGACTTGGGTTCAAATCCAAGTTATTATGTTTATGATCTTGGACAAATTATTTAATGTCTGGAACCCTCCATTCCATCATCTGCAAAATGTCCTCCTCAGGGTTCTAATAAAGATTAGAATAAACAAATCATTCAAAAAGTGCTTTGCTCAAAGGGACTAGATGAATGCAAGTCTCTCCTTCCCACAGCCGGCTCTTCCTTTGACAGGGGAACATTTACACTCCTTCCTTTGGCAGAGAAACTGCCACAGGCCCAGGCATGGGACATTGGGGACCCTCCAGAATAATACACTGTGTAATGACTTTTACTAAGCTTTTACTTAGTATAATACACTGTGTAATGACTTTTACTAAGCTTGTGGAAGCAGCAGAATTTTAGCCTTCCAGGATCAGTTGAAATTGTTTAAGTTGGGCGCCTGGGTGGCTCAGTGGGTTAAAGCATCTGCCTTTGGCTCAGGTCATGATCTCAGGGTCCTGGGTCCGAGCCCCGCATCGGGCTCTCTGCTCAGCCGGGAGCCTGCTTCCCCCCCCCTCCCCTGCCTGCCTCTCTGCCTACTTGTGACCTCTCTCTCTGTCAAATAAATAAAATCTTTAAAAAAAAAAAAAAGAAATTGTTTTAAGTTGAAAACTGTTCTTCAAACCGGTGTTGCAGAGAACCTGTCCAGCATTTTGCACACAGTAGGTATTTAATATTAGCAGGCATAATGAATGAATGAACGAATGAATGATACAGTTAAAATGGAGCTGCTCAGGTTACAGCAGGCATTGGAGGTCTCAGAGGCCTGCATTCTGGGCCCTCTCTCATCCCGGGAGACAACCTTTGAAGCATGACCTCTAGAATCTTCTAGTCCTTATAACGCAGATTAGAAACCACTAATCTGGTCTAATGCCATCCCCACTACGGACATTCCTGCTATAGCATTTTTGGTAAGATGATTATCCTATTGCTCCTTGGCAGGGAGAAAAGGGAGGCGTGGGGTTGGGGACAGCTCATTCTAGCTATAGACAATTAAGAATTTTAAATGTTTTTCATATTAAGACAAAATCTACATCCTTAGGTTTCTACCTACGGGTTGTGGTTCATTTCATTCACTCATTCATGTTTTCATTCATTTTAAACGCGTATTAAGCATCAGTTCTGTGTCTTGCCTGAAGCTTCCCTCTTGGGATATACAGATGGCCTTTCTTTTTTATTAATTTATTTTTATTTTAATTCCAGTGTAATTTATATACAGTGTTATATTAGTTGCAGGTGTATAATATAGCGATTAAACACTTCTATACATTACGCAGTGTACTCTTAATCCCCTTCACCAGTTTCGCCCATTCTCTCCCCCCCACCCCACCTCCTCTTTGGTAACCATCTGTCCTCTAGAGTTAAGAGTCTGTTTTTTGGTTTGTCTTTCTTTTTTTCCTTTGTTCATTTGTGTTGTTTCTTAAATTCCACATACGAGTGAGATCATATGGTATTTGTTTTTTTCTAACTGGCTTATTTCACTTAGCATTATACTGTCTAGATCCATGCATGTTGTCTTTTTTCTTTTTAAGGTCTTTTTATGTGTCACATTCAGTGAAGATCAATGTGGCTTTCCTCCAGGTAGCCCCAAACCCTTTCATATGTGTTGTGATCTAATGACCCTTTTGAAAGCTTCTGCTACATCCATTATCCCAACCAGCCAAACAGAAGTTCCTCCTGGTGTCCTGCCCTTCTTAGAATGTGTGAGAAGGAAGAGAGATTGTAATTAATTATACTTTTGTTTGTTTACCCCATTTGACAAAGAGAATAAGCCCTGATCCCAGCCCTCAAGTAGCTAACTTTCACACTAGGTAGAGTGCAATAAATATTAAGATCCACTCATAGAATATTTATTGAACACAAAGCATGTGCCATTCACTTTTCATGTCCAAGGGATACTACTGTGAACATAATAGACTTTCCCCACCCCCATAGAGCTTACATTCTGGAGAAGGGAGACAGACTAATAAAAAGTAGTGAAAAATGTCTAAGTGTGTCAGATGATAATTAGTGTTGTAAATACAGTAGAGAAAAATAAAGCAGAAATAGATGCTAGAGCAGAAGAGGCTGGGGTTATCTCATTGCCCATAAAAAGCCATTTGGCGATTAGAAAGTGATATTGAGGGATGGCTTAGAGTCCTAGGCTTATTTGTATATGTGTCTGAGGTTATTCCTGATGGCCTCAAGCAAGATGGCAGCAGTAAGATGATGAGTGATGAAGGGAGGGAGAAGTGGGGTCCATGGCTGAGCCATCTCTTTTTTCCTGCCGATGGTGAAAGGGTGGTCCTCTTTCGATCCCACAGAGTTCTTGTGATCCCTCCTGAGTTTAACCAATGGAGTAAGGAGTTATGAAAATACAGATGGAAGTGTTCAGAACATGGAGGTAGGAGGAAATAATTAGGAAGGACTCCTCAAAGGAGAAGACAGTGTAGGGGTTCGCCATTTGTGGGGGTGTCAGGCTACTCATGGCCAGGAGGAGCGGTACTTGCAAAGACCTGCCGGTGGGTTCACCTTGGCTGGACTGGAGGATGCAATGTGAAGTTCAAGAGGTCCAGCAGGAGAGGATGGCTGCCATGAAGGAATTCGATTATTATGCTAGGATTATAGTTTTCACACCTCCACCATGGGGGAAACATCCAAGCAGAAGAATGAAATGACCAGAACTTGTGTTTCAGAAAGACTCTTCTGGTACCTATGTTTTGGGGTAAAAAGACCTATTGGGAGGAAAGAAATGCTTTCTTTTAGGAAAGGAGATGTGGAATAGTAGGAAAGGAGAGGCGGAGACCAGCCCAACCATCTAACTCTTGACTCTTCCACTCAGCTATTCCAGGACTTGTCTGGAGTCTTCTTTCCACCAGACAAAACCTCCAAATTATTAGGGTAAGCTCACTTCAGAGGTATGCACTGATGTTCGGGGCTTTCACTGCTGGCTGTAGATCATGGCAGCTGTCCTTTCCGCTGTCCTATTGTCCTCTCATGCAAAAATCAATGTCAAAGTGAACAGGTGTTGCTAATGGTACTAGAGAATAGGAGAATGAGGAAACAACAACTTCAAGGCTGAAATAATAACATTTTAATTGGAAATCTACTGTGAAGAGACTAACCTATGTAGATATATGCAAATCCTATGCAAATACACATGTGGTCTTTCTAACTATTGTCAGAACCTCGATTCGACCCATGGGAATTCTTAATGGTAGATGCTAGCTTTCCACTGAGGCTAAGGGCTGTTGATGAACATTTCTAGGTTTTACCTATGTTTAAACCATAATTAAGAAATATATTGATGGCAACCTGAACTTAATTAGCTTAATTGAATGTTGGAATTGATTGGGTCTTGAGAGAGCCTGTCTCTGAAGCTAAGCCTTGGGGAGTTTGCAGGGGGTGGAAGGAAAACCGAACTTAAAAGCACCTAGCAGAAATGAAAAGGAATGGGCGAGGAGCCACTGGGAGCATTATTAAAGGGAAAAAGATTTTTATCAGAGAGTTGAAAGAGGAATGCTTAAATTTCAAGTCACGCATAGCTGTTCTAGGTCAGACCACTCAGTCAAATGGGAAAAAAATGATGTTGGGAAGCGAGATTGTGTGAGATACAGAAGGAGAGGCCAGCATCCTTGTGTGGAAGAGAGAGAGTGTATCACGTTCAATACGCAGTTGTGCTAGACAGATAGGGACGGGCCCAGTACCCCCAGGGCAGCCCGGGCCCTGGGGCTCCACGGAAAGCCCTCAGGGCATGTACTAGCCCCTGGGGAAAGGTGTGGGAGCCTCAGGGTTAAAAACAAAGGATCTCAGTGATGGTGCATGTCCTTTGTCTTTATATACCAAGAACTAACCAAGTTATCGGGTTATATGACAATAAATGGTTTAATTTTTTATTTACAAACAACCTCATTATTTGGTTTTAGGCGATCCTGAGATTAAATCCCAGTTCTGGCCCTTTATGCAGTATGACCTTCACGTGCCTGAGCCTCAGTTTCTTCACCAGATTTGATAGTACAATGTCAAGGTGGAGTTGCTCGGCCATGATGGTACTGAGCAATCCTTGCCTCATGACATCCCCACGAGGGCATATAGTCCGTAAGTGACTGAACGGAGGCACCAACTGTGGTCCCTGGTTCCAAGCCTGTGTTCCTTCCATGATATCTTACTGCCTGAATCCCCTCTACCTTGGTCCTCCTCTACCCTTCAGAGAAGCTTCTTGAGTCACTTGTCCGGAGGTGCGGTCTCCCCTACCCCTATTCTCTCCTAGGTGATGTTTGCCCCACCTGTGTGCTCTTGCCTCATCAGCAGGGACCTTCTTTCCAGCAAAGTCTTTGTTTTCTGTATCCCACCTTCAATGCTCATTTCCCCCATAAAATCTCCACCTTCCCCATACACAGTGATGAAATCAAAAAATAAGCTACGATGCAAGAGATGAATCGTGTCTTCTATTTTGTTTTTATAATTATGTACATATGCAAACAGACGCATCTCTGTACTCAGAGAAAATACATTACTGGAAGGGAAAAAGCCAAAATATTACCAGATGTTAATTCTGAATGTGGCTGCGATTTTTAAAAACTATGCACAAAGGATATATTATTTTTAATTGGGAAAAATAAATACGACTTTTAAAAACTGAGGACACTCATTTGGGAAGACAATTAATGTGAATGCTAATCTGCTCTCCTTACAGCCGTGCCTGTGCCTTGTCCCTTGTGAGGACTTTCCTGGGGACATGGTCCTCCAGGACTGGTATTCGAGAGAAACAAATCTTCCTCACCATCTCAAGCATCCTGTCCCCATTTTACTAGCTGCACAAGTAGCAAGCCCATTTTTCAAGGGAATAGCAGGTCAAATGTACCAAACTGCAGAAACAGAAGCCCCAGTTGTAGAAGATTCATAGATTGCCTTAAGATAAAACTTAACTTTCCAGAAATAGCTTCAGACGTGACCTCCAATCTTGACGTGGCATCTTCCTTTAAGTGTAAGGGTTACGTATTGGAGTGGACCCCCTCGGGATTTCTCAGCCATGTTGAGTATCCAACCTCATGAACATTACGTCTATGAAACCACATCCCCCACCTACACAGAAACACACAAACACACTTCCCTTGCTGCTACACTCTCTAGATTAACAACATGTAGCTTCAGATCCAGGGCAAGGTGTGGGACTCACCTTGACTTGGGGAAATTTCAGAGCCACTTAGAAAGGTTCTTAAATCTTGTGTTGTTTTTGCACCCCATCTAGCTTGACATTCCTTCTCATTTCTGCATTGTGGCCAGTGTTTGAGTAACTAGCGCGATAGAACAACCCCTTCTGTCTGGCCACCGGGCTGCCTGACCCCTCCAGTCCTACTCCCAGCTTCACAAGGCTACGGCTCAGTAGGAACGAGTCATCTATCATAATGACCATGTGGTTTTTGCCCATGAATTATTGGTAAGAAACTTCATACTCATCATCCTAGAGTCCAGGATAAATCATACTAGGTCAGGATAATTCTTTTAATAAGTGGGTAAAATACATTGACAAATAATTTGATGTAGCATTCTGGTATCACATTCCTATGAGCGATCTCTGTGTGTGTGTACACACGTGTTTGCATGCACACACATGTTCTAGCTTAGATTTTGGTGTGTCATGATGCCTTCATGTACTATATTGTGTTCTGATTAGTTTAGATTGTACTTTCTATCCATTCAGATTTTATTGAGATTTACTTGGTAGCCTGTCCTATGATTACTTTAGGTAGTCAATGCCCTAGTTGGTTTAAAAAGGACACGCATTCTCTCTCTGAGATTATTTAACATCGTAGATGAGAGGGCAGTCTTGGGGGATACCTGCCTCAGTTTAGCACCAGGCTTGCTCTCTTCTGCCCCTGCAGTTGCATTATATCTTGGGTAGGACTGTGCCTCTTGTACTTCAGTTTTCTCGTCTGTAATGCAGAGATAATAATTTTCTAACTCCTAGGGTTGTAATGGGGATTAATGAGATAATAGTATGTGTAAACATTTAGAACAGTGCCTGCAACATTGTAAGTACTCAGTTAAATTAGCTTTTAGCAGTGTTTAGAGATGTAAATGTAACTTATTAATGATAGTAGTCTATTTTTGTCTTATTGTTAAAGTCAACATCAAGGTTATTTCTATCACCATCTCCTTATATTTCTAGTTTTTGCTTCATATATTTTGCCATTAAGTAATAGCATGTCTTATATACCTTTATTGTAAAATGAGCCTTTACCAATATAAAATAACCTTCTTTGTCTCATATAATAATTTTTACCTTTAATTCTACTTTGAAATGTTGCCAATTGCTTTCTGTTTCCTTTCTATGTTCAATAAATATTTGCCCGGCGTTTCCCCCTTTTCTTTCTTTTGTTTTGCCCTTCATCTCTTGTAAGTCGCAAGTGGTTGAATTTTGTTTTAACCCAATCTGAATGACTTTATCTTTTATTAGAGGAACTTAAACCCTTTATATTTACTATCATAACTGATATGTTTGGTCTTATTCCTATCTTTTTTGTTTTATGCTTTCTCTTGGGGACTTCCTTTGTTTCCTGTCTTTTCCTATGTAGGCTTTCTTATCTTGAAACTTTTTTTTTTTTTTTTTTTTTACCTTCTAGTGATTTCAAAGCTGCATATCTGTTTTTAGCCAGTCTTGGGTGAACCTAAAAAAAAATGATCCCTGAGCTCCGGTAGTGACAGGAGTGTAATAGTGGGTGAACAGCCAGGCCACTGAGCGTGGAAGTCAATAAAATCAGTCTTATCCCTCAGAGAACTAGCGGTGGCTGTTCCCCGAGCCACCTTATCACTGCTAGAGAGAGCCCCAGCTTCCCCGCTCCGTGTCACATTCCCATGCTTCACACTTGGGGCCCGGCCTATCTAGTTAGCTCAGTCTAATACCAGCCTTCACTACGTGCCGTGTGCTTCGTGCACATCAAACTACTAACCGTTCCCCAAACCAGACAGATTCTTAAACATCTGCACACCATTGCTCAGGCCTTTTCTCTCCTCTTTGCTCGACAGAACCCTTCAAGGCCTGATGTAGTTTGTGTGTGTGTCTGCACGCGCGTGTGTGCACGTGCATATGCACATTCTTTCTTCACTCTACTGCCCTGTTCTTCCACAGATACAATTATGCAGCAGAATGCACTAGCCAGACCTACCTGATTTTGAGTTACGGCTCTGTTCCTGGTGGCTCCATGTGCCCCGGATACGATTTTTGACTTAAAGCCAGTTTCCTCATTTGTGCATTATGTCTCCCTTGGAGTAAGGACAAAATGAGAGCTTAGCAGACTAGGTATTCGGTAAATTTCAAATAAGTGAACAAAGAAAGAAATACAAAATGGAAGAGAGGAGGGATTGGTTTTTGTATATGCATTATGCACTTTTAAAAAATCAAGATGTGCGATATCTTGGATTGCTTCAGAAAGGCTGAAGCTTATACGTCTGACCACCACTGCTGGCTCATTTTAAGTGAGCCCTCCCTCACACCCCCTTCCGTCTCGTCTCTGGGGCAGAATGGCAGTCATGTGGTACACAAAGAATTTCATGTGCAGACATCATCTTCATTTATATTGCCTGCCTTGCGAAGGCCCACAGGCCTAGGGCAAATTTATTAAAGGGGAGTCTATTTATTCAACTTATTAAACAGGAATATTTAAGGGTTTTCATTGAGAAGAGTGAGTTGATTTATTCTGTTTGGCTCTAGAAGGCAGGCCAAAGTCCAGTGGGTAAAAGTTATAAGAGGGCAGATTTTCCTTCAACCTAAGATAAAAGATTTGTTGAAAGAGGATTTGTTTGTTCATTCATTCAGCATGTATTCATCAGTCTATTCATTAATCAGCAGCCAGAGCCGAGAAAGCTCCCTTTTTCATAGCTTTTGCTCTATCTGGACACTGTGGTAGGCTCTCTTACCTACCCTTTACTGTATAAGGAGGTATGTCATCCCATTATATAGATATGCAACACTGAGGCCAAAAGAAGTTGTCACTTGCCCAAGCTGAACACAGCCAGCAAGTGACTGAGTCTGGCTTAAACTCGGACCTCTGTTCTCTGCAGAACTTGTTCTCTTTCCACGCCGCTGTGCTGTCTGCCAAAACAGAAAGAAGGTCAGACGTGCATGACCACCACCAGAAATTGGATGCAAGACTGAAAAATCCATCAGGCTGCTCCCCCTTGCCCCCATTGTTCTTCCTCCTTTCCCTTCCTCCTGTCTCTCTATCCATCTCTGCCAATCCCCAAACCAGCCCTAATATGCTGCACAAAATTAGCGAGCCCTCAGATTATGAATGTTGTCAGACCACTTCTCAAAATTATCACTCATCACAAGGATGCTTAGATCCTTGTGACGGATGCTTCTCCATCGCAAGGCCTCCCATGTAAGTGGTTACCTCATTCAGATGTAACCAGGA
>CM052798.1:41144654-41195625 GCA_028533885.1 Nasua narica | reverse complement strand
TTTTTTTTTTTTTCCATTTTTCATCCGGTTGCTATGGTGCCAGGTAGGGAGGACCCCTCTGCAACTCTGAGTGTTTTGTATCAGGAGGTGACTGTCAGTCCTCAATTAATTATTTATGTTTTCATTAAGAGCAATAATGAGAAAGAGTTGAAATGAAAGGTCCCTAACATTACTAGGAACCCTAAAATATTCATTTATTCTTTGATTAGCAAACCTTCTTATGATAGGGGAAGCACTAACTTTGAAGTCAGACTGAATCCTAGCAGCCACTGAATCGCTGCGATGTGAGGCAACATTTACTTTACCTCATTGAACATCAGTTTTCTCATCTGTGAAATGGGGATAATGACACCTACATCTTAGGAATGCCTAAAAATTACAGTTAATGAAGATAAAGCATTTAACACAGTGCCTGGTACAATACTCGGCTCAGAGTAGCTGTACAATAAATAACATGTCTTCATGATAGGAAAGCCAGAATGGACAAGCATTATTCTGGTCAGGTTTGACTCAATTCACAGCTAATCATCCTCTTAGTTTTGAATGATATTTTTCTATTCTTGGGTAGAGAACCTTTTGCTTATCTGGAAATATAATCAGCAATCTCCCAATATAACCAGCAATCTCTACATGTAGAATGTATGCAACATAGTTTTAAAATTTGAGGGCATTAAATTGCGTTTAGTAAATACTTTGCTTGTAAGTTTATATTTTCGGGGGAGGTTTGTGATTTTACTGGATGTTTGGGGTTTTTTAGAAGTCTGTGCCATGGGTCAGTTCTTCAGTCTTGGGAACACTGACCCTTTGTTTCATTACATGTGCCAGGAAACAGAAAAGTTACACCTGCTAAAGCTCACAGAAATATTTGAGTAGCAATCTGATTCACCAGTAACTGAGTTCAGCAAAGGGTATGTGACATGAAACCTGCTCATGTTACATGATGTGGTATAAGTGATTCTATGACTTCTTTGTCCCCAAATAATTGGAATAGAGTCAAATGAGATAATGCATGCAAAAGCATTGTGAAAACTAAAGTTTTCATTGTAATGGATCATTATTATTCTAATTACTACTAATATGAAGAACCTAATATAGCATGGATCAATTATCAAGATAAGAGGATTTCTGAAGTTGTGAACACTTGGTACCCATTTGGTATTTAGTTTTATACTGTTTTGCTTTGTTCTCTAAATGTTTCATGCATTTTATTTTTTATTTTTAAGATTTTATTTATTTATTTGACAGAGAGAGAGATCACAAGTAGGCAGAGAGGCAGGCAAAGAGAGGAGGAAGCAGGCTCCCTGCTGAGCAGAGAGCCCGATGTGGGGCTCGATCCCAGGACCCTGAGCTTTAACCCACTGAGCCACCGAGGTGCCCCTGTTTCATGCATTTTAATCTTACCCCTCTACTCCAAGTAAACTGTAAGCATCTATGAGCATTTAGTCATTTAGTAGAATTCATTCTTTCAGAATCATTTACTGAATGCTTACCTTGTGCCAGCCACAAATCTCAGTCCTATTGCCAAGGAGATGACTTTTCCCACCCTCAGGGAGCTTTCTCTCTGTTAGGGGAGAGATGACTAGAATAGAGTACTGAGTGCTTAGACATATATCGGGCTCTATACTGAGGGTAGGGTCTGCTGAAGTTTCTCTCTCCCTTTCCCTCTGTCCCTCCCTGCCTCCATGTGCACACTAGCTCTCTCAAATAAGTAAATAAATCCTAAAATCAAAAGGAGAGCCCAGTTTTATTGGATTAGCATCCACCCTTAATGACCTCACCTTAACTCAGTTACTTCTAGAAACACCTTTTCTCCAACTAGGATCACATTCTCATGTGGCACTGGGTGTTAGGACTCTAGTATCTCTTGTGGGGTGGGGAGACACAACGCAACCTGTAACAGACCCCAAATCGGAACTAGGTCAGGCAAAAGAACTGAGAGGAGGCCATGTGACTGAGGTAAGAATAAACATTGGGAGATGAGGTTAGAGAGCTAATGGGCCCAGATCACCTAGGGCCTTTAGGATATAGGAGGAACTTTGGATTTCCTCTCTGTGAGATGGGAAGGTTTTGGGGTAAAGAAACAACATAATCTGGCTTCCATCTTTCCAGGATCACAAAAGCTAATGTATCAAGAATAGGCTGAAAGGGGCAAGAGAAAATGAATAGTTCCAGTTAGAAGGTGACCCAGGAGGGAGGGAGAATGGTAGTTGGGCCAGAGTAACCATTGCAGAGTTGGCGACAAATAGATTCTGGATATAAGGGTTTACTGATGAAGCCAATGAGGGATTAGGCAATCGGAATGATTATAGGGTTTGGAGCCTGTGCAGTGAATGGATAGATGGAGTTGTCATACATTCCAGGTTTAGACGAATAAATCAAGAGCTCAGTTTTGGACATGTCAGGGTTGGGATGCCTGTTGGATATCCAAGGGATGATGTCAAGCACACAGTTGGGTATGCAAATCTCTAGTTCCAGAAATGGTTTAGACTGGAGATACACATTTGGAAGTCATCAGTACATGAATGATACTTAAAGACATGCAACACAGGGGTGTTGTTAACAGTAAGTTGCCTTCTCTGAGTTTTTTTTATGCAAAATAAGAATCATAACCCTCCCTCACAGCATTATAGTGAAGATCAACCAGAATCCAAATTAAGGGATTCTATGAAGGGCTTTCAATAAGTGCCCATGATGTGAGTTGAATTTTAAGTTAGTGGAATCTTGGTGACGACCTGAATTCTCATCTCTTGCTGCCCCTTTTTATGGCTGGATTTGTCTCCCAAGCACCTTGGGGTAGTTATATATTTCCCAAGGAAAGCCCATGTTCCCTGCAGATGGACATAGCTGCCCCATAATCCTCGTTCAGCCAGCATTCAGCAGTGGTTCCGAGAGAGTGTGCAGTGATGTGCAGAGGGTTAATCCTATGCCAGTGGGGATGTGCAAACCGGGAGCCGTTCTAAATCTCAATACCCCATGCTGCCTTAGGGATCATCATGTACTAAAGCCCAAGATAAAAAGGCCTGACAAAGATTATTGACGGTTTACCTTTTAATGAGCAGCTGGGATTGATTCTGTTCCCCTCTGGGATGGCTTTCTCTGTCCTTCTTCCACCAGAGAGGCCGTGGGGAACAACAACAATAAAAAAATACAAATCTCCAATTTGAATAATTGCAAGGATCTGCTTTCTAGCAAATAAAGTTTCTATGGGTAAGAAATGGCCCACAGCTTTAAAACTATATATTTGGAGTTGTTATGATTATCATGATTATTATTAAGCACTCCTGGTACACTGGATATTTTCAAAGAGGCTGGTTGCCTCTAATTGGATATTCCTTGCAATTTCCCTCTGGGTAGGTCAGTAGTGTTAACTCTTAATCATCCAAGGCAATTAAATGCATGCGGATCTAACCTATGTACCAAAGGCTACTGAATTGTTAATATAGTTATAATGATAGAACCAGACATAGGGTGCTGTTTAGGAGGAAGAAGGCTGGCGAGCAGTGTGCGAGCTCTTGCACATCTGTCTTGGGAAAGGGAAATCAGACATCTGCAAGTGGCGGTGGGCAACGGTTCTCCAGCTACTGACCCGCAGGCGTATCCTGGTGTGCTTGTCTCTGGCTCTACTTCCTCCCCTTGCTGCGAGCCAGAGCTCCACTGGGGCCATGGGGTTCTTTGCTGAGCTGAGAATGAAGCCTTCAGCTCACCCTTGGGGTGGATGTGATGGTTACTAGACATAGCTTAGGGGAAGGAGAACCAAAAAGGGGGGGAAAAGGGAATTTTGAAATAATCTTTTTGACAATTTGCATATGTTGCCATAAGAAAACCAACCATTAGGTTGTATGCCGGCTTTACTGCGCATCCAACCTTGAATCCTGCACCATCTCCGATCTTCTCTGCACCCCCGTTCCCGATCCCCTGCAGAAATGAGATGGGCATATCTGTACTACATGTTTTTCTATGACCTCAAACAGACTAAGATAGTGGTTTCAGACTTTTTGTTGGGACCCACATAAGAAACATATTTTACATTTTGACTCGGAGATAGACACATCCCTGAAACAAAGCTTTACAGAATAATAATTACTTTTTTTTTATTTAGCGTACTCTAATAGAATCTGTCCTATATACTGTTTTTTAAAAGACAGTTGACCATGAAAACTTGATCTCATAACCTACTAATGAATTGCAATGCATAGTTTGAAAAGCACTGAACTAGAAGCAAGGAGGTCTCTAGAATCAGTGAGGATGTGGATAGAGTAACCTGCCACAGGAGAGAATATAGCTAAACCAAGTGAGGGACTCATTTTTTTCTGTAGCCTTTTCCAAAATGTAGTCCTAGTCCAAGGACCAAATCTAATACAATAAAGCTGACACTAAAGGAGTGGCAGGATTTTCAATGTAGGCTCTTTTTTTTTTAAAGGTTTTATTTATTTATTTATTTGACAGAGAGAGAGAGAGAGAAATCACAAGTAGGCAGAGAGGCAGGCTGAGAGAGAGAGGGAAGCAGGCTCCCCACTGAGCCGGGAGCCCGATGAGGGGCTCAATCCCAGGACCCTGAGATCATGACCTGAGCCGAAGGCAGAGGCTTTTACCCACTGAGCCACCCAGGCACCCCTCAATGTAGGCTCTTAATGTGGCTTAGACTCTACTTCTATGACCTTGACATTCCCAGATCACCTAACAATGGTTTTGGGTTTTGTTTTGGGTTTCTTTTTAGTTTTTAGGTTTTTTTTAATGCATTTTTGAGAATTGCAAAAATGCAATTTTTGAGAATGTTAAGTTATCCTAACAGCAGTTTAAATCCTAGATCTGGTGTCAGAGAATGTTGAATGTTTGTTGTTTGACCCTCCAGATCCACAGCCTACCTTCGCCTGTCCTCTGTACCCCAGAAAGACTGTAGCAGCTGGCCTGATTTGCCCTCTGGCTGGTGTTTGTGTTCCCCCAGTGGTAGGTACAAACAGGGGAAAGGAGGGTAGGAGGAGGAGGTCAGAAATCCTGTTTCCTTACCTCTCTCCTTCCTAGGCTACAGGCTGATACCTGTTGTGTCCCTCTGCCCAAGGCCACAGCCCCCCCCCCCCCCGGGAGGCCACTCCTATGGTTAGAGCCACTGCTGTGGTCCTCTCCAGGTCATGACAACTCCCACCTTCTTTTGTCCTTGAGGTTTTTGGGTATAGTTCACTGCAACTTACAAAGAATGATACAGCATGCTTGTAAGTGATGCCTTTTCTCATCTCTCCTCAATCACCCATCTGTGCCATCAATTTCATGTTGGGTCTAGTGCTACACAACTTAGACATTCCTTCGGGAAGGATGTGCTGACCAGCTGTGTGGAATGAGGTCACCGGGCAGCCTCAGCTGTCAGCTCTCCGGGGCTTGCCTCAACGGCAGAGACCGCCTCGTCCAGGTCATGTTCTCCCTGGCAACTCTCATCTGGTGACAGAAGCAAGGAAGGAAGCATAGAGAGGCAAGGCCATTTAGACCCAACGCGGCACAGTCTGGATAGATAATGTTCACACTGGAGCTCCCCGCTGGTGTGGAGCCCCTCACAGTTACACTTTTTCCCCTGCTCAATCCTGCTCCTTTCTCTTCCCTTTGGTCTCTATTTAAAATCGTGTACCTTAAGTATATCTCTGCATCTTCCTCCAGAAAGCCCCACCTATAACAAGGAACTAACTGACACCCAGGGTTATAAAAGGGCCTGTTTTAGAAGTAGAGATACCTCCCTGTGGTTTTTTTTTCTACCAGAAAGACAATAACAGAATAAGTAAAACCTCACCCGCGTGTCCTATCTCATCTCCCACTCTTAGACCTAAGGCAGAGAAAGACATGCACAGAGTTGGATATTCCTCTTTGGGAATATATACTTCAGTGAGGGTTCAGATGTTAGGTTTTTTTCTTCTTTTTGCACCATAGCTTGATTTCTGCTAACATCCAATCTCCCCAGTTTGTTCAGGAATGAATTCAAGGAACCAGCTCAAATCATTAGCTGAGCCAGAAAGTCATATGCCATAATAATCTCGATGTGTGACAAGTGGGAAATGCTCTTGGAATATTCCCAGACTCTCATTCTGAGGAGGAAGAGGGACCCTTTTCTGGGTATGTCAGACACAGAGGCTCACCCCTGGATGGTATAGCTACTTTGTCCTGCTTTGAACAGAGGCTTAGCATAGTTAAAGAGGACGACACAGCTATGAAAGATTTAATCTGATTACTTTCTCTGAAAGTTCATTCCAAATATAAATATATTTTCCTTTTTTTGTTTTGTTTTCATAACATAAAACTGTATTCTCAGGATTTGTGAATTTCCCCTTTGTCAATAGGAAAGTGTGAGGTAAAAGGGGGTCTCTAGGCTTCCAACCCCTCTTCCTTCTCCTCCCCAGTTTAATCAAGCATCTCTGCCTTCATTTTCTGTACATAGCTATGGCTAACCCAGTTCATCATTTTACAGATGAGAAATCAAAGTCCAGAAACACAAATAACTTGCCCAAATTCTCTCAAAAATTCATATCAGAGCCAGGAAAAAATGCAGGTCTTCCTGCTCTCTCCATGACTTACAACCCAGTGTGATATTTTCTTGCAGATTTACCCATCAAAGTACAGGAGCTTATGCGGACACAAATGAGTAGAAAGTGTAGAGGAATTCTATGTCTTAGTGATAAAGAGAATAGGGATTGCATTTTGATGATATGTGTGGGGTCTCCTGATCCTATTTAAAATCATATGCTAGAATCACTGCTTTATCTGTAGGAGGAATATGATTTATGCCCCTTTGCACTTGTAGCATCAATTTCAGACCTGGCATACACTAGGTTCTCAGTACATGCTTGTCTGTGGTTGAATAAATGAATGAACAGATGAATTTGTGAAAATCCCTAAAACCAGCTCAAAGCTAGGGCATTGTCCTACTTTAAGGATGGTTCTTGTCTCGGCTGATGCCTGATATTTCAGGTGGGGAGCAGGAAACGTGTGCCAAATTATACTGCTAGTGGGTCACTGGATCTGATGGAAAGGGGCTGGGGTGGGGATGAAAATTAGATGTAGGTTGCCATTAATGCAAGTAATCATGCGATGTGATGTATTTCTTCCTGAGACTGTAGCTTAAATCCCAATTACCTTCTGGTGACAAATGAACTTGCTGAGCAATTCATTTTGGCTGTTGGAGCTCCCACCTTCTGTGTTACCATCACATGGAGAAGGTGTATGACAAATTTCCAGATTTAATTTTAGTGCTTGGGAGCCCAAGTGGCACAATTACCAGATCAAGAGCGATGGCAGAATATTAACGTGAAGAGTTCATGTGAAGCTGAGTTATACCTAGGCATGCTCAAACTCAGACCCTTGGAAGCAATGTAGAGCTCCAACTTGTCCAGGCACCTACACTTTGGAATTTTCTCTTCTCTGACTTTGTCCCAAGTTCTCCCATTCAAAAGCTTCTGGATCCTGCTGATTGTATCTCCAACATATCTCCTGACTTCCTCCTTTGTCCCATTCCTCACCACCTTCCATTTGATTGTTAAAGGCAGTATGCATAATGATTAAGCACACAGATCCTATGATCTGTTGATAAGAGTTCAAATCTTGCCTCTGTTTTGCCCACCTTGTGTAACCTTGGCCAAGTTACATAGATACAAATATAGGTGTGCCTTGCATATTATGCGGGATTATACAAATAAAATATGTGGCAGATAGTAAATGCACAATTGATTGTAGTTTTTATATTAACATTAGCATCGCAATCTGGCTTCTATTTACTGTTCAATCATTCTATCTGGGGACCAGCAAACATTATCTGTAAAGGGCCAGGTATGTAAATATTTCAGGCTTTGCAGGCCATATGCCTGATGTAATTGCTTAATTCTGCCATTGCAGAAAGAGTAGCCATAGACAATAAGTAAATAAATGAACGTGGCTCTGTGCCAATAAAGTTTTATTTATGAACTCTGAGATTTGAATTTCATATAACTTTCACATGTCATGAAATACTATTTTGATTTTTTTTCCCAATCATCTAAAAATGTGAAAACCATTCTTAGCTTGCAGACTAAGCAGATGGCAAGCTAGATTTGGTCGTGGGCTGTAGCTTGCCGACCCTGGTTCTGATACACTGTCTCCTCCATGGTCAGCTTCCTCTTCCCGAAAGGCTCCTTAGAGCTTATTTTTCTTCCTTCAAAACCTTCAATGTCTCCACATTGCCTAAAATCAAAACTGCTCCATCTGGCCTTGAAACTGCTTTGAAAGAAAGAAAAAAGAAAGCCCTTTGAGGTCGTGGGTGGTGGCTCTGGTAACTTTGTTGTCGGAACCCAAACCTCTCAAGCTGCATTCCCACAGTCTCCCCAGGTGTTTGTCACAGTCCTTATACTCTTTCCAAAAGTTTATGGACTTAATTTACGAAGGACAGAAAGAACTGGGGAAAGCTATTGAGGAAATCCCTTCCCCTTGCTCTGCTTTTCCAAGGACTTTCCACTCATTACATCTCATCTCAGCCTCATGAAAACCCACTGAGGAAAATCTATCGTTTTGCGGGCAAGGCAGCTTATTCACAGAGTGGTTATGTCACTGGCCCAAGGTCACACAGCTAGTATGTAGTAGATCCAGGAGTTGAATTTGGACCCTGAGAGGGGAGGAGTTCATCCCCTTCACCATTACATTACGTTGAATATTTTCTTGCATGACAGCTGGTGACCTTCCGAGAGGAGCTTCTCCAACTGACGGAAATAAACATTCCGTTATGTGCATGAATGTGTATAGGCATATGTAACACCTTCCCTTGAAGTTAAATTTCCCCTTTTTGTCAAACGCAATGATAACAGGAGGAACATAAGATACCTTATTTACAATTGCAAAACCATGCTGTTCCCTAATCCACACAGACAGTCTTGAAAGTAAGCCCAGACATGGAAGAAATGCTGCTTTAAATGTATACTAATCCACAGTGAAGGACTGATCATATTAAAACAGTTCCCATCTTCCTGCATTAGCATCATCAGAGGACACGTTTTAGGCAGAAAGGGAAAAGCTGCTAAAATGAATTAGTTGCCTCATTTTTCCAGCAGAGAGAGGTGAGACTTCATGAATGTAATGTGCCACGACATAAAACGGCCAACTTGCTTTAACAAGACTAATTCGAGCTGAGTGGGCACACTGTGGGGTGGGGTGGGGATGGGGGGAGGACATGCAGGGTGCTCGCACCCCTCCCCCGGACACCTCCAGACCTGTAAGAAGGCCTCTTTGGCAGAGCAGGCAGAGGAAAGGAAATGCCTGAGGCGGGCTGTCTTTGGCTCCCTGAGCGCTGACAGAGCTGGCAGCTGGGTGCTGTGGAGAGCTCCCCACAGGCCAGATGTCCCGTACCTCGTTCTCCAGGCGGGTTCGCCTTTAACCTGCTATTTGATTTTGAGGTGGTCACCTCAGCTCTCTACTTGGTGGTCCTCAGCAATGACACGGGCATCACTGTCACTGTGTCCTTGGCCTTCCACTTTTCTGCAGAGCAAGAGGACCCGTGGCATGGTGGTTAAGACCTTGAACTGTGAAGACAGGCTATTTGGATTTCAGTATTGGATCTATTGCTCAGTGCGACGTGACTTGGGGCAACTGTTTAGCCTCCTTGTTCCTTGGTTTTCTCATCAGCATAATGGAGAGGCTTACCTCACGTGGTTTTACAGGTGTTTAGTGACCTGATCCACGTGATGCTCTTACCACACTCCTTGGCATGGGCTCAGCACGTAATAAATAATGATCATAATTACCACAGTCTTCCATGAGGCTGTTATTGGAGAATAATAAATAACCTATGTATAACTCTTTATCATTTTTTTATATGAACCTGTCACTTTAATCTTCATGAAAACCGCATGCAATGTTTTAGGTATATTTATTCCCAATCCAGATAAGAATCTGAGAGTCCAAAAGGTTAAGTAACCCATCCCAGGCTCACAAAATGGTTATTGTATAGTATTGACTTGTGCAAAGCACTCTTTCCTGTGTTCTTTCTACATTTTGAACACTGTAACCTTTTTTATACATGTGATTAATGATTACTCTCCCCAAAATAAGAATCAGGGATCTCCAGATTACATCTTTTGGTATTATATTTGCTTTTTTCAATTGTTTTATTTAAATTCAATTAGCCAACATATCGGCTACATATGTTGGCATTTGGGAATTTCTCAACATACATCATTAGTTTCAGATGTAGAGTTCAGTAATTCATCAGTTGCGTATAACCCCAGTGCTCATTACATCATGTACCTTTCATGCCCGTGACTTAGTGATGGGGGCAATATGTTACCCCATCCCCCCACCCATCTCCCCTCAAGTAACCCTCAGTTTGTTTTCTCTAGTTAAGAGTCTCTCATGGTTTTTCTCCCTCTCTGATGACTTCCCAATAAGTTTTCCTTCCCTTCCCCTATGATTCTCTGAGCTGTTTCTTATATTCCACGTATGAGTGAAACCATATGATAATTGTCTTTCTCTGATTAACTTGTTTCGCTCAGCATAATATGAACTATTGGGATTTCATCAAGATAAAAAGCTTCTGCACACTAAAGGAAACAGTCAACAAAACTGAAAAGGCAGCCTACAGAATGGGAGAAGATATTTGCAGATCACATATCAAATAAAGGGCTACTATCCAAAATATGTAAGGAACTTATCAAACTCAACACCCATAAAACAAATAATCTAGTCAAGAAATGGGCAGAAGACATGAACAGACATTTCTCATATTTGCTTTTATATTAAGTTAAAAATGTTGTAAGATTTCCAACTAAATAAGGGTGAGGGTAATGTTGTCCTAAGCAGCCAAGATATACATCTGTTTGAACCAAGACTAGATTAAACGTGTTACAGAGCAATATGAAGAGAAAAGGGAAAGTATTACAAATCTCCTGCTTTGCAAAGTAGTAGTATCCAGCAAGAAAACAGACTTGTAAACCAGGCTTTGTCCTCAGAGAGAAATTCCCAAATGCCTTCCTTCTCCCCCATTAATTTATCTAGGGCTGAAGGACTCCATTCTTAGCGTAAGGAAAGACCCAGGAGTAGCTGACCATTAGTAGGAGGCTTTAACTCAGGAGAATTAAAGGAAAAGCCATTCTCTAACCTGGGTAGTTTGTTTGGAAGGAAGAAAGAGAGAAACAGAGTGGGCAGATGTGCTCTTATATTCCTCTCTCCAAGCCAAAAGTGGAAACTTCACTGGATAAATGTGGGTAATATTGAGGGCAAGGCTTCTATTCCCATTAATTATCCAGGACTCTTAGAAACTTCTTGGGCTACTCTGCAGTGGGGCACAGTGTGGTCAGGCAAAGAGATACAGAAGGCAAGGGAAAATACTGGTCAGTGGGCTCATCAGACAGGGAACTCCACCTCAACCTGGGTTGGGATGACCAATCGATAGGCTGGATGCAGAAAATGACAGAGATGTGGGGGTCTGCAGCCAGTGGGAACTGAGGGTGGGGCAACCAGGCTTAGAGCAAGCTTTGAGAGAGAACAGCTGTGATGGTTCACCTGAACCAGCAGAATGGGAAGGCAAGTAGGACCAAGCAGTCAAGGGTCATTGCCCCTGAGACCAAAACAGGCACATGTTTCTATGCCAGACAATCCCAACTCTGCTTTGCTTTTTCATGGGATTCTGGCCAGGGCCTCCTTGGCCATGGCCTCTCGAAAGAGGGAAGAGACCATTAGTGAAAAGGATCATTATTGTGTTTTGTTTTGTTTTGTTTTAAGATTTATTCATTTATTTTAGAGAAAGAGAAAGGAGGGACAGAGAGAGAGATCTTAAACAGACTCCCCACTGAGCACAGAGCCCCACTTGGGATTCATCTCAGGACCCCGAGAGATCATGACCTGCGCTGAAACCAAGAGTTGAATTCTCAGTTGACTGAGACACCCAGGCACCCCAAGCATTATTGTTGTTGTTGTTGTTTTTTAACCAGATTAAAAAAATGGGCACCGCATAAAAGGGCTTAAATTATTGAATTGGAATGAATTTAAACTGACATGGACATTTCATTTCACTTGGATTTTATTTTCTCTGCCAGCCATCATGAGAATTTGAGGGGAGCCCACATGAGGTTTATTAAAAGATAAATAAATTACACTTAATCTACACATATGAATTCTAGAGTGAGTTAAATTTGCCACAAGCATAGATTGAGATTCCTTATTTTTTACAGCTTTTTATAGTTTTAAAACACTGTATATATTGGCATGTGATTCTCAAACTATTTTTGTGACTTTGGCAGGTCATGGATTATTTTCCCCATTAACTGATTAATAAAATGAGGATTAGAAAAGGCAGACTAACTTCCCAGGATTGAAACTATGTGTGATAAGGAAGGAAGGGACTTAAATTTATCTTCTGAATCTGAAGCAGCATTTCCCCCACTGAGGAAGGAAGGGACTTAAATTTATCTTCTGAATCTGAAGCAGCATTTCCCCCACTGTATCATTTGCTGAACTACCTGTGTATGTTACATATAACCAAACATGAGTGGTCATACTTTGAAGAGTATAAGTAAAAGAAAAAGTCATTCAGGGTATTTGTTTAGGACTACAATACCAGAATCCTAAAAATGAGGAAAATATGGAGAAATTTCTAATTTCTAATAATTATGCTTCCTTGGTATTTAATATCCTTCTGTAGCCTATCCTTCCCATGTGTATTTATTTTTATGCCTCTTTATCTAGAATCCCCCCTCCTTGAAGATGTTACCCCTACATCCTGGGAAATGCCGTAATCCAGCATTTCCCAAAACGTGTATGGAACACTAGCTCCCTGGGATGTAGATAGGTATAACAAGGAAAGAGAGTTCTAAAAGTCAAATAAGTTTGGAAAACACTGGGTTAAGCAAATTAAATAGACATCTTTACAAATTTTCAGAACTTTTGTTATGGTAAGTGATGTTTATGGCTACTTGAGAGGGATAAAATATGTTGTATTTCCTACCTCATTCAACCATTTGACCATTTTTGGTCAGTGTTCTTCTGTGTTACTGTGTTCTTTAAAGCACATGTTAACACTGCCACCTTCATTAATAACTCTGATGGATGGAAGAGAGTCGAGCTATGACGTGGGTCACTCCACTGATCATTAGGGTTGATTTAGCTAACTGGATGGATGGATGGTTACATCCTGGTGTTGCATGCTCCAGCACACAGTGAGACCTTCCCATGAGGACCATTACGAGGTCAAGTGACTATGGTCCACTAAGATCCCAATTTCTGTTTAAGCATGACTTGCCATAATCCAATATCTGTGGCCATGAGTTATGCTAGGAAGAAACCAGGTCTAGGTGAGAATCATGCTGTGGAAACTAACGCCAACCCTAGGTGGGGTTACTATTTTAAGGTCTACACCATGTCGTTTCCCAATCCTCCCTCCTCTCCCAGATTGGATGCCCTTAAAGAATGACGATGTTTTATTTGTCCCTGCATCCCTAGTATACAGCACAATGCCTGCCTCAGTTCAGGTCGTGGCCCTAAAGGCTAACTCTAGGTAAGACCTTTCTCTACTTGGAGCCTCAAGTTCCTCATTTATTAAGTTTTGGATATTAACTTTGTGATCTTTAAAATTCTACTTAACAGTGTAATTTGTATCCATTTTATAGATGATGAAATTAAAAACCATGAGGTTAATGATTCAAATAGCAAATTCCAGAACTGGAATACTTAGCCAGCTGGCAATGTTTTATTTTCAAAGACAACAGTTGTTTAAAATATTTATTGAGCATCTATTATGTGCAAGGCACTGTGCTGGGCATTAGGGATATATAAGTAAAAAAGGAATCCTCCTGCTCTCTAGACAAGTATTTATTTATTGAAGGAGACAGATATATTAAAAAAAATTCAACATAATGTGAGAGGAATTATAGGAAAAGCATGAATGAAGTTTCACAAGAAAAGAAAGAGTTGTTACATAAGCCAGATCTCTAATAAAGCTTCCAGCAAAGGTGGTACCTCACCTGGGAAGGAGAGCTGACCTGTGGGTTAATGAATTTGACCAATGACCGGTTGCTCTTTCACAGCTTACAGAAGAAGACAACCTCACTTTATTTTTGCTGTTTGGGCATCTAAAAACTTCAGCAAATAGAGTATTAGGATCTGTTCAGTGGAAAAAGAGCTATAAGGAGATAATATAAAAGGACAAATCGAGAACATCCTCTGAGACAGGGTGATATATACCTGGCGTGCTTGCCCGCCATCTAGCAACAAATATGGCTGACATAAAAATAAATAAATGTGTCTGACAGGAACAAGGGTAAATAAAAGGAAGTCATTGAAAATAACAGGAACCTACACATTGTCCAGGCTATCCACAAAGCCTACTAAGATTAGAATGATTTTAAGAGACAAAACCAAATTGATAAGGGAATGCGAAGATGAGAATAGAGGGGAAGACAGCAGTAGGGACAGAGATAAATAACCTGTTTTTCAAGTACATGTCCAATAACTTCTTAAAGGAGGGGTTGGTGGGGCCTCAGAGACTTGCCCGGTGTAATTTATTGACAAGGAAAAGTAGACATTCCTTTAAAAAATTAATTCTTTGTCTTGGTGACTAGTAACAGGAGAGGTTGGGAGATGAATGCCAGAAGTGAGCATAAATCCCCTTCAAGATGAGAGAGAGTAGCAGTTAGAAGAAATAAAGGTGAATCCTGACAAGAAGTTGATTAAGAAGTAAGCATGCTCAGAGATTGAGAGAGGGGTTAAGCCTGGAGTGGTTGATTAGAGGGTCTCACAAAGGCACATTCTAAGCTGGATCTCTGAGCATCCCTGGACATTCAGTGGTGGGTTAGGGAGGGGTCAATATGGGTTAGGAGTCCAGGTCTCAGCCACTCAGGGAGCTGCTTCCCTGTCAATGTACAAAGACGCTGAGAACAAGCATTTGTTGAAAACAAAGTACAGGCTGGGCACTGTGCTAAGTGCTTTACATACATTGTCTCATTGCTTTCTCATCATCTGCTGCAAGGTAGGTGTAATTACAAGAAAAGTGAGGGTCACATAGGTTAAATAACCTGTCCAAGTTCACATGCTAAATAGAAGACCCAGGATTTGAACTCCAGTCTGTCTGATTATAAAATCAATATTCTCTTTTCATTCCATTCCAATGAAATAGTCCTGTTCTTTTTTACATTTTCATAATGGATATGTCAAGCCTCATAGCTGATAGGAGCTCAAATAAGGGTAGCTAGTAAAAACCGAAGAGGACTAGCAAGAGGATAAGGAGGGAAGGGATTTATGTAAATACATCATAACACCCATCCCACCGAAAAGACTGTTGTGAGAAACGATTAAATGGTAAGCTCTGTCACTGGTTTTCATTGCCCTCTGTACGACACAGATGCGAATGCTAGATATATGTGGGGTTCTTGAGAGGCCCCAATCTGTCGCTGCATACCTCTAGGCCACACCAAAGTCTCTTGAGCCTAGCCAACTTCTGTGAACTTTGACCCCCCAGAAAATCACTGCTCCTTGTCAGGGCAAACCTTGGAAGTCAGGGCTGATGTGGAAACCACTCCCTCTCTCCTTGTCATTTCTCCCCAACTCTCTTCTCCCGTGGGCACAAGAATCCGCTTGGCCAGTCTGCTGTATGAATGGCTATCTAAACAGGGAACATCCAGATTTCTCTCCTGCAGGCACCAGTCTCTGTAAGGGAGCTCCTTGGCACTTTATCTCCCTTGCCTGGCGGGCAGGCAGGTGGCGGCTCAGGGGAGTGAAGGAAGAGCCTCTGCACCAAACCGTCTGCCCTTCCAAGGCTTCCATTGACTTCTTCCTCAGCGCTCTCCCCAGGACTTGATTTTCTTTGTGTTTCTTTGTTAACGAAGGAGGGGAGAAAGGCTGAAGTGGTTTGAGGGGAGGCAGAGAACGAAGTCGGTTTTGCTGCTTTGTAATAAGTCCTAAGTAAGATGACTGGCCTCATCTGTTGATGGCACCTTTTAGATACGGATTCTTTTGTCACAGTGTTGGGTTCTAAGTGCCAACTCTGAGGCAAAATGAAGTGTCTCAATTTAAACCTGCTTACACATACCTTTAACATACATGCGATTACCCTATGAGGTAAAATTCATCATCCTCCTTTCAGTTAGGAGAACCAGGTTCAGGAAGGAAAAAGTAAGTTGTCCCAAATTACACACAGTAAATGGCAGAGGTGGCTTCAAGCTAGGTCGGCCTGTCTCCGAAGTTCACCTGGGGTAGCAGCGAGATGCTCTCTTAAACTGGCGGGAAATGGTGGGAAGAGATTTGGGTGCAGAAACATAGACTCTTTCCTGCCTAATTGGAGAAAAAAGTGAGAGGGAGTCAGAGAGACCAGCTCTCCAGGTGGACTCTTCCTACCTGGGGAGGGTTTCACCCAACAAGAGCAATGAGGCAGTGGCCTCTGGGAAATAACCACCAGAGGAGGGCCTTTAAAAGGCATCCCATATTCTCTGGTGCTACTTTTTGAAAGACTCGTTGGCCAGACATAGCAGAGCAAGATATACCCCTCCCAGGCCAGTGGGTCTAAAGCCTCAGGGAGCCAAGGCAAAGCCCTTACATGACTACATGGGTAACGGTCACTGGCTAAACGGAGAATTCCCAAGTGACCAACATTGGGGATTGATAGGTTTTTAAGGGGCAGATGGCCCACAGCCCAATTCTGTTCCAAGTACTGAACACGGAAGCTCTCCCCCAGTATGAGTTAGCAGAGTGGTTCTCAAAGTAGTCCTCAGCCAGCACATCTACTTCACCTGGGTTTTTTTTTTTTTTTTTTTTTTTTAGAAATGCAAGGGCCTTGATCCTATGGTCCTGGGATGGAGTCTCACATCAGGCTCCTTGCTCAGCGGGCAGCCTGCTTCTCTCTCTGCCTGCCACTCCCCCTGCTTGTGCTCACTCTCTGCTCTCTCTGACAAATAAATAAATAATAAAAATCACTAAGAAAGAAAGAAGAAAGAAAAAGAAAAAAGAAAAGAAAGAGGAAGAAAGAAAGAGAAAGAAGAAAAAAGGAAAGGGAAAGGGAAAAAAGAAAGAAATGCAAAGGCGTGCCTCCTCCTCCCACTTCCTAGACCTAAGATAGAATCAGAAACGCCAGGTGAAGCCCAGCAATCTAGTTTACCAAGCTCTATAGGTGATTCTCTTTCATTAGATTTAAGTCAGGTTTACTAGAGTATAATTGTCATACAGAAAGCAGTTTGCCCTTTTTAGATGTAAGAGATGAATAGTTATGATAAGTAGGGATAGTTCTTTTTAAAGAAAAGGAATTTTATTTATTTATTTGACAGAGCACAAGCAGAGGGAGCAACAGGCAGAGGGAGAAGGAGCGGGAGAAGCAGGCTCCCCACACAGAGCAGGGACCCTCATGTAGGACTCGATCCGCGGACTCTGGGATCATGACCTGAGCCAAAGGCAGACGCTTAACCAACTAAGCCACTTGGGCACCCTGGTACAGTTCTATAACAAGCACCAAAATCAATATGTGACATAATGCCATCATCCCCAAAAAGTTCCCTTATGCTCCTTTATAGTCACTACTCTTCCCCACCTCCAATTCCTGGCAACCACTGATTAGATTTCTGTCCCTAAAGTTTTGCCTTTTGTGTCATATAAATGGAATCACATACTAGGCAGCCTTTTATGTCTGGCTTCTTAGACTTCTCATAATGCTCTTAAAAGTACCTGTGTTGTTGCACATATTTGCAGCTCACTGCTTTTTAATCGCTGAATGGTATTCCATTGCATGAATATAGCAGATTTTTAAAAATTTTTTAATTTAATTTTTAACTTATTTTAATTTTTTTAATTTTAATTCTCTCATTTCTTTCTGATTTTTAATCATTCATGCCCCAGGTAATAGACCCTTGTGTTGTTTCCAGTTTGGGGCTTTTGTGAATAAAGCTATTACATATATTCATGTACAAGTCTTCATGTGGACATTTATTTTCATTTCCCACGGGTAGATAGCTAGGAGTAGGGTTGCTGGATCACCGAGCTAAATATATGGTTAGCTTTATAAGAAACTGCTAAACTGTTTTCTGGAGTGACTGTAATATTTGGTTCCCACCGGTAATACAGGAGAGTTCACTTCTCCACATTTTCTCTATCACTTGGTATTATTATCAGTTGTTTTGGTTTTTTTGTTGACATAACCATTCTAATAGTTGTCTAGCAGTATCTAATTATGATTTAATTTTTATTTCCCTCATAAAAACAGTGCTTAGCATCTTTTCATGTTTATTTGCCATTTACATCTCTTCTTTGATAAAGTGTTTAAACTTTTTCCTATTTTAAAAATTGTATTGTCTTCTTATTGAGTTGTAAGAAGTCTTTAATGTTCTAGATACAAGTCTTTTATCAGAAATGCCTTTTGTGAATATTTTTTCACAATCTGCAGTTTGTCTTTAGAGTCTTATATTTTTTGTCTTTTATAGTTTTTCCTTTTGATGAAGTTCAATTTATCAGCTTTATCTTTTACTGTTCAGGCTTATGTGTCCTACATAAGCATTTTATTTTTTTTTTTTTCTGATCTAAGATTGGAAAGTTTTTCTCCTATTTTCTTCTGGAAATTTTACAATTCTAGATTTTTAGTTTAGGCTTATGTCTCACATTAAATTTATGTTCATATATGATTCAAGGGTTTTTTTAAATTTGCATTTGAGCATCTGATTTGTTCTGGCACCATTTGTTAAAAAGACTACCCATTTTTCATTAAATTACCATTGTATCTAGTCAATAAGTCAATTGACTATATATGTGCAGGCCTATTTTGGACCCTCTATTCTGTATCATTGGTGTATTTTCCTATCTTTATAGCAATACTCCTTGCCTTGATTGCTATGGTTTTATAATAAGTCTTGAATCAAATCATCTAAGTCCTCCAATTTTGTTCTTCTCTTTCAAAAGTATTTTAGCTATTATAGGTCTTCACATTTTCGTATACATTTTATAATTAGCCTGTGAATTTCTTTTAAAAGTACCTACTAGAATTTTGATTGAAATTGCATTGGATCTTTAGATCAGTTTGGAGATAATTGATTTGTTAATAATAGTGAGTTTTCTAATTCACTAACACAGTTTATCCTTCCATTTGTTTAGCTCTTTTCTAATTTCTCTCATTAATTCTTTTTATGGTAGTAGCATACAAATTTGCATTATTTTGTTGAGATATCCTTAGGCCTGCCTTCCTTCCTTCCTTCCTTCCTTCCTTTCCCTCCCTTCCTTCCTTCCTTCCTCCCTCCCTCCCTCCCTCCCTCCCTTCCTTCCTTCTTCCCTTCCTTCCTTCTTCCCTTCCTTCCTTCCTTCCTTCCTTTCCCTTCCTTCCTTCCTTCCTTCCTTCCTTCCTTCCTTCTGCTTTTGTGGAGGATTAGTGATTTAAAAAAGCAGTAATGGTATTTTATCCATAATCTTTCCAGAATCCAGCCATGCCTGGCAGTGGTTAAGTTAGAGGCTTTGCTATCAGACATGTGTTATACATAACTGATGAATCATTGAACACTGCATGAAAAACTAACAATGTACTCAACAGTGGCTAACTGAACATATTAAAAAAGAAAAATATAAAAAACAAACAAATACCATTAAACTAAAAACCAGGTTAACAGGAGAAAAGAAAAAAAAAAAACAAAGCTATGTCTAAACCCAGGATCAGCATTTTGGAGAAGCGTCACAGTATAGTGTTAAAGAGCCCACATTCTAGAGTCAGGTGGCCTGGTTTTTAAAACCTCACTCTACCACTCATTAGCTTTATAATCTTGCCTTCTCCAGAGTCCAGTTTCTTCACCTTAAAATGGGCATAATAATACTATTTACCTCATAGTAAATATTGTTAAAAGATAAGATGAACAATGTCAGTCAATGTCAAGCACATAGATACAACTCAAAACATGCTAGCTTTTATTATTTCTTCTTAGCTATATGACCTTGGGCAAGCTAACTTTGAAAAACATCCACCTCTACATTTATAAATTAGGGATAATAATATCATTAATAGGATTGTGCTGGGATAATAATAGCATTAATAGGATTGTGCTGAGGATTAAATTAAAATAAAACATTGAGGGCACAGAGCACAATGTGTGGCATATAGTAAGCCCTTATTAATACTAGCTATTAATATTATCTATGTTAGTACAGTATCTGACATATATTGACATTAAGCAAATGAATATTTTAAAAATAGCTTCTGAACAATGAATACTAGCTTTGGAGAAGAGCTTGTAGGGAAAATTCAAAAGTTGTACAAGGGGCTGCTAGCATATTTAAATGATGCACAGACTGACTTATTGGAAACTGGTCGTTTTCGATCGTTCATGCTAAATGGTTTTCTTTGGTCATCCAAAGAATTACCCCTCCCCCTACACTCCTTCTAAACTCATTGCAGATAGTAGTGTTCAAGCGTCAAACTAAAATCAATCTATTTATTGTAATGACTTCTAGTTACATACACCCAATTACCACTGTCATTAAGAAAGCAGTAGCTGCCGATACTGAGTAGCAATGCGACATTAGGCGTTCAATGCTTGTAGCTCCAAAGTGTGGCCTCCTTACCTAGGAAAATTAAAGAACACTCAAGAAAATACCTTTTATCGTTAATTCTTCTTCTATTTTCTAAGCAAAACAAACAACTTTACCACCTAACTAATGTTGTGCCAGAGAGAGAGGTGGTTGTGAAAGATACAAATACTGATTGAGTATTTGGGGTTATAGCATACTACTGGCATAGATGGTAACATAATCTCTAGAGAAATTAGCCCGTTTGATACTACAGGCATGTATTGAATATGCTTGCATGGATCTACACCCTGGATAATATGAGGAATTATAAATTAGTTATATATAACTGGAAACAGTGGTTCAAGACTTAAACCGGTTTCAATGTCTAGCTCTGCTGTGAGATTTATAAAGGTGTATGTCTCTGGCTAAGTTATCTGCCCTCTCTTTTTGTGTTCTTCATCTATAAAATATGTGGCCAGTATAATGAGATTGATTAGAACTTCATGATTCAGATTTTATTCTCTGGATTTAAGATGCATTATTTGCCTTCAAACTTGTTGAATTCTAGTTGTGAAAAAAAAATAAATAAAAAGGAGTCTTTCTGAAAAGGCAAATAATCGCCCTAAATATTATTTGACTAAGAATAAAATTAATAACCTCCAAGGTAGTAAAAGTCAACATCATTGGAGTTATGAATTAAGGGAACATTGCAGAATGTTTTCTCATCTGTAAAATAGGTTTAATTCTAACAGCTTTGCAATGTGTAGAATTAGTGAGTTAATGTTTTTTGGACTCCTAGAATACTAGAAGTACATTAAGAGTTGCTTTCCCCATGAAACCTATCATCTATTTAAACCTCCCAAGACTTTTTATCTCGATATAATAACAAAAACTGTGTGCTAAAGACATTTAGATCATAAATCTGCCCCAGATGGTAAAGATCCAAATCAGTTTTACTATCTTCAAGGGACCAAATCATCCAATATTTTTAATATGAGTATTTTGTCCAGTTTTAACAACACCAAATCATCTGTGCTTCTTCTTTCTCAGTTCTTTTAACCAAAGATCCAAGGATTCAGCCTGATAATTATTCCATATTAGAATCTGGCTTATAAAAAAAACTTTAGAATCATATTGCCCTGTGTTTATATCTCATCTCTGCTCCTTACACAACTGTATGGTTTATTTAAACTGCTCAGAGCCTCAGTTTCTCCATCGGGAATAGGGAAATATCCTCACTTTATAGTTTTTGATTTTTGGTTTTGAGATTTAAAAGAGATCAATTAAGTAAAGCCTTTGGCAGAATGGCAGGCATATCACCTGGCAGTCCACACTCCAGTGAAGTGGCAGTGGAGTTTCATCATATCTCATTCTTATAGCTCAAATTGAAGTAACCTAAACAAAGCACTTGTTTTAACTCCAACCATAAAGAGTGTGGTTATTCTATACCTATATGACAGAAAATTATTTACTGATACCAATAGTCCAATAGTATGAGATGTGTTATAAGGGAAATTGAAAACATAATTAGGCACAAAAATGTATATATAGTGTGATCCCAAATATATGATATAAGCATAGAACAAAAGGTTGGAAAGAAACAATGCAGAAGCCTGAAAGTGGGTGGTTGTGAGAATATGCCAATTTTTTTCCTTTTTCTTCTTTTCAGAATATGGTATAATTTTTATCCCTTTCAAAATATGAGTATTTTTTTCTTTTTGTATTTTCCACTTCTCAAAATTTTCCATTTTTTTAAACAATGAACATATGTTGAACAAATTATAAGATAGAAAGACACATCTATTTGAGTACATAGTAAAGAAGAAATCCGTGTATATCAATTGTTAAAGAAGTTTTGAGCATAGTGAAGAATTGCGAAGACAATACCATCCTGATAGGACTATGCTACTTAGTAACCAGTTTTAGTTTGATGAATATTTATCAAATTCTCTCATAACTTATTTCAGTTATTTTTCTTGCTTTTCCACTTTTGCCTTTTCTTTGCCATAACTTTATATTTAATTTAAATACCTAAAGTATGTGTGCACCAGATCAGTGTGTTAAAAATGTATGAGGACTATAACCAGCCTATGATTGACATAATGTGTATATATTTTTTAATTTTAAAGATGAAAGCTCCAGGTGTTCAGAATCCCAACGACTCCAGTTTTGGTTTTTGCAATAGATGCGCAGTTTAGAGCCATGACCTCCCACCATGAATTCCAGGGGATTATCTAATGGTGCCCACTTCTCAAGTCCAAAATTGGTTTATTTAGGCATGACTTTTTTCTTAAAGCATCAATCTTCTGTCTTAGGATTAGTCATCGGTAAGCAAGACCAATGAGTCTCTCAAACTCTAAGAGATCAGAAATGTAAGAAATATAGGAGGTGATTTGGGTGGTCTTGGAACCGTTTTCTTGATGAAGAATGGCACATAGTCTCCATAGTTAAATTAGAAAGGGAAAGTCTCTGGGTGGAAAGTTTTCAGACTTAGCATCAATTTTTAACCCACTGAAGATTTTCCATTTCTCTGCTCAGTAAGCAGAGAAGTGGTAAGGAAACAGCCACAGCTACTTACACACAGGCATATGCCTAACTTCTCAGTAAGATTTTGACGTTCAGACAGGAAAAATCTTAACTATTTCTCTCCCCCAAACACATAGCGTATAGTATCTACTTAATAAATATTGGAGAAATTCAATTGGAATTTGATCAACAGGCTTTTAAAATTTTAACACTGTAAGAATTTTCATAAAGGAGATGGAATGGTTTTGAAAAAAAGAAATCATATTTTATTATCACTCTTTTGCTAATAAAACAAAATAATAAAGTTCCTATGATGGCCTTCCATGGCACTTAAAATAACCCTTGACTTTGGCCTAAAAGACTCATGTGAATTGGGACCTCCCTACCTGTCTTTCCAAATTTACCTTGTATCACTGGTATCCTCTTTTGTTTTGCTCCCATCACACCGGCCTTTCAGTTTCTGTAATAATTGTGCTCATTGTCACCTCTGAGCTTTTGCAGTTGCTGATCCCTCTACATGGAATGCTCTTGACAAGTTCTTGTTCCGGTCTTGTTAGCTCCTCAGAGAATACTTTCCTGATGGTCGTATGTAAAGTTATTCTCTTTAGTCACTGTCTGATCTCATCACTGTCTTATTCCTTCATAGAATATTTCTCTATCTGAAATATTTTTATATATATTTGTTCCCATATTTATCCTCACCAAAAGATAAACTCAATGTAGGAGGAGCTTTCTTGTCTTCTATTACTGGTTCATCACCCCTGGAGAATATTTGTGGAAGATAAGCAAGGAAGGAAAGAAGGAGGGGAAGGAGGTGGCAGTGGGGGAGGGGAGAGGGAGATTAGATCAAGCCATCCTTAACAACTATCCTGCGTGGTAGGATCAATAATCTCAATGTTACTAATGAGTAAACTGAGGAAAGAAAAGTTAAGTATCTATATAGTGATTACAGCTAGTAAATGGAAAAAAACTGGATTTCTCAATAGACTCTTTCTGAATTCAAGAACAGCTCTTTATCTTAAAAGATATTCTGGAACTTCTACTCTAACCATGTCAGAGTAATTGTTACAATACTTGCCTTTGCATTATAAACAACTAGAAAACAAGACAAAATATATGAAACAGCTGATTTTAGCTGTGGAATGATAGGAAACTCAGAAATGTGATCCCTAAGACAAAGGAAGCAACCGAAGTGAAAACTGAACTTGTTCTTACTTTCTGCCTTGAAGTGCTTTCTGGATTACAGCAGAGTATAGAAGAAATCAAGCATAGCATGGCAAAATGAAGTTGAGGAGGTGATGATCAGAATTCAGGAGACTGAGGCATCTGGAAGTAGTAGGACTACTACTACTTCCAGAGAGAAGAGGTTGGCATACAGAAAAAGAGCTCCAGAAATATGCATATGGATCCCCTTAAGATAATTTGCTGAATGCTAACCTATGAATGTAGGGTTTTACATACCCTACAAACCCTACTCATCCAGGCAAAGGATAACTAGGGAATTACAAGCCAAACAATTCCCAGAGCTGACAAACACTGTCTACAAGAAGCCTACTTTCAACATACAGACACAGATAAGTTAAAAGTAAAAGATGGGAATATGGGCACCTGGGAGGCTCAGTTGGTTGAGCAACTGACTTCGGCTCAGGTCATGATCCTTGAGTTTTAGGATCGAGACCCACATCGGGCTCCCAGCTCCACAGGGAGTCTGCTCTTCCTCTAACCTTCTCTCCTTTCATGCTCTTTCTCACTTTCTCTGTCTCTCAAATAAATAAATAAAATCCTTAAAAAAAAGATGCGAATATACCTATCATAACAAACCTGGAGAAGCTATATTAATATCAGACAAAGTAGGCTTCAGGACAAAAAATGTTACAAGAGATAAAGATGAACTTTTTGTGATGATAAAATGGTCAAGAATATATAACAATCCTAAACATTTAGGCCTGTAATATATTACAAAGTTTCAAAATACATGAAGCAAAAACTAAAATTAACAAAACCACAATTAAATTTGTAGATTACAGTACTCTTCTCTCAGTAATTTATAAGATAAATAGCAAAAAAAAAAAATCAGGATGCAAAAGTCTTGATCAACACTATCAACCAGTTTGAAATAATTGGCATTTTATAAAACTCAAATCCAACAGCAGCAGATTACACATTCTTTCCAAGTTCCCATGAATAATTCATCAAAATAGGTAAGAAATTAGATGCATGGACAAATGCTTTGCAATACAAAAGCTAGCAACATTTATAGAACTGCAAAGTTGACTAGCCCACTATATGTTAAAGGGTGCGAGATACAAATGCAGTATACAAAAACTAATTGCTACATAAACAGTGAAATGAAAAATATTTTTAATTGAAAAGAAATATGCTTATGAAACTGCAAGGCTGGTACAATGAAAACTATAAAACAAAAAAAAGAAAGAAAACTACAAAGCATTATTGAAAGAAATTTTAAAAGACTCAAACAAATGAAGAGCTTTATCATGTTGTCAGATTAGGAAACTCAAAATTTATTGAGGTATAATTAACATAAAACATCTTATTAGTTTCAGGTGTACATCATAGTGATTTAATATTTTCATACATTATGAAATGGACCCCACCATAGATCTGGTTACCATCTGTCACTACATTGAGTTATTATAATATTACTGACTATATTCCTTATGCTATGTGTCCCCACATCTTATTTATTTTAAAACTAGAAGTCTGTACCTTTTAATCCTTTTTACCTAGTTTGCCTGCCCTCCTTCCCCTACCTCTCTGGTAACTACTAGTTTGTTTCTTTTATCTCTGAATCTGTTTCTGTTTTGTTTTGTTTTGAAGATTCCACCTGTAAGTTAAATCATATGGTATTTATCTTTCTCTTTCTGGCATTTCACTTAGCATAATACCCTCTTGGTCCATCCATATGTCACAAATGGCAAGATTTCATCCTTTTATGGCTGAATAATATTCCATTGTGTGTGTGTGTTTGTATATGTGTATATCACTTCTTCATTCATGTATTGGTGAACACTTAGATTCCTTCCATATCTTAGCTATTGTAAATAATGCTGCAATAACATGGGGTACATATATCTCTTGAATTAGTGTTTTCATTTCCTTCAGATAAATACCCATAAGTGGAATTGCTGGATTGTGTGGTATTTCTATTTTAAATTTTTTGAGGAACCTGAATGCTGTTTTCCACAGTGGCTGCACCAGTTTGCATTCCCACCAACAGTGTTTGAGAAGTCCTTTTTCTCACATCCTCTTCAACACTTGTTATTTCTTCTCTTTTTGATACTAACCTTTCTGACTGGTGTGAGGTAATATCTCATTGTGGTATTGATTAACAGTTCCCTAATGATTAGTGATGTTGAGCATCTTTTCATGTGTCTATTGGCCATGTGTATATCATCCTTGGAAAAATATCTAATCAGATCCTTTGCCCATTTTAAATTAGGATATTTTATATTAAGTTATATAAGTTTTTAAACATATGTTGGCTATTAATCCCTTATCAGTTGTATGATTTGCAAATATCTTCTCTCATTCAGTAGCTTGCATTTTGTTTTGTTGATGGCTTCTTTCACTTTTTTTTATATAATATAATAGGAATATTATTTCTTTTTTAAATTTTTTGTTAACATATAATGTATTATTTGCCCCAGGGTACATGTCTGTGAATCATCAGGCTTACACATTTCACAGAATTTGCCATAGCACATACCCTGCCCAATGTCCATAACCCTACGCCCCCCACCTCCCAGCAACCCTTAGTTTGTTTCGTGAGTTTAGGTGTCTCTTATGGTTTGTCTCCTTCCCCATCCCATCTTGTTTCATTTCTCTTCCCCACCGCCCATAACCCCCTGCCCTGCCTCTCAAATTCTTCATATGCTTCTTTCACTTTTTAAAAGCTTTTTAATTTAACGTAATCCTATTTGTTATTTTAGTTTTTGTTGTCCTTGTCTGAGGAGACTGGTCCAAAAAAAAAAAATTATTGGTAAGACCAATGTCACGAATTTACTGCTTATGTTTTCTTCTAAGAGTTTTATGGTATTGGATCTTACATTCAAGTTTTAATCCATTTTGAATTTATTTTTGTGTATGGTATAAGACAGTGGTCCAGTTTAATTCTTTTTCATGTAGCTGTTCAGTTTTTCCAACACCATTTATTGAAGAGACTGTCTTTTTCCCTATTGTATGGTCTTGCTACTTTGTCATAGATTGTTTGAGACATGTATGTGTGGGTTTATTTCTGGGCTCTCTATTCTGTTGCTTTATTCTATGTCTTTGTGCAAGTACCATACTGATTTGATTACTGTAGCTTTAGATTATAGTTGAAATCAAGAAGCATAATACCTCTTGCTTTGTTCTTTCTCAAGATGGCTTTGGCTATTTGAAGTCTATTGTAGTTTAACACAAATTTTAGAAATCTTTTTTCTAGTTCTATTAAAAATGCCATTGGTATTTTGATGGGATTGCATTGAATCTGTAGATTGCCTTGAGTAGTGTAGACATTTTAACAGTATTAACCGTTCTAATCCACAAGCACAGAATATCTTTCCATTTATTTGTGCTGTATTCAGTTTCTTTCACCAATGTCTTACAGTTTTCAGAGTATAAGTGTTTCATCTCCTTGGATAAATTTATTCCCAGGCATTTTATTCTTTTGATGCAATTGTAAATAGAATTGCTTACTTACTTATTTTTTCTGATAGCCATTATTAATGTATAAAAATGCAAACAATTTCTGTATGTTAATTTTGTATCCCGGGACTTTACTGAATTCATTTATTATAATAGTTTTTTAGCGGAGACTTTAGGGTTTTCTATAATATCATGTCATCTGCAAATAGTGACAGTTTTACTTCTTTATATATAATTTAGATGCCTTTCATTTATTGTTTTGCCTAATTTCTGTGGCTAAAATCTCAATATTTTTAATGAATCCATTCTCCTCAAATTGACTTGCTGATTCAATGCAATCCCAATCAAAATCACAGAAGACTTTTTTTTTTACCATTAAAATTGACAGCCTATTCTAAACTTTATATGAAAATGAAAAAAAAACCAACCCACACAAGAATAGCCAAAACAACATTGAAAAAGATGAACAAAGTTGGAGGACTTATAATACTTTATTTCAGGGCATTGTAAAACTATAGTAAACAACATAGAATTTATACAAACATATAATTCAATGGAACAGAACAGAAATTCCAGAAATAGACCCACTCATATACAGTAGTATCCCCCCCATCCACAATTTCACTTTCCATGGCTTCTGTTACTCACAGTCAACTATTAGCTGCAAGTAGATGAACTTCCTCCTGACGTACTGTTAGAAGGTCAGTAGTAGCCTAATGCTACATCATAGTGTCTACATCATTTACCTCACTTTATTTCATCACATACCTCAACTCATCACAAGAAAAAGACAAATGAGTATAGTACAGTAAGCTATTTCGAGAAAGGAAGACCACATTCACATAATTTTTATTACAGTAGATTGTTACAATTGTTCTTTTGTATTATTAATTATTATTGTTAGTCTTTTACAGTGCCTAATTTATAAACTCTACCATAGATATGTATGTATGGGAAAAAACATAGTATATATAGGGTTCAGTAAGTTTGTGGTTTTAGGCATCCACTAGAGGTATTCGAATATACCCATCATAGATAAGAGGGAACTACTGTATGTTTAATCAATTATCACCAAAGTTGCTAAAACAATTCAGTGGAGGAAACGACTGGCTTTTTACCATATAGTGGCAGAATAATTAAATACTCATAGGAAGAGGAAAGTACTTGATCCTTATCTCACACTATAAACCAAAATGACTTGAAATGGATAATAGACCCATGAAACTATGAACCTTTTAAAGGAAAACAATAAGCAAATATGATAACCTTGAAGTAGATAGTTTTTTTAGACACAGAGCATGAGACATAAAGAAAGTCATAAATTTTACTTCCCCCAGATTACTAATTTTTCCTCTCCAAAGACTCTGAAGAAAGTGAAAAACCTAAGAGTGAGAGAAAATATGCCTAAGTGTTTATCAGATAAGTGACTGGTATCCAGAATGTATGCATGTGTGTATATGTACACACAACTCAATTACAAGAAGATTAACAGTCTTACTTTTACGTGACCAGAGATTTGGACATTTGCTTCACAAAGAAGATATACAATTGGCCAATAAATACATCAAAAGATGCTCTATCAAGTTCCTAGGACATTTCTAAGTACTGTGAACGGCGTGACTGAATAGAACAGAAATTTATTCTCACAGGTCTACAGGCCAGAAGTCTGAAATCAAGGTGCCAGTATGGTAGGGTCCTTCTGAAGGTCTAGGGAAGTATCTGTTCCATGCCTCTCTTTCAGCTTTAAGTGGTTGTTGGCAATCCTTGGCATTCCTGGGTTTGTAGTTACATACTCTGTTCTCTGCCTCCATCTTCACATGACATTCTTTTCTATGCGTGTACCAGTATATATCTACATAATCTTCTTCTAAGGATACCAGCCATTGGATTTAGGGCCCACTAAAATTCATTTTGACTTTATCTTAACGTATTTAAATCTGCAAAGACCCCAGTACCAAATAGGGTCACATTCACAGATACTGGGGGTTAGGTCTTCAACATATCTTCTTTTGGGGACACGATCCAACCTACCACAGACACTTAACTTCATCAGGGAATTAAATATTAAAACCACAATGAGAACAAGGCAGAGGATCATAGGGGAAGAAAGGAAAAAATGAAACAAGATGAAACCAGAGAGGAAACAAACCTGTAAGAGACTCTTAATCTCAGGAAACAAACTGAGGGTTGCTGGAATGGAGGAGGGGTGGGAGGGATGGGGTGACTGGGTGATGGACACTGGGGAGGGTATGTGCTATGGTGAGCACTGTGAATTATGAAAGACTGATGAATCACAGACCTGTACCCCTGAAACAAATAATAAATTATATGTTAATTAAAAAAAAACTACAATGAGAATGCTTACTGAAATGGCCATTTTTTGTTTTGTTTTGTTTGAGAATACTAAATGTTGACAGCAATGTAGAACAAATAGAATTCCCATGCATTGCTAGTGGGGAATAAAATGGTACAACCATTTTGGAAAACAGCCAATTTCTTAAAAAGTTAAACATGTTATCACCATAGGCCCAGAAATTCTACTCCTAGATATTTACCTAAAAGAAATGAAGACATACATCCGGACACAGACCTGCATGTTAATATTCATAGCAGCCTTATGCACAATAACCAAACCTGGAAACAACCAAAATATCCATTAAAAATTAAGTGGATAAACAAATTGTTGCAGATCTATGCAAGGGAACAATAGCAATAAAAAGTTTCCGTACATGTAATGACTTGGATGCCCCTCAGAATTAGTATGGTGAGTGTAAGAAGTCAGAGATCAAATAGTACATACAGTATGACTAGATTTATATGAATTTCTAGAATAAAGAAAACTAATCTATAATGCCAACACTCACTTGATGGTTTTCTTGGGTGGGGTGTGGAGTGGGGAAATTTACTGAAAAAATCATAAAGCAACTTTTGGGAATTGATAAAAATGTTCTGTATCTTGATTGTGGTGGTGGCTACATAAGTGTATACATTTGCTGAAACATAATGAGTATACTTAAAATAGGTTCATTTTATTTCATGTAAATTATGCATCAATAAACTGATTTTTTAAATATAGCCATCTGTTATTAGAATGGAGCTCCTCTGGGATAACTGCTCTTCTCTAAGTCATATTTAAGCCGGGTAATTATGAGAACTAAATAGAACAACATCCACTAACATCCTGTGCCCCGCCCTATCATAAATACTCAATCAGAGTACTTTCCTGTTAGGAAATTTTAGGACCTATGACTTAGTGTTAATGTTTATATTTATATTTATTCAGTGGTTGCTAGTTATTCTATTTCACAGATGTGGACAATTATACCATTTTCTGAATTTTGCTGGTCTTGTAGCTTTTATAAATTACAAACTCCTAATATAAACTTGATTTTAGTATAGTACAGTGGGTAGGCTTTACTGCTAATCAGCTTGTGGTTTAAATTCTGGCCTTGCCACTTACCAGCTGTACACCATTCATTCCTTCACTTAAAAATATCTATTAAGCAATTGTGATGTACCAGGTCCCCAGGCATAGGGGATGTGCATTAAGAGGGTGTATTCCTAGCCTCTGGAACTCATAGTCCAATCCATCAATTTATTTTCCTTCTCCAGGTTTCTGGGTTTTGCCTTTGGTAAACTGGGTTATACTTGCCAACCCAGGGTGGTTTTGACGATTAAGTGAGATGACCAAGTAATCCTGCCATACCTTTGTGTCTTTCCAACTCCTTACTGGGCTCTTGTTCTCGCCTATCTTATCTATCCTATCATGTCCTCTCCTCTCCAGTCATGAATTTTTTTAAATTATTGAAGTATAATTGACATACAAAGTTGTATTGGTTTTACATGTGCAACATATTCAGCAATTCTATACATTATTCAGTGCTCACAAAGATAAGTGTAGTTGCCATCTGTCATCATACAACATTATTACAATATTAATTGATTATATTCTATTTGCTGTACTTTTCATCTCCATGACTTATTTATTTATAACTGGAAGTTTCTCCCTCTTAATCTCTTTCTTTCTTTCTTTCTTTCTTTCTTTCTTTCTTTCTTTCTTTCTTTCCTTCTTTTGATTTTATTTATTTATTTATTTATTTATTTATTTATTTATTTGACAGAGAGAGAGAGAGATCATAAGTAGGCAGAAAGGCAGGCAGAGAGAGAGGAGAAGCAGTCTCCCAGCTGAGAGCCTGATGGGGGACTCAATCCCAGGACCCTGAGATCATGATCTGAGCTGAAGGAAGAGGCTTAGCCCACTGAACCACCCAGGCACCCCTCTTAATCCCTTTCACTATTTTACCCATCCTTCCCACCTCCTCCCCTCTAGCAACCTCCAGTTTGTTCTCTGTGCTTAAGATTCTGTTTGCTTTTGGTTTTTGTTCTTTTGTATTTTTATGTTCCACATGTGACATCACATGGTATTAATCTTTCTCTGTCTGACTTATTTTACTTAGCATGGTACCCTCTAGGTCCATTCTTGTCACAAATGGCAGGATCTCACAGCAGTCAGACTGGTTAATACCAAAAAGACAAGAAATAAGAAGTGTTGGTGGGGGTGTGAAGAAAAATGAATCCTCATGTGCTATTGGTAGGAATGTATATTGGTGCAACCACTGTGGAAAACAGTATGGAGGTTCCTCAAAAAATTAAATATAGAAATGGCATATGATCCAGCAATTCCATCATGAATATTATTCATGTCTCTTTGTACGCTGTATAATATACCACAAATGCCAATACTTTTTTCTTTTTTTTCCTTATTTTATTACTATTTTTTATTAATATATAATGTATTATTTGCCCCAGGGGTACATGTCTGTGAATCATCAGGCTTACACATTTCATAGCACTCACCATAGTACATAATCTCCCCAGTGTCCATAACCCAGCCTCCCTACCCCTATCACCCTACCCCAAAGCAACCATCAGTTTGTTTTGTAAGATTAAGGGTCTCTTATGGTTTGTCTCCCTCCCAATCCCATCTTGTTTCATTTTTTCCCTCCCTACCCCCTCATATCAGAGAGATCATATGAAAATTGTCTTTCTCTGACTGACTTATTTCACTTAGCATAATACCCTCTAGTTCCATCCACATCATTGCAAATGGCAAGATTTCGGGGTTTTATGGGTGCACAGTATTACATTGTGTGTGTGTGTGTGTGTGTGTGTGTGTGTGTGTGTGTGTGTATCACATCTTCTTTATCCATTCATCTGTTGATAGACATCTAGGTTCTTTCCATAGTTTGGCTATTGTAGACATTGCTGCTGTAAACATTTGGGTGCACTGCCCCTTCGGATCACTATGTTTGTATCTTTAGGGTAAATACCCAGTAGTGTGATTGCTGGGTCATAGGATAGCTCTATTTTCAACTTTTTGAGGAGCCTCCATGTTTTCCAGAGTGGCTGTACCATCGTGCATTCCCACCAACAGTGTAGGAGGGTTCTCCTTTCTCTGCAGACTTGCCAACATCTGTCATTTCCTAACTTGTTAATTTTAGCCATTCTGAGTGGTGTGAGGTGGTATCTCACTGTGGTTTTGATTTGTATTTCCCTGATGCCAAGTGATGTTGAGCACTTCTTCATGTGTCTGTTAGCCATTTAGATGTCTTCTTTGCAGAGATGTCTGTTCATGTCTTCTGCCCATTTCTTGATTGGATTATTTACTCTTTGGGAGTAGTTTGATAAGTTCTTTAAAAACTTTGGGTACTAGCTCTTTGATATGTCATGTACAAATATCTTCTCCCATTCTGTCGGTTGTCTTTTGGTTCTGTTGACTGTTTCCTTTGCTGTGCAAAAGCTTTTGATCTTGATGAAGTCCCGATAGTTCATTTTTGCCCTTGCTTCGCTTGCCTTTGGCGATGTTTCTAGGAAAAAGTAGCTGCGGCTGAGGTCGACTAGCTTGCTGCCTGTGTTCTCCTCAAGGATTTTGATGGATTCCTTTCTCACATTGAGGTCTTTCATCCATTTTGAGTCTATTTTTGTGTGTGGTGTAAAGAAATGGTCCAGTTTCATTCTTCTGCATGTGGCTGTCCAATTTTCCCAACACCATTTGTTAAAAAGACTGTCTTTTTTCCATTGGACATTCTTTCCTGCTTTGTTGAAGATTAGTTGACCATAGAGTTGAGGGTCCATTTATGGGCTCTCTGTCCTGTTCCATTGAGCTGTGTGTCTGTTTTTGTGCTGGTACCGTACTGTCTTGATGATTATAGCTTTGTAATAAGGCTTGAAGTCTGGAATTGTAATGCTACCAACTTTGGTTTTCTTTTTCAACATCCCTCTGTCTATTTGTGGTCTTTTTTGGTTCCATATAAATTTTAGGATTATTTGTTCCATTTCTTTGAAAAAAAATTTATGGTATTTTGATAGGGATTGCATTAAATTTGTAGATTGCTTTAGGTAGTATAGACTTTTTCACAATAATTATTCTTCCAATCCATGAGCATGGAACGTTTTTCCATTTCTTTGTCTCTTCCTCCATTTCTTTTATGAGTACTTTATAGTTTTCTGAGTACAGTTTCTTTACCTCTTTCGTTAAGTTTATTCCTAGGTATCTTATGGTTTTGGGTGCAATTGCAAATGAGGTCAACTCCTTAACATTCTCTTCTTGCTGTCGGCGTATGGAAATGCAACTAATTTCTGTGCATTGATTTTATATCCTGATACTTTACTGAATTCCTGTATGAGTTCTAGCAGTTTTGGAGTGGAGTCTTTTGGATTTTCCACATAGGTTATCATAGCATCTGCAAAGATTGAGACTGACTTCTTTGCCAATTCAGATGCCTTTTTATTTCTTTTTGTTGTCCGATTGCTAAGGCTAGGACTTCTAGTACTATGTTGAATAGCAGTGGAGATAGTGGACATCCCTGCCATGTTCCTGATCTCAGGGGAAAAGCTCTCAGTTTTTCCCCATTGAGAATGATATTCGCTGTGAGTTTTTCATAGGTGGCTTTTATGATATTGAGGTATGTACCCTCCATCCCTATGCTGTGAAGAGTTTTGATCAAGAAAGGATGTTGTACTTTGTCAAATGATTTTTTAGCATCTATTGAGAATATCATATGGTTCTTATTCTTTATTTTATTTTATTTATTTTTTTTTAAGATTTTATTTATTTATTTGACAGAGAGAGAGAGATCACAAGTAGACAGAGTGGCAGGCAGAGAGAGAGGGTGAAGCAGGCTCCCCGCTGAGCAGCGAGCCCAATGTGGGGCTCGATCCCAGAACCCTGGTATCATGACCTGAGCCGAAGGCAGAGGCTTTAACCCACTGAGCCACCCAGGTGCCCCTTATTCTTTATTTTATTAATGTATTATGTCACATTGATTGATTTGCAGATGTTGAACCAACCTTCCAGCCCAGGAATAAATCCCACTTGATCATGGTGAATAATCCTTTTAATGTACTGTTGAATCCTATTGGCTAGTATTTTGGTGAGAATTTTTGCATCCGTATTCATCAAGGATATTGGTCTCTAATTCTCCCTTTTGATGGGGTCTTTCTTTGTCTGGTTTGGGGATCAGTGCTGACCTCGTAAAATGAGTTTGGAAGTTTTCCTTCCTTTTTCATTTTTTGGAACAGTTTCAGGAGAATCAATATTAGTTCTTCTTTAAATGGTTGGTAGAATTCCCCTGGGAAGCCATCTGGCACTGGACTCTTGTTTGTTGGGAAATTTTTGATGACTGCTTCAATCTCCTTACTGGTTATGGGTCTGTTCAGGTTTTCTATTTCTTCCTGGTTTTCAGTTTCGGTATTTTGTATGTCTCTAGGAATACATCCATTTCTTCCAGATTGTCAAATTTGCTGGTATATAGTTGCTTATAATATGTTCTTATAATTGTTTGTATTTCTTTGGTGTTGGTTGTGATCTCTCTTCTTTCATTCATGATTTTATTAATTTGGGTCCTTTCTCTTTTCTTTTTGATAAGTCTGGCCAGGGGTTTATCAATCTTATTAATTCTTTCAAAGAACCAGCTCCTAGTTTCATTGATTTGTTCTATTGTTCTTTTGGTTTCTATTTCATTGTTTTCTGCTCTGATCTTTATTATTTCTCTTCTCCTGCTGGGTTTAGGCTTTCTTTGCTGTTCTTTCTCCAGCCCTTTAGGTGTAGGGTTAGGTTATGTATTTGACATCTTTCTTGTTTCTTGAGAAAGGCTTGTATTGCTATATACTTTCCTCTCAGAATCACCTTTGCTGTGTCCCAAAGATTTTGAACAGTTGTGTTTTCATTGTCATTTGTTTCCATGAATTTTTTAAATTCTTCTTTAATATCCTGGTTGACCCATTCATCCTTTAGTAGGATGTTCTTTAGCCTCCATGTATTTGAGTTCTTTCCAACATCCCTCTTGTGATTGAGTTCTATTTTCAAACCATTGTGATCTGAACATATGCTGGGAATGATCCCAATCTTTTGGTACCAGTTAAGACCTGATTTTGTGACCCAGGATGTGATCTATTCTAGAGCTTGTTCCATGTGCACTATAGAAAAATGTGTATTCTGTTGTTTTGGGATGGAATGTTCTAAATATATCTGTTATGTCCATCTGGTCCAGTGTGTCATTTCAAGCCCTTATTTCCTTGTTGATCTTTTGCTTAGATGATCTGTCCATTTCAGTGAGGGGGGTGTTAAAATTCCCTACTATTATTGTATTATTGTTGATGTGTTTCTTTGATTTTGTTATTAATTGGCTTATATAATTGGCTGCTCCAATGTTAGAGGCATAGATATTTAAAATTGTTAGGTCTTTTTGTTGGACAGACCCTTTAACCATGATATGGTGTCCTTCCTCATCTCTTATTGTGGTCTTTGGCTTAAAGTCTAATTTATCTGATATAAGGATTGCCATTGCAGCTTTCTTTTGATGTCCATTAGCATGGTAAATTGTTTTCCACCCCCTTACTTTAAATCTCGAGGTGTCTTTGGGTATAAAATGAGTTTCTTGCAGACAACATATCAATGGGTCTTTTTGTATTATTCATTCTGATACCCTGGGTCTTTTGATTGGGGCAGTTAGCCGATTTACATTCAGGGTAACTATCAAAAGATATGAATTTAATGTCATTGTATTGCCTATAAGGTGACTGTTACTGTATATTGTCTCTCTTCCTTTCTTGTCTGTTACTTTTAGGCTCTCTCTTTGCTTAGAGGACCCTTTCCAATATTTCCTGTAGGACTTGTTTGGTGTTTGCTAATTCTTTTAATTTTTGTTTGTCCTGGAAGCTTTTTATCTCTCCCTCTATTCTCATTGAGACCCTAGGTGGATACAGTATTCTTGGCTTCATATTTTTCTTCTTTAGTGTTCTGAATATATCATACCAGTCCTTTCTGTCCTGCCAGGTATCCATGGATGGGTCTTCTGCCAATCTAATATTTCTACCATTGTTTGTTACAGACTTCTTGTCCTGAGCTACTTTCAGGATTTTCTCTTTGTCACTGAGACTTGTAAGTTTTACTCTTAGATGAAGAGATGTGGACCTATTTTTATTCATTTTGAGGGGGGTTCTCTATTCCTTCTGGATTTTGATGCTTGTTCCCTTCGCCAAATTAGGGAAATTCTCTGCTATAATCTGCTCCAACATAACCTTATTCTTCTGGGATACCAATTATTCTAATATTGTTTCGTCTTATGGTATCATTTTTCTCTCAAATTCTCCCCTAGTGGTCCAGTAGTTGTTTCCCCTTTTTTCAGTTTCTTTATTCTCCATCATTTGGTCTTCTATATCACTAATTCTCTCTTCTGCCTTATTTATCCTAGCAGTAAGAGCCTCCATTTTTATTGCACCCCATTAATAGCTTTTTTTATTTCAACTTGTTTAGATTTAATTGTTTTATTTCTCCAGAAAAGGATTCTCTAGTATCTTCCATGCTTTTTACGAGCCCAGCTAGCCTGTTAATTATCGTCATCTAAACTCTAGTTCTGGCATTTTACTAATGTCCATATTGATTAGGTCCCTAACCATCGGTACTGCCTCTTGTTCTTTTTTTTTCTTTTAATTTGGTGAGTTTTTCTGCCTTGTCATTTTATCCAGATAAGCATAGACGAATGAGAGAACAGAATACTAAAAGGGTAGCACTGGCCTTGGAAAAATATGCACTAACCTAATCAGAAGAGACCTGAAACCAGGGAGAGAAGAAAGGATGAAAAAAAAGGAAAAAAAAAAAAAAGAAAAAAAAAGTATATATATTTATATATATTAGATGGGTGAATAGAACAGAGCCACACATTTGATTTGGGGTGTATTTTGGTCTGTTAGAATAAACTACCTCCCAAAATTTTAAAGAAAGAAAAACTTATTTATATACAAACATAAGGGTAAACATGATGAAGGGATGCAATATGAATATAAAGATGAAAAATAAAAATATTCTAAAAAGGGAATTCACAAGATAAGAAGTTGTTTGAAAAAAGGGTAGAAAAGAAGAGGAAAGAATGTGATCAGGCTGGAGACTAGAATAAAAAGCCATGTGCTAGACTTAGGGTGTATTTTGATTTATTAGAAGAAATTGTATGCCAAAATTTTAAAGAAAATAAAAAATCTATATGTATACAAAAAATAAAATTAAATACAATGAAGGGATAAAATATGACTATAGCAATGAAAATTTTAAAATATTTTTTAAAAAGATATTGATAAGATAAAATAGTTTAAAAACGTTAAAATAGGAAAGAGGAAAAATTTTAAAAATTGAATAAAAAAATAAAATTAAAAAATTTAACTTTGAAAGATTAAAGAATCATGTGGAACAAGCCACAAATTATATCTATTGCTTTTCCCTAGCTAGGGAGTTCTGCAGTTCTCATTGGTTTTGGCTGAATGTTCTTCCTGATCTTCTGGGGGAGGGGCCTGTTGCCATGATTCTCAAATGTCTTTGCCCAAGGCAGAATTGCACCATCTTTGCCAGGGGCCAGGCTAAGTAATCTGCTCGGGTTTGCTCTCATAGCTTTTGTTCCCTGAATGCTTTCTGTACAGCTTTGGAGGCCGGGAATGAAAATGGTGGCCTCCCAGTCTCCAGCCCCATAGGAGCCAAGAGCTCAGGCTCCACTCCTCAGTGCACCCTCAGAGAAAAGCAGTCGGTCACTCCCATCTCCCTGGTTTCTGGTGGCACTCCAAGCTCAGCTGGCCTGTGACAGAGTGTTTCTGTCTCTGGCGTACAGCCCCATTTGGAGTCTTCAAACCCACTGATTCCTGCAGCACCCTCCCACGCCACTCTTCCTGGAGGAGGAAGGTGAGTCTCCCCGGATCTGATACTTGTGGGGTCCCTGCTCGAAGAGCTGTGGCCCGACTGTGCCTCGGATCATGGTTTGAGGTAACCCCAAGGTGACAGCACCCCCCTTCATTCTGTCTTTACCACTGGTTTCCCCGCTCCCATACCTGGGAGCTCTGCCACATTCAGGCACCCCTGGTCTTTTTGGGAGCCCATGGGTCCTGAGACCACACTGTCTTCACAAGGGCTCCACCACCTTTTTGGCCTCTGGAGTGATGTCCTTCAGTGGAGCAGACTTCTGAAAGTTCCGATTTTGTGCTCTGCTGCACTACTGCTAGCCGGGAGCCGGCACCTCACCCTGTGGTCTCTCTTCCCAAATGTCACCTCGGATTCACTTCTCTGCACGTCCTTCCTTCCAGAACGTGGTCGATTTTCTGTTCCTAGAATTGCTGCTCTTCTTCTCTTCTCTCTCCTGTTGAGTTTGTTTCTGTTCAGAATGGTTTGATAACTATCTAGCTGAACTCCTGGGACCTGATGATATTTAGGTCTCCTACTCCTCTGCCATCTTGCTCCTCCCTCTTCCACTTGTTTCTTTTCTAAGCTAAAACTATTTACATTTCTGAATGAATTCTTTCAGCTCTTTTCCTATTTAAACTATTTTATTGTTAAACTCATATTGGATGATATTTAAAAAATAACGGTTCCCGGACTGATTTTTGGGTTATCCAAAGTTAAATGGAATATGATACTTCTTAGCAATAACTCTTTATATTTGTATGGCATTTTATGTTTGTAAAGCCTTTTTGTATCTGTTATTTCATTTAATCATCTCAATACTCCACTGAGGGGCAACCCTGTGAGGACCCCTCTCACTCTTGAGAGCTTTTTCTATATCTTCACTTAATTAACTTCTATTGCTTTACTCACAAAAATAAATAAATAAATAAATAAACAAACAAATAAATAAATAAATAGAAAACACTTTTGTGATTAGTGAAAACACTGTTGTCTAGATTAGTGTACAAAGGCATATCTATATTAAAAGAGTATTGAGATAGGAATGCCTGGTGGCTCATTTGGTTAAGCGTCCAACTCTTGATCTCAGCTCGGGTCATGGTCTCAAGGTGGTAAGTTTAAAAATAAAAGGATTTAGATCAGAGATGTAATTTGAACCTGCTTATGCTTTTCATTTGTTTATGTATTTAACCACATTGATTAGCAACTGATTGTATGCTGGATATAATGTGATCCCGCTCTTAAGAAGTTCATTATCTATTAGGGCATGCAGCCTGCAAGTGGAGAGCGGTGATAGGATATGGACACATGTACCAGATGGGGGTTGTCAAGGAGGAGCAAAAGATCAGCCTTGTTGGGACATATGGAAAGGACATTACAGTGTGCCACTAAAGTAGAGTATTGAGGCTCGTCAGGATTTCCCCATATGAAAGAGGAAGGAAAAGTCCTTCTTAAAATATCCCCAAATAAGACTTAGGAATTGATATTTAATTTCTACTCTCATTTGTGCAAAGTAATTCTTCACTATGATTGCCTCCCCCCTCCCCCAAAATAAGAAAGAAGAAAATCACAGAGAGTCCCAGTCATCCAGGCCCTTACCAACTGGGCCTGGTTTTCTAGATAAAAGGAGGAAACTAGAGCTTGTCTCCTGCAGCTATTTCTTATGCTGCGTTACCTCAGACCCTGGCTTTGCTCAGGCTGGATGGATCCCATTCAGGGAGGCAGGCGGGATAGCATTTGTATTCATCAGTATGCATTTCTTGAAAGTGGACACCAGTGAACAATCAAATCGCCCTGGAATTCTTAAGCTTCCTACATGTTTGATTAGTTTTTCCCAGTAGGAAATGAAACAAAAGAAGCAGCTATTAAGAGAGCTTGCTCTCTGCATGGCCTTAGCCTGGCTCCTGGTGTCATGGTGATCTTCAGAGCAGACAGGACGGTCAGAATCATTCCAGGTGTTGAATGGAAAGACTGGAGCTGGACGTGCTTAGTCTTTGTGGTGGATGGGAACAGGAGGGCAGGAGAATCTGAAGTCTCTATTTGATGTTCCAGAGGCTGTTTGACACTCTTGCTTCAATTTCCCTCTCTATAAAAGAAGATTATTCATGTATGAGATTCTTCCATGTATTCATTCTCTTAGTAGGCCATAGAGCATGGCCCTCTGCTAGATGTCAAGGATGCAAGAATAAAATATAAGTAAGATACAGCTCCCAAAGGAGTTTTTGCAGAAAATGGGGTGAGCAGACATCAAGGCTGTGGGTGGGTGAAGGGCAACATAGGCTTAGATTATGGGGCCAAGTCATCCTAGAAGAGGCAGCAGGGAACTGCATGGGGATGTGAAAAGCCTGGTTGATGGTGTGGTAAAAGAGCAATTCTGGTGGAGAAGAGAAATATCCAAGGAAGATCTTTTATATTTTGTTATGATAACAAAGGTCTCTCTTCCAAGACCCCTATAAAATATTAGGGAAAATTTATGTGGCTCATTAATATTTGGTGAAATGGATCATCTTCAGGAAGAAAGAAGTGCTGATACCTACTTTATGTGGGACATAAGCTGGACACAGGAAAAAATTAAGTCAATATTTAAATACATAAATGCATACATATATTTACATATATATATATACACAATTTATCTATGTAACTAATATATATCACATATACATGCATATGCACACATGTATATATGGTATATATGTAACTCCCCTAAAAAAGCTTCTTGGAGAACAAAAAAGATTGTTATCTGGGTAACATGTTCTTAGTGAACTAACATGAGCTAACACTTAAGTACCTACAATGTATGAGGTCCCTTTCTAGGTACCTTAAATGCAATAGGTGTTCTTCAGTCCTTACAGTAACTTTACCAGGTAGGTTCTACCATTATCATCCCTTCACGGAGAAGGAATCTGAAAAACAGAAGTTCAGTTACTTGCCCAAGGACACATAGCAAGTAAGAAATAGAGAGTGAGATTTTGATCCAGGCATGCTGGATCTAGGATCTCAACTCTTCTCTGCCCTACATAAGATATGATTCTATATAAGATAATCTATACAAGATATGATTCGCTTTTAACATTTTGTGAGGAATCGAATCCTTTAGGGAGCCTGGAGTATGGATGGAAGGATCAAGGTAACTTTGATTCTCAAGCAGGTGAGTGAGCAACAGAAGCTTCCTCTCTTCATGGTGGCTTTCAGTGCATTGCTCCCTGGATCTGACTGTAGATCCTTGGACAAGATTTGCTAAGTTGGTTCTTTTATTCAGTAGCTATTTACTGAATAGCCACTGTGTGCCAGAAACAGTAAACCAAATAAGCAAAATCCTGGTTAAGTATGGAGTTTACGTAAGGACAACAGAAGAGCACTTGGATGGTTTGTACAATCGCAATAACTGCTATAGAGACAAGGAGGGTGGTGTTGTGAGAGTGCAGAGGAGGGAAGGGAGCTGCTGTAAAATACAGGTGGTCCAGGGAAGCCATGTTGACAAGGCGACTTTTGAACAGAGACCTGAAGGAAGTGCAGGAGCGAGCCTACACAATCTAGGAGAAGACTACTGTTGGCAGAGGGAATGCCAAGTGTGAAAGCCTTGAAATTTGGTTGTTCTTGACCTGTGTGAGGAAGAGCTGGAGACCAGTGCATCTGGAGTAGGCTGAGCTAGAAACAGTATAATATAAGAGCAGGTGAGAAAATTAATGGAGACTTCGGTTTTCACTGTGGGATAAGTAACCACAGGAAGGGAGAGGCCTTCAAAGGAAGAAACAATGATTTTTTTTTTTTCTGCTCTGTGTCTTAAAAAGATTACTCTCACTACTAGGTGAAAAATCAATGATAGGAGGGCAGGGGTGGACACAAATTATTGTTGCAAAAACTCAGGCGAGAGATGATGGTGGCAGTGTTGGAGGGTGACGAAAAGCAGTTAGGCTATGTTTGGAAAGTACAGTTAACCACATTTGAAAGTTTTCACCCTATAGAAGATATAGATAGATAGATAGATAGATAGATAGATAGATAGATAGATGATAAAACTGGCTGTGATCGCTTGCAGAGGAAGTCTTGGTAGAGAAGGAAATGTGTTCATGGACGGAAGCCTGGGAAGCTCTGTTCTTGAGAGATTGAAGAGACAGGAGGGATCAGCAAATGAGGCTAAGAAGGAGTAGCAGGGGAGAAAAGGCACCCCAAGGGAGAGGAGCGTCCTGGGAGTCAGGTAAAGAACATGCTTCGTGGAGGAGGGTGATCACCTGTGTTGTGTGATGCTTTAGTCAGTAAGGACTGAGAAGTGAGTGTTTGGGTTAGCAACACTGAGGTCACTGATAACCTGAACAAAAGTTGCTTTTGTTCTCATGGAGGGGGCAGAGGCCTGACTGGAGTGGATTTAGGAGAAAATGGAGTTACCCCTGGATATGCTTCTATATGAGGCTTTCATCTGAGTGGAAATGGAATCTGCTTTCACACTCCTCAGAGGTCTGAGTCTTGTCCTTACAAAACCAAGGCTCAAAGGCCCAGGGCTTTAGAAACCACAAATAAGAAAGTAAAACCTTTGAACTTGGGAGTAGTATTAAAGTTGTCATCTAGGGCTTGAAATGTTGGGAGTCACAGATCTTGCTCCAGGAAATAAAATGGACCAGTTGTTGGATTTATTCTAATTCTCTGCCCCAGACTACAGCTAAAGAATCTCTTTAATATATTTACCTTGGGATTTTGTCCCCACATCTTCCCTTGACAACAAAATGTAGTGTCCTCCAAAGTCTAGACTCCCTGGGAAAAAATGATTGTTACCTCTCTTTGATGAAAATTTCTTCTTCATAGTTCACTTATCGGTATAGCATCTTCTAAGTTCCTGGTTTGGTGGTGTGAGTATTGAGTGTGGACATGGAGAGGCAAATTCTAATTCCTACTCTGTTACTAGTTTGTTGTGCAAAAGTAATTATATCACTTTATTTCACATTATATCACAGAAATAATTACATCCTTGTGTGCCTCAGCATTTCCATTTAGTTTGGTAGGATAGCTTTGAATTCCCTTAAATCTTGTATTCTCTGATTCATTCTAAAATTAATTCATGTGTTCCAAGTTTCTAATTTATTTCAGCTTTCCCTTCTTAATATTAATCACAGTTCTCTTTTGCAAGAGGAATAGGGATGTTTTCCAACCATTCAGTCATCTTTATGAATCTTCTAATCGTTTGGATACCTATATATTGTGGAGAATAGCATTCAATCTTGATGTCTCCAAAACTCAAGATTGGCAACAGACTGGGAGCTGAGACCTGGGGTCCTGGCCCCTTTCGTTGTTTCTTTGATTCTTAATGCTAGTGTCAGCGAAGTCCCGGCTATCTTTGGCTTGCTTTGTGTCCTTGGTCAAGGTAATTAATCTCTCTGTGCTTTGGCTTTTCAACTGAAAGAGGAATATCACTATCACAGGTGTTGAGAGAACCTATGTGTCAGGGCTTACCTGACAGTAACTACTATTACTTATCTGTCTACTTACCTGATAGATACCTGCCAATTGTAGCTATCTGGTAATATCCACTCAATGCAGTTTGTTATGCAAATACAGTCAGAGAGGCTCTCTTAACTCAGGACTTTAGGGAAACAACAAAGAAGTTAAGTGAAAATCAAACGCAGTATCAAGAATGAAAGTGCTCCTCGGACATTATTTAGGTATCGCTGAAAATATTTACCTATGTTAGCAGTTACCTAACTGCTAAAAAAAAAAGCAATGGTACCGTCACTTTAAGGCCTCTGATTATCAATGTGAATCATTCCAAATTAGCAGCCAATACTAGAAATATATTCCATGAATGCACAGGAACTGACTTTACTAAGGCAAAAAATAGTTCTCTATGTCATTGTCACCGTGTTCAGTGAGTATGATGAGAATCAATTTGTAATTGAAGCAGCTGAGGTGGTTATTCCTAATGGAAAATCATATACCTTTCCAGAACTGGTTTAATGAAAGGAGATGGTGATACCTGATCTAATTAACAAAAGATTGGAATCAGAGGAACTCCAGAAAATTTTGCCCAGCTTCTGATCAAGTTGTGTTTAAAGTTAGAAGTCATGGGTATTGGGAATCAGATTGAGATTGACATCTCTCTGACCAGAGATGACATTTTCCATGCATGTAGTATCATAAAAAAATGTAAATGTTGCTTATGGATATAATAACATTCAGGCAGCCCTCCCAGAAACATACCCTGTAGCTAACCAATTTCCTCTTAATAAGCTCACATGACTTCTAAGACATGACATGGTAGCTACTGGACGCACTGAGGCACTTGCCTTTCCTCTGTGCCTCTAAGAAGATATTGCTGATAAACTTGGTTTGGACATCTCTGCAACAAAGGTAGTTCATATAAATGACCTTAAGGCCACTGAATTTCAGGTAGTGCTCATTACCCTTCTTCCTGGCCTTCTAAAGACCATAGCCACAAATAGTAAGATACCCTTTCTTCTGAAACAGAAATCTCTGACACTGTAGTAGAAGATTCCAGCAGAGACCTAGATGAAAGAAACTACAGGCATCTCAGTGCTGTTTATTATAGTAAGAATCGCTGGTTGGAGATAAACCGTGGGCTTCTGGACAGAATTATATAGCTGCTTAAGGGGTTTCCTGGTGAAAAGAAGAAGGGGATATGTGATCAAAGCATCTGAAGGCCCTTCTCCTGGGTGATGCGTTGAGATCTTTGTCAGGGGTCAAAGCATCAGGAAGTTTGGCGTTGGTGCTTCATCCTGATGCCAACACCAAATTTGTGCTGACCATATCCTGCTCCTCCCTGGAAATCAATATTGGGCCCTGTTGGTGAAGATGGGTCTCTGCTGTGGATCCTCTTCACGAATTTCTCCTTCTCTTCCCTTGCTGTCCTTTAGTTGTCCCCACAGGGAATATCCATTTGTGCTTCTGATACTTTGTGCTTTGTACTTTGATAAAGTAGAAAGCATTAGGAGGAGCACCAGGGTGGCCCAGCTGGTTGAGAGCCTGACTCTTAGTTTTGGCTAAGGCCCTTGTTTTGGCTAAGGCCCTAATCTCAAGGATCATGAGACTGAGCCTTGAGTGGGGCCCTGCACTGAGTGGGGAGTGTGCTTGAAGTTCCTCTCTCTCTTTCCCTCTCCCCATTCATGCGTGTGTTCTCTCTCTCTGTCTCTCTCTCTCTCAAATAGACAACTATTTTAAAAGAGAAATAAAAAGTAATAAGAGCAATGAGGGGGTAGGAAAGAGTGAGGGGGTGGGGAAGATTGAAAGCCCTCATAAAATTGTCTACAAGTCTGCAGACTATACAGTACATTTTGAAATCAGCAGCCAGTTTCCCCTTACTTTGGCCCTATGATCAGGAAAACCATTTCTATTTCAGTGGCTCTGTGTCTCTCCTCCAGATTCTGCCGGCTGCCTCCCTCTGTGTCACGCCATTCCTTGTCACTGTGTGCTCTGACACCAGTTGCTTCGCTTGGGCTCTTCCCGTGGGCAAGCGTCAGTGGAACCCAGCATTTACAGAGGCAAACATTTAAAACCTACTTTAAGAACTGGCATTACTATTGCATGGCTAAAGAGGCTCGACTCCCTACAGTGAGGTGTCTGCAAACTTCCTGACCGCATTCAACGTGTTTCTTCCCACAGCCTCCATTCTGTGTTCTCTGTCACACGCTTCTACAGAGGCATTTTGAATTCCTTTGGGGAAAATAATTCAACCATTCAGTCCTATTTGCGGTTCCCCACATTGAAACAAAACACAGATTGTTGATATAGAGCATCAGACGCTATTTCCTTTGCCCCTCTGACAACGTGGGAGAGAGTAGCGGAGTGGGGAATGGGCCCCACTTACGCCATTTCTGTCGTCCCCCCCCCCCCAGTGTGAGCCCTTTGAGGAAGAGATGGTACCTGGCACTTCTGCATATCCAATGCCTACTTCATGGCGTGGCCCACACAGGATAGCTGTTGGGATGTCTTGCTGCATTGAACCCACCATCCTTGCGGTGGGATGCAGTAGCAGGTGTCACAGCAGAGTGGAGTCAGAGATAAAGAACTTCTCTTCAGGTGGTCCAGGAACAGAGATGGGGTGGGGTGGGGGAGTGCTGCCATGAACTTAGCTGTGGGCAATCCCCAAGAAGTCCATAGTTTTCCAAAGATTCGCATGCTGAGCAGGAATTTCCCGCTCGGAAATCAGGGCTTCCCAAATCCCGGCCCACAGATTGGTGGTGGCCAATGAAATGAAAATGGACAATGTAGTCATTTTTTTTAAAAAACCTCAATTTAGTGTTTTTAATCTGAGCTTATGGACTTCCTGAAATGTTTTTTCATGTCCTGCTACACTGAAATGACCCTTTTGAAATTATGGGGATGGTAAACAGCAAACGTTTTTCTTGATGTTATTATGAGGGGAAGATTATTGTTACCTTACATTGCAGCCCAGTTTGGTTTTGTTCTGTTTTGGTTTGACATTTTTCTGCCTCCCACATTCTCTCTAAGGAGCCCTGTTAGACCCATGGTTTCTAATGAGACAGGGACCATTTTGAAATTCCAAACTAAAGTTTTAGACTCTTTCTTCACAGAAACCTGTATGTGTTGCACACACACAAAGAAATGTTCACCGGTAATTTTGGAAGGTTCACAGGCCTCTTTAAGACCAGCCGTGTGCTTCTGAAGGATCCAGAAAATGCAGGTTAGGAATTCCTGGACCAGAGGGAGTGACAGTCCACTATTGAGAGAAAATGACCTTTCCTCATTCATCTGCTTTGTAATGAAATATTCAATGTAAATAAAAAGTTTTCCATCACTACCTTTGAAAGTCCAGGATGCTAAACATTGAGATCAGGGATTTAACAGATATTTTGCAAAAGCAAATGGCACTCTGTCTAAGGCAGCTGATACCCAGCATTTGAACCAGCACTCTGTGGTGGTCTCGGTGGGTGCAGGAACCTCTCTTCCCTTTGGCGTTTTTTGCTGAGCATATGTTACAACCCATCACCACCGACAGGGCTCTGTGCATCTCCTGAGCTGTCTGGGGGGAGTCTTTTTGAAGGCATTTCAGCCATCTGTTAGGGTTTCCAGCTCTCAAGAGTGCTTTGATGCCATGAGGAGATGGGACATGACATTTGGAATCTGGGCCCATGCGTCATAATGCCAAGGGCAGAGACAGCCACAGGGTGACTGACTCTGGCCCATTGTGCAAGGATGAGCATGTCAATCAAATACATCTGGCTGGGTAGTCATATTGGCAGCTGGGCTGCTCAAATGTAAAGGGGAGGGGAAAATGAAGGGTCGTAGAAGCTGTCAGAAGACAAGGCTGCTCACCTTCCTCTGAGATAGCCTTGGGGTGGAAGTGGAGACCACAGCTGGAGCAATGAAGCTGGCAGTGATCCCAGGATCTTGGAACCATAAAGACGGTCACATCCAGAATTTCCCAAACTTCAGTCATTTCAAGCCCATAGCCGTGATTTTTTGCTCTCTGCCTGTCACCAACAATTTACTTTGTATTTTCTTTAAATTGGCTCACCTTTTTATTTAAATACATGTATTTTTAAAGAAACTTTATATAACCAAATGAAATCTGGCATCACTTGCTATAAATATACTCTAGTCAAAAGTAAATAAAATGAAAACAAAGCACTCTTTAGAAATGCTCGCTCAGTGCTGTGGTCTGCTAGCTCATTGTTAAAAGGGGAAGTCAGCAAAGGTTTTGGGCTTATCACAGGCACTCACTCAGACTTTCTCCTTGATGTAGGTGGCAATATTGAAAGCAAAGTCAAAAGTGAATCATCATCACTTTCTGTTCTCACTATTGGTTAATACCATGTCCAAGAGTTGACTAAATTTCATGTACTGTCTAAGTTCATTTTGTATTCTACTGGAGGGCTAGATTTCACTCTGTAGGACACATGGATCTGATCCAAGCTGTTTACAGAGGTGAGGACACCCGGAGAATGGGAAGGACTTGTCCAAGTTAACCCTGGGTCTAAATCTTTCCTGGCACCTATACCTTTTAGGTCATTTTGCAGCTTCTGCAGATTTGACAGACCTGTGCCTTGGCCTTGGATTGTGCCTTGTGACCTGTGTTAGCCAATGAGATGTAAGCAGGTGTGGTGCAGGCAGAGGCTTCAAACTGGATTGTAAAACTAGGCTTGCTTTCGTGTACTTTACCATGAAGAGGGCATGCCAGAGTTAGCTAGCCTGTCGGTCTGAGGAGGATGAGAGACACGTCGCACAGGCCCAGATTCCATCTGTGCAGAGATTCAGTATTGGACTCCCACTTGCTGGTTCCCCTTTTTGATGCAGTATGTGGTGTGTGTGTGTGTGTGTGTTGTGTACACTTGTGCATGTGTATATGGGGGCATGTTTTTGCGTGTGTGTATATATATGCGAAGCAGGCAAGTAGAGACAGAAGGAGGTGGGGGAGAAGTGAGAGGGAAAGGAAAGGTGAGTAGGGAAGGTCAGTGTCCATCTCTCATTCATCTTCTGTCTTCCCAAAGCCTAACACAGACTCTCAAAAACGTTGCTGATTAATAAATGCTTTATGTTTTACTCAACAACTTTGCAAATTCAACGAGTATTTTCCCAGAACTCTGTTACACCCATGGGACCGTGCTAAATATACCTGGGGATAACAAAAGAGTTATTTCTGTGCTGGAGGGCATTACTGTGTATTTTGATGGCAAGAGAACACCTGCATAATGGGACTAAGCACCAATTCGAAGCTGTTTGTTTCCCGTGCACAAGCGACCAGCACAGTATTCCTCAAGTATGGTAGTGTCCCCTTCGTCTGGACCTTGACCGTGGTGGCCTGTCAGCCTGCAGTGCTGCAGCACCCCGTGGAGAGCATAAGTTCTCCACAAATCTCTGAGATTCTGGTCTTCTTCCTTCCTCTCTTCTTTTCCATACAGACATTCCCATTCCTTTTTGTTGTTGCTCTTTTTGCCGTTGCTCTGGAGTATTCATAGATACCTGCATACCTTTCAATGAGTTTCTTCCCGTGTACTTGTTCTGAAATCCAGGCACCGTCCTTCACATTCCCCCCTCTACAACTGCGTCCTTGGGAGCTAGCAGCCCGCAATTCACAGGTTGAGTCCACTTCACTCCATCTCCTCCCCCACGGCCATGGTCGAGGCCCTTGTAAATGCCTCGCCTGCCTGGTTTCTTAGCACCACCTTTACTCAGTCTACTCCCTAAAGAGTAGTTGGAATAACTTTGTTAAATGCTAATCTGATCATTTAACTCCACTGCACCCCAGTGGCATCCCATTATAATTAGAGGAAAAAAGCAAAACAAAACTCCTACAGAATCATTACTGTGCCCTATAATACTCCACATGATGTGGATGCTGGGTAGGTCCACTTTGTCAATGAAATCAAGGAGATTTCCACACTCCGTAAATGGCATCATCTTCTGACTTCCGGGGTCTCATTCCTCATGCCAAGGGAGCATAATCACAATCACAGTTACCATTTGTTGAAGACATACCATAGGATGCCCATAATTTTTTCCCCCAAATGTGTTTATTTTATTTTTTCAGTGTTACAAGATTAATTGTTCATGCACCACACCCAGTGCTCCATGTAATACGTGCCCTCCTCAATACCCACCACCAGGCTCGCCCAACCCCCAACCCCTACCCCTCCAAGACCCTCAGTTTGTTGCTCAGAGTCCACAGTCTCTCATGGTTCATCGCCCCCTCCGATTTCCCCCCATTCACCCTTCCTTTCCTTCTCACGATGCCCTCCATGTTTTGCCTTATGCTCCACACGTGAGACCGTAAGATAATTGACTCTCTCCACTTGACTTATTTCACTCAGCATAATCTCTTCCAGTCTTGTCCATGTTGACACAAAAGTTGGGTATTCATCCTTTCTGATGGAGGCATAATATTCCATTGTATATATGGACCATATCTTCTTTATCCATTCATCTGTTGAAGGGCATCTTGGTTCTTTCCACAGTTTGGCGATTGTGGCCATTACTGCTATGAACATTGGGGTACATGTGGCCCTTCTTTGTACTGCATCTGCTTCTTTGGGGCAAATACCCAGTAGTGCAATTGCAGGGTCATAGGGTAGCTCTATTTTTAATTTCTTGAGGAATCTCCACACTGTTTTCCAAAGTGGCTGCACCAACTTGCATTCCCACCAACAGTGGAGG
>CM052798.1:41074881-41144154 GCA_028533885.1 Nasua narica | reverse complement strand
TCTTCTCCCATTCCGTGGATTGCCTGTTTGTTTTGTTGACTGTTTCCTTTGCTGTGCAGAAGCTTTTTATCTTGATGAAGTCCCAAAAGTTCATCTTCGCTTTTATTTCCTTTGCCTTTGGAGACATGTCCTGAAAGAAGTTGCTGTGGCTAATGTCCTAGAGGTTACTGCCTATGTTCTCCTCTAGGGTTTTGATAGATTCCTGCCTCACGTTGAGGTCTTTTATCCATTTCGAGTTTATCTTCGTGTATGGTGTAAGAGAATGGTCGAGTTTCATTCTTCTGTATATAGCTGTCCAATTTTCCCAGCACCCTGGGAAAGGATGCCCATAATTAAAGGCTTTAATTATTTATTGAAAGGATGCCCATAATTAAAAGCTTTTTATACATATTAACTTCTTTGATCTCCATAATTTTGTGAAATGGGTACTATTTTTATCCCGGTTTTGTAGGTAAGGAAATTTAGGCATAGAATGTTCAAGTTATTTTCTTAAGCTCACATAGCTTGAAAATGACAGAGGATCAGAAGCCAGCAACGTAGCTCCCTTACTGCTGGTGGGCCATGCCGGGACCATAGGGTTGACAAACACAGTAGGGATATCATCAAACTGCCACCTGCTCTTCCATCCCCATCACTCTTCTGGCTAGCTCTCAGGCTCTCCATATCTATCTCTAGCTTAGGACAGCATTGGTTCTCCACCCTCGAGAGATAGCTCAGTATAACAGCAACATCAACAAAAATTAGGAATCAGCTGTTGAAAATTGATAATATCTCTGAAGGGCTGAGATGGTCTTCTTCCAAAGAGGTAATTAGGGGAAACTAGTAAGAATGAAAGGCATTTTGCAGAAAATAGAGTATGAGCAATCCTCACGGAAATGTCAAAAGGATAATGTGTGTTTTGCAAATGTTTATTGCAAACAGACAAAAGTAGGTTCAATTACTCATCACAGCCTACACATTTCTCTCTTTGTTGGCTGGAAAGCAAGCACTCAGGTGTTTTGTTTTGCTTTGTTTTGTTTAATATTTTCCAGGATGGCACGGAGGTATTTTTAGCTTTGAAATTTTGATTGTGAATTTCTGTGGCCCGATGCAGCCTTGCAACATGAAAAAGAATGACAAAAACTAGTGAACGGGACTCATCCACCGGATTTCTTATACCACCTGTCCTTTGCCCCCTCCTTCCTCCAAACCCTGTGCTCTCTGAATGCCTCATCTGTGATTCTGGGCTCTTGGAAACCAGAATCTGCATTCAGCACGTGTCCCTCCACAATTAAGTAAAAATAATCATCATCTTTCTCTGCTCTTGCCTCTGCAGGAAATAGTTTTTAACTCTGTCTCCACTGCCAGTACCCCTAGTCAGCCTTGTTGGAGCGAAAACAAACATCACGGGCTTTGGAGAAAACTGAGTTTGAAATCTCAGTAATGGTGTGACTTTGGGCCAATTTCTTGTCCTAGTTGAGTCTCGGTCTCTTCTGATATCCAGTGGGAATGATGATGCCTGCATTGCAAGGCAGCTGGTGACGATAGTTAAGGAGATGGATTTTAATCTTTTTTTTTTTTAAAGATTTATTTATTTATTTATTAGAGACAGAGACTGAGAATGAGAGGGGAGAAGGTCAGAGGGAGAAGCAGACTTCCCGCAGAGCCGGGAGTCCGATATGGGACTCGATCCCGGGACTCCAGGATCATGACCTGAGCCAAAGGCAGTCGCTCAACCAACTGAGCCACCCAGGTGCCCAAGGAGATGGATTTTAAATGCCCAGTGCTGAGTAATGCTTCCTGTGTGCTGGTACTCTGCCTCTAGTATTCATTTAATTAGTTATTATTATTATTAATAAATAATAATAGATTATTTAATAATTCCTTTTATTAATTTATTTATATCTATGAGATCTTATTTATATATTCATATATTATATATTTTATAATTATAGCATTAATTTCATTAATAAGTAAACAAATTTACTAATTAATAAAATAATAGTATGGGTATAAATTTGTTTTATTTCTATATGAATAAAGTTTTATGTATATAAAAATTTATATATTGAATATAAAATAATAAAAATAATAGAGCTTTATAAGTTAAATTAATTAATTTAACTTTATTAAGGTAGGAGCTATTGGGGTACCTGGGTGGCTCAGTTGGTTAAGAGTCTGACTTTGGCTCAGGTCATGATCTCAGGGTCCTGGGATCAGATCCCTGTCAGGTTCCCTGCTCAGTAGGGAATCTGCTTGTGCCTCTCCCCACTGCTCATGCCCCCCCTCAAATAAATATATAAATCTTTTTTTAAAAAAAAAGTAGGAATTATTATCCCTATTATACAGATAAAGAAACTGAGGCTCAGAGAGGTGAAATAACTTGCCTGTTATGAGTTAAATATGCCCCCCCACAAAAAAAGGCATATTGCAGTCCTAACCCCCAGTACCTTAGAATATGACTTTATTTGGAAATAGTCTTTACAGAAATAATCAAGTTTAAATGGTCTTTAGGGTAGACCCTAACCCAACATGCCTGGCGTTCTTATGAAAAGGGGGTATTTGGACCCAGAGGCAGACACTGCCAGAGGGCAGATGATGTGAAGGTACAGAGCGAGAAGACGGGGGTGATACTGGGGTGAGGTGTCTCTGAGCCAAGGGACATCAAACACTAGCAGAGGCAAGGAAATATTACTGCTGACGCCTCGATTTGAGATGTTTAACCTCCAGATCTGAGAGACAATAGCTTTCTGTTGTTTTGGCCCCCCCGGGTTTTGGTATTCTGCTGTAACAGCCCTGTAGACTAATGCATTCCACAAGGTTACCCTGTTCGTAAGTGCCAACACCAGGATTCAGGTCCTGGTCTGCCTTAAATCCTTAACTTTGCCTCCACCAAACCTTGCCTCAAACTGTGGTCCCTGGACCAGCACCATAGGCCTCACCTGGGAGCTGATTAAAAATGCAGAATCTCCAACCCCAACCCAAACTTACTGAATTGGAATATACACCTTAACAAGATCTCCAGAGAATTCTTAGGCACTTTAAAGTTTGAGGAGCGCGGTAGATAACCGTCCACAGTGACTGACAGACATGAATTCCTTTCTCTCGGCCCCCCCGTGTGCATGGGTACAAGTGGCTCTCTCCTTTTCTAGTGTATTCTCCCACCAGCACATTTCACACTCCACTCCCTAATCTCCCAACCCTAAGTTTGTCCTTTACCTGTGGCAGGGAAATTGGGTGCAGTGGAAAAATGACAGAATTTGGGGTCTCTTTTGCACCAGTTTCAAAGTCTTGTTCTACCTCTCAGTAGGGATGGGAGAAGGCAAGTTGCTCATCTTTCCTGAGCTTCTACTTTTCTATCTCTTCTACTGACATTACCCCCTAGAAGCCCTTGTCCTCCTGTTAGGCCTGGACTACAGAAGTAGACTTGTCAGTGGACTTCCCACCTCTCCATGTCAATCTCAGTCTGTTCTCCCCATTGTGACCTTAATGAGCTCTCTCTCCAAACAGCGAAACTGCTCAGGGCATTTCTCACGATTGCTCTGCCCTGGTTAAAGTCCAAATTCCCAAACACAGTTTCCTGTCCCTTCCATGATCTGCCCATGTCTCCTTCTCTCCTGTCCTACCTCCTACCTCACTTTATTATTTACCCTCTACATAGGCTAACCTACCTTTATGTTCTCAAGTTAGCCATCCTCTCTTTCAGGGTCCTGCCCTATGCCACACCTCCCTCCTCTAAACTCCTATACCCAGTGTGCCTTCTCTGTGCCTTTATCAGATGACTCAAGCGTTTTAGTAATCATATGTCGATTTGTCTCTATTCCTCACTAGACTACATGAGCATGAGGGCAAAGACCATGACTATCTTCGTGTTTGTATTCCGGCCCCCAGCCCAGTGTTGGAATATAAGTTAGCCCCCCAGTACATACGTACAGCTTCGATCAAAGGAATTGGGCGATGCCCCAGTTTTTGGGCCAGCGTTGTGCATTCTCTTTAAGAAACATTTATTTCTGAAACCCCACTGCTGTTGTACAGATTTGGAGCCAGGCGCAGAGTAAGTCCAGGAACAACCAGTATATTCTTCCTGAAGTTTCTTTGTTCTTCCCCACATGATTAAGCCGCCTAGATCCCACCTTGTTGAACAAAGCTAAAGTATTTACTCCTAATTGATTTAAGTAAGGCCTGTGTGATCTAATCACTGATCAGATACTTGCATTTAAGAAAGAAAAACAGCTAATTAACAGAATCCAGTACAGCCAATATTAAGAATCAGAGCTCTGTCTGTGGCGGCCTGGTGATGGAAGACACACAGTGAGGTCTGGAGAGTTTGGGGCTTCCATGGCATTTTCATTCCCAGAGAAGTCACAACAACAACAACAACACACACACACACACACACACACACACACACCACACACACACACACACACACACACACACACACACACAGCTAACAGGAAGAGGACATTCTGAATGAATGCCAGGAAACTGTCCCCTCCTGTGCATTGTCAGTGGTAAGAAATGCTGTGAGTTTCAAGTTCAGGTGTTAGAAATACACAATGAAAACTCATGAGCCACTTGTGAAATTGGCACAAGAATAACCGAAGTGGTTAAAGTTGAGAAAAATAGAAACTCTTATTCACACGGGATGGGCCCATTTTGGCCTTGAATATACCACATGCTCAATAAATTCTTGTTGAGTGAATTTCTTGTGAGACACACACGCATGCAGACACCCCTCTATTAAAAAGCATAAAAGAAAACCTGAACAAATGGAGGCTATAATACTCTATTCATGGATAGGAACACTCAGTCCTCTAAATATGCCACTTCTCCCCAAGTTAATCTAGAGATTCAAAGTGATTCCAATCAAAACTCAAACAGAGTTTGCCAAGGAGGTTGACAAGCTGAACCTAAGCTTCACAGCGAAGAGTAAAGGGCCAAGAATAGTCAAGTGTTTTTGAAAAAGGAGGAGATTAAGAGAGAGGGAGGGAGGGAGGAAGGAAGAAAGGAAATAAAAGGAAGGGAGGAATGAAGGAAGGAGGGAGGAAGGAAATAAAGAAAAGGAAGGGAGGAACAAAGGAAGGAAAGAGGGAGGAAGGAAGGAAATAAAAAAGAAAAGGAAGGGAGGAAGGAAGAGAGAAAGAGAGAGAAAGGGAGGAAAGGAAAGTAAGGGAAGGAAGAGAGGAAGGGAAGAAAGGAAAGGAAAGGAAAAGGAAGGACGGGAAGAGGAAGGGAAGGAAGGGATAGAGAGAAAAAGAGAAAAAGAAAAAAAGGAGAAGGAGGGAGGGAGGAAGGAAGGAGGAAAGAAAGATTTACTCTACTATATAAAGATTTACACTAAAACTCCACGTAATTTTGAGAAATGGTTTTGTTTTTGTGTTTGTTTGCCTGTTTTGCAAGCTGGTCATCCAGGGAACTGATTTTTGGCAAACTTTCCTAGAGTCACTCTACATGGAGGCATTTGAATGAAAGTAAAGGCATACATCGTGCCTTTGCTCAGCTCTGACCACTGCGAGCTGCAGCTCAGGGCAGGGGAAAGACCCAAGGTCAGATGCACCCGGCTGAGCTCCAGCTTTGCCTTCCAGACTGAGTTTTGGAGTCAGTTGCTAAACTTTTCTGAGTCTCGATTTTTAAATCTCACCGTAGAGGGGTATTAGGGAAAATCGTGAGTGTATGTAAAACAGAGCTGCAGCTGAATCTGCCCGCACATCCCCAGTCTGTAATTCAGCTCCGGAGCCAAGAGCCCGGCTTCGGAGTCAGGAAAAGGGGCAGAGATGAACTCTCACTGTAGCTTTGCCTCCGAAAGTGGTGTGACCCAGGGCAAGTTATTTCTCACTGTGAGCCCCACTTTTCCCCCTCTAAAATGGGCACATTAGACTCGCTAAGGGTGACAATACCTGTAATGTTATGAAATGCCTGTCCAGGGCTCTAATTTGTGGGTGCACTTGCCAGTCTCTCTCCTCGAATTTCATATGAAAGAATTGGACTTCTAGAATTGAAAAACCAGGGTTCACATCCCAGCACTGCTTCAGTGCCACTTGAGAACATCCCAGAGTTTCACTGCACTTCAATTTCTGTCACTCAAAATATGGAGGAAAAGGAATTAAATCTTCTTTACAGAGTTGGGGTAACAAGTACTTGATGATTAAAATGTTTTAGAAGCTGGACAGCAATGGGAAGGGATATGGATAAATATAATGGAAAAGAAGGTAGATAAATGGTCTACCCAGTCCCAGATACCTAATATCTACATTATTCACAAATCCAGCTTTCCTGGGATGTAGGTCCAGCTATACTCATTTTATAGGTGCGAAAACTAAGATTTCAAATCACAGGCCCAGGCAGGGATGGAAATCTTTTCCTCCCGGTTCTAAAGCCCATGACTTATTTCTCTACCTGCTAGGTAGAGAACGTGGCCCGCCACGTCCTCTGCTAGGAGCCAGCAATTGTCACCAGGTCAGGGACCATGTCCAGGGGCATCAGCTGAAGTTAGCAGGAGGCACGTTTCCATCCACCAGTCAGGCCGGGCTTCGAACCCTGGAAATGAGGTAGTTAGCCCTGTTTGTACAGAGCAAGACTGAGGGGTTCCTCTATGCCTGTTTAAAACGTCAGGTTGGGCGTGGGCAACCCGAGACCTATTTCTGGAGAAGGGCAGAGGGCCAGGGACCCAGGCGCACTCGCTCCCGACTCAGGTAGAGCAGCCGCTGAAACGGATCACCTCCCGTTCTCTTTATGAAACTAGCATGCCGTTCTGGCCCCGAGGAACACACAGGTCAGCAACTTCCTGAATTACCCTTCTGCTTGTATTCTAGTTGCCTTGGTGAAATACTACGTTGCCTAGGGCAGGGCTATCCCTGGCTCTTAGTTGTTTAAGTTGCGAACGTTCCTTTTTAAAAGCAAAGAAGATTTACTGAATGCCTCCCAAGCGTCAGGCAGGGTGCCACTCACTTTGCACCGATGATTTTATTTATAAAAACTGTAGGGATTAGATTCTGTGACTTCAGTTTATCAGATGTTAAAAGGGAAGCTCAGAGGAAATAAATAAACTTCCTGGAGGCCGCAGGTTCAGCTAATGCTAGCGCCAAGGATTAGAATCTCTGGCTCTCCAGCTGCAGAGCCTGACTTCTTCCACACCACCAGTCTGTCCACCGGTGTGACCCTGATGGCAAGTATGCCTGTAAAATCCAAATAGAGTCTCATTTATTAATGGTCTGCAATGGAAGACAACCTCTAGCCCCGCCAATAGAACGCTCGTTTGTTTTGTAAACAGAGAATCATTCATTCATTTGCTAATGCTCTCTCCCAACTAAAGTCTGAGGCAATTCTGCCTTTAATCTGTGATATAGCTTGAAAGCAAGGATGTCCCCACAGCCCAAGCCTTTGAATATTCCGTTTAGGACCTGCGGGAATGGTGCTTCCTTTGTCTCAACATCGAAGCACAAGTCTTTATGTCTTGACAGGTGTCTATGTATGTTGAAAAATAGAAATAAGGACTGAAAATCAAACCCCTCGGATTTCCCCCGTTGTCCCGTTTTCCAAGAAAATGAAAGAGAGCATAACTTAAAATGAATAAAAATACACTCCCCATTTGGAAGTCTGAAATTGACAGTGTTTACCAGAAATTGTATGAGCAGAGAACTCGGGCTTCTATTTGATTGTGGGTTAGAATCCACGCCTGGGCTCAGAGATTCTTCCTTTGTGAGTGATTGCTACTGCTCGGGGAATTGGCAGTGTGACCAGGCCGAGGGAAGGGATAAAATGATTAGGTCCAAGACTTCATTGCAAAGCTTCTTCCTCTGAGATTTAGAAACCATCTTTCTTTCAGCCTCTTAATGTTTCCTGAACACCGTGAATTTCTCCAGGGGGCTTTATGGCCAGAACTGATCGCATTCAATTCTCCAGGGAGGGAATAGGCAGGTTTGTCTTATTTATTTATTTATTTATTTATTTATTTATTTATTTATTTATTTATTTATTTATTTATTAAGTTAAGAACAAGAAACGGAGAGGAGAGCCCTCTTATCTTGATGGTAGTGTTTGAGGACCGCTAGAAACCTGAGAGTAACTGGCCCTCAGCCCGAATCGCTTCCCCATCAGCTCCAACTGCCCCTACCTGACCCTTCCTGTTCTTCTGCATCATTTCCCCCCAGGCTTTTCTTCCCCCTCTTTCTTTTTTTCTCTTTTTACTCTGTCGTCTCCCTTCCTCATCCTAATCTTTTCCAACAGACTTTCAGCCTCCGATGTGGTCAGCCTCTGGGGTTAAAAGTCACCAGGTGTGGGGCCCCTGGGTGGCGCAGTTGGTTGAGCGACTGCCTTCGGCTCAGGTCATGATCCCGGAGTCCCGGGATCGAGTCCCACATCGGGCTCCCAGCTCCATGGGGAGTCCGCTTCTCACTCTGACCTGCTCTCTCTCACTCTCTCTCTTTCCTAATAAATAAATAAATAAAATCTTTAAAAAAAAAAAAAAAAAAAAGTCACCAGGTGTTGCAGCGTCACAAGTAAAAGCAGATGTGCTAGAAGGACCGGAGCCAGGGAGCCATCAGGGCTGAGCGCGGCTGAGAAGGGGCGTCCCCCTCCACCTGCTGCTCAGGAGCCCTCTGGTCCCCCCCTTGCAGACAGAGCAGCAGTCTCAGCTCCTACTGCTCCTTGACCTGGGACTTGCTGCAACCCCTCAAGGGTGTGACTCTTCTTCATGGCCCTGGTTCATCCTCACCTTTCTGTCTGCTTCCTTTCGCTTTTAGTTCCTGCTTCTAGCTACGTCCTGCCCTTCATAGCTCCTAGTTCAGATCCCCAACAAGGAATCTGCCTGCCTGGGTTCTCCAGAGAAACAGAACCAATAGGATGTGCAGAGAGATAGATAGAATAGGATATAGCTAGAGATAGGCTATAGATATAGATAGATGGGGGGATATCTAGATATAGATCAGGTATTTATTCTGTCTATGGATAGAAAATACATATATAGATATACATATCTATCTATATATAAGATTTATATATATATATATGATTTATTATAAGGAATTGACTCACATGATTATAGATACTATGTTCCAAGACCTATAATCAGTACACTGGAGGCACAGGAAGAGCCGAAGTTTCAGTTCAAGTCCAAAAGCAGGAAAACATCTGTCCCAGCTCTCGGCACTCAGATGGAAGAACTTTCCTCTTTCTCAGCCTTTTAGTTCCGTTCAGGCCGTCAGCTGATTGGATGAGGCCCACCCACATTAGGAAGGGCAACCTGCTTTACTCTGTTTATCAATTTAAATGCTAAACTCATCCCAAAACATCCAGAAGAATGTTTGACCAAATATCTGAGCACCCTACCCCAATCAAGGGGAGAGGTAAAATTAACCATCACATTGCCCTGTGTCACCTCCCTGGTATCCTCTCTCCTTTCTTTCTTTCACTCCCTCCCACCTGGCTGCCCCAGGCAGTTGGTCTGGTCAGCCTTTGGATCAGCTGCCATAGAAGCTGGTGTTCATGTGTGTCCAGTCACCTGGAGCTGAGCAGTTAAGCTGGGTCCCATGTTAGCTGCCACCCAGGACTGTCCCTGAAGCAGCAGCTTTAGGGAAGCTGTCTCCTTTAGAGAAGCTTGAGGTGGGATGGTCAGATTGTTAAGAGCAGCCCCAAAATCAAAGACTCTGACGCTAGTAAATGAGGGGAGTGTGTGTCGCTAGCTGCCATGTTGGTGATGAAATCAGATATTTTAGTGACCTGCAGGGTCATGGCAGGCACTGTGGATACCAAGGTAAAAGGACATGACATTGCCATCCAAGGTTGTCACAGATGGTATGAGAGGCAAGTCAAGGATCCCTGTAGCTCAGTAAACATAGAATGCTTGGCTATAAGACCTCTTGGAGATCTAGTCCAACCCCTCTATCCCCAGGTCAAGAAATGGAAGCCCAGGGGTGCCTGGATGGCTCAATGGGTTAAGTGTCCAACTCCTGATTTGGGCTCAGGTCATGATCTCAGTCATGAGGTCAGGCTGTGTTCTCAGTGTGGAGTCTGCTTGAGGATTCTGTCTCTCTCTCCCCTGCCCCCAACCCCCATGCTCACAATAAATAAATAGATAGATAGATAGATAGATAGATGAATAAATAAATAAATAAATAAATAAATAAATAAATAAATAAAATCTTAAAGAAGAAATGAAATGGAAACCAAGAGAGGTTAACAGACTTGCCTGAGGTCACAGCTAATTATAGGTAGAAATTTAATTTCAATTACCATGTATTAAATATGCAGTATGTGTAGGAGATTAGCCAATCCCTTTTCACATTTGTTATTTCATGTAACCCTTATTACAATGATGTAAGGTGGGCCTTATCCAGAGGAGAGATCTGAATTTCAGAGGTACATGGACCCCCTCCAAGTCACAAAGATAGGTACAAGAGAAATGAGAGGTTTTCTGTCATGTCAGTGTTGCAAATAAAGGCAGTGTTAGAAATTGTAAGTAGTATTTCAGAATGTCTTCAAGAAAAGCATCCAATGCTTCCCAATATAATACTTCTCTGCTCTTTGGGAGAACAAATATTTAATAGAAAAAGAACAGCAAGAAGGACATTTTTGAGAGACTAGATAAGAAAGGCATGTTATAGAAACACAAAAAGGGAGTGGGTGGACATATTTGAGATGATCAATAATAAAGATGTTTTAATTAAGGACTTTTAAATATCCCAGGAAAAGATCCATTTTACGGGTGAATAGGATGATTTAGCAACAAAGAAGAGAGTGAAAGAATCGGATAGGGCAGTGAGGCAAGGCCTGATGGGTGTACTAATGAGACATTCTGTCCTTATTTTCCTTAACCTGAAAGACCTTGGCTTGACCAAAGAGCTATTGAAATATCATGCATATTGATTTTGTCCCCGGGCTGGGTTTGTAATCTTTCCTGAAATAAGAGCATTCGGATGAGTGCTGAGCTGCTAGATTCTGCAAATAGGAAGGCTCCCCTGGTCAACTGAGCGGAACACCGGCAGGATAACGTCTTGGGTTATGGTACTTCTGGTTGCAGTTTTGGACTTCATTTCCCTTGCCTCCTTTCCCTTCTACCCCCCCTTCCCCTCTTTCCCTGCTCTACTCCCTCCTACAATCCTGGATTTCTTTTTCTTTCTCCCTCCCTCCCTCTCTCCCTTTCTTCCTTTCTTCTTTCCTCCCTTTCCTTCCTTCCTTCCTTCCGTCCTTCCGTCCTTCCATCCTTCCATCCTTCCATCCTTCCTGGAGAGAGAGCACATGATTGTTGGTGGGGGCACAGAGAGAATCTAAGCAGTCTTCACGTTCAGCACGGAGCCTGACGTGGATCTCTGTCCCATGACCCTGAGATCATGACATGAGCCAAAAACAAGAGTCAGATGCTTAACTGACTGCACCACCCAGGCACCCCTCATGCCCTTTAATTTCTATAGCAGAGAAATAGAGTAGGGATCATGACTCAGATTGCCCTCTGGGTCAATAGCCCACTGGAGTTAGGATGTTATAATATACGAAATGGTGGCTGTGCACATTTGGAAAATGTACACCTGAGCCATAAGGGACAATGACTACTCAACTCCACCTAATTTTTGCCATATTTGACTAGGGACCTGACATTGCCAAGTCTCACAACTTTTCAAAAGAACCTGAAAATCTGGATTTAACTTTTATGTAACACTTTGATTTTTAAATCTTAACGATTAATTCAGTTCTTCAAATTCTTACAGGTAGGTAATGACCCATTAGTCACCAGCTTTTGACCCCTGTATATAATGTAAGAAGCATAGTTGAAATCATAGCTTCATTGTGTCTAGCTGTGTGATTCTGAGCATGCCTCTTAACCTCCCTGAGCCTTAGTTTTGTTGACTACCAAACAGTGCAGAAGATGGTGCGTTAAGTGCCACGCTTACTGTCTCTTACCAAGTAGATACACCACAGATAGATAGCAATTCACTCCCTTCTGTTCAGTCCCCTGACCGTAGTGTTTCAATCATGTATATATCTGATTCCAGAGAGGAATATTCAGTTTACTACAAGACCATGACTTCTGGAACATCAGCTTGTCTTTCTCCTACAAATGATCAAATCACAAGAGCTTACAGTGTATTTTTACCCTGCTTTGTCGAAAGCCATTTCCCCAAAATGCATTTTATGTGGGCAATGAGTCTCTATTCATGCACAATTTCACATGAAAAGATTTGCCCTTTTCATCGTACGCATGGCTTGAATCGGCCAGCCTGCGTGAAAATATTTCCATTCATTAGCATGCCAAATGATGTCACTGGCCTGGAACTCGGGTAGATATTGCATGGACCCGTAGAATCCTAGCACTCTAAGGATTCTCGAAGGAGACCATCTCATCCACCCTTCCACGCAAAGGCCCTTTCTATGCAGCTTAAAACAGCACCAGAAGGTGGTGAGGGCTTACTATTCTGGGAGGCCACCCTGGCCACTCCAGTTATTTGAAATCTCTTCCTTATATCACATTTAAATCTGAATTCCAGTAACTTCTTCCCATTGGTTCAGATCTGCCCTCTAGCAATACTGAGAATAAGTTTAGTCATGGCACAGCACACTATGTTGTTAAATAATAACAGCAAGAACTTACATAACAATGTCAGGACCCTTCTTGACGTTTTACAGGTATTTGCTTAGTTAACATTCACAAAAACTCTATAAATCAGGTAATGAAGCATTCCCATTTTCAGAATGAGGAAACATGAGGCAATTAAATGACACGTCCGAGGTCTCATGGCTGGTAAAAGAGAGGCAGGAAGGAAGCCAGGGCGGTCTGGCCTCCGTGTGCTTAGGGACAACTTTCTCCTGCCCCTCTGTAGAGGGACACCTGCACTAAGGTTACTGCAGGACCAAGGGCTCTGATGTCACCCAGAACAGATTTCCATCCTGGTTCTGCCACTTGCTCCCAGAGCAGACTTGGGCAACCTTCTCCACATCTCTGACCTTTAAATGAGAGGAACGCCACCTTTCATGGTCTTGGGGGACAAATCTCTGTCAAATGTCTAGAGCAGAGCCTGGCAAGCAGTGGACATGCAAAGGGTTTTTGTTGTGTAAATGGCATATATCATAACCCCAGACGCTGTGTCACCTGGTCTTTCATCTTTCCTTCCATGGCAAACGTTCCAAGAGCCCTCTTCATACTAACTGCTCAGTCCTCTCTGTACACTCTCCATTTTCTTCTGTCCCTTTCGGTAGGAAGGATATTTGGGGGTGGCCTTGCCTAGCTCAGAGTACAGTGGTTTAACTAGTTTAACTCCCCACTCCCATCACTGCCGACTGTGCAAATACATTTCTCTCTCAAGCATCTCTTCTGCTCCAGGTTCTATACTGAGGATAAATAAATGAATTAAAATAAGAACTCTGCTGCAAGGACCTAGGGTAGAGTAGAATTGATGGTACGAAGAGTTATGGAAAGGGTAAAAAGGGAAGACAACTCTACCCAGGGTAGGTTGAGATATAGAACATTTTTGAACAAAGAAAGGAAGGGAAAGGAAAGAAGGGAAGAAAATGTATGGTTTAGAACCTTGGAAGAACCTCCATGTCAAAAAACAAACCTTAAAATGATGACATAAACTCATGATAGAATATCTAAAAGCTCTTAAAATGATTTATAGAGAAATTCATAAATATGACAAAGACCCTACTATATAAAGGATAAGATTGATAAATTTTACCACTTCAAAATTTCAAATGAATGTATTATAAAAATGATTACACAAAAGGGCAGTGTGTAGCAAAGGTTGCTGGTTATGAGATCACCCACAGATTTGAAGATATTCTCATCACATATAACAAAGGACAAGTATCCAAGGAAATGCTAAACCAGTAAGTAAAAGAAAAAAACTATATAGAAAAATAAGGAAAGGAAATGCACAGGCAGTTCACATAAGAGTAATTGTAAATGCTTGATAAACATGTCCCCAGCCTTAGTAATCAATCTGGGGAATTCAAGTTGAAATAATAATGAGAAAGATAATTTCTCATCTATCAGACTAGCAAACATTTAAAGATATGACAAGATCAAGTGTTGGTGAAGGAATAAAGGAAAATTATTATGATTATCATGAATTTCTGATAAAATATACATTGGTAATACACCTACAAAGAGCAATTTGGCTCTCTGAATGTATACATTACCTATGACCGAGTAATTCTGATACACACATTTGCAAATGTTCATAGACTTCCAGACACGCTCTAGAGAATATTGTGGACATGTGCACGAAGAGACATATACCAGAAAATTCATTGCAGTTCTATTTATAATGGAAAAAAATATAAACCCTCAACATGCCCATTATTTGAGGAATGGATGACTTAAGAAGAACAAGCTAATGATGAGATCTGAAGGACATAATTTAAGTGAAAAAGTATGCAGGATTATATTTAGTATATGTACAGTATGTTATCATTCATGGAAATCTTAAAAACCCACACAAATATCAAACAACACTATATGTTGTGCATACATAAAATGTGTTCAAAAAAGTAGTCTGGAGGGCGCCTGGGTAGCTCAGTTGGTTAAGCGACTGCCTTCGGCTCAGGTCATGATCCCGGAGTCCCAGGATCGAGTCCCATGTCGGACTCCCAACTCTGCGGGAAGTCTGCTTCTTCCTCTGACGTTCTCCCCTCTCATTCTCAGTCTCTCTCTCTCTAATAAATAAATAAAATCTTTAAAAAAAAAAGTAGTCTGGAAAAGATACTTAATTCTTCAAAGTAGTAGCCACTGAGAGGGAAGAAATGAAATGAAACAGACAAGAGTGAGAGAGGTTTTTAATTTTATCTGAAATGTTTGGGTTTTTTAATTAAAAAAAGGTTTAAGGCAATTGTGGCAAAATGTTAGTAATTATCCATTATTGGTGGTGGGCTCATGGATATTTGGAATAATTCATTGTCACTTTTGCTATTTTTATAACTGTCTTCAGTTATAAAATAACTGAAGAACATAAATATAAAGAAAATATAAATATAAAGAAAATATAAAGAAAATAACTATAAATATAAATACAATCCCAGGAAAAGAAGAGCTACCTTAAAAGTCTTGAATAAGTTGTTTTGATGAGCAAGGGTGGGGTACAGGTCAGAGCGTCATCGCTGGTTTTTTTTCCCTCTGAATGGCCCTAGGAAAATACAAGCTCCAGGTCATGGAAAAGAAATGTAGCACAGCAATCCAAGTAATTTCTGATTATAAGGTTACAACTCTCCCAGGAACCAATCATACAATTTGCTTTTTGCTAAAAATCAACCATAAATATGAAACACAAGAGAATTCTGTATTTGTGTATTCAAACTCACATATTTATTGTTTGTTGAAGTTTCAGTGAGTTTGAGGGGCACCTGGGTGGCTCAGTCAGTTAAGCATCCAACTCTTTTTTTTTTTAAGTCACATTTTCTCTTAAGCATCCAACTCTTAACTTCGGCTCTAGTCATGGTCTCAGGGTCGTGAGATGGAGCCTGTGTTAGGCTCTGTGCTGAGCATGAAACCTGCTTCCGATTCACTCTCTCTCTCCCTCTGCCCCTTCCCGTCTGCTCCTGTTCTCTCTCTCAGAAAGAAAGAAAGAAAGAAAGAAGGAAAGGGAGGAAAGGAAGGAAGGGAGGGAGGAAGGAAGGAAGGAAGGAAGGAAGGAAGGAAGGAAGGAAGGATGGAAGGAAGGAAGAAAAGAAAGAAAACTTTCAACAAACATTGGTGAGCACCTTCCCCAGTGGCAGGCACTGTGCTAGGAGGAAGGTACACACATATAAACAACTTTCTTGGGTCCTCCCGAGGTGGTCTACTGACCACCAAAGTTGCATTTTACTGGGCACATACCCTTACTTCCAGATTTCCCCCCCACATCACCTTCATAAGTATTCTCTGTAAAAACACTGAGAAGGAGGTATCACTATTCCCAATCTATAAATTAATATACTGACAGTGAGCCAGCCCATTGTCAGTTAACGAGTGGCCATGTTTACTCTCAGACTCAACGTTTTCAGACATGAGATTCCATGTTGTTAGAACAGACATTGGATGTTTTCAGAGAAGTGAGATTGAGATCTCTTTTGAGATGCACAGTATTCTGTAAAAAGCAAAACTTCCCAACCTTTGCGTTTGTCCTTGAAACTGAGAAATAAAATTGTAAGTGGAACTAATAGTCTTTGGATGGCAGGCCTGCCTACCATTTAGCTTGCGTTCCCACTGGGCAGGAACCATGTCATTGACCACAGTTTGCTCCGTGCTGAGGGCACGGACGCTCAGACAGAGAGTGCCCTCAGAGTGTGCCTTGCACCTGCCAATGAGAAATCGTCAACTGGGAGGTCTATGTGCACCTAATTGCCCCTTTTTCATTCAGAGGACACACCGCCCTCATGCAGAGAGCCCAAGGAGCAAGGTGCTGAGACGCATAGGACATAGGATCCGGGCTCCCAATGTCCCGGTTTGCCTCCAGCTTCCTTTGTGACTTTAAGCCAGAATGGCCTTTCTGATCCTTAAAACTCATGCATTTCAAATGCTGATTCTTAGATTACAAGTATACTGATGGGACTCAAGGAACAAAACGTGCTAGGTAACAAATTAATTGTTGAGCATCTTCAGATGGTCTTTCTTTTTTTTTTTTTTAATATTTATTTAGTTGACAGAGAGGGATCACAAGTAGGCGGAGAGGCAGGCAGAGAGAGAGGGGGAAGCAGGCTCCCCGCTAAGCAGAGAGCCGGACACGGGGCTCGATCCCAGGACGTTGAGACCATGACCTGAGTTGAAGACAGAGGCTTTAACCCACTGAGCCACCCAGGCGCCCCTTCAGATGGTCTTTCTTGATCCTCAAAGCCATCCTGTAAGGTACGAAGGACAATTCCTAAAACCTCCATTTCGCTCAGGAGGAGACTGAGAGATTACAGAACACTCTAGTAAGTGGCTCTCTGGTCACTGAGAGATATTTTCAGGCTAAAGAGTATACGTGAGCCTTCACAGACTATCCACCTCAGGTATTACTCTGAGGTCTGACAGCCGCCTTCCAAAGTAGCCGAGTGGTTCCCTTTTCTTTTTCTGAGTCAGGTGCGGCTTAGCCTCACACCTGCAGGTCCTGCTCACTTTCTTCAGAGCAGAGTACCTGCATGCATGCGCGCGCGCGCACACACACACACACACACACACACACGCACATACACACAGGTGTAGCCAAGGGAGCACCTCGGGCAAAGTGCCCTTTGTTAATAACACCTGCGTGCTAAGGCCTCCCTTAAGGACAGCATGGGCACAGTTGGAGCCCTTAGAAACACTGAGTCCACAGTGTGGCGTGGGTTGTTTCTGTGTCACCAATAACTGATCTGTGCACTGATAAGCGCACATTCACATCCTCATGTCTACAGTGGCACCTAATACAAGCTCATAGCAATAGCATACTTGGGGTGTTAGCTCTCCAACCCCCAGCACTTGCCCGCACTGATGCTCCCCTTGCTCCCATACCGTCATGCTTGTGGTTCTCTCTGCCCCGTTACCGTCCTGGGTCACCTCGGCATCCCATCCCACTATCGTTCTCTAAATTCCACTGCTCCCTCACGTCACTCCTCCAGAAGGCCTTCCCAGCCCTCCTGCCTCTAGATTTCGTCAGTCCCCCACACGCTCCCAGAGAGCCCCCGTTCTTTTGTGGTGTGTAGCTCTATCCATGTGTACTTATTGTCATTATCCATGCTGAAGACAGAGCAGCGGGCCTGGGAAAGCCCGAGTTTCTCAAGAACACAGGCACGTCCATGGAATCAGGCTCCTGCCCCATGTCAGGCGTGGACCGTCCTCCTCATATCAGTGTGGTCAGGGGAATGGTGTGCAGCCTAGGACGTGCTACATGCTCCCCTCCCATCATATCCCACGGATGCCAGCCAGAGTTAAGGTGACTTTGCTGGCTTTTCACTAGTCCCTATCCTGTCCATCCTGCATTTTTTTTTACAAGATTTTATTTATTTATTTGACAGAGAGAGAGAGACCAGAAGCAGGCAGAAAGAGAGGGGGAAGCAGGCTCCCTGCTGAGCAGAGAGCCCAATGCGGGACTCGATCCCAGGACCCTGAGATCATGACCTGAGCCTAAGGCAGAGGCTCCAACCCACTGAGTCATCCAGGCGCCCCAATAGCCTGTATTTTAATAGAAAATAATTTCCCCTAGATTCCTTGTTAATTTTTTTTTCCTAAAACTCCATGCGATCTATTTTTATATTTTCATTTTATATCTCACCACCTACTTGTTTCCACACCTGTACAATAAGAGAGTTGGAGAATATAAATCTCCAAGGTTCTTTGCAGGCTAATGTTCTGAGTCTGTGGAATGTCCCCTTAGTGGGTTAAGGAGCCAGAAGAAATATCCCCCATTTTAAATGGCTATCGTCTGAGAGCCATAGAAGCCACTTAAATGAAGACTATTCACTATGTACCAAAGATTCCAGTTTACTTATTTATTTTTCCCTTCCAACCTGCTCCAGGTGGTTGAACCTCCACCCCCACGGGCCTCGTAGAGGATTAGTGCTCCCGCAGAGATCCCAGACATATTACCTGATGAAAGCTGTTACACGGGAAAGTTAGCAGTGATTAGAATCTGTTTGCCTTCACTTCATCTTACTGCAGATATACTTGTATATTAACTTCATAATTCCCCATTACTAAGGAGTTCAACTGAGGTCCTCGCTCTCCTCCGTCCTCATTAGCCTCGTCCAGCTAAGCTTGTGCTGGGCTGAACCATAACCACAGTGACTCAGCAGCGAGAATGAGAATGATTCGTTCTGGGAACCCTGTCTCTATTGCTGTAATCTATTTGCATACCAGGCGGATTGGCACAGACCTAGCCGATGCCGGGTCCCAGGAGCAGCCTGCTTTCACCTCCCCCCTTATCTGAGAAGTGGCTGTGCATTATTCAGTAAATGGCCCCATCCGAGGAATTGACATCACTTCCTCGTGAGACAGAATTTCAATTGAGACATTTTGAGAGGCAGCATGGCACAGTGCACATCCTTGGGACAAGCAAGCTATGTTTTAGGCTGGTGGGTGACTTTATGGAGTTACTTAAGCTTTCTAAGCCTCAGATGACTTCTCTATAAAGTCAGAATGATAATAGGGCCCACTCATAAGAACATTATGAGGATAAAATGAAATATGTGTAAAGTGTATAGCAATATCTGTGAGTTTTCATTATTGTTAATATTAAGTAGTGTCTTTCTGTGGAATAATAGAGTAGCAGAGAGACAAGAGAAAGGAGGTTTATTTTACGAATAAGGTAGTAAAGCTGGAGGAGGTGAAGGGACTTCATCACCTCCTTATCAAGCACTTACCATGGGCCAGTCCCTCAACATCAAAAATTCAATGTCCAACATCAATCTCTGCCCCTCAAATAGTAAGAAGTAGCTGCCAACTACCGTGGAATCAGAGAAGCCTTCTCAGAGGAAGTGTTGACTGAATTGCCTTGATGACTCATCCTTTAATACCCCACTTCAGTCCGTAAAACCACACCAAATGTCACCTCCTCCACGAAGCCCTCCTTTATTCCCTTCTCCCTGCCCAGTGCATAATCCATCACTTTCTCCTCTGTTTAATTTCTGTACTTTGTCTGTGTTCATACATTTGCATACAGAATACACATAAAATTCTTTGTTGGTTGTTTCTATCATGCGCACATAGCCTGGCATCTAGGACGTAGAAAAGACAATCACAGTTGCTGGCCGAATCTCTGAGGTGCTTACTGTGCTTAGGAACTGCTCTAAGTACTATATATATATATATATATTTTTTTTTTATAACTATTTTTTCTATTTATTTGAAGCACAGTAAAAAAAAAAAATTGGTACACTTTGGAAATTCAGTGGCATCTAAGTACTATATTTATATCAAGTTGACCTCCTGGCAACTAAGTGAGGATGCGAGATTCAGAGCATATATTGCCTTAAATTGCTCGACTGTCAGGATTCGAATCTAACCCTTGATCTTCACCATTACGGAGTAACTCCCCACAGAGGTTTGCCGAAGTGGACACTAATTGTCGCCAAGTGCTAGGGGCTTTACGTGTATTCTCATGTAATTTTCACAATCCCGTTCTGATCCTCGTATTATAAATGTGTAAGCTGAGGCCTAGCATGTTTATGCGCCTTGCCCAAGGACTATGGCTAATAAGTGACTGGAGCTGAAATCCAAGCCTGTGGCTTGAGCATGAAATCTTATCCACTACCCTGTATTCCCTAAAGTGTGACGTGGGAATCGCGAGGGATATGTGAGGATATTTTTATGCAGTTCATGGTTTATGTTAATAGTTATGTGTCTGTTTTGATGCGTACCACAAATGGTATGATTAGAATCTTAACCCCATGGTTTTATTGGTGTAAAGGCTGAACAGGACCCTAGAGGGCCTATGTGGGTACGAGTGTGTCATCTATAAAATTAAGTGCATGGAAAGGCAATTAGGATGGTAGGTGCGAGAGACTGATGCATAGAAGGCTGAAGTTTGGGAAGTTCTATTGTACGATTCCCTGCCTCCCCAACATGTGGAAGGGACAGTGACAGAGACATGAGAACATTCCCGAGTGTGAAAATAGCAAAGGTATGAAGCCAAGAAAATGCTTATTAAGTTTCACACAGGGTATATTGTCTAGATTTGTCTGCCTGGAACTTTGAACTTTATTCTGTAGAAAATGGAGAGCCTTCGGGGATATAGGACCAGAGGTGAACATGACATTGTCTATCATATTCATCTCTAAAGTCATTGTGTGTTTATTAACCATCTGAATTTATAATAGCTTAACAATATGTCTACGTGTAAATACCAGTGGGTCAACATTCACAAATATGCATTTGCCGCTGGCCCCCTAAACACAGCACTCAGAGACACAGCTATAAAACCTGAACCGTGATGATGTAAGCCTTGATCTGCCTGTGGGAGACAGGGCCCGCCTCTACCCTGCACCTGTGCATTTTACAAATTAGAGCATTATCCTCCTTTTAGAAGTTGCTTCTCACTGCCAAGAGTGGCAATCTTGCATCTTTCTCTATTTGAAATCGTGAAACTAATTGAACAATTCATTGAACCTAATGGCTTTAGAAAAATCAATAATTGCCTCCCGTTATTGATATAGTGGAAACGCATGGAAGAAATTATCCAATATAGAAATAAGCCAGTTAAAATAAATAATTCAATAAGCTGCCTGGCAATCTATTCAAATTTTGAACTTGAACGATGACACGGAGTTTCTTAAGTATAAATAATGAAAGAAATATACTCAGGGCTGCCAGGGTGTAGACTAAAGCTACGGGCAACCAAGATGCCAGTTCCTGGCATTTTCCCCACTACTCCTGGCTTTGTGGTCAGTAAATAGGTTGTTGGCTGTAAGGTGTCCACGTGGGGGATGTGTGTGAACACTGGCTCCCAATTAGTGTGGTTAGCATTTGAGATCAGAGCATGGCCGTACTAATATGTTCCTCAAGTATATAGATAGTAATTTATAAAGCACTTTCACATCTAGCCATATGAAGCTATCAGCCACCTCAATATTTTGCAAATGGGAGGACTTAGGGCTAGTAACATGAACTGACTCTATGATAGTCCTATTGGTGGCCCATATAAGAATGGAAATCATAACACACGTTTTTAAGTGTTTTGTCCATTGCTTCATTTACTATCATTACTCACTTAAACTTTTTATTCCCTCCTACATTCAAAAGAATATGCAGAACTCAAGTGCCTGTTTTCTGTCCAAAGACCTTCCAGTTAAGAAAGGAACTGTTAGTCGTTTGGTCAAGGTCACGTGGCTCAAACAGGTTAGAGCTAGGATTTGAACATGACTCTTTGGACTCCTAGTCCAGGGCATCTTTCTTATACTCCTCAGCTGTTAGTGTGTTGCTTCCCAAGACAAGAAGGAGAGGTAACCAGGGAGAACACAATCCCTGGCTGAGAACCTGAGGTGTTTCGAAGCTGAGCCTGAGACCTGGGACTGAGGAGGACCTTCAGTCAGTTCCTTCAGGGCGACCTGCTTCTCAGTCCTGGTCCCGAATCATCGGGGATGGAGGTAGACGGGGACAGATGCCGGTAGCTGACAGAAACCTGGGTCCTGAGGTCGTGAAGACAAAAATCACAGCAGGACTCTGAGGGGAAAATAAAATGAAATGACAGGATTCTCCTTCCCTGCTGGTCTTTCTCCATTACTTCAGATTCTCCAAATGGTCACTTTATAGGCCGTGTCCCCAAGCAAGAAAGAGAAAAACAGCACAAGGGGTGGCCTAGCATGAGCTGCAGTTTAGGTCATTCAGAGAGCCTTTCATTCACGCATTGTTCTTGTTTAACATTGCATCCCATTTGTTCAAGCTGAAGCTAAATTTTGCACTTAGGTTGTACCAGGCATTGTTCTAAGTGATTAAGACTGTTAACTCAATCCTCACAATAACCTGTGGGTAGACACCTTTATTATAACTGTTTAACAGACAAGGAAATTACAACATAGAATTGTATTTATTCATTTATTTATTCATTCATTTTTGAGCTGACTCCATGCCCACCATGGTGCTTGAACTCATGACCTTGTGATCAAGAGTTAGGAAAGTGGGACATAGAAAGAGCAAGTGGCTCATGCAAGGAACCACAGTGGGCAAATGAAGATTCAATGGAATGCAGGCCCAGAGGCTCTAGGACCCATATGCTAAAATGCCATGCTACCCGCTAGTTCCTAGTAGTCTGTGCTCGCCACTTGAGATCTGGTCTCCCCCGCCCCGTGCACATGGCGGCTGTGCTGCCGAGCTCGGGGGCTGCATCAACGGACCTCCTGGTCCTCTGGCTTCTGGTCGGGTTCGGCCAATGGAAAGCACCAGCAGGAAATCAGATGGAAGGAGGTGGGTTAGGACAGTTAGTCTTCTGGCTCCCTTCCTGCCAAGGCCACAGTTTCCTCTACTTGAGGCCACAGCTCCTATTGAAAAGCCCTCTCCAGTATCTGTCACGCCCACCACTCCCTCCTGGCTCCGGGTCATGCTTCTTCCACTTGGCCCCTCAGGCTTGAGGGTGGTGTAGTCTCCACCACTGTTATGAGCCTGAGGGTTTCACCGTCCCTTGTAGGTTCCCCTCAATTACACTCACACCTGTATTAATGGTCTCCTCTTTGTACTTCCCTCAATTTACTGCATGTGAGCGAACCACCTATTTCATGCTTGGCCCCTGACCCATGCTGGGCCCCTGACTATTTTGGACTAAACCAACCAGTTGTTTCATTCTCCATAGAAAATCTAAGCTCATGCATCTAACCACCTGTTTCATGCAGTGTTGCTTGCATAAGGTTAGCTTCAACAATTATGTGTTGGATAGCGAAAAGGAAGGGAGAAGGAATGAGGGAGAGGAGGGGGGAAGAACAGCAAGTTAGGGAGGGTGGAATTAAAGACCCCATATAGTTAGAATACCAGTCCCCCTCACTTCACCTGGATGAGTCATTTCCTTTCCTTACAAATAACCATAACTTAGGCCACAAACCTCCGTGACATGTTATTTCACTTTTAGCATACATGCTGGTATGCCCACTTTATAGTTCATAAAGGATCCTCAAAGATCCTCAAAGAGGTGAAATAATTTGTGTTTAATTCCTAGGTCGATGAAGTATCAGAGACTGGACTGAGCCCGGAAATTTTTATTCTAAATCTAATCCATTTTCCTCTCTCAAGCTGCAATTTCTGAGCATTGTCACTCCCTCGTGACAATGACCCATATCTTCAGGAAGTCAGACCCACCTTGAGGAAACATCTGCCTCTTTCCCAGGGCTCCGATCATAATGCGAATTTGACTTAGGGTCCTTCCCCTCACCAGTGAGTTCTGCCTCTTCGGGTTTTCTCCTTGCTCTCGGGCTCTCCTGAACACCAATCTTAACTGCACCTTTAAGTGGAGGGGGACAAAAGCTATTCGGATGCCGAGAAATATATCAGTTCTGTCTGGTTCCTTCCATCTCAGTGTTCCAAGGTAGCCCGAGAACCATTTTTATAAGCAGCACCCAGCAATCGATGCAGGGAGGCACTAATGCACTTTTCTGATAGCTCACTTTGAAAAATGTAAGTCTTTTTTAAAAAACTTCAATATTGATATTTGTACAGATGGGTGGCATTTGAATGTATCACCATGAAGTCCCCTGAGGACTTGGAAGGTCCCTCTGAGAAATGTTTATTTGAGAATCAAAAAGGCCATCACTTCTCCACATTCCGTTGATTTCATTCTCCTGGAGTACATCAATCCTGGGTCCGGACAGCGCCTTTAAAGTCAACTAGAAATACCGGTTGTTAAGAAGCCACATTTTTTTCTGATGGAGGAAAATTTATGTCTGTAAATATTTAACGTTCTAAACAAGTGGCCAAAAAATGAACCGTAGAAGCAGCTATTTATGTGAACAAAGGTTTAAGACGTAAGGTTGGATAGGTTATCTTGGATGGGTTATATGGGATAAACCAAGGAGTGGCTTCATTTTCTGTACAGAGTCTCAAATGAGGAATTTCCTAACTAAGAGGGAAATAACAGGAAGGAGAGCACATCTAGCCCCAGAGAGTACATTCCCTCCTTTGTCTCCTCCACTCTACAACAAGCTTCCTACAAGACAAGCAGTTTGTCTTTGCTTGATTTTCTGTCCTCATGGCTAACGTACTGTCCGACATGTAGTTAGGGCTTCTTAAATCATTACTGAATGATTAACTCCCTGGTTAAATGAATGGTTCATAAAGTCTCTTATTTTTTTTTTTTTTCATTGAATCCTCAAAATTCTAGTATGATGAGCAGGGGCAGGAATTATTCTTACTCTTATTTTACAGATGTAGAAATTGAGATCCTGATACATACTGGGTCTTGCCCAACGTCACACAGCCAAGTAGCAGCAGGGCCAGGAGTGAAATCTTGGTCTTCTAATGACAAGGTTGTTAGTCTTTGACCTGGTCTCCCTTCTTTTTCTTTGTTATTTTTTTTTTATTTTTTTTTTTAGCTTTCATGTGGCCTACGGACTTAGACTGTGGAATAGAAATGGCATTTGGAAACTGAAAGGCTGAAAACAAAGCTCTTCCTCGGTAGCAACCATGAAATCCCCAAATGAAATGGGAGGCATTGAATTCCCTGATACAGAGATCAATGTAGTAGAAGAGAAGTGAATGACAGATATGAAATTAATGGCATTTAAATTTATGCAGTTACAATAGAAAACAATTCTTCTGGAATGCCTTCCTGAGCCTTTGCTACATAGTGGCAATTAAAAGAGCTCCTTTAAATCATTTATTATAATTATGTTTTAAATGATCCAGTCCTGAATGTAGCCGGCATTTTGTTGTTTACTAGTAACTGGTGACATTTGGAATTGACTAGACATTTGCAATAACTTGACTACTTTTCATATACAGAGAACGGAATTGCCTTTTGCAATTGAATTGGCAAAGCATACCAGATCTCCTGTGGACCCCTCACTTTCTACTCTGCCTCAGTGGTCCTATACACTCCCTGGGCCAAAAGAATCAGCAAGAGTTAAGCAAAGGTGGGACTGAAGATCAGGCAAAAGGTTTTATGAAAAAAAGTGGAGAACTGACCAGAGGCTTTTGTTATGAGATTTGAACCTCTGTAGGTCCAGGCTGATTGTGAGTGAAATTTGCAGAGTTGGCTAAAACTGTGTGCTAATGGGATAAGGTTAGACATCCGGTCCACATTCTAGACATTTTTCTCCCCATATGAGCTATCTGGTATCTTCGCTTAAGGCTTTCTGGCTTACAGGCAAAGAAATTGGGGCTCACAGAGGTTGAGAGGTTTGCCTAAGGCCACATAGCTCACGTTGAGTTGGTGGGGGGGAGAACCTTTGGCTCTGAGTTAGATGCTTTCTCCAGCTGTGCCCCCCAGGGCTATATTGCCCCCCAGGGCAATCACTCTATGATTGTATAGTGTACTTGTTTTAAAAGTGTACCCCATTTGAATGGCAAGGTTCAGAGCAGTAAGGTGGCATCTGTCCGAGGCCACACTTTGAGTGACAAGAACAGGACTTTGATCCAGGCTCTTGAGTCCAAGTTTATGACTCTTTGGATTAAAGCACAACTCCCTGGCTTAGAGAAGTCAAGTAGGTATATGGTCTGGATCATCAGGGGGCTGAGTGAAGGTCAGTGGGAAGTCACTCCTTCCAAATATAAGGGCTGCCTCTCAAGGCGGCTCACATTTCCTGAACCCTTAGGATGATTTTTGGATCTTTCGTATTCACTTCCTTTTCCTGAGTTGCTTCTTCCCAAAACAAGCCTCTCAGTCTGGTTTCTCCAACATGCCAAACCCTCTGTTTGCTGTCTCCCACCTCCCACTCCCCACTCCCTCCTCCTCACCCTCTCCGCTTTTCCTCTCCTTTGGACTCTAATCCACTTCTGGAAGAGCATGGATTTCCTCTCAATTAGCATTTGGCAAACGACTCCATCTCTCTGAGCCTCAGGTTCTTCATTATAAAGGAGTATCTCTAAATTGCTAGTGTCTGAATTGGAAATTGAGGGTGGATCCCCTAACCTCTTTATGTTTGTGCCCCTGGAACCCAATTCAGCTCCTATACATAGTCAATAAGTGATTAAATCCTATAAGGATTAGATGAGATAAACCACATAACTGGTCTAGCCCAGGTCTTAGCACATCTTGGGTGTGTGATTCATTCTTCATCTTTGGAAAATCCACTGAGTGCCCTCAGCTTGCCGGGAGTCATTAGGCAATTTGCATATAATATTGCATAACACAGCTCAAGATTCCTGTCCTCTTAGAACTTGGGTTCTGGGAGGAGGAGACAGAAAATGAACAAACACACTAAACAAGTCAAACAGGTAGTAAATACTGTTGAAAATTTTTCGAGAGAGCTGAGAAATGGGGATCAGGATAAAGGTTGGGGGGAACAGGTTGCAATTTTAAATAGGTGGTCTCGGGCGTCCTAGTGGAAAAAGTAACACAGGAGTTCAATAGCTAATTTCCTCCCCTTTATCCTTTCCTGTCTCCCTGTCTTCTTCTTCCTCAACCCAAATTCCTCCCATACAGTGCTCCACTCACTGACAAGATTAGAACATACTGGAGAATGTAGGCACTTAGTCCTCTTCTCCTTTCTGTAGAGCTGGCCACGGAATCTGCAGGGCCCAGTGCAAAAGGGAAGTCAGAGCCCCTTGTTCAGAAATCATTACAGATTTCAGCACAGCAACAGCAGAGCATGAGACTGAGTGCAGGGCCCTTCTGCACAGGCGCATAGTGGCTATTCGTGGCCTACAGAGATCCACCGGGTTGCTCAGAAACAAGCTCTCCTCCGTCTGGCTGTGGCCCATGAGGCAGCCTTGCCACCTGCTTTCCTCTGCGGCCACCCTCGACCAGGAGGCAGACTCATTTCTTGCCGCCTTCCGTGGGCTGACCCTGGCCTCCTCTACAGCCCCATGTGGGCAGACTGACGCTTGGATACCGAGGGATCGTTAAAGCCAGTAACATTCTTGGGGCGCCTGGGTGGCTCAGTGGTTAAGCATCTGCCTTCTGCTCAGGTCATGATCCTAGGGTGCTGGGATCAAGACCCACACGGGCTCCCTGCTTGGCGGGAAGCCTGCTTCTCCCTCTCGCATTCCCCCTACTTGTGTTCCCTCTCTCTCTCTCTGTGTGTGTCTTGCTCTCTGTCAAATAAATAAATAAATAAAATCTTAAAGAAAAAAAAAAGCCAGTAGCTATTCTTAGGAATCAGTAAATCTTCCTGCCCCGGGGCATTTATTTTCTCTAGATTTAATGCCAAGGGAACCTAAGTAAGTAGAGAACTTTAGGATTTATTTCCTTATGATAATCCTCGCAGGAGGGCCGTTTACCTGATAAATTGTACCCGTTGGTCTCAGTGCTGATGAGCCTCCAACTTGCCCAGGCTGCTGCCCCATCTGGACACTGGGCCACCTAGTCCTGCCCTGCGCAGCCCAACCCTAGACTAACAGTTGTCTTAAAGGAGCACAACCCTTCCGTTTACTCTTTCCCACCGTTGGCCCACCCTGTGTCTCACGGGTGAGGAGACTGGAGCTCAAGAGCTGACCTGACTTGTACAACATCCCACAGCAATTGTACTGGGATTGCAACCAGAGCTTCTGACTCGAGCTTGTGTTCTTCCAAATGCTGGTTTAGAATGTGTGCATTCATCCTGCATATCCCACTTATGCTTCATCTGAAAGGACGTGACTGAAGGATTCTTATTCCAGAATGCACTTCCCCACTAATGCCCTTATCCTAAAATCACATGAGATCTCAGGGACTAGAGGTGCCAGAATGCAGTTGGGTCCTTGCCCGGGCCCATATTATTCTGAAGAAGCAATGATAGTTCTCGAACACATACACATCCCAATCTGAGTAAACAAGAGGGACGGAAATAGAAAAAGGAGAAAAAAAAAGAAAAACTATGGGAAGTACACTTAGGATACCCAGCCTCTAGATATTGGTTCTTTTGAGTACCATTGCTTTAGTATAGTAAAGTACGTATAAAGAAACGTATCGTTTTAAACATTTTTACATGTCTGGTTCTGTGGTATTAAGTATATTCACATTGTTGTGCAATCATCAACACCATCTGTCTCCAGAACTTTTCATTCCAATTTTTTTCTTGAATATGGAATGCTACTGGCTGAAACAGAATGCAACCCACGATGGTGTTTGCTTCAGTGATATGTCAATTTAACAAACCCTCACAGCCTGGAAACAAGCACCCTTCCTCACTGAACCCTGCGAGCAGTGAGAACAGGCCACGCGGGTTTGCCCCCCTACAAATGTAGCCACGATTAGCTCATTGGGGTTCCACATATCTGTATGTAGGAAAACAGGTGAAGACAAGACAAGCCAGAGACAAGGACTTGGGAGTAAAGAACAAAAACCCTGCTTTTATGAGCATAGCCTTTCCATTCCTCATTATTACCTGGATGCAAAACGATTCCCCGTATGTATGAGAAAACTTTGTGCTAACTGAACCAGCCTGGAAGAGGGCTCTGCCCTATAAGCACAGAGTCTTCTTCAGGAAGAGGAAAATATTCTTTCTGGGTCTGGAGGTCTGAGAACTTAAGAGAGAGACCCAGACATAGAAGCAGACAAATAGCCCAAATGCTCTGAAACAGACACGTCCTCAGAGTCATATAGCAGGCGTGTCAGAAGAAGAAACAGAAACACACACATGCAACCAAAAACACATATTATCATTGACATTTATTGAATGCTTACTCAGTGCAAGGTGCTGTTCTTAGTGAAGTAAGAGAAGCACAGAGATTTTAAGGAACTTGCCCACGGTCACACAGCTCACTTGGGAAGCTGAAAGTAGTCCACTTAATGTGGAATTTAAATGTGTTAAATTAAATTTGTAAAGCCTGTGACTTGAGAATAGAATGAAGATTGTCAGAGCTTGGTTTTCATCTGGCAGGCCACGGGGAGCTACTGAAGGCCTTTAGAAATGGGAGTGATATAGTCACAAGAGTACTTTAAAAAGATCCCTCTGATGAGGCTGCCTTCAATGTTTTGGAGGGGGAGGGGTCATCAGTGCTCCTCTCAGCTGGAGAGACTGGTGGGTTGGGAAGGATAACTCAGGTGAGCTGTATCCCACGGGCCTGAAGCTATTCCTACTCAATAGTAGCTTCAAACCCATCACTTTTCTTCCATCTATCGATGTCAGGCATGATGGACAGCTTTCAGGCCTATTGCTCTGCCCTTTCACCTTCTAGAGGATTCTTTCTTACCCAAGCTCTTCCTACTCAAGCTCCCTCAGTTGGAAAGGCATATATGAAATGGCAGTGCAGAAGAACACAAGATATTATTGATTGTATCACATTGGTTATGAGATGCTACAAACTCACTGGGTCCATTTCTCAGGTTATTCACCCATAGAAAGTAGGCTTCACCTCAACATGCGTAATGTAACCAGTGGGTAGTTACTGTTGGGAATACCACACTGCGAAGTTTGAGAGGGCACTCTGCTCAAGTCATGCTGACATCATTTTGTGGGTTCGACAAGTCTTTTAAGGGTGCAGGGGAGGGAATTGGTAGTGCATATGCCAAGTATTTGTCATTGTTAGGGTATTGGAATAGGCTCGTTGGAGTTCTTTTCCATTCCTAAGGTGGCAGCTTATCAGACTCTATGTGGAGCTTGAGTGTACAATTCGATTCACCAGAACTCAACATACATACAGGAGGCACCTATACTATACACGCCAAATTCTGTTGCTCTGGTCCCTATGTAAAGTGTGAATTAGTCCTTGCTTCTGGATATTATCCCTATTCTTTTGAGACAGTACCGATGAGAAATGGTGACAGTACGTGTGTCTTAGGAAGGCAAAGTTGGTTCTAGAAATTCTGCATATAAAGACTGATCTGGTATGGGGAGACTTCACACCATGGAGAACCTTCAGAAGAGGGTTGGCTATGGGATCATATAGCCTAGCTTAAAACCCTTCCTTGGGCAAGTTATATATCCACTCAGTGTTTGGTTAATTCTTCTTCATGTTGGGAATGTTCACTATAATAATAGAAGAAGAACATATCTTAACAGTCTACTTCCCTAACCAACTGGAAAGATTAATCAGCACTCCCTCTTCCTTCTATCAGTCGTGACAGTGGATGCCCACAGCATGCCAAATGCCAATGGGTAGGAGCCACTCTCTAGTATACCCATTCACTTGTGTTGCAAGTGACCAGCTACTAGTCCCAGTCATGTATCCTAAAAGGTTTCTGGTGCTCTTACATCAAGAAGCAGCATAGTGTAACAGCTAAGAGCCTGGATTCAGAACCGGCATTCAGAATTTAGGCTCATATTCTGCTCTGTCATTTACTAGATGGCCTTGAGCAATCGCTCATCCTCTCTGTGCTCAGCTTTCTTATTTGTAAAATGAAAAAGTTAATCATAACTATGTCATAGGGGTTGTTATGAGGATTACATAAGTCAGTATTTTTAAAGCACTGAAATAGTACTTGGTGCATACTAAGTGCTGATCATTAAGGTTTTGTAGGAAAATTAAGCATCTAGCACAGAGGGGATTCTTATGTATTTGATCCACCTTTCCTTCTGAATCCAAGCTGGGTGAGTTGTTTTGTTTTGTTTTGTTTTGTTTTATTTTTTATAATTTGCTTTTCTTTTCTAAAGAAAAGTATACCTCAAAAGATGGATATTTCAACTCCAGGCAATGCACTGATTGTAGGACGTGGTCTCCAACTGGCAGGATTCAGGCTCATTGCTCAACCATTGTTTTCCCTCAGTGAACACATCCTTTGCTGGTGGCATCACAGGACACCACTGGCTACATGTGACAAGGAATTGTTCGTCGAGGACACTGAGTGGGAAAATAGGGTGGCCACAGGCCAGGAGTGAAGAGCTGAGGGAAGGCCGGGGGTGAGGAGTTGACTAGAAAATTGTAACATCAGTATTAGCAGACAGGCTAATGGAGGACTGCAATTTGCAGATGCCTATCTCCCACTCTCCCTCCCTTGGAGGGAGCTGGCATATGCTAATCAGGATCATCTAAGCCTGGCCTGGGATCAGCACGAGTGTTGTATCCAAGAAAGGGCTTCAAGTACAGGAGGGTGACCTCCCTACTTTGAACAAATCATGGCCTTTAAATGTTTGAAATCTCTGTAGGCAAACCATGTACACTAATAGAACAAGCAGACAACTGGAAAGAAATTGGTCAGAGCCTGAAAAATAGGAGAACACAGGAAAGGAGGAGGGAAGAGGAAGGAAAATAGATCATATGTATGTACTGTGGGGCAGGCATTCCTCCAAGCATTCGATATTAGCTTGTTTATGCTTCAGCACAACCCTATTAGGGAAATATTGATATCCCCATTCTACAGATGAGGAGATAAGACCGAAGTTCCCATTACCATGCAAGTCACGTGGCAAGGTTAAGCGAAATACCCAGATCCATCTGATTCCATGTCTTGTGATCTCTGTCTTACATCATACTGGCTTCACAGGATCAATTACAATGATGAAAACCCTCAGGGACATTGATGGGGAGCATGGTTAAAAGCTGGGGTGCCAGAGTCAGATCTAAATTCAGTTCCACCTTGACTGCTTACCTCTTGTCCCAAGTTCAAGTTCCCTGATCGTTGCTTTCTCCGCTTATGGGATGGACCTGGTACCACAGAATTGCTTTGAAGAGTAAATGGAATAATGGATAGGGTGGGAGACAAGTGACAGAACAGTGTGCGGTGGTACCTCCTAAGTGCTCAGTAAACAGAATATCCTTCCTCTGGGTATTTTTTAGATTATTTTTATTGTTGATTCACTTCATCAGCTTAGGTATGCCAGTCTTACCAAGTTGTATAAGTCTCAGCTTCCTGAGGACTGTGAGCCAAATTTAGAGGATCTTCGATGTTTAGAGCCTGAGAGAACCTCTCAGAGGGAGAAGATTAATCTCAAAAAAGGGAAGTCATTTGGCCAAGGTCACATAGAATGATAAGTAACACCTTTGATATCATTATACCTATCATGCTTCTAGGCATATAGAAAAGACTTTAAGAAATAATTATTCAAGCAATTCTGCTTTAACCTTAGCATAGCATAGTTTGTATTTCCCATTCATGACCTGGTGGTATCTCTTGTTAAGAGGCCATATCTGAATCTGGGGAAGTGTTTGTGGTGCTCTTGGCCTACCTGCCTCTGGCTTATGGCTTCTCTTCCAGCCCCACAAACTCTGCTTCCATTTTCTCCAAGGGAAGGCAAGAAATCAGCAGCTTTATTGGCCCCTCAGAATAGCAGAGCAGTTTTGATGGAGAACGGGGAAGAGTTTGCAATGTTGTGGTTATTTGTGGGATTTCATCAGCCAACAATGTAAATTAAATTAATTAAAAAGCATTGTACATTTTAATTCCAACACTGGATTCACTCAGTGGTCGTGGAAATTTTGAATAATGGATAATAGTCGTCTCTAATTTCTCAACATATGTTTTTTCACTTACACAGCTGTGAAAAAAATTATATTGATATTTTTGTTGATGCATAATTTCCAGCCTGAAAACAGAATTCATATTAGCATTAAACTGCCAACAGGTGTCGTTCTTTTTTTTTCCTTTTCTTTCTGGTGAGCTGGAATAATCCCTTATTTGGCAGGAAGTCAGTATTTTTTCATAGTCATTTTTGCATCCTTAAGAATGCCTTTAAAATTATTTTCTACTTCATGAAACACATCCTCTCAAGGCTTCATTATTTTCACCCTGGTGTTATCTGATTGAATATTTCAATCACAAAAAGCTTAGAAGATTTGAGTCATTCCTACTCAACACTGCATAGAACTACAGCTGGGTATGTCGATAACATTTTGAAGGTTTTTTTTTTTTTTGCTAAGAAATAGCCATGACTTTAAATGACCCAATTGCATTTGAAGCCTGGATACTGTTTATTTTAGCTATTGATTACGAAGCATCTTTTAGGCCCAAGGTAATCAAGCCAAACACAAATGATTCTACATTCCATTCTAGATGGCCTGTAGAAAAAGAGTAAGTCCCAGGAAATCTTGTCAGTTTCTTCAAAATTACTTGTTTTTTTTTTCAGGTGTACAATTTTTTTTTTCTTGGAATCCAACGGTCTAAGAATTCAAAGCAAAGTATAATGGAAGCTAGCTAGTTATCCTGAAATTGATTCTCTTCCGTGGGTATTCCTTCCCAGTTAGCATTACAGCATCCATCTTTATCTTTACCCCCCAACCACCACCACATCCGAGACTATTTCTAAAGATCCTGTAACTGCTTTCTTGCTCCCCCCACCTTCCCAATCACAGACCCACCCTTGTGGTGGGGTATTCTGGGTAAAGGTACATTTAATTACACTGTCTTGCTTAGCACCCTACAGTGGCTCTCCCTTGTCCCGGGAAATTCCTGAGATGTAGACACAGTTTTTCATGCATGATCCAGTCCCCTTTACCTCTAACTTCTTTTCCAGTGCCATCCTCAGTTACTAACCTCTTCAGATCTGTGTTACAGCCATACAGAGCTTCCTGGAGTTCTAGGTACAAATATGTGATTCCATCAAGCTCCAGTAACTTTATTCACGCTATCTCCTCTGCATGGTTGCCCCACCCTGTACTTAGTCAGGCTATCTTCTTTAAGACCCATCTCGGGGAGCTTCTCCCGGCAAAACGTTCCCTGTTTTATCACCAGCACTATTATCACCCTGACGCCTTTCCACCCACACCATAGGTAGCATGGCTTTCCCTTCTGCTGTTTCACACCCGTCTTTTGAGGTCCAAAGGGAGTATATGTTAAGACCTTGGACTCTAGAACTAGATTTCCTGGTTCACATCCCAGCTCCCATTTACTAGTTCTCTGTGCTTGATTTGCCCATTGTAAAATGGGAGAAATAATTCTACTTACCTGATAGGGTACTTGTGAGAATTAACTGAGACAAAATATGTAAAGTACTTAAAACAGTAGCTGGCAGGTTGTACATATATAACTAATGATTGATATAGCTTAATTCTTACCTATTTCCTTTCACTGTATTTGTTTAGAGTTATCTTCCCCCACTAGACTGAGAGTTCCTTGAGGGCTGGAATGGAATTCTCTCATTTTTTGTATCTTGAATGCCTGGTACTGTGCCGGGCATATAACAGGTGCTCAGGAACAGATGTAGGTGGAATGAATGAATAAATCAATGTAGACAGACAATCTGGAAGTTCAGCAAGCAAAACACACCCCCCCCCTCAGTTATATAATGTAGTTATGATGTCCCTGACACTTCTTGTTTTTTTTAAAAAACTAAAAAACTCTTCTCCTTTCATGATAACTAGCTAAAACATGGGATGAATGTTTGCTGCACATTTGCAAGAGGGTTTGAGTCCAACATCCACACTCTGGTGTCCTGCTTGTTCTATTTTACTTTCCTTTGCCATTGCCAAAATGAATATCCATTGATGGGATTTCTAGTATTCATCATATGCAGCCACCAGATGGATCTGAATAGTTTCTCTAACAACCAATTTGCATTTAGACTCTGCTTCCAAAATGCCTTCCCATTATAGCTTCCATTCGCCCTCCATGCACTCCAACATCTTCCACTCTGTTCTAAAGGCCACACCTCTAATTTTGGAAATCGTGGATTGATTTGGTACAACTGAGCTACACCAAGTCAATACAATTGTCATTTATTGCCAGTCATGACTTGCTCATATATTTCAACTTCTACCATATAGCATAACATAATTTTCATTATAATCATCTTTGTACTAAGTCCCAAGATATTGTTGCAAGATACAATTTTTTTTCTCCTGTACTGTTCCCAAGGCTTCATCTTTGGGTTATGTTGCCTAGTGGGCATTGTCCTTGAGCCAAGATCTTCTTGTTAAGGGTGTTAGGTTTATGTGGGGCTCTGTTATGTTTCATGAACTAAATGAAGAGTAAGTAATAAATTCATAGAGGAAATTGGGTTAGCATGTGATTAACATCCTGGCTGATGCAGACGGGTGTACCAATGATGGAAACATGTGCTTGTATCATGATGAAATGCAGATTAGAGGCCCTGGATCCAACCCAAGGATATCTGCCCAAAACTGTTTCATCTCTGTCAGCTTTAATCTGATCGAAAGAGAGCGTGCTTCAATGCAGCGAGAAAAATGTGAACTCCTAAAATAACCAAGTGGCACTCTGTTTTCCATTTAGAAGCTATTAAAATACTCACTTTTCATTGTGGTATAGTAGAAAGCTTACTGAACTATAACTTAGAGGACCTGGATTCAAATCTCATCTCAGTCACTAACTTATGCTGTAAAATCTTATAGATCCTTAGTTTCTATATTTGTAAAATGAATGTTCTGGGCTAGACTAGTGGTTTTTAATAGTTTTTCCTTCATAAAACAAGTGACAAATGATATTTGTACACTCCTGTGGGCAGCCCCAGGGTTGTGCACAATTACCCATGTACTAGTCATAGTTCTCCTTTCTGCCTGCTCAGGTAAGCATATCAGAAAGCCCATGAGTGAGATTGACATTTTAAGATAACCTTGAATGCCATTCTGTCTAATTTATTTTAAAAATTAAAAATCAAATAATTTGAGAAGCTTGGGTACATCATTAAATTTTAAAAGGTGATTTGCTATATGGCTCCCCAAAGGTATTTCACAAAACTCGATTTTAGCAGTCTCTTCTGATGCTATCATTCTACATCCCTGTGAGTTAATCAAGGTGCCAGTAGAGAAAGAACCAAGGCTTTGAGTCTTTAACTATTTGGAATAAAAAAACAAGAAATACATTTTTGTAGGTAGTCCTCACTTGAGTGAGTATTCTCATTTCCCTTTGGAGAATTGGTTGTCGCAAGAGTAATTTTTGATTCTTATGTTGACATGTTAAGCAGAGCTCTGTTTCTAAAATGAAGTAATAACATCATCACTTGAAAATAAGATGGAATCTTTTTTAAGAACTGAAAATATATAGTACTTGACTAAAATAGTAGTGAGTTGTATCTTGGAATGTTTCATCATGGAATATTTATCTGAAGAGAATATTTATCTGTAATGTGGTAGCTATTAAAAACCTGAGTAATATAGGAAAGGGATTAAGATAAAAGTTTCCAAAGGACCAAAAAGTTTAATATAAGATTTAAGTATAAAAATGACCTATACAATTTTTCATCTCCAACAATATGGGGGTCTAGATAACCTGAAGAGCTTTACACTATTAAATACCAAGATAAAGTAAACCTTGTAAGACTGAGTTTACAAGATATGAGTGGGAAAATGTAAGAATTCTAAAACAAAGAATAAACCCAAAATAACAGCCAGCGGGTTGGAATGGTGACAATAAACCTGTGGAGTGGAGAGAAAAATTGACAACACCAATAACTTGTGGATGTAGGCTTTAAGTCTGCATTGGGAAAAGAGACTATTCTTTAGATTCTCTCATGTATAAACTGAGAAAATCTTCATATACCCTGACTTTACATAAAAGAATGGATTAAGTAGAATCCACCTATCAGCATAGAAAGATTGTAGTGAAAGTTGTACATACTGTTTTGGATTATGAATGGTGGAAAGATTTCCTTTGAGATTAAGAATCAGGGAATTAGGGACTTAAATATATGAAACTCTAAAAAACAAAACAAAAAGCTGCAATACCTAGCAGAGGCAAATAGAAAATCTCTGAGGGATACACCTTTAATTCAAGCAACACAAGATTCCCATAGCAAAATATGATGATGAAATCAAAACCTCAAATTGCAAAGTCATACAAAGAAACACACTGCCATGAGTAAAGGTCAGCAAATACCAAACAAAAACATTAAATACCCAAGAACTCCAGGTGACATAAAAGTTGAATAGAAGGAAAGAAGGTTAATTAAATTAAAAAATCATATAAGGGAATTGGAAATATTTTTAAAAATTAATAAGGAAACACTGAAGAAAGAAAAGAAAATCTTTGAAATTCTCTAATGGAACTTCTACAAATGATGGGCCACCTGGTTGACTCAGTCAGTAGAGCGTCTAGATCTTGATCTTGGGGTTATGAGTTTGAGCCCCATGTTGGGTGTAGAGATCACTTAAAAAAATAAAATCAATTAAAAAGTGATGGACATGGTTATTAAACCAACTCAACAGGTTAAACAATAGTGTAGACATAGGTGGAAATATAACTAGTTAACTGGAGTACAAAATGCCTCCAATACAAAAAGTTTTAAAAATTAAAAGAGTAAAAAATAGTTATGGAGAATAGGACAAAAACTTCAACTTACAATGTAATGGGATTTCTAGGAGGATAAAATAGAAAAAATGAGGAATTAAAAAATATTTCAAGAGTTAATGGCTCAAAGTTTTTGGAATTGATTAAAGCACATGAATCATCAGAGTCAGAACACCTGTACAGCTATAAAACATGTAAATCTATACTTAGATACATGGTCATATGCATGTAAAATGATAGAGCAGTTCTGGAAAACAGTTGGGCAGTTTCTTATAAGACTAAATATACACTTACCATGCAATTCATAAAACACACTCCAGGCATTCATCCCCAGAGAAATGAAAACTGATCCACATAAAAACGTGCACATGAATATTCATAACAGCTTTATTTTAATAGCCCAAACTGGAAACAGATAAAGTGTCCTTCAGTAGTTGAATAGTTAAACTGTGGTACAGTCATACCGTGGAATGCTGCTCAGCAATAAAAAAGGTAATGAACTATATTGATAGATAAAATAATTTGGATCTTAAGAACATTACACTGAATGAAAGAAATACAATTTCAAAAGGTCACAATATATGATTTCATTTATATAAAATTCTCAAAATGAAAAAATTATGGAGATGAGAACAGATTAATCATTGCCAAGGATTAAAGAAGGTAGCACAGCATTAGGGGTAGTAGAGGAAGCATGAAGAAGATCCTTATAGTGATAAAATAGTTCTATATCTTGGTTGGAGTGGTTATTACATGAATCCATACATGTAATAAAATGGCATAGAATGTATATTGTACCCATGTAAATCCTCTGGTTTTGTATCATACTATAGGCATATAAGATGTAACTATTATGGAGACTGGACAAAGAGTATATGAGATGCCTTAATATTATTTTGAAACTTTTTGTGAATCTATAACTATTTTTAGGGGGAGTGGGCAGGGAACACTACAGACTAAGGAAAGATCTAAAAAGTGACCCAAGAGAAAAGACAAATTATCTATGAAGAAATGACAATTACACTAACAGCAAACCTATCAAAAGTAATGACAGAAATCAGAACGGATAAAATAATAAAATAATCTGAGAAGAAATAATTTAGAATTCTATACCCCACTGCATTATTATTCAAAGTATGGTTAAAACAAAGATATTTGCAGACAAAAAGCTAAGAATGTTTACTGACAAATTTAAGCTGTAAACTTTAGGATTCAGTACTAAAAAAACTATCTAAACCATGAAAGAAAATGTAAGGAGAAATGAGGAAAAGGATATTGATGAACATGTGAGTAAGCCTCATTTATTCAGTCAAATCCAAAAATATGTATTAAGTACTATGTGATAAGAACTATTGGAAAAGGGTATGCAGCAGTGTCATATTTCTGGTAGGAGAGAGATATAATAAACAACAACCACTAATTTGTGTATATAAATATAAGATATAGCTAGAATTCTAGGCAAAAAGTGAAAAGTAAGCTATAAAGAGAAATGATCATAATCTGTTAGTTTTGGAATAGAGAGAATTTTTTATTAATACTACATTTTAAATATACTTATTAAAAGACTAAAAATGAATATCATCTAAGCTGGTAGAGAGAAAAAGAGATAATAAAACTTAATCCAATAGAAAACAGAAAGGAAGTAGAAATATCTTTAAACTACAGACTAAATAGAAAGCTCAAACTGTTGTAACAAAGCATTAAGTTGTCACTAGTCATAATATATAGATTAAATTTAGTTAAAATATACAGGTTACATTAGATTAAAAAAATTCACCTATTTGTACTTAAAGCAACTTAACTAAAGTATGAGGAAGCTGAAAGATTGGCATTTTTAAGAGCATGTGAAAATATATATACATTGCTGAATACTATATAAAATAATCCTGGACCTATAAAACAGACAAAAATACACATTTTTTAATTGGAAAAAAACCCTTGAAATTAGGGTAGTCATTACTTAATAGCATGAGCAACAATTGGCCAAGAAGGTATAATAGTTATACATGTCCTTACTAAAATATGCTTAAAATCAGTAATGTGAAAATTGACAAAATGGCGTAGTTATTAAGCACACACCCTCTGGAAACAAATTTCCTGGAGCTGAAATCCCAACTCCACCACTTACTAGGTGTGAGACTTACATAACTTCTTTTTTATATAGTTTTCTCATCTGTAAAGTAGGTTAATAGTACTATTACTAACCTCACAGAAATATTATAAGAACATATATATTCATTTACGTATAGTAAAGCTGTCATTGTTATTGATATGATCATCACCAAATAGAAGAAACACCAAAATTTGTGGCAGAAGATTCTCAAATACTTCTCATTAATTGATAAAACAATGAATTTGCTGATCATTTGCCTATTTATTTTCAGATTCATTCCTTGCCCTGTTCTTGCACAACTTTGTGTCTACATTCTCTGTATTATAGAGAATCATATATCTAAGCTTTATTAGTTATTGGCTTCCAGGGAAGCACCAGCCGAAAGAATAAAGAGCAAAAGAAGGAAAGAATACCAGTATATCTCCACATGACTCTAGCATAGTATCTCCTCCTTGATTAAAACTCCAGCCAGACTACCCCTCCCTTTAGGGCCCCCATTCCCACTGGGATTTCCTGCTGCAGTTCCCTAGCTCCTTTTAGATGGTAGGTTCTGGATTCTGCTAACACTACCTTCTCTTCTTCTTCCTTCAGAAATAGTTGTGCAAGACTTCCAGCTTTTGATGATCTCTAGTTTGTTTCATTGCTCCTCATTTGACTTCTTGGCTGTCCCATAACTTATCTAACCAATTCCTTGGTCAAAATACCTAGAATGGTGCTTTTTTTTTTCTTTTTACTGGAATCTGACTGATATAATTAGTAAAATAAAATGCTAGTACATAAAACTTTAGTACCCAGGTAGTAAGCTTAATCTATTAGATCTATTCAAAATTAACAGCAGAAGTGAATTCCAAGTGAATTTTCCCAAAATGATGAATTTTAAAGTTGTTTCATACTTTTACTATCTGAAAACTATTCTTCATAGGAGTGTGGGTACTATAGATCCACATAGGAGTGTGGATACTTCATAAGAGTGTGGCAGTGAAGTAGAGAGCAAACAATTTGATTGCTTTCCAGTTTATTATTACCTAAATTAGGACCATTTCTTCTCCCCCCCCCAGATATTCTCTCTCTATTATGTTCCTGCTCTTTCATCATCCCAGAACTCAACCTTTATAGAAGATTAGTTTGTGTCTTAGAACAGGCATTCATACAATAGATTCTTTTAGTACTACTATGAGCAAAATACTATGCAAAGGACTATGAGTAATATAAAGATGATAGGCCACTACTTGTGACCACTCCCCTCTTATAATTTAGTACTGTTTCTATAGTACTAAACACAACACTATACTATAGTATAAGCTATAGTAAAAACTATAGTATAAACACCACGCTAAACAGTCCAGATTTTCCTTTCCCAAATCACCCACATCTTTGGTTATAAAGAGGAAAATCACCCTTTTATAATGAGCATACATTTATCTTCAGAAGATACATACATGGAGTGGTAAGGGAGGAAGAAAGTGGTCCAACCAATCATATCAGCCAATTTTGCCCTGGAACTCAGTGGAAAGACACATAGCCAGATTGCCTGTTATAACCAGATCACCAAGTGTAGCCCTTATGGTTTAAATCAAGGCTTTGAACAAATCAGGACTAGTTCACAGGTCCTTAATTTGGAACCCCCAAAATTTCTAAATGGATACATGGAAGAAAAGGAAGGAAGGAAGGAAGGAAGGAAGGGAGGAAGGAACAGAAGAAGGGAGGGAGGGAGGGAAAGGAAAGGAAAAGGGAAAGGAGAGGAAAAGAAAGGAAAAAGGAAAGGAGAGGAAAATAAAAGAAAAAAGAAAAGAAAAGAAAAAAAGAAAGAGAACTTTTCTAAGAGGGCATTTTAGAGCCACACAAACTGGTAAATGACAAGTTCTACAGACTAATAGATTTATTGGAAACATTTGCATAATGCAATGAGAGACCATTAGAATTGTCTTACTTTTCAAATTCTGCTTTCTTTGTCAGATATGTACCAAATTACATATTGATCAACACAGGAATAGAGCCTGCATTACTTTCTTGAGTTGGTTCTTTAACCACAGTGAGTGGTAAACTTGTATTTTAACTGACTTTTCCAAAAGAATAAATAGGTCAGTGTCTTAAATTCTGCTGGTTTATAAAGGAACTCAAAACTGGAATTTTTCAGCTTCCTTTGCTGATCTGTTCGTTTGAGAATAGTACTCAGGATCACAATACCTCAAGGTTGGAAAAAAATCCTAACTAATACTTTATTCAATTCCTATCTCCAATGCTGCAACATTTATCACTATACAAAAGGCCTTCAGCTCCAGGGAGGTAACTTAAATGAGTAAAGCTGGCTGGGATTGAATAAGAGGGATTAGTGGGGACTACAGCAAACTGGGGAGTGCTTCGCCTTTAGGGAGTCTTTCCTGTAGCTTTGGAATTCAGGTCTGGTCTTGACAAATCTTCCAGTTTTCCAGGAGAAGCTAGAATTTTATAAGGAATTATCTGACTTGTTAAAATAAATACAAAAAAAAAAAAATTTATCAAATGTCTTCTGCATGCCAAACATTGCTTTTGATTTTGATGACACAGAAATGACTAAAACATGGTCCTTGTCCTCAAAGAGCTTAGATTCCTGTTAAATAAGATATATAACAAAGAAGAAAAGGCTATTCTATAAGTGCTAACATAGAGATAGATGTAAAGTATTAGAAAAAAACATGAGAATTTGGATGATTTTTCCAGGTTTAGGAAAGGATAGACTCTCTTCCAGGAAGTGGCTCCCTGGAGGAACTATACCTTTTGAATTATGCCTTAAAAGATAAAAGGATACTTACCTTTGTATAAGCAAAGGAACAGAGTTATAAATATTCATGACATGTTTTGCAAAAGATGAGAGGGTTGCAATAGCTGTAGATAAGCAAAGTGAAGTAAGTAGTAGTTAGGTTGGAGATTGTCTTATACTCCAAGGGAAGGAATTTGTTCTCTGTCCTGGTAGAATGAGAAATGTACAATGACTATTGTTGCAAGGTTATGTGTGTGTGTGTGTGTGTGTGTGTGTGTGTGTGTGTGTGTGTGTGTTAGTAGTAGTAGTAGCATTTTATTTGAGAAAATACCAACATGGTAACTAGGAGCATGAATTAAGGATATTGAACTGGAGTCTCTCCTTGAGAGATAAGGAAGCCCTGAATTTAGGTAATGGATGTGAGGACAGGGTAAAGAAGACAGGTTCAAATGAGCAACTGGCACCTAAGAAGCAAGGAGAGGGAAGAATCAAATTAAGTGGGAAATTGAGTGAGGGTGAGGTCAAAATTTCTTCCTGGTCTTTTGGACCTTAATTTTTTTTTAGCTGAGCATAATCTACATGCCAAGTGACCCATTTGGGGGCTGTCTGCCCTTGGCCTCTACACCAGTCACCACCCCCCCACTACCTAAAATAATTTAGATAGAGGACCTGCTCCAGGAAAAGAACTACAACTATCATCATAGATTACTACATTAGAATATGAACTACATATGGTAGACAGGGAGGAAACTAACAAAGCCTATTTGATCAAAGTTTTCTATGTCCCATTGTTTCTATATGATAAAAATCATGTGTTTACCAAATATTTACTATTTTTCACTTCTCTGTGAATTGCATTCCTTCTCTTTGGGGTCCCAGACTTCCATCCCTTCTCCTTAGTTCAGGATGACATATATACTTTACTTGCCTGTCTTTGGAATCTCATGTCGTGTGGATTCCCTACATATACAAAATTAATTTGATTTTCTCCTATTCATCTGTCCTGTGTCAATTTGATTATTAGTCTAGGTAGAAGAACTTTGTATGGTAGAGTAAAATTATTTCCTCCCCTACACAGTGATGTTACCAACAAGTTAGAAAAGGAAGAGTAGAAATTCAGGAGGGGAGAAAAGCAGGAAAATGGTAGAGAGGGGACAATAATACTAGCAAAATGCCATCTTTGAATTTTACACTAGGCTTTTTTATATAACTTCTACTCATAAGTCCTCCACTGTAAATTTGTTCTTAGATTAGCATCACTTCTGTGACACACCTCTCCATTTTGTTATGTATTCTCATCATCCCAATACTCCACCCTAGGGCTTCTCGATTATGTATGGGCAGCCTAATTTGGAGATAGCAATTTTGTTCACAAAATGGGTGTTCACTAGCTCAGTGTGATGAATCTTCCCTCACTGGACCCTATAAAAGTAATCTTGGAGAAAGAGACTAGTGAGAACATGGAACACACTAGATGAATATCAGTTTTTGTTGTCAGGTGTTGTATTTCATGAATCTAATTTAGATCATAAACTAATGTAGACACTTAATTAGAATTTTGAAGATACCATGGTCTCTTCTGAATTTAGGAAGGAGAAAGGGAAGCTCCAGGTGCCAAATATGGCTCATGGTCAAGCCACCTGGGCATCTATGCTAAGGGAGCTATGTACTGATGAGCATGTTCACTCACTTATTACCTTCTTCATTTTTCGGTCACTTATCTCTTCATCTACCCACTGATTTGCTCATTCAAAAGATGGTTGTTGCAGGTCTACTATTTCCCAGGCACTGAGCTAAACATTAAGAACCCTCAGAACATAGCTCATTGAAAACATAAATAAGTAATTATAATGACAATGTGGTAAGTGGTACATGAACCCCCCCCCCCAAAAAAAAAATCCATAGGGAGCACAAAGGGGTAAGTTGTTTTTCCTGAAGACAGAAGTCATTTGAATTGCATTTTAAGAGGAAAAGTTTGTCAGGCAAAAAAGGGGGTAAAGTATATAAAACAAGGAGATTTGCCTCTGCAAAGTCACAGAGGCACCAAAGACCAAAGTGCTTAAGAGGAATAACCTGTAGATATTTGGGTGAGATGGAAGATCATATAAGAGATGGAGCTAGAAATTCAGGAGCTTTGAATCTAATGCCAAAGGGATTGAGTTCTTTCTTGTGGGCAGTGGGGGAACCCTGGAGGTATGTTAATAACACACTGAAACTTGCATACATAGAAGAGTTTACCTGGTAGCAGGGAGAATAATAAGGAAGGGGGACAGGCTAGTGACAGTTTTTAGGTTTCTCAAACATCACAAGAAAATTAGAAAGTAATCATTCACAGGGTATGTTTGGTGAGCCCAGGCAAAACTGAAGGAAATTCCTAACTCCATTCTACCTTTCTTCCAAATCTTTAAAATTCTCTAAGTCTCTATCATCTTAGGTCTTGAGATCTTAATGACTTTAACTGATTGTCAACACTGGCAATTACAATGACTGATACCTTATCATTTCTTACAAGGAGCGATGCTAATTAAAATTGATTGTGCTGGAGTTTTAGCAGCAATTGTAGCCCCTCCCCCCTTTTTTGTTTAAAACATGAGCTTACTGTGCTGATTTGGTGAACTACACAAGGCGGGCTTATTATCCCAGTGTTTACTTCCTAGTTCTGCTTGTGAACCACATTAGCAACAATTATGAAATGTTGGGGATATGGTAAAAATAACTGAATTTGTGCCATAAGAAAGATTACACATTTTGATTCATTCATTCATTCAAGTGATAGAGCCTTTATTGGACATCTTTATATGCTAGGAACCATGCTACTAGGCATAGAGGAAGCAAATCAACAAACCATGAGTTGAGGAGTTTGCAGGCCAGTGAGAAAGACTCATTACAAGATAATCATCTAAGGTATGTAAATGCTACAGTTGGCAGACATTGGCTTTGCCAAGTGAGAATATAGTTACATTTCACAGAGAAGGTGACTCTTGGATGGGGGCTTCACAATGTGCAGGAACTTCTTTAACTTTTATTATTACTATTTGTATTTGCAAGACTTTATGAAGTGTCTCAAAAGAAGAGGACATGTAGTACCATAGTGATAGATTAGCCAGGGAATTCAGGACTCAAGACCAGAAATTGTGCTCTGGAAAATCCAGGCTGAAAAGAAGGGAAAGGCATGCCAGTCAGGTATCATAAAGTATGCAAACACCTGAAGAAGGTAAAAAGGAAGCGATCACACTGTAGGAGAGGAAAATGTTTTCCCTTCTTCCCTTCTAGGTTCTTTGGCTGGTCTAATAATTAAATTAACATAAGACAGATTAACAAGAGGAAAACAAATTTAATTACAGTATGTAAGTACTTCCCAACAGTCAGGTAATTGAGATTTACATGCTATCCTGAGCTAAGAAGAAGTGGGTGGGAGTCTGGGACTTCAAAGGAGAGGAAAACAGTTCACAGGAAGGTGGGAAGAGCAAATGTTTGATAAACAAATGTTTGCCATGCCCTTTGGAGAAAAATTTTTTTTTTACTCTAAAAATAATTATCTTAGGTAATAACTCTCTTTCTGGTACAGGCACCTTCTCTCAATACTTTTAGGCAATTAAGGTGTATATAAGAAGTTTTTATCAAATCTGTTAGGCCTTGATCATTTTCAGCTTGAAATAATCCTCATGGCAAAATGGCACTTTCTGGAGTGGCCTAACCTCAACCCCATTAACATGTTCCAAGAAGAATGAAAAGATCATGCTCAAGTGCAGGGTGCCTGGAGGACAGTGGCAAGCAAGAGCTCTGGCTAAGCAGTTCAGTTAGACCAATACCAATTGAGCATTGTGGGGGTACACCTTTAGAGCTGTGGCATTCATATGCTCCCAGGTGCTGGAAATGTATGGTACTGCCCTTGGCATAAGGGAGTTATTTTGCCCAGGATTAAGCCTTTGCCTTCAGAGGTAGCTTGTCTTCAATGACTGGTTGATGAGGGTGGGAAACAATGACACATCACCCTTCCTGGATTTGAGATAATTATGAAGAGTCATCCCGACCCCAGAGCTTCTTATAGGGTCAGCTGAGGCTTCTCTTCCAGCTTATCTCTCTGCCCCATCCTACCTAGCATCTCTGTTATAGATATGGTTAGAGAGCAGTTCTTGGCACAGTCCTGCCTGCAGACCTCTGGGTCTTGGATCCGTTCTCTGGAGAACCAGGTTAAAGGAAGCATCCACCACGTGCTCAGTTGGGAGGATTCAACAATGCCACAGATAACATCTCTAACCTAAAATGATTTATAGTTTGGGGGGCAGTTAGGGCTTCTAAAGACAATGTAGAGTCTTAGAAAATGGTTAAGCTGTGAGATACAAGAATAGAGGAAGAGGGAGATAAAAAAAACTTCTGAGTACTCTGTCTAAAATTATGTTCACAGAGCAAATAGTTCTTGGGTATAAGGGTTCTCTATGAATTCAAACGTCTTTAGAGTTAAAGAACATTGGATTATTAGGAACCATGGTGGGAGGGAGGAATCTCTCTCCTAAGACAACTGGTCATCCAGGCTTCATTTGCCTTTTTAGAGGACATGGATTTAAGACCTTCAAAGGCAACACATTCCAGCGGTTTTCCTAATTGTAAAGTCCTTCCTTATCTTTTGCTGGAAACTTTTCTCTAGTCTGTTCTGTGCAGTCATACAAACCAAATTGCCCCCCTTTTTATGCAAGAACTTTTTTTAACTTTGAAAACAATAAATGATTTACATATTGAAATTCTTTTTAAAAATTTTAGGAGATGATGGAAATTTGAGCATTTACTGGATAATTTCGGTATTAAGGATTTTTTTAAGGTATGATAATAGTGTCTGCCTAAGTTAAAAAAAAGAATTTTTATATTGTAGATATACATACTGAAATATTTAGGGATGAAATAATACATAGTGTTTGCCTTAAAATAATATGGAAGGAGAAATGGGTGAGGTTATAGAAGAAGCAGAATTGACCATAAGTTGTACATTGCTGATGCTGGATCATGAGGGTTCATTATACTTTTCTGATACTTGTAAAAGTGCTTGAAATTTCCCAAAATGAAAACATCATAGTATATTTTTATCTTAGGAAAGTAATACATGGACATCACTGAAAAAAATCCTAAGGACAGAGAGGCTTATAATGAAAAGCAACAGTCCCTGCCTCCCTCCTTCCCACAGCCCCACTCTCCAGCGGTAACTACTCCTAACCCTGTGTTTTGGAGTGAGGATAGTGGCTTTCTGCAGATACCTCTATGAGTCTAAGTAAGCAGTGATGATATTCTTAATTGTTTTCTCTGTATTATATGAGCATCCCTGCAGGGACCAGAGAGGATTTTGTTCATTTCATAAACCCACTCCTTCCAGTATATAGTCTTGGTTCCTCCTCACATCACCTTCTTTTCTCACAGCGTAGTTCACCTTCGCTTATTGTCCCATCATCCATAGCCAGTCTACCTCAACTCCCAGTTGTGTGAGAGGATGCCTTTGCTAATAAGCTCACCCTTCCACCCATATTTCTCTCTCACACCAAAATTGGTAACATCTGTTTTCTGTCCTGCAATGATGACTAAGCCTTCAGTGAGTTATTGGTCGTTTTATTCCAAAACTTAAAAATGAATCATGGAACTTGAATTATTATCACTATGTAATAGTGTTCACAGTGGAGCTAGTATTTTTGTCCAGATTAGGCTCCCTTTGCTTTAAATCCTCCATCTCAATCCTTGCATCATTCAGAGAAGAAAAACTTCAGCATTGAGTTTCAATGGAACCTCCTTTTCACACTCAACCAATTGCCTTGCTTAGTACCAACATTTCCCAAGTTCTAGATGATACTATTTAATCGTTCAGACCCCATCACCTCTTCTACTTCAACCTCCACTTGTTTTTACCTGGTGATCTCCTTCCTGGGGCCTGGATTCCTGAGCCAGTCTGGACTTTGAAATCTTCCAGCTGTAGTCCTATGACTTTCTGGGGTAGTATATTCTATTATTTGGGTCTCAGGTCATTTCCTGGCTTACTATTTTATTTTGCAAGAGACCTTCTTAAGAAAGGCAGATCAACTTCCTGATCCCTTGCCTATTCAGAGTCTACCTTCATTTTTAATTGGCTAGGAAAGAATTTTAAAATAAGACTCATTAAAAAAAAATAGGACTTGTTTTTCCTCAGAATGTTTTGGTTTTAACTGTATTTCCTTAAGTTTATTCTCTTACTCTATTATAGATTTTTCTTTTCTTTTATTGTTTTATTGGCAGGCATATTTTTAATTTCTAAGAGTTCTTATTTTTACCTTTTGTTTTATGGTTATGATATCTTCTCAAATATTTTAGTTACATTTTTTTAAAAACTGTCTTTTTAAATATGTTTGTGGCTATATACCATGATTTTCCCCTTCATTGTTGCTGGCATCCCTCAGATTCAGAAACTCAAGAGTTCTGCAGTACCTGCAGAATCTTCACTCATCACTAATCAGCTTCTATCCTCTCTGTTTTTCAGAGACTTTTTGAAATCTCTCATCTACTGATGATTCCCTTTCTGTGTTTGACATAGTTTGAGTTTATAACCTTCTTATTTCCTCACCATGTTTTTAATGTAATACCAAGAGGGAAAAGAGATCAATCTAAATTTTCTTCCTGCCATCTTGGAACTGATGCTTATTCTTTTTTTAATTTATTTATTGAATAGATTCCCATTCCTTCCATCCACTTTACCTAATATCCTCAGAGACCACTTAGGAATTCATAAACAATAGTGTTATGGGTTGAAGTATGTCTCCCCAATAAAATATTTTGTGACGTCCTAATCCCCCAGTACGTCAGAAGATGACCTTATTTGAAAATAGTTCTGTTGCAGATGTAGTTACTTAAGATGCGATCATACTGGAGTAGAGTGGTCTCCTAATCCAATATCACTGGTGTTCTTATAAGAAAATAGCCGTATGAAGAAACCAGAGAGAATGCCATGTGACACCAAAGGCAGAGACTAGAGTTATATAGGTGCATGTCCGTGAACACCAAGGATTGCCTATAAACTACAAAAAGCCAGCAAGATGCAAGGAAAGATTCTTAGAAGTTTCAGAGGGATCATGAGATCAAGAGGTTGTTGTATTATCTAAATGAGATGATATATTTAAGGCACTTATCACAATGTCTGGCTCTTGGTTGGTGCACAATAAATAGTATCTTAAACATGAAAAATGAAGGCACGGGATGGTGTTGGGCTTACCCCAGAAACTGTGTCTTATTGCTATTCCCAAAGGCTTAGGCTGAAAATTATCAGACTCTCCCACTTTATTTTATGTATATGGTGATATGTATGGTGTCCTGGAATACTAACAGGTATGTGTGTGTGCTGAACCCAAGGGCTGTTAGATTCTATTGGATGAAGTTTAATCAAAACACAAACTTTAAGAATAATTCAATGGCTAATGTGTAGTAACCACGCATTTCCTCCCCTCTTCCGATTCCATGGCCCTGGCCTCAACACTGTCAACAGTGCTTTTGGGTTGGTTAAAGATGAAATGCCTCTCCCAAGCCTCCACCTGCACCCCCTTCCACAGCTCTTGTTCTGAAGTCTGCAGCCCATTCAACAGTTTATAGACATCTTTAGCTATCAGCTGCCTACTCATTCTCAAAACAGTCCTCATCAATCACCTATAGAACCCCTTCTAATTTCAAGACTTGCAGGGAAATCTTTGTGTGTGTATGTGTGTTGTTGTTGTTGTTTTTACCTTGTTCTCACCAATTTGTTTCTCCACCTCATCCTCACTTAAAAGAATGCCTAAAATTAAGAGAACTGACTCTAGAGTCTCATTCAAATCAGACCTAGATTCAAAACCTAACTTGGTCACTTGAAAGCTTTTTGTTTCGGGCAAGTCGCTTGACTTCTCTGTTCCATGTTTTTCCTCTATGTGGGGGCCCTTGTCTCACAGGATGAATAGTACAGATGATATATGGAAAACAAAATAAGATGCCTGGTATTGTAAGGCTGAATAATAATGAAGTATTATTCCTACTTCATTGCTTCTGTTTTCCCTTCAAAGGTATCCTTTAGCCTCCCTTCAGGCCTCTTTTCCCAGCCTGTCCCCTGGGGTCGCATCTTTAGGGGCATTCTCGTACTATGCTGAGTTATGCCTCTTATGATGTTAAGTGCGGCTGGTCCCCATAGTTTCCATTACATTAGTTTCTGATTCCAGCCAAGAACGTACTTCAATATGGCATCATTTAATAAAAGTCTAACCTGCCCCCTACCTGGTAGAATGATGGGAGCTTATTAAGATAATGTCTTTCTAGTACTTACAGACCCTTGAAAGACATTCACTAAGTAAACAGTGGTATTTGATTTTTTGTGTTGTTTGTTTTAGCTCTTAATGCACACTCTCTGAATTGTATTAATAGTTCCTCTGCAGTGCTTCTCACAATATGGGCACTTGTTAAATGCTCCTAAATGCAGAATGGCAGTGAATGTTGCTTATGTGTGCCTCTACTTTGTTTGAACTTGCCCTCCTCCCTCTCTCTCTCTCTCTCTCTTTCCTTCTGTTAAACCTGGAACCCCCCTGCTCCTTCTAGGTTCCCAGACCGCTGATTTTCAACCCTAGATGTCCATCAGAATCACGTGGAAACTCTTGATAGCCAGGCCATAGCCTAGATTATTAAATAAAAATCTCTGGAAGTGGGATCCAGCTATCAGTATTTTCTAAAGTTTCCTAGATGATTCCAATGCTTGCCCAAGGCTGATTCCTACACATCCAGCCAGATCCCAATCAGATGCCACGGGAGAACCGAAAATTAACATTTAATGTCTTCTTTCTGCTCAACTGTGAGTTCCTCAAGGGCCATTATGATCTCTTATTCTTCTTTGCTCCCAGCAAATGACAGTCCCTCGCAAGGAATGAACACTCAATACATATTTCTTTTTTTGGCTAAAAGCATAGCCTTCCCAGCTCAAAGGATTTCTCCATGCTTCTGGTTTCTGTAACAGTTGATGAGAATACCTCTCATTCATTCTAATTATCTATCAGTTTGGTTGTTCAGATTCTCTCAGGTAAAAAAAAAAACAAAAAACTTTCTTGTACTGTTTGGCAGGGAAAACAGATCACTGCCATGTGGTTTGAAGACTGCTGTCATCTAGGGGCATGCCAGGTACCATGGTGGCAGTCCAGAGGAAGGCCTGGAAGGTAGGGACATGGAGTAGGAAGAGTCTGGGCCTTCCAGTCACACAAACCCAGGTTCAGATGTCTACTCTATGCCTACTGGCACATTATTTCACCTCCCAGAGCTCTGCTCTCCTCTTTGTGGAAGGGGGGAAATGATGCCTATTCAGGTAGTTAGGGTCACTGAAGGACATAATACAGATAAAAAGGCTCAGTGACCATCTTTGTCAACTCAGACTGGCATAACAACATACCATAGACTGGGCAGCCTAAACAACAGATTTTTTTCCTTACAGTTCTCGAAACTGGAAGTCTGGTATCAGGGTGTCATCAAGGTTGGATTCTGGTGACAACCCTCTCTTCCTGACTTGCAGATGACAGCCTTCTCGCTGTGTCTCTCATGGCCCTCTCTGGTGACTCCTCTTAGAAGACCATTAATCCTTCTTATGACTCCTTTATTCTTAGTTGTCTTCTCACAGTTCCTGTCTTTAAATATAGTCACACTGGGACTGGGGCTTCAACGTATGAGTTTTTAGGGGACACAATTCAGGCAGTGGCAGTGACAAGCACATAATATGAGTTCAGTAATGCTAATATTCTTTGTATCTCTCTCTCTCTGTATCTCCAGTTTCCCTTGAGAGAATCAGAAAAGTATCAAGGGAGAGAAATCGCAAGAATGTCTTAGGCAAACGAAGGCATTTCAATCAGAGGAAATATTGATGCAAATCCGTTAAAAGACATGGCATATGTGTGGATCAAGGAGAACTTAACTAGTTTTCACTAGAACTTGGAGTGGACAAGAGGAAGGTTCATGGTAGAAAATATAAGAGATGTAGGTTGGGGAATATTATTCATAATGGCCAAGGTAACCAAGCTGAGAACTTCGGAATTCTTCTGTAGGATTAAGGATTACTATGCCAGTAGTTATGTTTTCCTGGATACCTCTTTGTTTCCCAGGTTGCTGGATAGATTCTTGAGGTCAAGGGCCTTGCCAAATGTTTCTTTGTAATCCACCCATGAGCCTAGAACAAGGCTTTAAAAATGTAACAGGAATGAATTGGTCCAAATCTTGGCATATAAGAGCTATCATCTTTTTCATTTGTTCAATTTGAATTAAAGCCAGCCTCCTTGCTCCAAGTTGGTTATAAAACCCGGCCCTTTATGCCCTTTATCACTTCCTTGTGAGATACCCTCTTGGAGTTCCATCACCCCTATAAGCTCCCAGACTGTCCAAGAGCCCTGAGTCTTAAGTGTGGTAAACAGAAGGTCTTCTCTCTGCCAAAGGGAAGGGCCCCCCTTCTCTGCCAGCTGAAACAGGTTTTCCTGACCACCTCGTAGATGGTCTTCAGCATGGCAACAGCTCTGCTTTTCCTCCGTCTGTCCACACTGCTCCTCCACGCTCTAACAGTGTCTCCTGGTTTATATGCTGCGTTCACTGGCTTGTCTTCATGCAGGCTCCACTTCACTCCTTCAATACCGGTTCTGCCCCAGAGGCCCTCAGTGGTAACCCTGGCTCCAGTTCTTAGCCCTTGGTCCTCAGAATTATTACTACCTGAAACCATCTTCTCCACCTCTGGCTGCTGCTCTACTACTGGCTTGGCTGTCTGTCTTTCCCAGCTCCAAATTTCTCTCTATCTCCTCTTGAGTCTCGGGATATTTTTGTTAATGCTCTTCAAAACACAAAGCTTTCATTTCTCCCCTTACTTGGGCAATCTGAATCAATTGTCTTGACGGGCCTGACCTCCAAAACACAAAACGCCTGTTTAAAATAAAAGGCTGATTATTATATAATGAACTATATTCAGTTTACTAAATAGTTAACTTAAACAAAAATATATGTATATATTTATGCTGAATTGATCTATAATTTATGCTAATGATAATTACAAATAATACAGAAGCATAATAAGTCCACTGCAGCTTTGGTATTCATTACCAGTGCTTCGTTTTGCTTCTGCTCAATAGTCATATAGTGACAATTTGACAGTCCCCAGGAACTGTGCTGGGCCCTGAGGACAGAGAGATGGCTATGGTATTATCTTTGGCCTCAAAAAGATTAGAGTTTAGTGAGGGTGTAAGATATATCATGTTATCTAATGTATTATGAAAGCCCTCATTAAGAAATGAGTAGGCTGCTCCTTGTTTTATCGTGACTCTGCAGAGATCCCCTATTTGCTGTGCTGTTGCCGTGTGAGCCTTGTGCTCACCTTGTCCATATCTACACTGGCCTTTATTCCCTTTATCACTTCCTTGTGAGATACATTATTTAGGCTTGACTATGCTATGCTGGTGGAGCTAACTCCCAAATTTCTGGATGGAAGATAGACATGTCAAGTTTTCCTTTTCTTACTTACATGAAACTTAATGTGATTAGAGAATGCAGGCTGCTCCATGTAGCCTCTTATGATCCAGGATCTCTGGGCTCTTTACTTCTGGAAGGGAGAGGGTGGTGTTGCTTTGGAAAGGGACACCAGCTTTTAACCATTCCTACCCAGAAATAACACATAACATTTTTGCTCATAGGTCATTAGCCAAAATTTGTAACAGGACCCCAAACTAGCTACAATAAAGGCTGGAAAATGTAGAGAAACCTATGGATTATTGTTCAGTGATTGTTAATGTTGCTGCCACTAGAGTAGTGATTTTAGAGCATGAACTTTGAAGAATTTGAATCCTAACCCTGCTAGTTACTTTCTTCGGAGTCTAAGTAGCATCCCTCTTCCCTGCTGAGTTCTGAGCATAAATATATATTTATTTATGAGCATAAATATATATATTGAGTTGAATGGGGGTTGGGTTATATAGGAGATGGAGATTAAAGAGTGTGCTTATTGTGATGAGCACCAGGAGTTGCATGGAAATGTTGAATCACCATATTGTATACCTGAAAAAAATATAACACCTATATGTTAACTAACTGGAATTCAAATGAAATTTTTTAAAAGAATATATATGAAGCCAAAATATCATCTATATTAATGATTGCAGACAGGTTGCAGGATGTGGCTTTATTCCTTTAGTGAAACAGACCCACTCATGAAATCCCAGATTAGGCTGACCTCTGGACCAGGTAAGACTGATGTCATGGTGGAACAGAGGAGAATGCCTACTTCTGCAAGACTGATGGCTCCCAAAAGAAAAGGAGGCAAGTAGAGATGAGCAGAGCATGACTAGTTAAACTTCAACTACTTACCTGTTAGGCAGACCAGTTCACCTCTCTAGAAGTCGGTAAAGTGAAGAAGCTAAAAGAAACACCAGAAGAGAGCCTAAAGAGAATTCAAGGTGAGGGAAAAGTAGGTTTTTTTTTAAAATAATTCTTCCTAGTTGTGACATTTGAGTTAGTCACCCAGCCTCTCTGCCCATCAATTTGCTCATCTATATAATGGCAATGACAATATTTCACCATGTCTCTTCTTGGGTCTTTTTCAACTGCTAGAGATGAGGAGATGTGCTAGACTTGTAATGGGGAAGAGTTCTCCAAATGCCTTCTATGAAATGCTCATAAATACTTGAGATAGAATTACTTATGAGTTTATAGAGACCAGATGGTTTTTAACACATCCCCCACCCCTAGCATACACATAATGTAAAAAAATCTCAGCTGGTTCTCTCCAAAAACCTGCCCACTTATTTCCCCACAAGCATTTCCTTAACCATTCTCTAGGGCTGTTCTTGTTCCTAACAGTAAATGTCTGAAACCACCCTTTTCTAGCAAAAGCAGAAGCTATCCAGCTAATGTCTCTCCATGGAGGCTTCTCTTTTAACTCTTTCACCACTGTTCCCATGAAGGTTTCACTGGCACTGGAGAATGGAAAATACCCAAATCAAAAGAGTCATTTTCAGAAAAGCGAGCCTTCCATTTCCCTAGTGAAATACTAATTAGTCTTTGATCCAGAGAGTCTAAGGTTGAGCCTTCTTAGATAAGAAATTATTTTTTTCAAATCTAGAAGATATGTAAAAGTAGAAATGTTTTAAATGAAAGTATTAAATTATACAATTACATGTGTAGACTGTGCCATCGAGGGAGTTATTTTCATGGTGTAGGCTGAATCCAGCATAAAAATATTTACTGCTCTGAAATGTCAATATGAAATAATCAGAATCTAAAATTAAATATTTACTGTATAATCAGCTTACATTCATCCATCCACAATGCTCCCTGAAAAACACTGATTACACTGAATTTGACCACCTGGATTTTCCTAATATTTTCAGGCTTAGGAAAAAAACTGTCAAAGTCTCACTCACAGCCATTTTCTAACAACTTTTCAAGGGAAATCTTTTGGAACACGGAAGTATGCAATGATGCCTTAAGTGAGTTCCAGATACACACACACCCCAGAAGCCGAGCCACCCTGCTGATCTCCCTCTGCCACATATCTTGGGTCCAACCTCAATTCAGCAAGTCAGTAAATCTTCACAGATATTCACCAGTTCTGTGACAAAAACTGTGCCAGGCAATAGGGATACAAATGTGGTCCATGTTCTTGGAGAGCTCAGCATCGAGTGCAAGGGACAGATTAATAAATAGCCAAAGACAATGCATTGTGATAAATCTGACATTAAGAGTAAGCCCAGTGGCAGAGGACAAAAGGGGTCCTGAAGAAAATCATCAGACCTACTCTAAGATATTGGGACACCTGGGTGTTTCAATCAGTTAAGCATCTGCCTTCGGCTCAGGTCATGATCCTGGGGTCCTGGGATGGAGTCCTGCACTGGGGTCCTGGCTCAGCAGGGAGCATCTCCCTTGCTCAGCAGGGAGCATTCTCCATCTGCCTGCCATTCCCCCTGCTTGTATCCTCACTCTCTCTCACTTTCTTTGGCAAATGAATGAATGAATGAATGAATGAATGAATGAATGAATGACTCTAATATTTCAAAATGAAACCAAAGGCAATATTGTTTATTTTATGAGTGTCTATGCAATTGGAAGAACCAAACTCAATTTTATCTCATTATAAAGACCTCATTTTCACCATTTATTCTGAAGGTTAACATTGAGTCTGCCAATTCATTGATGTGGGATGAGGCTGACTCTAGGGGACAGCATTGTAGAAGTACTGGAAAGGTCAGAACATGATGCAGAAAGTCCTAGACTAAACAGGAGGTTGGGGTTGAAGTGTGATCTTAGGTTAAAAATAAGTGCTTTCTCATAGATATGGTCTTACTATCTGAAAAGCCAGACCTGTTGATTTGTTAGGTTCTACCTACTCCTGAATACTTATGGTATTAACTACAAACCATTTGCATTTTTTAAAAAAAAATTAAAACATCGTAAAGATGCTTCAGCAGGGAATATTAGCCTAATTCAAGTTACAGATTTCATTTGCTTATTCAATAATTGATGAGACAATGTAACAGTTTAAGAGTATGGATGTTGGGGTCCATCAGAACTGGATTTGAGTCCAAGCTTTGTCACTTTCCCGGTTATGAAGCCATGAGAAATTCATTTAATTTTTCTGAACTTTGCATCTGTAATATGAGGAAATTATGGGAATTAAATGAGATAATGAATGCAAGAACTTAACACAGTCCTCACACAAAAGAGACTCTCAATAATATTTTCAGTGAGTATAGCTGTGGGGTGCACACTGTCCATAGTGCTGAAGAAAAACCTGGCCCCTGCTTATACTCTGGAAAGACAGATGTTTAAATCATCCTATCTAGTACGTATCCAAGAAAGGTATATGATAGAGGCATGAACAAAGTAGCATCAAAGCACAGGAAGAGTGATATTGACTTAGAGCATGAGGTGTGGTAGCATCTAGAAAAGGCTATATAGAGGAGGGAGTATGTCAACTGGATCTAACCTATAAGTGAATTATCTGGGCAAGTAAGGCAGGGGAGAGCAAAGATACATAGGCCTAATGGTGTTATGTGATTAGAAAATAATGAGCAGTCTGATGGATCTATACATGAGATCAACAAGCCAGTCTGGAGTCACCTTGTGAAAGGTCATTTGAAGGAATTTGGGCTTCTAATAAATGAGAAACCATCAAAAGTTGACTTATCACATGTTCCTTTTTAGTTGTTTTGACTTCAGATTTCTTTACTCAGTCTGACTCCTTGTTGGAGTTGGTCTAAATCAGGAGTGGACAAAGAGCCTGAAGACCAAATTAGGTCTGAGGCTCAAGCTTAGAATGGTTTTTACATTTTTTTAGATTAAGTTTTTTTTATTTTAATTCCAGTAGAGTTAACATATAGCATTGTATTAGTTTCAGGTAGATAATATAGTGATTCAACAGTTCTATCCACTGCTCAGGGCTCATCTTGCTAAGTGTGCTCTTTAATCCCCGTCATCTATTTCACACATCCTCCCACCCACCTCCCCCCTAGAAACCATCAGTTTGTTTTCTATAGTTAACAGTCTGTTTCTTGGTTTGCCTTTCTCTCTCTCCTTTTTCCTTTGTGTGTTTATTTTGTTTCTTAAGTTCCACATATGAGTGAAATCATATGGTATTTATATTTCTCTGGATGGCTTATTTTGCTTAGTCTTATACTGTCTAGCTCTATCCATGTTGTTGCAAATAGCAATATTTGATACTTTTTATTGCAGAATAATATTCCATTGTATATGTATATGTATACCACACCCTTTTTTTTTTTTTTTGAGAACTATATTATAAATAGACTCTTATACAAAGAAGTAATACCTATACAGAGCACCCAGATTCCCCGGAAGGTGGATCCTCTCCCTTTTCCATTGTGGGAAAAGAGAACAGGAAAAACTATTCCATCTTGTTCTTAACTATTTTCATTATGCAGCCAGTTTTTCAAGTAGCATTTCTATTCCTTTGCTGGTGATTTTGTTTTTCTCCAATGTGGGAATCAGGCCTTTCAGTTCAGCCTTGACTTTGTTTGCAACTTTTTGATCAGAACTCTGGAGTGGGCTAGAAAGAATAATGGCGCCTTGGTTTTACACTAGCCCGGGACTTCAGGTTCTTCATATCAACATACTCTCCAAGTGTTTTTGCAAAACAACGTTCTCTTCCACTTCATCTTTTTCTCTCGTTCTAATAACCACTTCAGAACTAGATCTCCTGCAGGTGTTCTGCAATGTGAAGCTCTCTGTCTTTGCCACCGGGATGTAAATCTTCCACTGCCAAGCTGGCAACAGCATTCATGACAGGCTGAATGTCTCCAGTGGTGGCTCCCAGAATGCCGGACACCAACACACACATAGACTCATCTAACACCACTTCTTAGGCAGCTTAACAAAACTGGAGAGATGGACTCAAAGAGCTCTGGTGGGCAGAGCACTGTGTGTGTTTCCACCTCCTTTCTGCAGAACCTCAATAATTTCTTGTGCGGGATCCCCGAGGCTTAGTCAATACAATAGGACCTTCCTTCCATATTTGTCATTTACTATGTTAGGCAAGAAATTAATAATTTCTGATATGATTATCTGCTTCACAGATTTAGTATCATCTATACAATCAAATGCTGCCAGTAAGACCAAAGGGGAGTACAGGCCATTAGCCACCTTTTCAACATAAGTCTTGATTGTTTTCACAGTCACTTTCCTGTCCTTAGGTGTGCTATGCCACAGACAGTGCATAGTGCCACCTTGTATGTACCATGTATATCACTGCTTCAGCGATGGCTTCATTCTTTTTTTTTTAATTTAAAATCAATTTAATTAACATGTAGCATATTATTAGTTTCAGAGGTAAAATTTAGTGATTCATCAGTTGCGTGTAACATGCAGTGCTCATTATATCAGTGCCCTCCTTGATGCCCATCACCCAGTTACCCAATCCCCTTACCCACCTTCCCTCCAGCAACCCTCAGTTTGTTTCCTATGTTAAGAGTCTCTTATAGTTTGTCTCCCTCTATGATTTCTTTTTTTATTTTTCGTTCCCTTCCCTATGTTCATCTATTTTGTTTCTTAAATTCCACATACAAGTGAAATCATATGATATTTGTCTTTCTGATCTTAGCTTTGGGGGTGCCTAGGTTTAAAAGTCCAAGAATACTCCATGCACCAATGAAGATTTAATCACAGCTTCCTTTTGGCCCGTTGGAGTTAGAATCTGCTTCATTTCATTTTGCCCAGAGTTGGGCGATTGGCTGACTTGTAAAAGGTGCTCTCATAGAGCTCCTCCCTCAGTACATTCCTCAGCTCCAAGATGGCTTTGTCATTGTACCTATACTCCACAATGGCAGATGCTTCCACAGGCTGGAGCATCTTCCCCATACGGCCTTCAAAACTTCTCATTATCTCTACAATCTGTGGCTTACTCCCATACATGAGAAATTTCTTAATATCTCTGGAATATTTACCTTTACTTAATTGGGCCAAATCATCTTGCAGTTCTTCAAAAGCCCGTTTTTGCTGTCCTTCATTACCATATTGAATATAATACTGGATCATATAAATTGAATCATGCACAAATGTGATAGTTTTAATTTTCCCTTGAATCAACTTCTGCAAATCACTTATCGACTTCACCCTCCTTTCATTGTCACAGTCTTTTCTTCTTAAGATCTCCCAAATCTGCTTTTCCAGAACAACAATGTCATAGTTGGTTTTATCACTCAGTTGCCTGTTTTGCTTTTGTTCTTATTTTTGAAGTCATCCCATTTAGGTTTCTTGGCTGTTGATTCATCATTTTTACAGTCCACCTGGAATTTTCTCTTCCTGTTGAATTTATTTGCCTGCTGGAATTTATTCTTTGCTATTTTGTCCTTTTGTTGCTTATTTTTGAACTATTTTACACCTTTTCTCAAAGGTTTTGGGGCACATTTCTCAAAGTTATTTGATGTGATTTTAGGGCCATCTTCCTGGATAACTTTTCTCGGAAATGTCTTTGATGAACCAGAATCATACTCTGCACATTTTCCTGTGATCTTTTTTTTCTTCCCTTTGACTCCCATCACAGTAGTTTGCACATGTATACAATATCTTCTTTATTCATTCGTCTATTCAAGGACACTTGGATTGCTTCTATAATTTGGCTATTGTAAATAATACTGCAGTAAACATAGGAGTACATATATCCTTTTGAATTAGTGTTTTTATATTCTTTGGGTAAATACCCAGTAGTGTAAATACTGTATCTTCGGGTGGTTGTATTTTTAACTTTTTGAAGACTCACCATACTGTTTTCTACATGGCTGCACCAGTTTGCATTCCCATCATCAGTGAACAAGAGTTCCCTTTTGTCCATAACTTTGCTAACACCTATCATTTCTCACACTTTTTATTTTAGCCATTCTAACAGATGGGAGGTGATATCTCATTGTTTTGATTTGCATTTCCCTGCTGATGAGTAATGATGAGCATGTTTTCATGAGTCTCTTAGCCATCTGTATGTCTTCTTTGGAGATATGTCTGTTCATGTCTTCTGCCCATTTTTAATTGGATTATTTATTTTTGGGGTGTTGAGTTGTATAAGTTCTTTATTTACTTTGGATACTAACCCTTTATCTGATACATCTTCTCCCATTCAGTAGGTTGTCTTTTAGTTTAGTTATTTCCTTTGCTGTGCAGAGCTTTTTATTTTGATGTAGTCCCAATAGTTTATCTTTGCTTTTATTTCCTTTGCCTAAAGAGATCTATCTAGAAAAATGTTGCTATGGCCAAAGTCAGAAATTCCCGCCTGTGCCCTCTTCTAGGATTTTTATGGTTTCAGGTCTCATATTTAAGTCTCTAATCCATTTTAAGTTTATTTTTGTGTATGGTATAAGAAAGTGATCCAGTTTTCATTCTTTAGCATGTAGCTGTCCAGTTTTCTCAACACCATGTGTTAAAAGACTGTCTTCTTCCTATTGGATAGTCTTGCTTCTTTTGTCAAAGATTAATTGACTGTGTAATTGTGGGTTTGTTACTGGGTTTTCTAGCCTGTTCCACTGATCTATGTGTCCATGTTTATGCCAGTACCATACTGTTTTGATTACTATAGCTTTATTTTTTTAAAGATTTTACTTATTTATTTGACACACAGAGAGAGACATCACAGGTAGGCAGAGAGGTAGGCAGAGATAGAGGGGGAAGCAGGCTCCCCATTGAGCAGAGAGCCCGATGTGGGGCTTGATCCCAGGACCCTTGGATCATGACCTGAGCCAAAAGCAGAGGCTTTAACCTACTGAGCCACCCAGCCGCCCCTGATTACTATAGCTTTGTAGTGTAAGTTGAAATCTAAAATTGTGGGGACGCCTGGGTGGCTCAGTTGGTTAAGCAACTGCCTTTGGCTCAGGTCATGATCCCAGCGTCTTGGGATCGAGTCCCGCATCGGGCTCCTTGCTCCGCGGGGAACCTGCTCCTCTCTCTGCCTCTGCCTGCCTCTCTGCCTGCTTGTGTTCTCTCTCTGTTAAATGAATAAATAAAATCTTTAAAAAAAAAAATCTAAAATTGTGGTACCTCATGTTTTGTTTTTCGTTTTCAAGATTGTTTTGGGGGCACCTGGGTGGCTCAGTGGGTTAAGACCTCTGCCTTCGGCTCAGGTCCTGGGATCAAGCCCCGCATGGGCCTCTCTGCTCAGTGGGGAGCCTGCTTCCCCCTCTCTCTCTGCCTGCCTCTCTGCCTACTTGTGATCTCTCTCCTCTATGTCAAACAAACAAACAAACAAATAAATAAATAAGATTATTTTAGCTACTCCATGTCCTTTGTGGTTCCATACAAATTTTAGGACTATATGTTCCATTTCTGTGAAAAATATTTAATATTTTGTTAGGGATTGCTTTAAATCTATAGATCACTTTTGGTGGTATGGACATTTTAATAGTATTTGTTCTTCCAATCCATGAGCATGAAATGTCTTTCTATTTGTTTGTGTCATAGTTTTTATAGTTTTACATGATTATATGAGTAACTATATAGTATACTAGATTTTGCCTCTTGGCCACAAAGCATAAAATATTATTTGGCCCTTTAAGAAAAATTTTGCTGACCACTGGCCTAAATGACTAATACTAAATGCGTAATATATTTTTTAACAAAAGGCCAAAGTTTAATAGACAGGATTTTGTAAATATTTTCTTTGTGCCTAACACATGTCTGTAATTGTCTTTCTCCCTGAAAACATTTTTTCTTCTCCAGCCTATCTTTTGCATTATGTACCAGGTTCAGGATTCAATGACTAGCTCTGTTTTCCTGTATTCTGTGTCTTCTTAGATATACTTTATATTTTCTCTTAGATCTTCAGATAATTAAACAATGAGAGTTTTATGCTGTTCCACCTTTTCTTTATCTTCCTAGAAGTCACCCAACAGTTCTAGTGATATCTACTTTCTTGGCCTGAAAATAAGAATTTCCCTCTTTTCTGAGTGACCTAGCTTGCAATTTTGTGTGGGATCTACATTAGCTGGACTGTAAGTGATGGATCTATACCTATACATATGTAAAGAGACATCAAACAACAGTGACTTAAAGTAGACCATATTTCTCTACCTCACATTATGGCCCTGGGATAGTTGGCCAGAACTGGGATGGTAGCTCAGCTCCATAAGGAGTTGCAGGGATCCAGGCTTTTTCTGTGTTGTTTCTCCATCCTTAAACAGGTTTCCCTTTTATGAGTGGTGCAAGATGACTCACTACCACATTATATTCCAAACACTTGAATCAAAGATGATGAGAACATCATACCTACCTTGCGATATTGTTACAAAATTATAGATATGTAATGCACCTGACCAAGTGCTACAGCTGTCTGTTATTACTAATAAATAGGTAATTGCAAAGTGAACTGCCAGTTATTCATCATGTGCTGAAGAAAAATAATTTCAGTGGAGTTGAGTTGTGAGATAAATATAAAGATGCATTTTTGATCTTCTCTTTGGTTCTGGGAATACGATGACTATTATTATAATGAATGGACTAGTGTAGCTACATTTGAGAGGAGTTTTGTTTTGTTATGAGCCGAAGATTGTCTTAAGGATTTCAATTCTAGTAAATTCTGAATTCCATGCATAACTCAGCAGCAAATTCTTAGAATCCCTGTACTTTTTTTTTTTTTTCAGGCTTTTTGCCTGTAGCCAAATCCTATTAAATGTATTTCCATGTCATGTTGTGCTTAAATAATGTGGCAGGACAGGGCCTTGACTTAGAAAATGACACCCTTCCTCCGAGGAGGCTTCTATCACAATCATCTCATACAGAAATCATATCTTGTATTCTGCCTCTGTGGAAATGGGAGATGTTGTTAAAAATTTATTTTTGCTGCAAGAAAATCTGGTTCTTGGTTTATTGTGTCAAACAGCTGCTAGTATATAGTGCTGGGCAGCTGTCCAGCTGTGAGGTTCACATAAATTAATTTAACCCTTGGGTATATTGTGAGGCCAATTAGAATGGTCCCTCCAGGTGCAGCAGGGAGTTAAGAACACTTTTCATGAGGGGGGTCCATATAATTTGATGATGCCCAAAGTCTTGTATGGAATATTTTCCAAATTTCATGGCAAATAATCACGTTAAATATGTTTATGACAGCTTGAATATATATTCATATGTAAATACACACATATAAATACATATATATATGAATAGTGTGAAGGAAAATCACGATAATACTTAGGCACATATCACTTTACAAAATGTGATGTGTATTTTCTGGAATAATCCAAAGCATTTGAATAAAATTGAATTGGATTCTGCCAATCGAAAACACCTCCTTTTCTCTCTTCTGATCTCCTTTTCTTAGCCCTAATTCTACTGAGATAGTGTTGGATTGGCTAAGTCTTATGCATTGAATCCTTTAAAAGCACAAATAGAAAATAAAATCATGTGGACCTTTAATGTGCCTCCTGTGGTCCTTGGTCCCTAGCTTGAGAAAAAGTGAATTAAAGGCTCAGCACCATTATCCCTCTGGGTAATTACTAGAATAGTCACAAAAGCTAGCATAGAAATCCCATAGCTTTGCCCATTTGCAAAGTATTCATCCATATGATTTATAATATGCATATGTCAATGTTTAGAATTATAGTAAAATATAAAAGGAAAACTATAAATTATCATATAGAGGTTCTCCCACACCAAATAAGGCCAAAACACTCTCCAAGATCTTCACACATGGAGTTTGAGAAGCACTGAATCAAATCCAATTTTGAAGTTGCTTATTTCAAGGTTAAATGGACCCTTTCTAGGATCTAGAATTTCCCCTCTTAAATGTTAAATACTATTTCGCTTAATACAGGTTTATTAAGAGATAATATCATCTGATGATTCAGAGCACGGGCTTTGGGGTAAGAAAGACTCAAGTCCGAGTTGTGGCTCCATCCTGTCCTTCGTTTTGGGAATGTTTTGGCCACAATATCTCCTGCCAACTTTCCTTCTTAGTATTTACTTAATCCACTTATAATTCTCGTTTAGAACTTAGCTCAAACACATTTTAAAACGAAGCTTTTCCTCAACTCACGGATAAGAAGTTGTCCCTGGCATATGTACCTAGACTCTATATTTGATAATAACAACACAATAATAATACAATAACAGGGATACCATGATGGTAAGCAATACTGAGCAGCAATGATGTACCAGGCACAATACCATATGCTTTACCTGTATTGGCTAATCTAAACTTTACAACACCCCTGTGAGGTGGGGTCATTATCGTCCTTTTACAGATGAAGAAACTAAATAAAATATAAAGTATAATAGAAGTACAATGCAAACCACATGTAATTTTAAAATTTTTCATGTGCGCATTAAAAAAGTAAAAAGAATTTAATATCTCATGCGTTGCAATGGTTAAGTGAAATGTCCTATAAAAACTGTAAACTTGAGTTTAATGGCAAATTATTTCACACTGCCTCCATTTTTAATGTTAATTGAAGTAAAAATTTCAGGGGCACCTGAGTGATTCAGTCAGTTAGGCATCTGCCTTTGGCCTAGGTCAGGGCATGATCTCAGGGTCCTGGGATTGAGTCCCACATCGGGCTCTCTGCTCAGCAGGAAGTCAGCGTCTGCCTCGCCCTCTGTGATCTCTCTCACTTTTGCTCTATCTCAAGTAAATAAATGAAATCTTTAAAAAAAATAAAATAAAGTAAAAATTTCAAAGTTCAGTTCCTCAGTCACACTGGGCCTATTTCAAGTGCTCAATAATCTCGTCTTGCTAGTGGCGACCATGTTGCCTGGTGCAAGCCTAGAGGCTAAGTAACTTGCCAGAGGTCTTTCAGACATCCACTCAGTAAATATTTACTAAGTATCTATTACAAGACAGGTGCTGTTCTAATCTCTAGAGACAAAGTCATAAACAAAACAGACCAAATCACTGCTCTGGTGAAGCTTTCATGACAGTAGGACAAGAAAGACAGTAAACAAATAATTAACTAATAAATGGTTTCAGGTGGTAGGAAGTACCATGAAGGACGATAAAGCAGGTGGAGAAATGGAGGTGGGAGAGAGCTTTTATGTATAGCTTGCAGGGCTGTACACTGCCCAACTCTAAGGGGCACAATTCACATCAACTGTGATGTGAATGCCACTCCCTGGAGTTGTACAAAGCAGTAGCCCTGGGGATGTGGGCTGAAATCTGATGGAGATGAATCAGGAAAGACCACCCAGTCGTGGAAGATCATTTCTGCACAGATACGAAGGCACTGAGGAAGCAAGCCCGGCAATATATCTGGAAGAAGTATTTTTCAATCAGAGAGAATAGCCAGTGCAAAAGCCCCACAGCAAGAAGAGTGCCTAGCATGTTGGAAGGGAGCCAGCGTAGGTAGAATGGATTAAAGGGGGACACGAAGTTGGGGGTGCAGTCAGAGCAGTAGCCAGAAGCTGGATCAGGGTAGGGGTGTGGTGGCCATGGTTAGGACTTTGACTTTTATATTGAGTAAAATGGGAAACAATGACTTGGCCTCTCTCTTGCTCTTAGTCAATTATCTTTTTTCCCCTTCATTTTATTCATTCATTCATTCATTTAAGAACTAGCCTAGCTGCTTTGTTGAGACCAGACTGAAGGGGAATGATAAGTTGCAGGAAGCCAGTGACCATACTATTGTAGTAATCAAGCTTGGTGATAGTTCGGAATAGGATCAGAGCAGGAGGCATAGCAAAAGCTGGATTTAGAGAGATGAGGTGGTAAAAGTATTTGAAGTAGGAGCCCCAGAACTGGGATCACAACCCAGCGAGCCTGATTCCAGGAGCCACACTTACCACTACACTGCTCTGCAATGGACATAAGATAGAACATAAGATAAAGAATAGGTCACGGTCTGTCTTGTTCACCATTCTGTCCCATTGTCCTGCACAGTGTGGGGCACTCGGTATGTATTTATTGAACAAATGAACCCTTACTGTGTAAATAAGGAAACTGAGCTCCAAAGGGGTTGAAGATGAATTAGTAACAAGTGGGAGTAGAACGCATGTACTGGTTGTACAAATGTTTTCCTAAGTCTCACTGACCAGCCATATCTCTGCCAGGTTCTGTTGTCCAGCAAACAAGCATCCAAGCTAAGGCATGTTTCTTAGGAAGCTCAGTGACCAGTTGCGAGTTCGTTGTTCCTGTACACATGGCACCAATTTGTTCCACAAATCGAAATTAGGTGAAGGAGAACAACAATGGACTGTATTATGCCTGCCTGCTTTGATATCCTAGTCTAATGCCTGTCTGTTCATTATGGTTACCCTCCTCCTTTTTTTTTCCCTAAGCACACATTTAGAAGATAAAGAAATATAATTTATCTTCCTATTTCCTTGCATGGTTTTCTGCAGCTGAATATGCTCCCCATAAAATTGATTTAAGATACCTACCAGACTTTAAATTGATTGCAAACTACCTTTAACTTCTATTGCTTTTTTTTCTGCTAGCAACTTTCTTAACTTAGTTAAATGGGCAAATACTCCTCTGGCTATTACTTCATTGAAGGCCAGCTCCTCTAGACTTTCCTAAGGGCACAAGAAGATCAAAAGCTTTTCTATTTTTATTTCATACGGGGGGGGGGGGTTCACATAATAAAACTAATCCATACTCATTGAAGGAAGTTTGAAACACACACATACACACACACACACAGTCACAAAGAAGGAAAAATTTAATTCTGTAACCCAAAGATAGAACCTTTAAAAATTCTTGCCATATTTTCTTGCCATCTCTTTCTGTATGTGAGTGAGTGAATGTGTATGAGTGTGCACACACATATTTGTTGTGAATGATGCTTTTTCACTTAACAAACCATTCATATTTAACTATGTAGCGTCTTAAATAGTGCTTTAATAGCTATATGCTATTTAGTAATAAAAATGTTGCTATCTCTCCCACTGATAGGCATTTTTCCCAATTAGCCTGTCACAAATAATGCTACACTGAACATCTTTGTTCATGATATAGATTCTGTATATAGAGTAATTTCTAAATCATTCCCCAAATTAGAATCACTCCCCAATTCCCAAAAGTAGGATCATTTAGTCAGTCAAAAATAACATTATATTGTACCATTTTAAACTTCTATCTATAATGTATGCAAACATCAATCTCCCTACTAGCACTAATTTTTAAATGGCTTTTTGTCTCTTTTTATGTAAACTATGCTAATGTTCTTAAAAGCCACTAAATTTTATTAATTTGCATGTGTTTGATTGCTTCTAAACTTGAATATTTCCATCGACCTGTTTATTCACTGTATTAATTATTTTATTCATGTCCTTTCCTTACTTATTAATCAAATATTCTTCTTATCAATTTGCTTAACTTTTGTAGAATAAGCATACTGCATTTATCAAAAATTTCTATACAGATACAATTTAACAGAATGTTTTTTGTGACTTTATGTTGTTTATGGCGTGATTTTAATATATATTTGAAAGGATGAGTACCTTCTAAAATAAAATTAAATGGGATGCCTGGGTGGCTCAGTTGAATAAGCATCAGACTCTTGATTTCGGCTCAGGTAATGATCTTAGGGTTCTAAGATCAAGCCCTGCATTAGGCTCCACGCTCAGCATTGAGTCTGCCTGAGAGTCTCCCTCTCCCTCTGCCCCTCCCCCTGCTCATGCACTCTCTCGCTCTCTAAAATAAATAAATAAATAATAAATAAATAAATATTTATGGTAGATATTTAGGAAATACAAATAACAAGAAGAAAAAAAAATTCCCCCACATGCTTATGATAACTATTCATAACATTGGAGGCATTTCCTTTTGTCTTTTTCTTATAGACTTAAATACTTTTTACAAAAAGTAGTCTCATAGTGTACATTCTATGGTCCTATTTTTTTCCACATTGAACTCTTTTTTTTTATATATATATATGAGGTTTGGTGGGGTGTTTTTTGATTTTTTTTTCTCCCCAAATATGTTTATTTTAATTTTTCAGTGTTACAAGATTGATTGTTAATGCACCACACCCAGTGCTCCATGCAATATGTGCCCTCCTCAATACCCACCACCAGGCTCGCCCACCCTCCCACCCTTTCCCCTCCAAAACCTTCAGTTTGTTGCTCAGAGTCCACAGTCTCTCCTGGTTCATCACCCCCTCCGATTTCCCCCCATTCGCCCTTCCCTTCCTTCTCACGATGCCCACCATGATTTTCTTTATACTCCACACGTAAGTGAGATCATAAGATAATTGCCTCTCTCCGCTTGACTTATTTCACTCCGCATAATCTCTTCTAGTCCTGTCCATGTTGATACAAAAGTTGGATATTCATCCTTTCTGATGGAGGCATAATATTCCATTGTATAGATGTACCACATCTTCCTTATCCATTCATCTGTTGAAGGGCATTTTGGTTCTTTCCACAGTTTGGCTATTGTG
>CM052798.1:41049341-41074381 GCA_028533885.1 Nasua narica | reverse complement strand
ACTTTACTACAAAGCTGTGATCACCAAGACAGCATGGTACTGGCACAAAAACAGACACATAGACCAGTGGAACAGAATAGAGAGCCCAGAGATGGACCCACAAGTCTATGGTCAAATCATCTTTGACAAAACAGGCAAAAATATCCAGTGGAAAAAAGACAGTCTCTTCAATAAATGGGCTGGGAAAATTGGACAGCTGTATGTAGAAGAATGAAACTTGACCATTCTCTTACACCATACATGAAGATAAACTCGAAATGGAGAAAAGACCTCAATGTGAGGCAGTAATCTATCAAAACCCTAGAGGAGAACATAGGCAGTAACCTCTGTGACATCAGCCACAGCAACTTCTTTCAGGACATGTCTCCAAAGGCAGAGGAAACAAAAGCAAAAACGAACTTTTGGGACTTCATCAAGATAAAAAGCTTTTGCACAGCAAGGGAAACAGTCAACAAAACAAACAGGCAACCCACAGAATGGGAGGAGATATTCACAAATGACACTACAGACAAAGGTCTGATATCTAAGATCCACATTGAACTCTTAAGAATTTATTCTAATGGCTGAATATTCTTCTTCATTATCGTTTTAATGGCTTCATAGCATGACTAGATCAAAATTTATTCAGATCACTGTTGTCAAGACTCTTTTTTTCTAATATATCACTGTTATAAAGATATATGGACATCTTTATGGCCAAATCTTTAGACATATCCATAATTATTTACTTGGGATGAATTTCTAAAAGTCGATCACAGGCTTAACCAAATTTTAAGGCTTTATTATACACTGCCAAATTGCTCTTCAAACCTATGTCTTAAGCTCATGGCATAGGATTTATTTTGGCTTAAAGTTGTAAATATTTGCGTAGTACTTGAAATAATTTAAAAGGAGCTATTTACCTAGCTATGCAAGTATTGGGAAAGAAGGATAAATATATCTCCAGTGTGCCAAGAGCCCAAATTTCCAGAGCGGATAGCTCACGATTTATAAGTCTTAGAGTTAGTTGAATACATCATGTATGGTTCCCTTCCTATAGATACTAGAGAAAATTTAGTTTTACAAAAATCAACTTTTTGCTTTGTCTCCATCAACTTGTCTTTGCTCTCCCAAAAATCACATTTTCCAGATCAACTAAAGATGTGGAGGCAGTGGCTCAGCGGCTTAATAATCGATCTACCAAATGTGTACATGTACCAAGCTCTTGCTGACATCCATTCTTTCACTGAATCCTAGAACATCCTCATTTTTTGGAAGAGAGAACAGAGCTTCAGAATGGTTGAGGGGCTTCTTCTAATTCACACAGAAGTTGCCGACTGATAAGTCTCTCACTCGGGAGGAGTACAGTTTTCACTCCTCTGTGTTGCCTCCTCATGGACTCTACTACTTCACGGATTTTACTCCCGCTTCCCATCCTACCAACTTACACTTGCATTTACATTTATATTAAAAATTGACCTTTGAGAATTGCACACAGGTTCTGGTTCCAGCCTTTGCTCTCTCTCAGTTCTTGTTTATTTTAATTAGCTATTTAAAATTGTACATAGCACCCCATCAAAGGAGAATTTCGTATTAATGAGGATTAATCACATGTATGCTATAAAATAATATAAATTAACCCCAGCAGCGATTATTTATATATTCTGAGATATGTCTTAATATGCCTTTTATTCAACAATGAATAATGGGTTGTGGTTTCTAAAAGCCATATGGTAGAAAATACTGGGAGGGAAAGATATTCAACTTTCATTACCATAGATAATTTAAAATATGTAATTAACAAAGTAGGTTATCATACAGTGTAGTGAGATCAGAAAAAAAATGAGTCATAAATGTTCATGTGACTGATGTTTAGTAGAAAAAAATTGATGATCTGAGGTCAGACATCCTTTGCATTCCATTTTGACCTCTGACTAGCGTGGGCCTTTGGACAAGTCCCTCTTCTGAGAGTCTATTTAAAGATATAATTATATTTTCTTCAGATACTTAGGAGAGTTGAATTCAGTATCAAACATTGACAGTCTAAATAGCAGAGTGATGTTACAATATTGGCAGAGGAAAAACAGAGAATTTGGAATGTCAGTATAATGATCAAGAATGACCACACAAGGCCCAAGTGAGTTGCTAGGCAGTGAGCAACCTGCCCTGGGGTCCCAATAAGAGACTGGGGAGTCAAATACAGTTTGGTAGAAAAGTTTTTGTCTAGAGAGTAAGAGACTTCATTTTGGTCTTTTCTGTGCGGATTTGGCCACATTTTATTCTCTGAGCTGAAGTTTCTTGGGGTTGATGCGTGAATATCCTTAGCATCATTTTTTGTTTTTGTTTTTGTTGTTTTGGTCTATAAGAAGCCCTCAGTGAATGCAAGCTCCGTTCCCTTCTCCCTTTATTTATAAGGTGAATATTAGGGTAAATGTTATCTAAGTGTCCTCCAAGTTCTCTAATCCATATTACAATGGGTTCTTATTTCATTATACATTCTGATTGACTCATTTCATAATAACCCAGGTCTATTCACTTAATTCCCATAATCATAAAATGTCATAGCTGGAATAAACCTCAGAAACCGTCAAACCCCCTTATTTTACTCACAAGTAAACGAGCTCATTAGTGGGGGTAGGCGGGCAATGGACTGGGTCAAGGTCACACTGTAGGTGGTGCCAGAGTAGAGAACACCATCCATGTTTTTTGACCCACCCCAAGGCTCTCCACCCACCCTTTCTCCAGCTTCCAGCTGCCACTGGTATGTTCCAGCCTGCAAGGCAGCATGATTTGCCTATCTTGTGTTAACATTATTCTAGCATGTAATGTCTGTGTTTAAGGCAATGACCTGAGAAATACTTTTATTTCCAGTGATGCACTTATTTTGCAGGGCTTATTAATTTTATTTATGTATTTGATCTCTCAGATGAAATAATCCACTAATTAGTGGGACAATTTACTGGTGCACCCTACCAAGGGTGCTTTACAACACTGGAGCAATGTTGTCCCACTGCGGTGTCAGCACATCTACTTTATGCCCTGCTGCCCTTCATTGTAGCCGTCAGACACGCATGGCAGTCAGCCCTGGGCTGGGGACCAGTGTCTCCAGGGGCATGTGGAGATGTCAGGTAGTAAGGCAAAGAAACTTTTGTACAGGAGTTTCCCCAGAACTTATTCAAGAGACAGACTGTATCAGTAGGCTAAAATGGGTGAGTGTGGGCCTCCCAGAGAACTGAGTCAGTGCATTACCTGAACTTCCCAGAATGTGAATTTTCGGAGAATGAGGGAAAGCAATGTGTGCAGAAGTGTTGAAAGTCACACTGGAGAAGGCCCATAGTCCATCAAGACCGAGAGTAAAGCGAGGAGCTGAACAGGAACATTGATGTAGACAATAGCCACAGGATCATTGCAAGATGGAGGAGCAAGGGTGGGAGGGATGCCAGAAGACCCAGAGTCATTGGAACAAATAAGACAATATAGTACCAAAGGGTTTTTTGGGGGGCAGGGGAGGGGAGGTTGGTTTGGTTTGGTTTGGTTTTTCAACTGACTTTAATGTGAAGTGCATGGACATCCTTCTCAAACAGCCCTCATCTGTGCTCCCTCAACAGCCAGTACTTTCTCATCTGAGAATTAATCATAGTCTCTTGTCATTATTTTCTTGCCTGTCCCCATCTGACTGTGCACACCAGTATATCACTAGGGCCTAGAACCTGGGTATGAAGTCTAACACAGTTGAGTAAACATTTGTTGAACGAAAAAATGAATGGATGGGTGGATAAATGAACAAGTGAATCAATCTGTCAGAATTGCTGGGAACCAAAGACCTATGAACTATATTCATCTGCTGTCTTTGATGTAACAAGCAGAACCCAACCAGAGATCATCATTTTCAATTATTTATATTTATTATAGAGTTACTTAATATAGCGAAGAAGCATTCAACATAGAAGTATTTAACCTCTCTTGACTAAATCTTCCTTCTTATTAATGCTTAATTATATCACGTACACACAGAAACATTTTCATTTGGAGAAGAAGTCAAAGGTCTCAGTACCCTAAACCTTTAGGTGGTATCTCTGCTGGCCCACTAGTTGCCTTGTGAGTATGGATGCTGCCACTGGATTGACACTGTGGATTGCATCTAGCATCAGAGTTCTTGTCAGAACAACTTCTAGACCTCTAGCCAGAAACTGGTTAGAACTCTAGGAAAAAGGAGGGTCAGAGGGACCCTGGAGTGGGAGTTCTCAAAGCTCAGGATCCTCTCACTCTGCAGTGGGAACTCCCCTACTATGATTGGCTCCCCTAGGGGTGTTACGTTTGCTATGATTGGCTGTATGCAGATTAACAGTCCCCAGTGTGTTCATCCTAGATATAATTAGTGTATACCCTATCTCTGCTACCTTGATCCATCTGCTGTAGAGTTTTTGGGGAGTGTGCAGATCAGGTGACCCTAACTTGTTGATGCTGTTTACATGTGACAATTCTCACTGGGACACAAGCAGTTCTCATGTGTTGGTGATGATAAAGTACTGAGGCCAGAACTGGGACTGGTGGCCCTAATTTATGTATTTACCTTTTCTATTCTCAGAGAGCCTGGGCTTCTAGACCCACAGAGATACCAGAACATGGGCATGTCTTAGAGATCTTTGGCAAATACCAAGAATTATTTGTATAACAATTCTAATGATAAGTCCTGCTATTCATCCCATGTCTACCACATAACAGCCACTCTACTAAGGTCTTTCAGTATAATACTTAATGATCACAACAAGCCTGCAATTAGCTATTCTCATCCCATGTTAAGGTGAGGAGAGTGAAGTTCAGAAAGATGAGATAACTTGTCCAGAGTCACACAGGGCCAATTGTGTCTATCAGAAAACATACTAAGTTTCACATAGAAACTGAGTGGTATTAACTGCCAAAGATGAAGAAACTGGCAAAAAAAAAAAAAAAGCCAAACGAACTTGAAAAAACAACTATCTGTTCGCTCTTTCAGGAATTGAGGAAGGTAGCAAAGAGAGTGCATATTCTGTGTAACACCTACAGACAGCTTGTAAAACAGTGGTGTTTTTCTGGGAGCTGTGTTTGGGAGCTCTGGGCTTATGCCCAAGTCTCCAAAAGCAGAAATTTTCCCAAGCTTCCATACTGTCCAGCTGACAAACGGAAGTCTCATTCTGGTCCAAGACCTGTGTCACTGGTCAAGGACAAGACAGAATGCATGTGTGCCCACACCGTTCCTTCTAGGTGACTAAAATAGACTTTCCTATGTAGTCACAGCCTGACAAGGACAGATTGCAATTTTATACAGCATTCCTCAGGGGTAGAGGCTCTTCACCAAAAGTTGTAAACTATTGCTAGATCTAAGCATGAGTATTTTTAAAATTTTTTTCTACAAATTCTTGATGTCTGGTATATGTTTAAAAGAAGTGGCGGGTTTTTTTTTTTTTTGTTATTGTTCCTTTAGATTTTTCATTTTATGTATTAAATCAGCATGTGTTCATGTGTTAACATGCTGGATGGTCTTTCCCTATTTTCATGTTTCTTCACCGCACTTACCACCTGGCATACTTTATTGCTTTGTTTAGTGTCTGTCTCTGTTCCCTGGAATGTAAGCTCATGAGGGCAGGGATATCTGTTTAGTTTGTTATTAAATCTCCAATGATCAAAGCAGTATTTGGTACAATTAGGATCTCAGCAAATATTTATGAATAATAATGAGTGGAGATATATATATATATCCATCATATATGTATATGTGTATATATATATATATCCATTATATATATATGTGTGTGTATATATACGGATGACTGGGCAAATGGACAGATGCATCACAGTTGACAGGGCCCATACCAATTTTGGGACTTTGATTAATGTCACCTTCTGAGTAAAGTCTTCTCTGACTACCTTGTTTGAACGTGAGGTCCCACCTCAGCCCTCTTCAGGACCCCCTCTGCTTCTGCTTTTTCCATGAGACATATGACCATATGACACACTTGGCATTCTGATTTTCTATTTGCTTAGGGTGTGTGGTCTCCCTCCTCTAACAACTCAATAGAAAAACATGGATATGTATAAAAGCAGCAGAAGAAACCCAATAGAAAAATATAAATTAAAAATAATACAGGAATGTTCCATCTCACTAGTAATTAGAGAAATCCATGCTAAAATATAAGATATTTTATATCCGTCATTTTGGAAAAATTTAAGTCTGGCAATACCAAATGTTGGTGATGCTATAAACTCATGCTGGATTTGTATGAATTGCTACTGCCGTTTGGTAGAGCCATGTGTTACATCTAATAACTTTGAAGATGCATACACCACTGAGAAATCTCACATGTATGTCCAATAACTTTAACAATGTCCGCTACAGGGACACCTGGGTGGCTCAGTCGGTTAAGCGGCTGCCTTCAGCTCAGGTCATGATTCCAGGGTCCTGGGATCGAGTCCTGCAGCGGGCTCCTTGCTCAGCAGGAAGCCTGCTTCTCCCTCTGCCTCTGCCTGCCACTCTGCCTATTTGTGCGTGCGCTCTCTCTCTCTCTCTCTCTCTCTCTCTCTCCGACAAATACATAAACAAATAAAATATTTAATAAAAAAATTAAATTAAAAAATTAAAAAAAAAACAATGTCCACTGCAGCATTACTCCTTTTTGCACATTTTGGAAACAGCCCAAATGTTCATCCCTATGAATGACAAAGTCAGAATATAAACATATAAAATACTATCTACATGTTAAAATGAAAGAATTTAAGCCATTACTATCAAAGTGGCAAAATCTTTAAAACATATTTAAGAAAATAAGCAAAGTTCAGAAGGATACCTACAGTGGGAAAGCATTTAAACAAAGTTTTAAAACATGCAAAATATTGCTGCATGTTTTTTCTGGATGCAAGCATGTATTAGAAGCAGAAAAACATGCATGGAAATTTAGGCCTAGAGTTATTTTTGTGGAATTAGGAAGGAATTCATGGGATAACTTGCTTATATTTATAATGTTTATTTTTAAGATAAAATATCTGAAGCAAGTATGACAGAATGGCAATATCTTATCGGGCTGGGTGACCATACATAAGTTTTGGTTATAATTATGTCTATACTCAACTTCATGCTTCAAATATTTAATAAGAAAAGAAATAGGAGGGTACTTAAGTGTGACTGGCAGGGAATAAAGTTCGAGCCATAGCATATCAAATAATATGGTGTGACAAAGCAAAATTGTAAACTGAATTTTGTTGCTAATCACGACTGGATGCAAACCCAGATTCAGTACCTTCTTTTCATGACACCTAATGAGATTAGGCTTTGGAACCTGACATTCAAGGTTTGAATCTTGACTCAGATACCTAATAACTATTTAAAATTGGGCATCAGTTTTCTCCTCTTCAAAGTGGAAAAATGAGATAAAATAGAAATTTTTAAAAAATAGATTAAATCTTCCCAGACATGAAGACAAACCATGAGAGACTCTCAACTCTAGGAAACAAACCGAGGGTTGCTGGAGGGGAGGTGGGTGGGGGAAGGGGTAATTGGGTAATGGGGATTAAAGAAGGCACATGATGTGATGAGCACTGGGTGTTATATGCAACTGATCAATTACTGAACTCTACATCTGAAACTAATTATGTACTACTATATGTTGGCTAGTTGAATTTAAATTAAAAAAAAAATAGAGGAAATCAACAAAACCAAGAGTTGGCCTTCAAAAAGATCAACAAAACTTGCAAACTTTTAGCTAGAATGATTAAGAAAAAAAAAGAGAAGATTCAAATAACTAAAATCAGAAATGAAAGAGGGGACAGTACTACCAACATTACAGGAATAAAAAAGATTATAAAGCGGAAATATCGTCCCTCCTCATAACAACTATTCTGAGGATGAAATAAGATCATATTCGTGCAGTCTTCAACATACACTAAGGCACATAAGATTGGAAACTGGCATATGTTAAAAGCTCCAGGTTCTGATGTAAACAAGCATGAGCTCAAAGTCTATTTTGAAAGCCATACTTTCTCTCATTTTATTTGTTTCCAACAATAACCCTACCAGGTTGGTGGTGTTATTATCCCATTTTATATGTAAGAAAACTAAGCCTGACGGAGGTCAAATAACTTGCCCAAGATTTTCCATCTCTTAAAAGAGAGATGAGATTCAAACCAGATACACCTCCAGAAAAATATAACTGTAACTTAATATCCTGGGTCTATTTCACTAGTTTTATGAGTAAACTAAACTGAATTTGTATAAAATATTACAGTAGGGGCACCTGGGTGTCTCAGTCATTAAGTGTCTGACTTTGGCTCAGGTCATGATCCCATGGTCTGGGGATCGAGCCCTGCATCGGGCTCCCTGCTCGGCAGGAAGCCTGCTTCTCCCTCTCCCACTCCCCCAGCTTGTGTTCCCTCTCTCGCTGTGTCTCTCTCTGTGAAATAAATAAAACCTTAAAAAAAATTACAGTAATCTATCCTTTAGCTTTTGTTTTCTTTGAGTAGGGAGTCAACAAGCCATTGCTGATTAAAACTAATAACAAGTACCTCCTTAGTGTATGTATATGTAAGCCCAAACATGCAAAATATTTGCCATAATGGGATGTTGTTACTAGATAAATATTCCTGCCTTAAGCAGATTCTTGGTCTTGGCATATATTGGAAGATCAGTAGGCTGTGATATTCCATTATGTTGAGTTTCTCTCTCTCCCTCTTTTTTTTTTTTAACCATAAGCTCTTTTTCTTTTTTTTTTCAGTTTCACTGTCTTCCCTGAAAAATGATTCTCTCTGCTTTCCATCTTTTTCTATCTTCTGTGAATCCAAATGGAACTTAACTTTTATTGTCACCAATTATTTTGAATGAACACTTTTCTTAACGTAATTTTTGTCAAGTCAGTTCCATTTATTAAGTTTTCGTTCATTCATTCATTCATTCTTTTATGCAGCAAACATTAAGTGCTGACCATGAACTCACCTCTGGGCTATGTTCCCAGGAATAAGGATTACTTAGAGAGAGGCAGAGGTAGAAATGGCAATCCCAGTACAGTGTTAGCTGCAGATTGGCATTGGTGTTGGAGAGCATGGAGTCCTGCATTTAATAGGGAGTCCCCCATTTAACAGGGGGACTATTATGAGAAGTAACACAGTGGCAATGTTGTACCTGAAACTTCTATTTGTATATTTACTTACTGTATAGAAAATAATGCATGATCTTTGTAGAAAACTTGGAAAGCATAAAGACGAGAAAAATAACCTAAAGTCCTACTACAGAGAGCCACTGTTAACAGCTGGTATATTTTTTAAGACTACCTTCTACATGGATGTGCTCAAATTTAATAATTTTATTATATTACACATTTTCTCATATCCTAAAAATTTTAAAAATTATTTTACACATGTATAATATTCTTCCATGTAGAAATACTAACATTCGCTTTATCATTCCTATATCCGTTGTTTCCCTCTTACGAATAACATTGTGTTGATAATCTCTGTGCATAAATATTGGCTTGCATTCATGGTTGTTTCCCTGAGAAGGAATCCTGAAGGTGAATTACAGATTAAAGGGTATGATCACTTTTAAGACTCTTGGCATTTTCTCCAGTACCCTCTTCTCTACTGATCTCAAGGCAAGAGCTCAAGCCTTTAAGAGAGTCAGTCAGATGAATTACAAATTGGAGAAGCTCTTTAAAAATTCCTACACACAGGGCACCAGGGTAGCTCAGTCGGTTGAGCGGCTGCCTTCGTCTCAGGTTATTATCCCAGAGTCCCAGGATCAAGCCCAGCATTGGACTCCCTGCTCAGCGGGGGGAGTCTGCTTCTCCCTCTGGCCCTCGCCACTCTCATGCTCTATCTCTTTCAAATAAATAAATAAAATCTTTAAAAAAAATTCCTACACACTTCTGTGTATGTGTAGATATGCATGTGAATGTATACACACATGTTCCTGTTGCAGAGATACCCACAGACACACACATATATCCTGATCCTTAGAGGCATCATGTACCCCTCTTGAGGAGTACTTAAAATGGGCTGTCTTTGTTGATTTCCTTTGTTAGTGGTGGTGTCTTTGTTTTATCCACCTCTGTGTATCCAGTGCCTGGTATATGGTAAGAAGCTAGTAAATGTTTCTTGAATGAAAGAGAGGGAACCAAAACAAGCCCGTTAAATAATTGTTTACCGTCTTAAACATCTTGTTTTATTTATTTTCAGCGTCCAGCAAGACATGGTGGTGAACCCTGGCTCTAAATCTTCATGATTGAGCAACTCTTTTGCACAACACAAAGGTAAATATTTGAGGCTGGTCGACTTGTTGCTTATTAGGAAAATCTTCCTCTCTGGGAAGACGGCTCGCAAATGTCTGAGTCCAGGGGATGACTTTTGGGCTTTGTGTTCCTCCTTAAAACCTCCTGGAGGGTTCATGGAGCCTTTGGGAATAGCTGGCTAGGGTGGCTTTTCCCCTGTCTACTCTGTGTTTGCAGTTGGAGAAAGGGAATATTGATTCCCGTTCTTCTTTCCTTCAAGCACCTAGTAAGCATCATTAGGAGTTTCAAGTTTTCCTGTCTGGCTTTTCTTCCTCTCCCAGTAGGTGGTCTCAAATTGGTTTGATTTTAAACACAACTATATTAACACTCCTCAAATGCCCTCTGTTTTAGTATATTTACCAACAGAAGGAACCGTTCTCAATTGTTGAAACTGAAGTCAAACCATGTAAGATAAATGTGTCTGCATAGAAAACAGACTTGGAGATTTACAAGCTTAAGGAGCAAGTACTATTATTTTGAGGTCCTAAACTTTTAAATGATGGTGACACTGAAATCTCTACTTCATACAGGGAGCCAAGACGGCACAATTGAAAATGCCTATTCCTTTGACAAATTAGAAGCATTCATTGCAGTATCTATTTCTTGTTTACCAGGGATAATGCTGAATGAATCACAGACTGGTAGATGGATGTCCCTTCTGAACACTTTTAATTAGCACTGCCTATTAGAATGAACAGAGTGTTGCTTTCCTGCCATAGATTACCCCCCAGCCCCCCTTAAATGGAATAGAAATCTTATTCTCCACAAGGTAATATTCATCTCTTCCCCAACCAGACAAGCATAGAAAATTAAACAATGGTCCGTTAAAAAGCCCAGATAATGTATTTATCATTTCCAGTTTATGTGAGTTTCCAAGGCAAATAGGAGTGGGAGCTATTCGTTACGGGACCTTGGGGAACAACGGGACTCAGGAGGGAGCTGGGAGGCTGGAGGATCTGAGACTTGTAAAAATTCATTAAAAATATGACGTGCTATTGGAGACAGAGGAAATTAATTACTCTCTGGGACTCAAATGTCACTACTCATTTAAGTGACCTGGCAAGGAGGCTGGGAAACCTGTTTCGTGAGGGTTTCTGCAGTGGAGAAGGCTGGGAGCTGGGATTCCTCAGCTGTCAATTTTTGCATTTCCTTGGTGACTTATTGACACGTTAACCTGGCTTGCGCCCCAGCCTCCTCTAATGAGTAGAGTTAAATGAGAAATAAGGGTTGGGATGGGGGGGCACTCTCCCCTGTATTTGGCCAGGCTATTCAGACCCCCTCACCAGGAACGCAAACAGCCGCGGACCTGAGGGAAGCCTGTAATTTACCACCATGGAGGGAAGAAGCTGATCATTTGCAGCTGGACTGAGTTTGGTCTTTTATTATTGCTTTTCCATCCACAAAGCTATTCTCTGAGGTGGAGTGAATTTGGAAAGACAAATTAAGGTTTTCTACCTAAGGAGGACTTGGGAGCAGTAGCTTCTGAAAACAGTCATCTTTTCTAGATTGCCTGTCTAATAAATCTCTCTAATGCATTCTGCCTATAGACAGAGGTTGAAAATATATAGATATGTGATGACTTAAAAGTTTAAAATCAGTAAACACTCAGAATAATGGGGTAAAAGCTTTCTCAGATGTGTGCCTTACCTAGACTGGGAATTCGAGATTTTATTCTTGAACTCTGCTACTAACCAGCTGTGAGATGTGGCACAAAACATCATAATGCTTCAAGCCTCTGTTGTATTATTTATACAATGGGAACAATAATATCCATCTTCTGTGGTTGTTACGGACCGTGTATCCAAAAGAGCTTTGGAGGGAGGAAATACATAGGTGTGCGGTAGCCATATCACCTATTGGTATGTTTTGTTGTCTTAAAAGTCTTGCATTTTAAACGCTGGGGCTGCTCAGTGATCTCTGTTCCTAAGTGGGTCAAAGTTGAAGGGCTCTGCAGGATTCTTTCTGGCTTGTTCGCGTGGGGAGGGTGAATCAACAGGCCAAAGAACGAAAACCTTCTGCTTCTGGGGAAAAATCATTCACGTGGTATTTAAAAAAAAAAAAAAAGTGAAGCATCCCTTTGGAGGGAGTTGGAGGCCTGGATGTTCACCTCTGGGGGCAGTCCTAAGTACCATGTCTCCAATTCAAGAAAGTCCTGTTCCTTTGAAGCAAAGACAAATCATGCATTGAAGGTGGTAGAAGAGATGTTTGAAGATTATTCACCTATTCCTAGGAAGAGATGATGAGAAGATAAACAAGGGCAGGGTCAGTGGATACAGAGAAGAACAGAGAATTTTGAGAGGCCCTGGAAAGGAAGGATTTCCAGGCTTTCCCATAGCTGGGGGGCGTGCACTTTGAAGAGGGAGCATCCCAGTGACTAAGCTGGAGAGGGTTCCCAAGGCGCTTGTAATGTCCTTAGTAGAAATGTGGGAAAGTGCAGGATATAGAACTTCTGCTCAAGGAGCTCAGAGAGGTAAACAAGGACGGGCAGACAGAAAGAAGCCCAGAAGAGCAATGCTGGGGTCAGTGCCGAGGGGGAGGGTGGCTCAGGGGATGAGCAGCCCTGTGCTGGAGGAGCAAGGGTTGGAGGCTGGGCATTGCACCAAGCAGCTGCTCCCAGCCACATGGAACCAGAATCGCCCCACTGCACATTGCAGATCAACATTGAGAGCTGCACACGCGGCAACCAGAGTTTTGTACCCCAGCATGCACTCAGTGATTTTCCAAGGCTTCTGTGCTGTTGTTGTTTCCTGAAAGTAGACTTGAGGGACTGCCTGCCTATTCTCATTAGCCAGCCCTGTCCTGACCCATCCCGAGCAAGCACAGAAGGCATCCCCAGGGACCCAATTCTGAATAATTGCTAAAACTACTGTCCCCATTCTTTGGTGTTCTTTGGAGCTTTTCTGCCACTTACCTTTTAAAATTGCTTGAAAGCTACCAGTTGACATAACTGAGCTATTGGCTCTCTATTTATTGTGTTAACTATATGTATCCATTTGAATTCATTTATAGCCATCATGTCATCATAGTGAGATAGTAATAAGACAGGAAAATTTTTTTCACACTCATCTTCCTCCCTTTTACCTTCCTTTGTGAATTCATCTCTTTGGTGCCTCCTATTTGCCTCCTTGTTTGTTTTGTTTTCTCAGATTCTATTTATGCTTCTACTTTTCTTCTGATAAAATCACACATCCTTCAACATAGTTGGACATAGGAGATCCTTGATACTGGGGGCAGGGGTTCAGTTGTAAAAGCTTGGAACGTTTTCTTAACCACATGGCAGCTTTCTGTATCTGGTATTTTTGGTGGTGGTCACGTTGCTTCCCAAAGCTGAATGTCTTAGATTGGAATTTCTGCTCCAACACATAATAGCTGTCTAACATCAAGCAAATCCATTTCTTTAAGCTTGAATTTTCACATTAGCAAAATTATAGTAAATTATAGTAATAATACTTTTCATACAAGATTGTTAAAAGAATTTAATGAGAAAGTGAATCAGAGAGAGTCTGGCACATTATATATTGCCAGTGAATGTTAGCTGCCATTGCTTATAATAACATATAAGGATATATATAAATCCTCAAAATGTAAAAAGCAGATGTGTTGATCCTTGGCGACAAGGAAGGGAGATGCTAGAAAGACACCCTCCCATTCTTTGGCTGGGCTTAGAACATGGAAATCCCTAGTGATGAAGGCATTGAAAGCAGCCAAATGTGTGGGTGCAGAGGAGGTCTTCCCTGGCCAGACAGTGACCTGGGTGCCCAACAGTCAGGAGTCCTCTTGGGCTCCCCGAGCTTCTGCTGGGCATCTGGAGGGCATCTAAGTCAACCGTGCCCCAGATACAATATTCCTTCCAGGTAGTATGGCAGTGTATAATATGCCAGTGTGTCTGCATTGAATTGCCTCACTCAGAATTCAGTTTCTTATATGTTTCCAGTTAGGGTGGAACATGGGGAAGATTCCTGGGAGACTGGAGGATAGAAAGGAAACTGCAGCCGCCCTGCAGCACATGTGTTGTTGCCGACTTGCTGACTCACCTGGTCGGCACAAAGCTGCATCTGGGCCCACGGCTGCTCTCCCTTTCTCCCGATCCTTCTCCAGCTTCTCCAACTCCTCATCCAGGTGCATGTTTAGCTCCTTGAGAAAAGTCCCTGGCTGCAGCAGCTCACCCGCATCAGCAAGCTGGGAAGCCGTGAAAGTCAAGGTTGCAGTTAGTTTTCATGGAGTCTCAGCGCGTGCTTATGGGTTCCCGGCTGCTCCTGCTTCTCCCCATTATTTATGTCCATCTTTCCTTCCTAAGGGCCTGCCCAGCGGACTTCAAGCTCCAGCATCAGACATGATTCAACAGACATACAGACTGCTTAACCAGTTCCCACAATTGCTTAAGGTTAAATTCCCCTTTAAACAAATAAGACATACACATATTTATTTTCTAAAATATTTTATAAAATAATTTTATAATATATAAAATTAATTTTATATTTTAAAATTATTTTAAAATATAAAATATTTTATAATATTTTATAAAAGAAATATGTGTATATATAGTATATGCATATTGTATATACAATATTACATATATTGTAATATATGTAATATTGTATATACATATATATATGTATATACAACATGTATAGAGAGAGTGTGTGTGTATTTTAAATAATATATATCCTTATACATGTAGTATTTGTTTATCAGAGAAACAGAACCAGGCACTAGGAGAGTCTAGATTCTATATGGGTTTGGGTAGGCGTGTATCTCCCAGGGTTTGTTTTTGCCTCTGAGGTTGATCTCCACCTGATATAGCAGCTCATAATGGGGAACTCTCCACTCCACAGAGCAGCCCATTCCTGTCCTACCTCCCAGCCACCGTTCCTCTCTCTGTGATATGACGCAAAAGAAATTAAATTTGTAAACCAAAACTGTTTTTCAGCCCAGGGTGTATCTCACTTTCTCCTTAGGATTTCTGGCCCTCTCAACCCAAAATGGTTACCTAAATTCATGGCTGTGACCTCACCCACTGAAGTTTTTTCTCTTTGGTTTCTCGCCTTTTGAAGCTTCAGAAACGGACCCTTCGTGAAATTAACTCTATAAATGTGAATATAGTAGAGAGGCTCTCCTAGCCATTCCATTTCCCCCAGACCCATCTCCTCGTCATCCTCCTCATGCCTTGTGAAGACAATCCCTTGATTCCGAATGTTTACAAGGCACAGTGTGATATAGTGGGAGGGAAGCCCAGAATTTAGAGTGGAAACACCTGTGCTTGTCTTCTGCCACCACAGAGGGCTTGACTGCATCTGCTTGTTATGTAGCTTCTGAGGGCCTCAGTTTCTTCAGCTGTAAAATAGGTCTACTAAGAGCTGACCTACCTGTTCTCAGGCCCCCAGTGAGTCCAGTGATCTCTGAGCAGCTCTGGATGTTTGAGGCCCTCTATTTTTGATAATCTGATTCCCCAGTCTCAGATTAATTTGCACCCAGGTTAGGAAAATGCCAATTATGATCAGATGTTGAACCATAGAATTCACAAGACAGTAGCAATCAGAACACTCTTATTTTTTAATGAAAACAAATACATTGAAACAGTTATAACCTAAATTCTTATACTATTCAGAGCCTAGCATGGTAGCTCTTTGCCTAAGTTGTTTTCTCGAAGATTTAGGTTGAAGAAATTGAGTGAACAGTGGTTCCTTTTAAGATGGGTATATAGATCAAAATCACTTATAAGAAATATTACAGAGCTGACCAAAAGAGCAAAACACTTAAATAAGAAAGAATGACTAAACGTTTCTCCTGTTTGAACCAAAGTTTAAAACTAATAAAAATGGAACAGTCTATTATCGAGATGACTGCAAAAAGGAGCTCAAAGGTATAATGAAGCAAGTTTTAAAAAGTGATACAGCCAAGTGATGAAATCAAGAACATACAAATGAAACCGTTATGAATGGATAACGTAGATGTCCATTCAAAGAGAGAGCCTCTCTGTCCTCTTGGCAGAGGAGGTTTTCCATGTGAGTAGGAAAGATGACTCTGGGACCATACTGTTCTTGAGTGCGGCAGGGCGACCAGTTATGAGCTCACAAACCTGGTTAGATAAGTCTCTGTAATTGGCTGCCACATAAAGGTGCGGAGGGTGTGGGTGACAGCTGAAAGTCACGTTTGTGGCCAACCCTCACCCTGCTCCCCTGCACACATTTATCATTGAACAACAGCCAGAGATGAAGAGAGCTGGCTTACCCTCCCCCTCGCTGCACGTGTGCACACGCATGCACACACACACACGCGCACACACACACCCTGCCTTCTCACAAGGATCAAAGTAGTGCTAGAGCACCGTGGCTGGCACCTGGTGGGTCCTAAAGAAAGTGTTTGTTGGAAGGGTGTGTGTATTAATGAATTGCCAAGGAACTCAGGGGGAAAGTCTAGAAATATCAGTAAACATTGTGGCAGCATCCTGGACAAAATGAAATGGGGGAAGGCCCAGGAGAATTACTTTACCAGAGATTTAACATGTTGATGTTCATAACACCTCACCTGCCAAAGGTATCCTATTCAAAATGAATGAAGCCACAGAACAGGATTAAATTGGCACAGCTGGGAGAGGTCTGCCTGTGTGTGAAGAGCTGAATGTTATCTCCAGGCAACGGATGGAGTTGTAACATGAGGATTCTTATTTTTAGTGTTGGGGAGAAAATGAATTTGAACCAGAAGACACCAAGGGTTGATAAGAGGAGTCGGGGCTTGAGGGAGGGAATGGATATGTAATAAGCACAGACCAAGAGGGCTAAGCAAAGAACGAGAGTGGAGGGAGGCCTGTGGAAGAGGATCTTGCTAGTTCAGAGTGGCGCAAGAAAACATAATGAGGTCCACCAGGGCATCTGGTCAACTCAGGCCCCCACTGCTTGGGACAAGCCACATCAGAGTAGACACCTAAGGTTAGGGAATGGGTAAAGAAGACCAGCACCAATCCTGTGTGGACATGTCTGCATCCTTTGGGGAATGGGTTCTTGATGAAATCACTTCACATGGTGTACATACTTGTCTGTTTGCATTCTTCTCTTACTCTTTATGTTCTATGGTGCCAGGTCTGTGGATTATTGAATTTTTTATTTTTTCCAAATCTTTATTTCTAACCTCTAACTCTTAAAAATTAAAAAAGAGTGCTCACTTCGGCAGCACATATACTAAAAAATTAAAAAAGAAACCACTGAACTCAGACCTGTCTGGCTGAAATCTGTGATCTTCCCACTATTCCCGTAAGCTTCAGAGCCTACAATTGAGTAGATGCTCCCTAAAGATTTCTTGGAGAGAAGGAGGGGTGATAATGATATTAAGGTAGAGAAGAAAATTTGGGTACAGACAGACTTTCACAAGATCTCTTCTGAACAGATAGTAGACAAATGGGCCTGACACATGTATTCTCCAGAGATCATCAAGGATGGGCCAAACCACACAGAGGGGACTGGGAGAGAGTTACACCACTCAACTTTGGGATACATTCACAGGGAGGCCAGATCATAGCCAAAGTGTAAGAATGTCAGAATGTCGGGGGAGGGAATGAGGCCAAGTCTTAGGTAAAGCAGAAAACTCCGTAGGCTGGCTCTTCTGCAGTGAACTCACCCTTCCCCATCTTTCCTACCTCTCTCCTCAGGCCTCATGTTGCTAGTTTTGCCCCTGTAGCAACCTTAGAAAAAATTCTTTTCATGTCTAGGGATAAGAAAATTAAAACTCACATTCAGAGTTTTGTGAAACTCACAAATGCCAGGAATGCATCTGAATGCAGGCCATCGGGATTAACCTACCTAGGCACCAGATATTGTGAGCATCTAGATTTGCTGCAAGATGATTCTCTCCAAGGAAATTTCTGTAGGAATTTTATTTGACAGCCAATTTTGTTGAGGCCAAGCATGTATCTTCCTGTGAACATTACCAGGGGAAATAAAAAGACCATCCAGAGCTAGTGTGCCCCTGGATTTTTCACCTTTCTGTGTTTAACACGCGGCTTTAATGTTCCTGAAATGCTAGTGTCTTTATTTATCAGCGTCTCTTAGCTGGGGACACTAGTTCTGGGTGTCCCATTGAAGGTAATGCTTCCAGATGGCTTACAAATTAGGTTCAATAAAATGTAGTCATTCTTCTCTTTTAGTGAGTTCTTGGTGCTGAACCTATTTGACTTACCTAACATCCTATTTGAGTTGTTAAATCCTAAACGTGGATTGATTAGAACAGGGGAATAGGCTCTCGGGTTAATGCATCAAGCTTTCTGAAGTGGATAAAAGAACCACTTTGGAACTAAAAGCCAGACTTAATATTCACTTTGCCATTTGTCTGTGTGGACTTGGTCCCTTCTGTCTCCCTCCTCTCTTGCTCATGCAGCTGCAATCCTCTCACCTGTAAAAATGGGAGTCGGGGTGACTGTGACAAGCAAGTGGTAATATATGGTGAAAATATTTGATAAAGTATAAATAGTTATAGAAATGTAAGTTGGTGTCATACAGTTAAATAAAAAAAAATGTGAATAAGAGGGCATTGCATTCCGGGAAACGTACTCCTCCATTCAGAAATTTTAAGAAAGAAAAAATGACATCAGGACATTCTAGGACTAGAAGGAATCTCAGAGATTATCTGCTTCAGTTTCTTTTTTGACCAATGAGAAACTTGAGCCACTACGCGAGGTACTAACGTGTGTGAAAGCACATAGCAAATGCTACGCAGAGCTGAGCCTGAAACTCATGTGACTTGCTTCTCCGTTCTTCTCCTTCTTGCCCACGAGCCTCTCTTTCTTCCCTTCTCATGCTTCTGCAGACTCTACTGTGGCCCTTGATGGAACAACTCAAACCAAGAATGTCAGACCTTACGTGCCAGGGAGAAAGCCCATACCCGCCATGCCTGTGTTTTCCAGTGTTTTTATAGGGACTTTATTTTAGCTGCAATTAGGAGAATGAATGTTGTAGGTTTTGGAATGGTGGCCTATCCAATATGATTTCTGCTGGACTTTTGTAGAGTTCATCCTTTTGGCACTGAAGGGAATGTTGAAAGTACCTGTCGATCCTGTCTCCGAAATATACCGAAACATTTCCTTCCCTTTCCAACGCATTATACTGTAAGTTCCCTGAGGGCAGGGACCTGTCTGTCTCCCCTTTTGCAGTACATCCCCAGTGTCTGACACAGTGCATGGCTCAGAGCAGATGCCCAGAAGGTATTTGTTCAATGAAAGCATGACTCCCAGCTGCTGTTGCCTTTGCCCGAGGTCACATTGTCTTAGAGCATCCTTAAGTCCTCAGCCTTTAGTCTCCCTCCTTCCAGACCCTCTTTGGCATCACCCTCTGAGTATCCTGCTGACTACAGAGATAAATAGGGCACTCCTCTGCTGAAAACTTGTCAGTGGCTCCCCTTTGCCGAATGGAATTGGAAAAGTACCTTATTGGAGACTTTAAATGTCTTCATAATCTAGCCCTGTCCTAACTTCCCAAATTCATCTGCAGACTCTTCTCTCTCTGCCATTCCCACCCTTGAGCACATGCATGCATGCACATGCGTGCTATTATCTTCTTCTACCTGGAATGCCCTATCCTGCCTTTAACGTGCAGTAAACTCCTACCTATTCTTCAGACCCCTTCCAGAGGCTCATTCCCTACCTATTTTGGTGTCTTCCTCAGTGACTAGGCAGATTCCCCCAGAGCGTGAGCTGTATCTTTAATCCCTGTGGATTAGAAAAATGGGAGAGGGTCCTAAACTCGCTTTGGCATGGCAGATTATAGAGATGAGGTCAAGTCTAAGCAGAGTTGTAATGAGAACAGTATCTGTCCCAGACCCACACTGAGAGCACCAAGAAAGGGACGGTTTGTGTGCCACAGTCTGGAGCAGAGTGGTGGGCGGGTCACCCTCTCAGAGGACATGCTTTCTTAGCAGGTCCCAGCCACATCTCTGACACTCCTAACTTTTCCAGGACTGCGGAAAACCTGTACTGCATACAGGGAAAAGTATATGAACACTGAGTTTCATCTCCTCATTCAACTCTAGTAAAGTTATCACGCATGACAGATGGTTTTTATTAATGAAAAGTCACAAAAATGTCATGCTTTTTGTAAGCAGTTTTTTTTTTAAAGATTTTATTTATTTGACAGACAGATCACAAGTAGGCAGAGAAGCAGGCAGAGAGAGAGGGGGAAGCAGGCTCCCCGCTGAGCAGAGAGTCCGATGTGGGGCTCGATCCCAGGATCCTGAGATCATGACCAGAGCCAAAGGCAGAGGCTTTAACCCACTGAGCCACCCAGGCGCCCCTGTAAGTAGTGTTTTGATTGTTTATATATTCATTAGTTTTAACTTTAAAACTAATCTAAACATATCACATGATGTTTAGAAGTAAGAGAAAAAACAAACAAAAGGTAACTAGGATCCATCATTTGGGTGTGTTCCTCCTGGTCTCTATGTAGACATATTTTATATGACTGTTATCAGATTATACATATAAATATAAAGCCTGGTTTGTTTGTTTCACTAATATCATAAGCATTTCTTATGGTGCAAGATAGTGTTCAATATCAATCACTTTAAATGACTGAGTAATATTCCACTGAGTGAGCGGACTATTATTGGGTAGATCCCCTGTTATTCATTTAGTCATTTCCATGTTGCTGAAGGTCAATTTCCTTGCAGTATTTCACTTTGTGTTGTTAAGACATGAAGATTCCTTCATATACAAAAATCTCCCCCTCTTTGGGGTTATTTCCTTAAATGACTCTTACACTCATTAGTAAGACTCATTGCAAACACTTCTCTTAAAACCATTCAGTAGCCCCTCCCATCCTCCCCCCTCCAAGGTAGAATTTAACCCTTTGTTCCATAAGGAGGAACTTGAAGATGCAGGGCTCTGAAGTCCCAGCGTCCTATGTTGCTCACCCCTGCATCTCCTGGTATCCCCAAACCCTGATCGGCCTATTGTCCAAACACCCCAACCTGTCCTTTCCTCTCCGTGCCGGTGCTCAGGCTGGCCTGCAACCTCACTCACCCCTGCGCACACCCTGCATATACCACCCCTCTGCCTCCAACCCATACCAGATGGCACCTCCTCTAGGAAGCCTTTGCTGGCCGCCCTTCCCCGGGATTCCAAGCCTCCCTGTGCAGATCCCTGTCATCACCCTTATCACACTGTGTTGAAAATGTGTGACCCACTGAAGCTGGTGAAACTTCTTCATTGTTTCCCTGGTTACTAGCGCTGTACTCAGCACATGGTTCAGTGTGGAGTAGCTGATAAGCAAACCTATCAATAGATTTGGCGACGGGGACATCCCTGTAATTTATGGAAAGAGTGAGATACTCCGTTTGCGGAGGACTGACAGAGAGTAGGTGTCTCCTCTTATCCTATCTTTTAAAAAAGATTTATTTATTTGAGAGAGAGAGCATGCACAGAGGGAGAGGGAGAGGGAGAAGCAGACTCCCCACGGAGCAGGGAGCCCGATGCGGGGCTCGATCCCAGGACCCTGAGATCGTGACCTGAGCCGAAGGCAGACGCTTAACCAACTGAGCCACCCGGGTGCCCCCTCTCATCCCATTTTATAATGGCATGATATGTTACTAGTCAAGTACAGCGGAGAAAGACTGTAAGGAAGATTGCTGTAAAGACACCGACTACTGAAAGATACGAAACCCCAACTCACTTATGCGTTTCCTTATACATATTTAACATTTTATTATTTAGAAATTTTATCATGCTATCTCGGGGCTTCAAATGCCAGCCATATGCTAATGTTTTCCACATTTCTATCTCCAACCCTCTCACTCTCCTGAACTTAGGACTCACGATTTCATCCGCACTCCCTAACATCTCCACTGCGTGTTGGCTCGGCAACTCCAACTTCAAGAATAATCAGACTCTGTTTATCCACACCAGCTACTCCTTCCACAGCCTTCCCCATCGTAGTGTGTGACACCTCTGGTCTTCTAGGTGCTTCCAGCCAAAAACCCTGGAGTCACCAGTGATACCACCCTCTCCCCACTTTCTTTCCTCCTCCATATCCCATCCACAAGCACGCTGCACTGGCTCAACATTCAACCTCCATTCAGAACTGAGCCCCTTCTCACCACTCTCTACTGCTCCCACCCTGGTCTGAGCAGCTACCACCATTTTCCTGGATTATTTTAATGACCTCCTACCTCATTTCTTCTTAGCTTCCAACCTTGCCCTCCTATTTAACCCACCCAATCCAAAGTGTCCTTTCAGGCGTCCCACCCTCACTTAGAGCCTTCTAATGGCTGCCCTTCTCGAAGTCTGCGTGATTTTTAGTTTCCTGGGGCTGCCATAACAAAATACCTCAGACTGGGTGGCTTAAACAACAGACATTTATTTTCTCACAGTTCCAGAGGTTAGAAGATCCACGATCAAGGTGCCAGCTACTTTGGTTTCTGGTGAGAGCTCTCTTCCTGGCTTGCAGATGGCTGCCTTCTCTCTGTGCCCTCAGATGGCACTTCCTCTCTGTGCACACAGGGCTCTTCCTATAAGGACACCAGTCCTATTGGATTAGGGCGCAACCCTTATGACCTCATTTAACCTTAATTACCTCCAGAAAAGCCCTATCTCCAAATATCATCACATCAGGCATTAGGGTTTTCACGTATGAATTTGAGGGGACACAACTGAGTCCCTACCACATGGCCTATAAATTCCCATGTCGTCTAGGGCATACTCCTCCCACTTCCCTCGGCTGCTGTAGTCAAACCGGGGTTCCTTACAGCATCTTGGACATCCCCGACGTGCTCCTTTCCCAGGGGTATTAGACCGACTGCTCGCCATACCTGGACCGTCGTCCAGACCCAGACCCCTGCCTGACTCCCCCTGTGTGCCTTTCACGTCTGTCCAAGTGAAGCTGCTTATTGGCTATTTCTTCCTTGACGATTTCTACAAAATAGCACTGCTGTTTCTCCTCAACCCCATCCTCTTCACCTGGCCTTACTTCTCCCTAAGGCTTTTCCGTTACCTGACTTCATATATTTGTTTGCGTACCCCTCTGTCCTTCCTCCATTCTAGTGGCAGACGTACAAGCTCTGTGAGGGCAGGAATTTTACCCTTGTTTGTTTCCAAGTCTATTACTGGTGCTCAGAACAGGCTGGGCACATAGAAGATGCACAGTAAATACCTGTTGAGTGAGTGGATGAATAGAAATTTTGTTCACATTCATTATCTTCTTTCAGCCTCACACAAAACCTGGAAGAGGATGGGGGAGATACTTGTTCTCTTTTCACAGATGAGGAAAACTAGTATTCCTAAGAGTTAGATTACATATATGTAGTGATCATTTCACTTGCTAAGTACTTAACATTGCCAAGGGATATACATACTGTCATATTTGCCTTCATTTCATCCTTGGACTAATCCAGGACTATTTTAACACAGTTATTCCTTAGAAAGTTTGAGTAACTTGCCCAAGGGAACCACTGCTAAGTGACAGCCAAGATATAAACCCTAATCTGACTTCAAAGAGCTTGTTTTTATCTATGATGGTTCATATCCTTGTAGCACAAGACCATGTACCAGATACTATACTAACTCTGATGTGTGGACCACTATTCTCTTCACTTTGCAGATGAGATAACCAAAGCTCTTATTAACTTGTCCAGGGTCACACCCCACTGACCTAAAAGTCTGACTATCAGCAGCTAGGCATTTCCCTCAAAGAGCTGGTGTTGGGCTGGGCACTCCTTACTTTTCCTTTCTCTGCCTTTATACACAAACTGCCTCAATTAGCCCCAGGCCCAAGATGTCCTGTTACACATCTTAAGTTTATGTTTACAGTTCTGATCTCAGTAGACCCTTGTGAAACAGAAAGCTTTGACTGATAAAGCAAATTAATATGTTGATTAAAAATAGTGACAAATGTTATATGGCCTAATCATTTTTAAAAGAAAATATCATCTCAGGGCATCTGGATGGCTCAGTCGGGTAGTCACCTGACTCTTGATTTTGGCTCAGACAATGATCTCAGGGTTATGGGATCTGTGCTCACTGAAAAGTCAGCTTGGGATTCTCTCTCCTCTCTTTGTCCCTCTCCCAACTCTTGTGTGTACATTCTCTCTCTCTCTCTCTCAAATAAATAAATCTTTAAAAAAAAAAAAAAAAAAGCATTAACTCAACTAGTCTCTTCCGGATGAGGTCTGCTGCTCTATACCTATTCTCTTTCTTCTTGGAAACCTGGTAAAATGTATATGTGATTTACACAAACTCTCTCTGCCTCTAATGGCACAGCTTAGGTCAATAGTGGAGAAGGATAATTGAATCTCTTTTTCAGACTTTCATCGGTAGGCTCTATTCTGGGCACATGTAAGAATTGTGAGAATCAGACATTTCTTTAAAATGGAGTGTTGGGCTGCACTAGAAAGGTTATTAAAAGACATCACAATGCCAGCCTTAGAAATATATAGGGCACCTAGATTCCTCACTCTGTCCCTCCCCTCACAGCACAAAGCCTATTCAAACCCCTTTCCAGGATCAGGCTTCTTCCCTCAGCCCGTCCTGTGTAGCCAGTCCTTGCTGCACACTGGCTCCCTGGAACTGGGTCGGTGGTTCTCCAAGTGCGGTCCTGGGACCCATGGCATTGGCATCACCTGGGACCTGGGATCGCTTGTGAGAATTACAAATTCTCAGACTCTGCCCCAGACCCACTAATGCAGAAGCGGTGCGCCTGTTTTTACAGGCCCTCCAGGTGATTCTGATGCAGGCTCAGGTTGGACAGCCCTTGTATTAGGGAGGTGTCACTTCTCCACCCCACCCCATCCCTA
>CM052798.1:40910819-41049241 GCA_028533885.1 Nasua narica | reverse complement strand
CTGCTGTAGGAAAGGCTTATGACTAACCTTTCCTATTTTGGTCATACCTCTACTCTTTTTCTAACAGACCATAATAATAAGCATTGTTTAATCAAATATATCCTATTTGCTTTAATTTTTAAAGAATTATCCATGCAGGGGCACCTGGGTGGCTCAGTTGTTAAGCGTCTGCCTTCAGCTCAGGTCATGATCCCAGAGTCCTGGGATCAAGCCCCACATCAGGCTCCCTGCTCAGCAGGAAGCCTGCTTCTCCCTCTCCCACTCCCCCTGCTTGTGTTCCCTCTCTCACCGTGTTTCTCTATGTCAAATAAATAAAATCTAAAAAAAAAAATTTATTCATGTAATACATTTAAAACAAAGAGCAATACAGCTCCTGTTGAAAAACAGCAATCCTCTACGTTCTACACACCCTCCACTCTGAGACCCATCATTTTAGCTTCTTTTGCTGCTATTTAACTCCATATTTCTAAATAGTACACTTCTGTTGCTGTCGATTTCAGGCATTACCTCTTGGCTTCTTCTTACTGTAATTAAGAATTCATGTTCCTTTCTGTCGCCGCCTCATCCAGTTTTCCTCTCCACTGTTTTAGCTCTGCCCTCACCTTCCTCTGCCTCTCCCTTCCAGGTGCTAACTTCCCTGCGTGAATGGGTGAGTACTGTTGGCACTCAAGCCCCCTACCCATCCCACCCTAGACACTTGGGTCTTAACTTCTTCCATCCTGCTAAGTACCCACCATACTTCCTTTTGCCTCCAGGCTTCTAGAATACACTGAAATCTCCCCTCTGCCGTGCCAATCCCATGTTAAACCAGAAGTCCCTCATGCTAAACTCACACCAAGTTATGCACAAACACCATTAGGAGAAGATTAACTTTTCTGGGCCTTTTTAAAAAAAATAACAGGTTATTTTTAGTAACTTGTCTGTTAATAATTTATACTAGAATAGTATGACATTTTATATTTCTATAAATTAATATTTTCAACTGATATTTTGTATTATGGTTATAAAATTCTGTTTTTAGAATGTCAGTTAAATGCTATAATTTTTAAAACTCATTTACCACTCTCTCACTTGGGACATGCTGAGTTCTTGGGTTTAAGAAGATAATCCCAGTAATCACTTTGCTTGAGAGGCATATAGCATCCTGAACTCTTACCATGTAGTGGGCCGATTCTAAACCCTTGACATGCGTTTATCACATAACTCTTTACCGTTGTGTGAGTTCAGTGTGCCCCATTGTTAACACCATTGTACGGATGAGAAAATTGAGTCACACGAGGTTAAATAATTTGCTCTGAATTCCACAGCTATGCAGCCCTTTAACCACCTCTTACAGCAATTGTGACATGTGTAATGTGTAGCCCTTGGGGATGACCTAATATTTCATCCTTACAGCGGATCTGCGGTTCAGGTAGAGTAGGTGCCTGGCCCCCCTATTTCCTATGTATTACCAGACTATTATCTCCTATCCCTGCAAGTTGACCCCTTAGTGGGTCCATAGTGGAATATTGGTCATACCTGACATCGCACTGTCCCACTTCCCTGATCAGTAAGTCTGACAGCTCTCTTGATGCCACTCTCTTGAGTACAGTCTACCTGAAGGCCCTGTATCCTGCTCACATTAAGCAGGGAAGGTACCAGTCTTGAGTGAGAGATAAGTCAGACCCCTTGGCTTCTGCTGATTTGAGCTGTTGACCCCCTCTTTTGAGTCCCAGTACATGTCCCATCCTGATGTCATATTAATTTCAGAAAGGCTAACTCCATTTTAGGGATTACAATGCTGCAGCAACATAATAATTCTGTTATTTCAGTATTTATTTTACATACTATCAATATTTTATTTTGAAAGCGCCCAGAATTTATAAAATAAAAAGCTCGAGGAAACTAAATTATTTAATGTACTTTAAATACAAAAACATATAAATATGTTACAAACATTGGGGAAACTGTAAATTTACAAAAGATAAACATTCCAGCTGTAATATAAATTATTGGCAAATAAAAATTCATTAAGATAAATATTCAAAGTAGAAACTAAAAAGCACGCAACTCGGGAAAATCTAATCCATTACGGAAGTTGAAAAGGAAAATGTGGTTTGCTCTTTTTAAATATGTGCTAGTTAAAAAATAAAGTGGGTCAGTGACATCATTGGGTTGAAAACGTTTCGGTGCAAGCTTCCCTTGCTGAAAAAGCTCTTTCTGGTGATTTTCGGACTAGTCAGAAGAGTGGCGAAGGGGACACTTAGGGCCTAACCCTAAATATTTTAATCCAAGTTTCATCTTCAAATAATTGTATCTCTCAGGTGATATTTACAGAGGAATTCTTGTTTGAACAACTCCTTCTCCCCTGCCCACCCCAACAAAGACAGGGTTTTGTGTGGATAAGGAGCTACATGACCCACCCCAGCCCCACCCCTGTTGATTTGCCTTCCTCTTCCGCATTTTCATTATAGATATTTGCTAAATCTGATGCAGGAGGACCCGTGCTCATTTCCATACCGTCACATTCATATTCTACTTCTCAGAATTTCTTTTCTTTGAAGTGCAATAATAATTATTCCTTCAATAGCAGCCTTGCAAGACCACAATGTAGTTGCTTACTGCTATTCACACAGGCCTGGAGCTGTCTAGACTTGTCTTTTCCCAGAATTTGAATAATTGAACCATAGATCTTGCTCTCCAGATATTAATAACTCAAATTTCAGGGTTTGTTTTTTTTTTTTTAATTAAAATAGCACGCCAACGAATACGTGGATATTTCCGTACGTAAAAATAGCACAGTGTACCACCGTCATGCCACAATTTAGTATTCCCTACTTGCTCCTTACATGGAGTAGCCAGCATGCTTGGAGGCTAGGGCTCCATTGTCCAGATGGGAAAAATGGTGCTCGAGTAAGTGAAGTAGTGAGGCTGAGGTCCAACAGCTAGCAGGTGCCGGCACTGACGTTTGAACCCAGTGGTTTGGACTCCAAAGTCAGAGTACCCTCTACGGTCTCCGATTCAGTAAGTTACCCAGTCATTTTTATATCAATAACCTCCCTATTACCTGCCCTTTGGGTGAAACAATTGACCTGCATTTTTTCCCCGGCAGGAACACTTAGCTCTAAGAGGCATTTTTCTGAGGTGAGCATTGTGGAACACCAGGTGATAAAAATTTCCTCTTCTGTCATTCTCAAAAACAACCAAGATGAGGAGTTTTGAAATCTACGCAAGTTCCAGATGACTCTCTCGAGGTCTTCCCGCTCTGTGATCTGTGTGGGTCTGTGAAAATTAAGATGGTTAAAAATTAAATCTGGACTCAGTTCTTCTGACGCCTGCTCCTTTAGCTGTTCGTTACCTCACAAATGAAACATCCGGATGACAGAAGCGAGTGACTTTTTCCCTCTTGTTTTTGGGCTTCGTGTAACCCCAGACTTTGCTCTCTGCTATGCCGTTATCAAAGCGTCCAGGTGGAAGGGATATCTCGAGAAATTGGAAATAATCTTGGTTGTCTTTCTTCTATTTGCTCCTTTCATCTTTCTTCTGTTTAATAAGCACAAAGTAAACACAGAACTGATTTTTTTTATTCTGAAATGTTATGAGCATTAAGCTCTGAGTATTATCACGGGAATGCATTTCATTTGAACTCCAAGGAGGCTTAATGTAAATTTTTAAAGGAAAACCTCAACATTAGTAATGCTATGACAATTTCTCTTTGCCACGGTGGATCTAGAAGGCCTCCCTCTGGCAGGTCAGATGTTTCCAAATCAGTCCAGGCTTTTTTTGGGTCCTTGAGGTCTCTGTAGAGTGCCATCCCTGACCACCTAGCCAGCATTTCGGAAGATTTGGGACTGTTTCATGGTGGAAGTTTCTAAGATCGGTCAGCCACCCACTGGGGACCAGATCCTGTAGTGGGCTCTCTAACTGGGTTTCTTTATTTAACTCAGACACTTCTACCAACTAGTTCATATTTTCCTGCTTTGCTATGAAGCCAACTGTAATTCAGAGCAGTTGAATGCCTTGCCTGTCAGTGACAAAATTGGAATTTGAATCGAGGCTGCCTGGTTCCTACACTCAGTCTCTTCCCACTAAAGCTCACTGTCTCAGCACTTCTAACCTTCAGTCCCGCTTCTTGTGACTGTGCGCCTGGGTTCTGGAACTGGGCTTAACGCTGGGCAAACCTTCCCTTTCACTTGATAGCATCCAGCCTTCTGCTCACTGGGCTCGAAGATCCTCGGCTGGTTTCTTTTGAGGAACCCAGCACATTCCATCCTGACCTCACTGCTGAGTTGGTCCTATAAGCCTGCTCTGCCCGCTCACTACTGGGTGATGGGGAGATAAAGAAGAGAGCCTCGCAGGTGAAAACTTCCCAGTCTGAGAGTCAGGATGAGTACAGCCTGGAGAAAAGATCATTATAACACAGTGTAGCACACGGCATAAAGAGGAGTAAGCAATGGGATAGGAGAATCCCTACAGTTCACTTTACCTGGGCAAATCTGGGGAGGCCCTCCAGAGGGCGTGATACCGGAGCCGGGTTAGAAAGATGTTTAGGATGGGCTGGATTATGTATTCCCCCCAGATGCATATGTCGAAGCCTGACTCCCAGTGATACCACATGTAGAGCTAAGACTTCTAAAAACATAATCCAGGTTCACCGAGGCTCATGGGTGGGCCCGAACCTAATCTTACCGGTGTTCTCCTAAGAAGAGGAAATTCAGACACACAGAGGGACACCAGGCATGTATCATACAGAGACGACATCCTGTGAGGACACACAGAGGGACACCATATGCAAACCGAGGAGAGAGGACTCAGGAGAAACCAAGCCCGTGGACAGCTAGACCTCAGACTCCCAGCCTCCAGAGCTGTGAGAAGTAAATTTCTGCTGTGGTTTACACATACACGTCTGGGGTATTTTGTTACGGCAGCCTCAGCAAACGAATACCACGTTCCGAAATTCTCCCTCCTTCTCCTTCTTAATTGAGTAGTTTTAGTTCCTTCATTATTCCACTAACGCCTATCACACCTGCTGCCCTCTCCCTCCCTGCCTCTGCCACGCTCTGGAGGACCCTGACGTGTTTCTCTAGTTAGTGATAGGTAGGTGGGGTTTTCCTGTGAACACTCGAGCCAGTGGTCGTGTGAAATCCACTACAGTTTACAAATACTGATACTGACAGGGCACGAATAGCTCCTGGCCATGAATAAGAAATGTATGTGTTTCTGGTGTATTTGATGTAATCTTTTCTAAAATAAGCTCAGAATCTCTGCAACATGTAACAGTAAATGTGTCACTTTTGTGTCTTGCAATATGGAGCAGAGAGCTCTTCATAAGAATTGTACGTATTTCTGAAGATTTGATCACTTACATAATTTTTTTTTTTGCTTTTTTATACATTTATGTTTCTATTCAAAGTTTTAAAGATCCATAAGAACCATAGGAACCCTGTGAAACCAGGAGAATGCTCTGGATACATGTATGGAGAGATCGAATAGACTGGTAATCACGTCGACGTGCGTTCAGTTTTGGAATAGCACTGGGCACATAGTAGGCATGATCCCTGCGTAAGATGTAACTATTGCTTCGAGACTAAGTTGAAACTCTCCAAATACAAAAGCCCTCAGAAAATACTGAAGAAGTGGTTTAAAAACTTGGAATGGAAAGGGTAAAACTTTGTAAAATTAATGTGATAACAGTCCCAGGTAAACCAAGATGCTGTAAAACATGCTGTCAGCATCCGGAATCGAACTCGGACATGGAGGTTACCGATGGGAACGCTCTAGTCCAAACTAGTTGATAATGAGTAAGACAGAGTGGGGACCAGGGGCAACTAGTTCGAAGGTCACACGTGACCCAATAAGATAGGTGTTCGATAACCGTCTTCAAGTTACCGGTCTCCCCAGCAGATGATGAGCTTCCTGGAGGAAGAGATGGGATCGTATGCTTATTCATTTCAGAATTGTCCGGGTCTAGTCCCCAATCCAGAGCGGCCCCTCAGTGTATGCGTGATGAGGGAAGGAATGAGTGAACGCACCAGGGGAGGACTGGTTGGGATGGGAAAAGAGCAGGGAGGCGCTCACTGAGATGGCCACGGGAGCGGCCACGTTTCTGTCCATTTCTGGACTGCCCGTTTCCTTCCGCTTTCCCGCCGTAACTTCAGCTTGACCTCTGAAACTAGTAGCTAACGCCCATGTGGCGTGTTCCACCTTATCAGTGCTTCATACAGTCAGCTCATTGCCTTGGATCTTAAAACATCCCTGGAGTGTCAGACAAAGTGAGAGTTCTTAGCCCCGCACACAAGTGAGTCCCCTGACACTCAGGGAGACTGTGGCTCGCTCCAGGGCACACAGCTGATACAGGCCGAGGCAGGACTCAGTTCCAGATGACCTCAGTCCGGCACAGGTGTTCTCCCCACTTCACCATCAGATGCAGCACTCGGGGGAGGCACGGCGGTGGGAGCAGTTACAGGGCCCTCCCGAGGAGCTGCGGGCTAACCTGGGCCTCGAAGCATTAGTCCTGGGACTCCCTTCTCCCGGGGCAGCCAGACCCCGGCACGAGGAGAGCCAGGCCCTGGTACGCAGGGGCTGCGCAGTCAGGCTTGGCTTACAGTCTTACTCATGCCTCTTACTTGTTATGAGATCTTCCAGAAATCTTTTTGATTAAAACTGTTGAACACTTACTCTGCGCCATTCAATGACCAGGTTGTGGGTGTACACAGGAGTTTAAAAAAAGAGCATTGCTTTTCCCATTATTGGTTGTCTAACACTAAATGAGAACATACTTTTATGTGTAATGAGCACACAAAAGGGGTTGCAGGGAATTAAGTGGATAATAAAGCAAAGCACCCAGTGGCTGCCTGGCGTGTGGTAATGGCTCTCGCCATCGTAGCCGAATACAGGTACATCAGGGTTCCACCTGATCGCACACCCCTCCACGGCTCTGTGTGGTCCTATCACTGCCGATCTGCATCAAATTTTAGATTAGACCACCCTTTAATACTAATGATTCCCACAATTAGCTCTCCATCAATCTCCCAGTGCCTTCATATCTATTCGTGGTTTTAATTACCACCACCACCCACTGTCGTGAGTGTGATCCTCCCCCAAGAACAGATAGGGAAACGCAGGCCACTATAGTCTGTGACTCACAAAACACAGCAGGCCAGCCAGGAGCGGCCTCCCTGCTCCGGGCCTCCCTGCAGGGCCCCCGGAGGGCCCTCGTCACCTCAGACACCTTCCCTAGCTCATCTGGGCTTCCCAGCTGCAAGTACAAGGGCCCTGCCGGGGCACACAGGCATGCTTCCCAAGCCCAGATCCGTGCAAGAGCAGTGATCCTGGTGGACAGTAACATTTTCCCTCTAGGAGAGGACACTGTAGTGAGCTTTACCTAGATCTAAATGATTTACCTAGATCTAAATGTTTTAAACGGATACCCTTTATTCTAATTATTTATCTTACTGGTTTTGGCACTAAATGTCATTTCTTTCATAAAATGATGCTTATAGTTGATTTTTTAAGAAAATATCCCTATTTAGCAAAATGAAGAGCTTGGTCTAGTTTATTGTTTGTTTTTCAAACTGGTGTGTGCGATCCAAAAGATAGGACTTTTGTAGTCAGGGCAGGTGTCCAGCCCTATAAGGCCTTCTCCTCTGATACTGCTCCCCCGCCGCTCCATCCTGTGTCTTCACCCCCTCCCCTAATCTCCCCCTCTCCCTTCTTCCTCCCCTCTCTCCTCTGATCAAGCAGCACCTGACCTACTCTGCTCACCGTTCCTCACTGTATGATTGCATATGTCTTCAGGTCAGTCCATAAGGTCCCCCTCCCTGGCCACCTCGTTCCATCCCACGAGGTATACCTTAAAGCTTGCCTTCCATTGAACTTCCCTCTAGGGCTCCTGGGTGGCTCAGTCTGTTAAGTATCTCTCTTCGGCTCAGGTCTCGATCATGAGGTCCTGGGATCAAGTGCCGCCTTGGGCTCCCTGAACCTGTTTCTCCCTCTCATCCTCACTTGTGCTCTCTCTCTCTCTATGTCTGTCTCTCTCAAAGAAATAAATAAAACTTTAAAAAACAAAACAACAACAAACCCCACAAAACTTCCTTCTACTCTCCAGGACCGTGCTAAGCACCGTCCTCCCAGGGTGTTGCTGGTTCCCGTGTGGCATCTTGGTTTGTCCATGTGCCTTTCCCATGAGATGGAGCCATGGTCTTCCTTTTGTTCACTGCTTGTGGCTAGCCCAATGGCTAGCCTGTCACTAGACCACATGGATGAGGTAGAGGGAAGGAGATGGAAGGAGGGAGAGGAGGAAAGAGGAGAACAAAGAGGAAATACAGAGACGCACATAATAGAGAGACAGGATACACGCAGAGAAAAGTCAGAGCCAGGGAGAGAAAGACAAAGCGAGAACCAAGAAACTGAGAAGTAGAAATAGAGAAAGAAGAGGGAGAAAGAAGGAAAGAGCTATGTTGTGAAAAACAGGCATCGAGGGAAGGAAGGAGTAGAGAGGGGAGGGAGGAGGTGAACAAAGGAGGGAGGAAGAGAAAGGAGAGGAGAGGAGAAAGCAATGGGAGGAGGAAGTTTCCTGCTTGTGAGTAAACAATTTCCATCTAGTGTGTATCTGTAAATCTGCAGCCTCCACTGTTGTTAGCTCAGCAAACCTACCTTCTCAGGGTGAAAACACCTGCCTTCCCATCACTCATCTTTAACACATGCGGGGGGCTTTGAATGTGGTCCAGCTTTCATCCTGTAATTATTTGAATATATTTGCATTAAATTATATTTAGATTTTCATCATCTCCTTAATTTTCCAAGATAAATAGAAAAATCTTTTTAAAAAATGAAAATGCTATAGACCACGTATTTAACCTTAGGAAATTGGCAATCTATTAAAGAAAGAAAGCATTTGCTGCTTTGGCAAAAACATTTTATTCCAGAGGATAGTTTCTGCCAGGATAGATACGAAAACTCCCAAATAAGTTTGTTCGTTTGTTTATTTATGTTAGTCACCACACAGTACATCATTAGTTTTTGATGTAGTGTTCCACGATTCATTGTTTGCGTATAACACCCAGTGCTCCATGCAATCCGTGTTCTCCTTAATCCCCATCACCAGGCTCACGCAATCCCCAACCCCCTTCCCACTAAAACCTTCAGTTTGTTTCTCGGAGTCCCCAGTCTCTCATGGTTCATCTCCCCCTCCGATTTCCCCCCCTTCATTTTTCCCTTTCTTCTCCTAATGTCCTCCATGCTATTCCTTATGCTCCACAAGTAAGTGAAACCATATGATAATTGACTTTCTCTGCTTGACTTATTTCAAGCCAAGTAAGTCAGAATGACGGCTCTTGATCAACTTAGCTCTAATTTAAAAGTCGTTGTTGTCGGACGTATATGCTCTTGTCGAGGCAGCTTTCTAGAAAGCACCTCCATTTCATAAAATCATAACTTTTTAAGTGCATGGCATCATTTTTTTCTAAGGTTTGGTTTATCAAAAAAAAGTGAGTAAAAATGAACATTTCAAACTCAGTGCACCAAAGGGATGCCATGAGAAGTACACAGTTAAGGATGCCCCAGAATGAGAAGGTGAGCTCACGTTTCGAGTTGGGTGTGCCCATCTCAGCCACTGCTCCATATGGAGTGCTTCCAAAGAGTTTCAGGCTCCTTACCTCATTGCATGCACACAACCACACCAGTTCCTTTCATCATTTTCATTCCAGTGTGGCGTCAGGGGTCCCAGATTTAGGTCACTAGAAAAATCAAAGAGCTGGTAAGCGGCCAAGCTGAGTCTCATCCCAATAACATCTGAAGCCAAAGCCCATGAACCAGAATGTTCTTCCCCGTGTGACAAAGACGTAACCTTCATGCCTGTTGAGCGAGGTTGATTGAGACGGACTGATAGATCTGCTGACCTTTAGCCTTAAACCCTGAAAAGAGGAGAAAGAAATTCACTACAATTTATTCAACGTATCCTTTCATTTAACTCTGACAACCAACCCACGCGGCAGGAAAATTTGGATATTCATCCCCTTCGACCACTGAGGAAATTGAGCTCCTGAGAGGTTAAGTAGCTTGCCTGGTTCCCCAGATTGCCTCTCCAGTCATTTAGACTCCAGAAGAAGGTATGAAAGCCCAAAGTCTTCATCGCCTGCCCCGCTGGAGATGAGAATCGTTATTTCTCTGTGTTTGTTTAAAAGCTGAACTTCCATTGAGCGCTTGCTGCATACCAGAGAGCGGTTCATAAGTGCATTGCAGAAATTCTCTCCTTCCCTCCTCATCGCAGACCTGCGAAGGAAGCTCACTCTCTCAGCCGTCCCCTGGACTCTTTATTCACCCTAGAGCAGAGATCAATTTGACTTCAGGGCACAGGCAGGTATAGTAAGACAACAGTCTTAGGAACATGCTGGAATTGGAGAATGCAGGCCCAGCCTGAGGGCATTCAAATTCTGATGATTTTTTAAAAACATCTCCCAGAACAATGAATCTTGTAACACTGAAAAAATAAAATAAAAGTATTTGGGGGAAAAAAAAAAAAACCACCTCCCAGGCCAGATAAGCCTGTCTGCCAGCTTTGTTTAGTCCCCTGCCTGTTCCTTATCCCGGCCCCGAGGGACAGTGAGGGACTCAGCCTACAGCTGCTGCTACTTGCTTTACAGAGCCTGGCACCATCTTTCCTACTCTTATTTTAAGGCGATACCGTTGATCATCCCAACTTGGGTAATCCGGAACCATCCATTCTACTTTCCTGCGGCTTCTGAAGTAGCTACACACCGTGCTCATGTTATTACAAGACCCTTAATTGTTATTAATTGCCGTTGGAGGTGACGATAATTAACGCACCGTAATGAAGTGCTAGCCCACCAGCCTGGCATGTGTATTTAACCTGTACTTGTCTAAGGAGATGAACACATTCGATAGAGACCTTCATGCCTTGCTGCTTGCAGAAGGGACAGGGGTGGAAGAGTTAATCCAGAGACCCTGACGCCTTGCACCACGTCTTCCACGGGAAGACCACAGTGCCTGTGGCCTGTGCCTTCCTGCTTCCCGTCAGCTCCCGGGGCTCCCCGCTGCGAAGCCTGCCTCACTTGATCAAAACAGCAGGCTCGTTTGATGCCGTGCCAGCCCGGGCTTCAAACACCAATTACCACGCGGCCGATGACAAATACGAAAGGAAAAAAAAAAAGCAGCAATGATCGTTTAATAAATTTATTATGAAGACAAATGGCCCTTGCATAAATCACCCTGCCTTATTATTGAAAAACCTCGCTTCTTCAGATGTGGAGACAACAAGGGTTAATTTCAAAACTGTGGTAGTACGACCTCCAGATGGCCTTAGGAAGACCGAGGAATCCCCATGGCCTGAACCCGGTGGGTTCCCCAGGACAACGACGGCCATTAGCTCAGCCCCCGTGTGCTGCTTTTCTGGACCACAGGATATGAACGTGAGGGTCATTCTACATTTCCACACCACGTAGAGAGTTGGAATAAACAGCCCAGAGTGGGGGAACTGGGAAGTGCATCAGCAACCTCTATCTGTGTGCGGGGTAGGCACTCCTTACACCCTGCAGAGAGAAAATTTCATCCTGCCCTCGGAAAATTACCCCGGGGCGGCAGCAGCAAAAAAACTTAAGAACATTGGCTTTGGACTTAGGTAGCTCCTATTCAAGTTCACAGTCTGCTGGACCTTCACTCTGTGACCTTGGCCAAGTTACTTAACCTAAGTCTTATTCCCTAATCCGTAAAACACAGAGGAATAGTAGCTACTACCCAGATGTGTTGTGTGATGATTAAAGTAATATGTGATGAATACTTAGCACAGCAAAGACTCCTCGTGTTGTCATGAGGTTAATCATTATTTCCCCACCTAACACCTGGGAAAACACAAGCACATCAAAGTTGAGGGTCTCATCCACAGAACACAGCTAATAGTGTCGCCTGGACTCAGACCCATATCTGTGTCCAGCTCCCCTGCTCTTTGCCTAGAGCCCAAGGCTTTCAGTGTCGGTGGGTAGCCCCAAGGTCTGCAGTCTCTGGGGAAATCGACTGGAAATTGCACCTTGAACGGTTACCTTCATTTCCTTCCAAATCAGAGGTAAGGAGTCTTCCCCATTTTGATGCCAGCTAGCTGCCTTCTCAAATTAGTAGAAAAATTAAACAACCTCAATGTATAATTAAAGGTACGAGAGAATTATTTCTGTTCTGAAATTGATTACTTATGTACAGTCATCGTTTTGTTAAGTGTTTTTCTAAATACTTGAGTACAAATGCCCTATACCCCCTCCTCTCCTGTTGCTTTTCACATATTGTTGCCTCACATGTGGGTTAGTTGGAAAACCGCCAGTGTTTGAGTTGAGATCCCATGGCCTAGGCCCACTGGTATACTTGAGCTAGTCTTGAAAGATAGATAGATAGATAGATAGATAGATAGATAGATAGATAGATAATAGATGTGTATATATATGTATATTATATATGTGTATATATGTGTGTGTATGTATACACACACATATATAGCTATAGTCTTATTCCATGTCTGGTCTCTACATACAAATAGCCCAAGGAGAGTAGGCAGAAGATCGACTCTGGCCACGCGATGGTTAGTCTGACGATGTCTCAGTAAGAAAATGTTGGAGAGTCTGCTATGTGTTAGCAGTGGACTTGGCAAGAAAACCATACAAATAGGGAAGCTGCTACTTTGAAGAATGGTCTGTGATTGCCTTCCGAGGCAAGTCTGTCACTGAGAGCAGTGAGACTTTCACAATACCAAAGGGCTGTCACAGTTCTCTGCTTACTAAGCACTCACTGCATGCCAGGTGCAGCGGGCGAAGTGATGGGTCACACGTGAGCCGCCCATCCCCTAGACTCCCTCGATGTGGGAGCTCCTCAGCTAAAACCCTCTAGGAGAGAACTCTCCATTCCCCTCCTCCCACCCCACCTTTCAGCAGAAATTGGGACTCCTGAATAAACCCCATCTTTTTTGTTAAGAAATTTTAAAAGTAATGGAGGGAGTAGGAAATTCTCTTCCATGTTGAGACTACCGGACTGTCATTTCTTCATAAGAGAAACACAGTTGTTGAGTCAAAGAGAAACCTTTTCCTTTTGAGGCCAAATCACTTCCTCTCAACACAAACACACACACACACACACACACACACACACACGATCATGAGTTCTCTCTCATACACTTTCTCTCTTACACATATAAATTCACTCTCCTACACACACATACATACTCACACATGCTCATGCATGTTTTCTTTTTCACACATGCACACACACACTAGCTCACTCACTCTCTGTCTCTCCCTCTCACACACACACAAACACACAAATGACCAAGCCTTTGAACCCAGGACAGAAGGTGGGTACGAGAAACGAGGACAGTCTACAAATTGTTTTGTCAGAGAGGAAGCAACAATGCAAAGGGGGAGATCATCCAAACAAAAGCTCTCCCTTCTGTTGGGGCTAATGATTGAGAGCCCTAAGTGCTTCTGCCCTGCTGCCCCCCTTTCCAGATCCGGAACCTGTGGCATTGCAGCCTTGCTCCCTCCTCCCCTCCCCTCCTGTCTGGCTCACTCCCCTCTGTCTGTGTCCCAGTGCCCTCCCCCTGCTGCTGTGTGTCTGACAGGGAAGGCTCAAGGACCAGAGAGCACCCTGTTGGGTGGCAGCATGCCTTGCACTCTGCATTCCATTCCCATAACAAAGTCATGGACAAAGTCAATGGTTCAGCATTCCATTCCCATAACAAACCTATGGAAATGACATATGGATATTTTTAAATTTAAAAACCCCTTCACTTATTTCACCCATCCGCCCTCTGTCCTCTGCAACCACCAGTTTGTTCTCTGTATTTATAACCTTTTCTGTTTGGTTTGTTCTTTTGTTTAGTCCTTTAGATTCCACATGTAAGTGAAATCATATGGTATTTGTCTTTCTCTCTCTGATTTATTTCACTCAACTTAATACCCTCTGGGTCCATCTGTTGTTACAAATGACAAGATCTCATTTTTTTTTTTATGGCTGAGTAATATGTTGTGTGTGTGTGTATATATATATATATATATATATATATATATATATATATATATACCACTGCTTTATCCGTTCATCTCTGGATGGACACTTGGGCTGCTTCCAGGTCTTGGTTATCATAAATAACACTGTAATAAACATAAGGGTGCATATATCTTTTCAAATTAGTGTTTTCTTATTCTTTGAGTAAATATCCCTAGTAGAATTACTGGATCATATGGTATTTCTATTTTCAACATCTTTGAGGAAACTCCATACTGTTTTCCATGGTGGATGCTCCAGTTTGCATTCCCACCAAGAGTGCACAAGGAGTCCCTTTTCAACATTTGTTATTTCTTGTCTTTTTTATTTTAGCCATTCTGACAGGTGTGAGGTGGTATCTCATAGTGGTTTAGATTTGCATTTCCCTGATGATGAGTGATGTTATAGTGAGCATCTTTAAGCATCTTCTCATGTGTCTGTTGGCCATCTGTATGTCTTCTTTGGAGAAATGTCTGTTCAGGTCCTCTGCCCATTTTTTGTCAGATTATTTGGGTTTTGGTGTGTTGTTTTGTTTTGTTTTTTGATGTTGTATAAATTTTTATATTTTCGATATCAACTCCTTATCAGATATGCCATTTGCAAATATCTTCTCCCAGTCATTGGATTGCCTTTTCATTTTATTGATGACTTATTTTGCTGTACAAAATCTTTTTATTTTACTATAGTTTTATTCTGCTTTTGTTTCCCCTGCCTGAGGAGACAGGTCCATGACTATGTTGCTGAGGTGAAGAGTGTATTATTTTCCCCATTTTACAAATGAGGAAACCAAGGCTCAGAGTAAGAGACTTCCACAAGACTATCCCGCTACATGACAGAGCTTGGATCTTGTCCCAGGCCTGACTCACCTCAAGGCCTCTTCTAGCCCTCTCCTTAAGAAATTGTGGGAGGACAGGCAGAAGATTCCAAACCTTAGGATGAAGGTAACTTAGTGGAGATAGGAGTGAGGAGAAAGGGAGGAACTGAATAAACCTCATTCACTTCACAACTTGTTTCCAAGCTCATCTTGGCTCAAGTTCCCTTTAATCCATTCCCTTCCCGTTGGTCTCACTCCAAATGATAGTAACTGGGGCGTGAATTGAGGTCAGAGGACTGACCTTTTGTATGCTGGCAGTCTGTCATTGGCTGTGGCCAGTGGGGGCGGGGATGGTGCGCAACCTCCCAGCCCGGTGGCTCTCCTCAGGGGATGGCTATTCCTGGGAGAGGGAGCAGCTGTGAGTCATTAGCAGCCAACACTCACAGCAGCTGGGAAGAGGGTGCACCAGCCCAGTAAGGGGGGTCTGGGCAGAGCACCAAGAACATCTACTACTGACACAGAATGAGAGAATGATGGCCCACGGGCTAATTGGCATCCTTAATATAGCACAGCCAGCTTATTTTACAGGTGAGGAATCCGATGCCCGGAGAGAAGAGCTCAAGTCAAAACTCCTTTACACACCCTGAGAGTCTTCCATGGTCTGACCCCATCTAGCCCATCTGCTGTACTTGAAGCATACTGGCATTCCTGCCCTGCCTATGCCTCGTTCCCCAAGGATCCAGGCCCTTCCCTTGCCACAGTGCCTTTACTCACGCTTCTTCTGTCACAATCTGAGAAATACCTTTCCTTTGTTCTCTACAAAGGAGCAAGCTGAAGTGATTACAAATACCCTGTAGATTCATTTCATAACATAGGGAAGGGTGGGTCCATCACAGACTGCTTATAGGGCCTCATAGCTCCTTTTGTAATAATCTAAAAAGATTTGTAGTCTTAGAGCAGCTGACCTGCAGGAGCCCATAGACTATCTATCTGTATATGCCTGCACTGCCATTATGGGTCTCTCATAAGTACTTATAGAACATTATGGATTTATTGTATTTCCATTTGTATTGTAGATTGTACTTGTAGATTACCTACATGTTCATGCCATGTTCTTTCATTGGACTATCTGTTGAGTGCTTACCATATGCCAGACCATGCTCTGGAAAAACGAGGTGAACAAAACTGACAGGGTCCCTGCCCTTTCTCTAAGCATAAGAAAGACAGTCAGTATACAGAAAACTAATAAATAATTTCAGATGACATTAAGTACCACTGAGAGTGATTGGGGCAAAGACTCAAAATTCATAGATCAAAGAAAGGCTTTCCTGAGGAGGTAACATTTGAGCCGAGGTCTGAACTGTGAGAAAGGATCATCCAGAGGAAGGTCTGAGAAAGCAGCTTTCTGGGTAGAAGAAACAACAGATGGTTTGGCCCAGAGGCAGGAATGAGCTTGGCATAGTTGAGGAACAAAAACAGTGTCAAGGTGTCCAGGAAACAGTAAACAAGTACGAGAGAGGACCCTGAGCGGGTACTAGTGATAAAGAGAGAAAAGCCACAGTACCTTCCCTCAAGAAACTCACACTCTGTTTCCCTAGTTACTTTTAGATTGTAATAGTAAGTACCATCACAGATCACCTATGGGTATTTATGGTACGGTTTCACCTTACAGGAGCTCTCAAAGATAGTCGATGAGAGTATTTCACTATGAATTGCCGATAAGAACATGATATGTCAACTCGATTCACTTGAGTATTAGAGATGAGCTGCAGGGTCTTAAAATCTCAGTATAGGTCCCTTTGTGTATACTTTAGGCAAACCATTACAGATGCCCCCACAAGCTGATAGATGCGTCACAGGTGACCTGACACTTGACGTCACTGAGGTTCCAACATAGACCCTTTAGGTGCTTTTCAGTTGCTAAAGCTTGCAAACTATGGTTGATTTATCACTTAGAATTGCTTGGAGATTATTTTTAAACTTAAGGTTGTCCCCAAAAACAATTTCTCTTTGACTCAGTTTTCACTCTGTTGTATTAATTCACATAAGAAATTAATCCCAAACAAGTGTTTGGAACAAATGATAACACCTAGTTGAAAGCATTTCCCAGTGTGTAAGGATCAGGTACAAGTGACAGAGACTCACGATAATAGTGGTTTAAATAAGATGGAAGATAGAAGGCTATTTCTCTCATAGGAAAGTCTGAAGTCCACAGTCCACGGGGATAATCTAGCAGTTCTGTGCAAAATCCTCAGGGTTCTAGACTCCTTCCAACTTCCTGCTCTGTCATCCAAGATGGCTTCCCAGCCATCATAACCATGTTCTAGCCTATAAGATGGACAGAGAAGGGAAGAAAAGGCAAAGGGTTCAGACTAGTTATTTTCTGGGCAAGGCTTCCAAAAACTGTCTCAGTACGCTTTTGCTTACCGTTAACCAGAACTTAGCCACATGGCTACATTGCTACAAGGAGGCTGAAAAACACAGTCTTTATGCTTGGTGGTCATGTGCTCGATGAAATAGTCTCTTTCTAAGGAATAAGTGGAAATGGATAATGAGGAGTGATCAAAGCCGTTAGTATACCCAGTATGGACACAATGCATGTAACAAAATTCACATTAGTAGAAATGACCCAAACCAGTGGTTGCTAGCCCTAGGACATTAAAATAAAAACAAACCCCAAAAACCAGTAAAACTAAATTTTAAAAGGGAGGAAGTCCATAATAGTGTTGCCAACTTATAATTTTCCCCAGTCAGGACATGAAAAACAATTTAAATTTATCACCCACCATAAGAATCATCTCCTTTTTTTAAAAAAAAGATTTTATTAAAACAAAAATAAAATAAAAAAATAAAAAAATAAAATAAAGATTTTATTTATTTAAAGAATCATCTCCTTAAAAAAGACTTTATCACACACACACACACACACAAATAGAACTTTAAAAATGTTTTAAATGAAATAAATTTTGCTTCAGTGAGGTGGTGGGATAGTCATTTTTTTCATTTCATCACAAGGAATTGAACACTTCATCAAAGACAGGTGTTACTAAATGATGCTTCGACCTAAAAGCATTGAAGACAGTATGACATTTTCTGTTTCTGAAAGCTTCCCCCAAGTTACAATAATAATGACCATTTATTTAGGGCACAAGCTATTAACTGGTGGACCTTGAGCCAGATTCTATTCATAAATGTTGTGTTAGAGCTCATCAGTAATTTCTAAAAAATATATTGTCAACATCTAAAACTTAAGAGAGTTTGCATTTTAAAAAATGTGTAATTCTTGCTTCTGTTGAAAAGTGGGATGTGCTGGCATGTGGAGCCCTCATTTCCACATGATCGCCCCGAGCTGGAAGAAGTTGGGCAGCAGCTGCCCCTCCGATGGGGGGTGTGCTTGCCAATTCATTACCATCCCACCTGGCCAGGCCTCTCCTTTCTGCTACCTGCCCATTCCCCTGTGGAAATCGGAGTTTGTGACTCCAAATTAGAGCCACTAACGTGCAGGTATTTATATACGTATTTCTAAATATCACATCAACCCGCAAGTGAAGCATTATATCTCAAGATCGAAGAATGGAGGGGTGGGATGACTTGCTCAAGTATCAGAGAGCTAGTAGCTGCCCATCTGGAATTTGGACCCAGGCCCCTCTGGCTCCAAGGCCCATGTGTGTTCCACTGTGCTGCCCCGCCTTCCAGTGGGCCTGTGACCCACGTCGCCGTCAGCCCTCACGTAGGTAGAATTATTCATGCCATCTGGGTTATAAGGCTTCATTAGAATTAGCTGAGAAAAAATGTGAATTTCCTGTTTCCCTTGTAGTATTATTTTAGATTCCTTTTTGTATTTATTTTTGAGGGGGGAAAAAAATCCTGGGGAAGGAATGATGGATCAGGGGAGGCCATAGCCATCTATCATGCAGACACAGCGTGCATTTAAACAGCCCTGAGAACGTAAATTGGTTACTTAATCGGCCCTAGCTAATCCATGGAGTGCAGAAGCCCAGCTGCATTATGGGAAACTGCTTCCGCACGTGGGGTGGTCATATCCAACAGAGCCCCAGGGTTCTTGAGGCAGCTGCTAACTGAGGTTCAAGGCCTTCCGGAACCTCTCACCCACTTTAGGCTCTCGATGCCTCATGGGTAGGGCTCTTCAGAGCATGAGAAGACGCTGGATCTTTTGTTAAAGATGCAGTCGTGATGTAGAATGAGAATTTAAAATGTTCGGGTCTTTGAGCTTCGTTTCATTCACAACTGGACTTTTTGACTCGCAGCGGCATGCTGAGAGTATCCAGGAAGATATGGAAAAACAATAAGTCCTACTACCTGCTATATTCCGACTACACACAGTCTGCTTGTCACTTAAAAGACTATATACATGTGAAACATATTGGAACATGACTTTATCAGCTCTTTCCAGATCATTCTGTTTGACAAACGCAGTGCTGCCAACTTTGGTTCACTGAGTTGAGGTGACTGCTGTGTGGTAGGAAAGAATGGTGAGAGATGTGTGGAGACCTGTGAGGTGTGATCCCGGTCCTCGAGGCACTCTCCGTCTGGAATGGAAGACACACACAGGTGATTCGTGCGTTCACTCACTGATTTCCACACACTGGCTTTGAAGGCCTCCTACCATCTCAGTACCACACTAGGGACTAATCCCTGGCTTCACAAAGTTTTCCTTCAAGCAGAGGGTGGAAGAACGTAGTATTCCTTTCCTAAGGCTGGGGTAAAAAGTAGCACAGACTTCGTGACTTAAAACAGCACGAATTGAACAGGAATGTCTTTCCAGCCTACCGCATATTCCAAATGAAAAGGTAACTGTCAAGTGCCTAACTTCCAAGTGCCCAGTCCCGTCACCAGGGACAGAGTGCTGGGAGTCAGTCAAGGGCTCGGAGAATCCAGAGCTCAGGACACACAAGGAGCCTCTTCTAGGTAGCATAGCGGAGGATTCTGCACATAGTGGGGGCCCAGTGGATACTCATTCCTGCCGCCATTTGCAAGTAGCACCACCTTTGCACCTGTCCAGAAGAATTCTATTTGTCCAGAGGATGTCATTTTTTAAATACAATAGGACTTATGTTTCAAATAAACATCATAGGTTTGAGATGTATGCTGAAGTAACTAAGCAAAATGTTTTAACATCTAGAGTATAAAAACTCCTAAGTTTATTTTCTTGACCTAATGCTGGAACTTTTACAAAATATGTTGTTTATTAAAATAATACTTTACACTTCTTCTGCCTTTTAGAATTTGCAAGGCGCTTTCACATTACTGTATTTATTTAATCTTTACAAAGAACCGGGGCACCTGGGTGGCTCAATGGGTTAAAGCCTCTGCCTTCGGCACAGGTCATGATCTCAGGGTCTTGGGATCGAGCCCCACCTCAGGGCTTTCTGCTCAGCAGGGAGCCTGCTTCCCCCTCTCTCTCTGCCTGCCTCTCTGCCTACTTGTGATTGAGCTCTCTCTCTGTCCAATAAATAAATAAAATCTTTAAAAAAAAAATCTTTAAAAGAACCCAGTGACTCTCCTGAATTTCCAGAGGAAACCAGGATCCATTTCTGTAGGTCAATGGCAAGAAGAGAAAAATGCATGAAGAAATACCTTCTAATGGACTGTTACCTTTTCTCTTTAATTTGTTTTAGAGAGAGAGAGTGTGTGTGTGTGCACCTGCACAAGCAGGGGGAGGGAGAGGGACAAACAGACTGTGCTCTGAGCATGGAGCCGGATGTGGGGCTCGATCTCACAACGCTGAGATCAGGACCTGAGCTGAAATCGAGTCAGACACTTAACCAGCTGAGCCACCCAGCAGCCCCTGCCTTTTCTCTTTAAAATGTATTTATTATTTGGTAAGGTTTCAGCCTCTAGCCCAAGGATTACACATATGACTGCCTGTCAGCGGACCACAAGAGGTATAAGTAGGCTCGGTGTAAGGTCACAGGGCATTGGATCCTGATGAACAGTCTACCTCAAGGCATTCCTATTGCGGTTCATAGTTACGACGTGTATTTCTATGACATGCATTTCTATGAATTAAGCTAAATATCCTATATCTTCACAACAAATTAAGGGCAGTAGGAATCAGAGATATCCCCCATTTGACAGATAAGAAAACTGAGACGCAGCCCATAGTAGAACTTCACCACCAGGCAGAATGTAGTTAAAAGCACAGGTTTTGAAGGCCGGCGGACTTGACATAGGAAGTCGTCTTGGCAGCTTGCTGAGCTTTGCGATGGTAGGGAGTCGCTTCCCCTTGCTGAGCCATAGTGTCCCCTTCTGCATAATGGGGATGAGGACGTCCACTTTGACAAGCTGTTTGAATATCAAGTGTGATCATCTGTGCAGATGTTTAGCCAAACATCGGACATACCACGAGCATTTGATAAATAATAGTTAAGTGGTGTTATTTATATAAAGGAGAATAGCCCCAGGCTCTTCTAAGGGCATGTTTTCTCCTATGGCTTACCAAGCCCTCAAATTTGAAGATTCAAATGCTTTATTGGAAATCCCTTCAGGATTCTGCAGTGGTGAAGCCCAAGCCTAAGAGGGCATTGCAGTCCTTTTTCTTTCTTTCTTTTCTTTTTTTTTTTTAAGTACCTGTGCAGCAGGTTGGTTTAATGATCAGAGGACAGAAATAAATTTGCACATGGGAGAGAAAATCATAGATTGTCAGAGCTAGAGGTGACCTTACTTTTCACATGAAGAAACAACCCCAGTTAAACTATCTATAGAAACAAATTATAAACATAATTATATATAATATAAATTTTATATATTCAATTTTCATATTTTATAGATATTCTCTTCTATATATCATATATATTTTTATATTATACATACCTAATGTTTATACACACACACACAGAGGTTTTTGGTGGTGGTTCATCTCTCTGTGGAGAGGGTCTAGAGCATGAAGACTTTTCTCTGGTAATGGATCTGCCTCAGTATTAGGGTATTATAGGGTGCATATGGGAGGGGAGGAGGAAGAAAGGGTGTCAGCAGTCTTGACAATTCCTCTTTTGGCCCTCATGTTCCATGCACTGTTCTCCTCCAACAAATCTGAATCCCGAGCCCTCCATGGGTCTGCCTGGCTGACGAGCCTCCTGGTCAGCTGAATCCTTTGCCCTCCTTTGTCACTGGACTATTTGCTGGGGGGACCTATCATCCAGGAGCTTTCAGACTTTCTTACATTTGCCTACACGTCTCATGTGCTGGCAGTTTATTGCTCATCCAGACCCCATTCTGTTATTCTTTGATTTTGATGAGATGACTAGAGGAAGAAAATATAGATATGCATGGTCCAACTAAATTCTTTCCATAGACAAGCTTCATTCAACTAATTAAATGAAGTTCAAAGTGGGTAGGGATGAAGGCAAAGCAGGAAGACCTCATGCATGGAGACTGTGAAGGTCAGTCAAGAGGTGATGAGAAGCTGAGGTAAGGGATGGGCTTTTGGAACGAACACAGAGAAAGGGATACATTTTGGTTATGTTTTCAAGGTTGAAGTGAAAAGATTTGATGATGTCTAGTTTCCACAACTGGATAGAAGATAACTCTTAAAAATAGGGAAGGCAAAAGGAAGAATAGATTCAAAGAGAAGATAATGAGTTCAGTTTGGCCCCTATGAGGTCATAATGGGCATTATAGAAAATGAATGTTTTCACATGAAAACTGAAGATGTCATAAAGAAAAGAAGGATGACAAGTAGGGAATGTAATTGGACAAATATTCACAATAGTTAACTTTTAACCCTTTGAACTGTGACTCAGTATGAATGTATGTAGATGTGTACACACACACACAACCAAATACAAGACTCAGAAAGAGCATACCTTTAAATTTGATACACTACGAGATTTTCTGTTACTCACTTTAAATATAATTCTGGTCATAGCCCACTAAATTGATTTAATGACTTACCAATATATCATGAAAAATATCGGCCCACAAGGTATGGCTGACTGAAGACCTTTAGAGACAAGAATGCAAATCATGAATACAGTACCCATAGCCATCAATCAAGATTTTGCTTTGGGGATTAGACCGTGTTCAGGAGAACACATGAGTGTTCAGGGATACTAACTGAAGAAAGAAGCTATCTAAAAAGAGGCTGAGATTTAACACTATCAATAAGGAAAAAATAATTGCAAGTGGAACAAGGAAACGAATGCGTGGAAAAAACAAATTCTTTTGTTTTTAAGGATCCTAAGGAACCTATTGGATTTGAGCAAAACTGAAATGAATCCTCATGCAAACATAGGCATGGCAAGAAATCGAACTTGCACTTGGAGTCAAGGAGGCTTTTTTGTTTGAAATAGGGCTACCACTCAACATCTCCTCAATGAAGTCAACCCTTAAAACACTGCTATAAAGTATGGATTGTACATTTAGTCCCTCCCTGTGTAGTTACTATATGTCCACGAAGGACCTCGACACAGTTTCTGGGTAAATATGAGAACCAAGGCCTCTGTTTCACTTCCTACTTTATCCACATTTTGTTTGCCACTCATTTACTGAACACCTGCTACATGCAAGACCGTAGGAAAATATGGCTGTAAATAAGACAACTCCTGGCCTCCAGGCTCTCCTAATCTTGCTAGGAAGAAAGAAACACAAAGGACTCTGGGAGCAGGCTAACTGTGGTAGGTATGCCACCAACCACACCAAAGACAGTAGGAGGTCAGGAGAAAGAAAATTGTTTCAACTCAGGAGGCATTGCCTCCTTTCTTCCTTTTGTTCTTTGCTCAAACATTGCTCCTTCAGAGGCACATTCCCTGACCATTCTAGCTTAAAGCGTCATGCACTACCTGCCCAGTAACTTTGTCCCATTAGCCTGTTTTATATTCTCCATGGCAAGTCATATTATTGAAAATTATCTTTATTATTTGTTTTTGTAGCCATACATTTAGAAAGATTTGCCTGAGGTGCCAGGAGACAATGGATAAAATATTCCAAGTGAGGTTCCAGCTCTAAGTGTCTAAGTAAAAAACAGCAAAGGAAATAAGTAAAAACCAGGTGCATCACCCTCACATCCTCACCAGCATTGAGGACATGAAATTGTCAGGCAATCACAAGGTTGGAACAAGATTTGCACAGAGGGAATTTCTTAGCTGAGAATTGAGTCCCTGTCCCTCCATGGAAGGAGTCAGAGGTTCCTGCCCATATGTGGGTTCTAGTGAGCACTACCTCAAGTGCATATCTGGGCGAGATGAATATGTCACTGTTACCTGCCAGGGCATCACAAGCCACCTCAAAACTTAGTGACTAAAAACAAGCTATTGCCGTATTTTATGATTCTGTGGACCAGAAATTTAAACAGGGCACATAGCAGACAGAAGGTTCATGTTTGCTAGGCAATGATGTCTGATGTCTCAGTTGGGATAACCTGGTTGGGATGCTACCCAGGAAATGGATGAATGGTTGGGAGCTACCCAGGAAACTGTGTCTGTCTGTCTGTCTCTTTCTCTCCCTCTCCCCACCCCCCACCTCCACCCTGGGATGGACTAGCATAGGCTTTCCCTCATTTTCTTTTATAAGAGAACAAGAAGTCAATGCAAGAACTTGTAACTTTCCTACATAGCTTCGTAGTTAACAAACTGCCTTCACCTATGCAGTCCTGTGTGGTCAGCATACCAGCAAGGGGGAATTTATCTCATTCACAAATGAGGATGTTGAAGCTCCATGAATGGAAGAAACTAGCATCAAGGCAGGTGCTAGAGCCTAGACTTGAACCAGTTCTTTTGTGTGCGTTCCCAGTGTTCCCCCCATGTCTGCTCACCCCCCATGCGTGCATGCCTTCCACACCCCTCTGGTCACACCCGCTGAAGTCCCACACGGTCACACCCCATGAGTGAGCAGAAAGCAGCAACACATGGCTTGTTCAGGGAAGTGGAGCTCCCCGCTCCCGCGGGAGACGACAGCAAGTGCTGACCTTGAGAAAATGATGGCTCCAGCTAGAGGAAAAGGTATCGGCATTCAGAGGGAATCGGGAATGAGGAGCGCAGTAACCATCAGGTTTAATACTGTGCACACTCTTCTGATGAATATGCAAATCTGGCTGGTACCAGAAGCTGGAGGTGGATAACATTTTACTAAATAGCAGTGTTAAACCACTTTGAAGGGGTGTGTCAGGAGCATGGTAATGAAATTAATCCTCTTCACCTGTGAATTATCTATCAGGGGCTTTGGGTTTCATCCAAAAATGTCTGACTCGAGTTTACTCTGCTGAGAGCCCCTTGTGTAAACTTGATCTTAATGGAGAATGAAGCTTCAGAAGCCAACACAAGATAGAAAGTGGCGAAAGGCACTGTAAACTCTCAATCTGTATTACTAGAGGGTAAAGGCAATTCAGGTACGCCTGCCCATCCAGGATGACTGCACTTGGGCATCTCACAGGCTGGTAGGGACCGCTCGATGGGGTTATCAAATGGGAAGACGAGTCATTGTGAAGATGGAGTGATTAGATCAGAGCTCTTGCACCATCTGGCAGGAAGCTCTATACAGAAGGGACTGAGTTCAGGGGCATCTGGGTGGCTCAGTGGGTTAAAGCCTCTGCCTTCGGCTCAGGTCATGATCCCAGGGTCCTGGGATCGAGCCCCACATCGGGCTCTCTGCTCAGCGGGGAGCCTGCTTCTCCCTCTCTCTCTGCCTGCCTCTGCCTGTTTGTGATCTCTCTCTCTGTGTCAAATAAATAAATAAAATCTTAAAAAAAAAAAAAAAAAGAAGGGACTGAGTTCAGGTGTTGGAGGGAGAGTTCAGTCTCTCCAATGGCAGATGAGAATGAAGGCTGCCTCTCTACACAGAATTCCAGAGCAGATCTCTAAGTATGAATCAAAACGATCGCTTATAGGCACTTGTGCCAAGTACTGGGATCCAGAAACAAATAAGTCACAAAGTTCAAGGCACTCATCTATTTACTCCCATCGGCCGTGGACACTCATTATTTGGGGCCACCCAGAACTCACACTCCTTTCTTTTGGAAATAGCATCCCAAATTGCCTTTAAGAGTCGTTTTTTCCACTTAGGAGCGGTCGTCAGAAGGACTGACCATCAAGGGGCTCTGCCTCTCTAGCCAACCAGTCTGTGTCACAACATTTAATTCTGGAATGGTGTGTAGCAATGGCAGGAAGGGAGTTGGAGCGGAGTCCCCTGGCTGTGATCTACCCATTGTTGCTTCTCAGATCAGATCACTCCATAGTCCCTAGTTTCCATCCATCCATGACTCTGGTCCTCCGGCCTCATTGCCAAAGTTTTAATTACCTGGTATCCTCCCAATCAATGTATGTTTCCATTTAGATTAGCTAAAATCCATTTCTGTCGCTTGCAACCAAGCAATCCTAACGGACACATGCTCGTTCATTCAGTAGCTGTCCTTCAGTACCTTGTTGCAGAGATCAACTAAAGAGATGACAAGGGCTCTGTCCTCAGAGAACTTACCACCCGGGGTAGGGGGGCAGGGGGAACGCTGAGTCAGTGACTCACTAGCTACTCTAGGATCTCAGCTGAAATCAGGACAAGAAGACAGGAGGATTATAGAAATTGTAACAAGGAAATTGAGTTTTCCTGAGGGGTATGAGAAGGCCTCAAATTCTGGCATCTATCCGTACTTCCAAAGGGTGACTATGGGTAGGACAGACATATAAATAAGGGAAGGGCCTCAGCAGGTGAAGTCACAGACAAAAAAAGCTAGGAAGTATTACTGGAACATAGGAGATTTGTGGAAGAGAAGATGGAAAATAATATTTATACTGTATTCAACGTTTGGTAGAAATAGTATTCTTGATTCTGGTTTTCTAATGCAGTGAATTTGGAGTCCCAAAATGTCAAAGGAGGACTTGCCTAAAGTCACACAGCTAAAGAGCTGTAGAGACTTACTCCTACTCATGTCTCCTGTTCAGAGCATTTCTGTGAGGATCACATAGAATCAAAATTGTTCTCATGTCTCTTTGTCTCAGCTGGGTCACTCCTCATGGTGAAAGATGGCATATGGTCTGTCTCTTTGTCAGTCCCCGTAGTGAAAGATGGCATATGGTCTGTTTTCAATCCCTAGAAATTAGCACTGGGTACACAAAAGGAATCCAGTGTGTTTGTTGAGTGACTACGCAAACAAATAGTTATCAATAACAAAAACAACAGCCCACATTTGGAGAGCATTTAGGAGGTTACTTGATTTAATAGGGAGCCTCGATTGTATAAGCTGCACATAGAAGGAACAATCTTTATTTCCTAGCATTCCTACTTTGAATAGCAAAGTGATCTCCCATTATTATTATCCCCATTTTTCAGATAAAGAAACTGCAACTCAGAAAATGGAGAGATTGCCCTGGTTAAATGCTGGGGACCTGGGAAGGCAGTGTGTGGATTTCAGTGGGCTCCCTCAGGAAGTGGGGAGACCCTGTAGGTGGATGAACTAATGGGCTCCCCATTGAAATAGAAGGCGTTAATTTGTATGCAGTATTTTCTCTCTAGCAGCAGTAGAGGTTGGAAGAATTCAGTCTCTGTGCAGAGAAAGAGAAACATAAAAAATAGCACAAGTAACAGGGCATCATTAAAAAAAACAACAACTCCCCTTTTAATTAAAATTAAATGTCCACTGTAAAGGGGGGAAGTGGTGAGCAACAAATACCGACAGCTTTGTTTAATCACCTGTGATGAATTATAATTAGGATTTGAAAATTATTGAACTTTTTTCCCCTTGTTCACCTTGGAGCTCTGAAGGTGAATTTCAAAGAGTGCAGGAGGAATGAATATTAAAAAGTTTGTTTTATACTTGAGCACCAGAGCTCCCATCTCATTTTTCCATTAAAGCTCAACTTTTGAAATTTTTCTCCGCTTTGCAATAATTACATCTTCAGCCTGACAACTCATTACATGACAATGCTTATGCTAATGCATTCTATAGGCACAAGGAAAGGAAAGCTCTGGCTTTTCAGTGATGAGGATTTAGAGGTGGCTTTCTCTCTGCGGTTCAAAGAGACCCTGCCTAAACCCATCCCCACCCCTGCTCTCAGCACCTGGCATTGACGAGCCTGGCTTTTACTGTTTCCTGACAGATAAGCAGCATTGGCTGTCACACCCTTGCTCCACCTGGTAGCTGGTTTATTTATTTTATTTATTTCATTTTTTTTAAGTCATGCTTTGTTCTAGAAAGACTGGAAATGAAGTTATTTGTGCAACATATTCAGCCTCAACAATGGGACAAACTCATTCGTCTTGCTCACCCTACAGTGGTAACATTCTATATTTTTTTTTTCAATACTCTCATTGTTATTCTGATCAATTCAACCTACAACTATTATTGACTTCCCACTCGGTGCCAGGCCCCTGCACAGGGTGAGAGAGAGAGAGAGAGAGAGAGAGAGAGAGAGAGAGAGGGTGGTGCACAGGCTTCTCGGATACAGCTCCTGTGGGCACTGAGCTTCCATCCTTGCGGGGGATGCGGACATGGGGGAAGGGCAGACAGTCCCTTCCACTCCAGCCACAGAGTGTGCTTGCTGCCGGGCCACGCTGATTCCCCCCGGGCTCGGTGGTGCATGGGAAAGACTTCCCCAAAAAGCTATCAACTGTGAGACTTGATTAGAGGTGGAAGGATGAGCCTTAATGCCTCAGAGAGTGTGTACTGTTGGGGGTGAGGAGGGAGAGAATTGGCTAATAGCCCTGGCAAAGCGCTGGTCCAAAGTAAAGGCAGCGGAATTTGGGGAACTGGAAGTTACTCTGTGGGGCTGGAGAGTGGTATAGTGGGTCAGAAGGTGCTGTGATGGGCACTGAGGCTGGGGAGGAACACAGAGTGCAAGTTCCAAAGGGCAGCGCCTTCAGGCTAAGGACCTCACATTGTGGGTAGCTTCAGGGCTGTGTGCAGCCAGCCAGCGGAAGGTGTTCTTTTTCCCCCTAGGGAATGAGTGACCTTGCTTAAAACCCTTGAAATGCCCCCATCCCAGTTGACCACTTGCTAACCAGGTGTTCTACATATATTATCATACTGAATCATCACAGGAAGCCTGCCAGCTGTGTGTCTCCACCTCACCTCTTAGAACACTGAGGCTCAGCAGGGTTTTGTGATAGGCTCAAGCTCCTACGGCTGCCTGTCAGTGGCCGAACCCACTCACACCCAGGTCAGGGGAGCTGTGCGATTCGGAAGTCCGGGTCCTGCGCCTGTCTATTTCCTGCACTTCTGGAGAGGATGTCAAAGGGGTCACCAGCTTTCCAAGATGCCTTAGGGAACGGATCGGAGGGCAGGGTGTGTATCCCCATCTTGTGCTTTTGTAAGTTACTGCTCTAACAGTGTTGCAGGAGTGTTGCAGGAGCCCTACTGGGCATCAGGAAACTGCTTTCAGGCCCTGCCCCTGGCTCATGGGTCATTTCACTTCAGTCTCTGTTTTCTCAATTATAGAAAAATTTGTTAAACTCTGCCCTTAGAAAAAGAAGTAGTTCAAATCAAAGGGAAGAATCTCAGTGGAAGCTTCAGCTTTGGTAAGAGACAAAGGAGTTCAATGCAAGCAGCCATCACTCACTTGGAGCTGGTGTGAACGATGTGATCAGTCTTGGGGGCTGGATGGAATTTAGGAAGCCAGAGAGGTGAAGGGAAAAGGTGTCTGGAGAGATGTAGGAGAAAGGCTTAGAGTCGTATTAATATATAAGGGAGTTATAACTCAATGGATGGATGGATGGATGGATGGATGAGTTGAGAATCTTGACAGAAACCAGATGGCTGGTTTCGAGCATGTGGGTGGCTCAGTGGGTTAAGCCTCTGCCTTCGGCTCAGGTCATGATCTCAGGGTCCTGGGATCGAGCCCCGCATCGGGCTCTCTGCTCAGCGGGGAGCCTGCTTCTCCCTGCCTCTCTGCCTGCTTGTGATCTCTCTCTCTCTCTGTGTCAAATAAATAAATAAAATCTTTAAAAAAAAAAAAAAAGGAAAAGAAACCAGATGGCTAGATTCTGGACCCTGGAGGAGGAAACCATGAGTACTAAAAAAATCCTTTGGCAGAAGTTTTGTAGGAATCTGTGAGGCTCACCTAAGATCATATCAGCTCCTAAGGGCTGCTCAGCCCCTGGATAAAAAATTGCCTTTTTATAGTGTTGTGCAGTAATCATACTCCAGCTGGCCATATGCCCTGATTTCTTCCTCTGCTGCTCATTGGGGGTAGCCAAAAAAAGACATAGTCTCTCCGAAGCCTTTTTTGATTCCATGCCTAGGTAGGAAGTTGACTTCTGAGTTCCCACACCACACCCCTCTGTGCCCATTGATATCCATGTCTTTCCTGCCCACTAGACTATAACTCCTTGAGGCCAGAGGCCATATCATTTCATCTTTGTATCCCCACTATAGTGCCTGAGACAGAGTTTATAAATACAATATCTGACACTTCCTGAGTGTCTATGGAATACTGAGCAGGCTAGGGACTATGTTTCATTTAATCCTTGCAACACATCTGTGAGGTAGGTACTATTTTGTCTATTTTATAGATGAAGAAACTGAGGCTCAGAGAAGTTAAGTGATTTGCCAAAGGTCACACAGCAACAGAGTGATGGAGTCAGGGTTATTTGTGGTCTATGCACTGGCTGCATCATTTGGGAGCTTGTTAGAAAAGTAGATCCCTACCTCAGACCTACTGAATTTATCAAAATCTCCAGGTGACTCATGTGAACATTAAGTTTAAGATGCACTGATCTAGTAGAATGAAAAGAAATTGCTGAATGAACAAATCATCTGAGTTTGAATCCTGGCTTCACCACTTACTCTGTGGATGGGAAAAGTGACATCACAAAACGTGGTTTTCCTCATCTGTATTAAGAGAAGAAAATAAGAATCTACAAAATGGGTATCAGGGTACAATAAGATCATTCCTGCAAACCCTGCCCATTGTAAGGACCCGAAGATTTTAATATTATCATTAGCTATCCCCGTCTCTGAACCTGACTTCATTCATAAAATGTAGAAGGCAGGTATTAGACTGCAAGATTTCTGATTCTAACTTTGTAGTCTTGTAAATCCTGAGAACATTAGGGTGAAAATGCCATTAAGACCATAGAAATATGTTACTTTGTGCTCATTAGTTTTACCTCCCACACCCACTGTTGTATCAAACTGCAGACAAAGCATTTCTTTGCCATCTCCCTTTTTTTGGTGTGTTTCACAACCAGGGAGGGAATTTTCCCCTGGTTGACTCTTGCTATCCGTTTCACAGCTCTGACTCCTGCTCTCCATTTTTCTGCAAAAGATTTCAGAAAGAAGTGCATGTTGATTTGCTGTATGGCTTCTTGATTAGATGGCAGATTTGTAACTGGGGTGGATGTGACAATCAGGCAAGCTTTGATTAGACTTTCTGATATGTAAATCCAGGTGGATAAGATAAGTGGCTTTAGGCTGAGGCTGGCAACAAAGGTAGGAAGAAATCCCAGGTGACTGGAATTAAAGAACCGTCTGAGCAGCGAGTTGGTGCGAATGATGTGAATTTCAAAGAGCAGGGGATAAACACTCACTTTCAGATGGGCTAATTTATGCAGGAAGTCGTTTGAGAAGCCAATTCTCTCATCCCAGAGAGTTTATAGAAGCCAGCAAAAAATGGTTAAGCACTGGAATGTAAACACTGGTAATTGGTAATTAATGGGCACACCTACGAGGAAGGCATATGCCAAAATAAATTGATTGCTTGAGTCATTCATTGATTCATTAAACAGAATATGTGTTTTTTGAGCTCCTATTCCATCCAGGCACTATGCTAGGTGCTGGGGACTCAGAGATAGCAGAGTGAGAATCAGGGGCTGAGTGCAGCTTTAACATCAGTACTTAATACTGCTTTTTTCTTTCTTAATTCCTTCATCCTTTCACTTCCTGCTCTGGGTGGGACAAGGGGCAGGGCTAGGGGACACCTAGAAAGGAAGACAGAGCAAATCTCAGTCTTCCCAGGGCTCATATGCCCACACTGCTCTAACCTCAGTGCCTCAGACAGTGAGCACACAGTAGGCATGCAGTAGGCTCCCAAAAATTTCATCTATGAATAGGTGCATGAATAGAGGTAGTCATTAAACCAATAATTGCATGGGTAATTAATTACTAATTGTCCTAAGTGCTGAGGAAGAGAAGCATGGCACAGGGTACCCTGAGCAAACAAAACAAAGTGATTTAACCCTATCCGGGGACCCAGAGAAGCCATCCCCAAGGAGGTGATATTTAAAATGACACCTGAAGGTGAGCAGCAATTAGCTATGAGTGTGGGGACTGCTTCACCAGGTAGGTGAAGATAACACACTGAAGGCGCTAAGGGGAACTAGCTCTATACCACTGAAGCACTAATACAACTCAACACTAATACAACCCCAGATGTGCTTAAGTAAAGGGGATGGGAAAGGAGATGAAGTCAGAGGGTCAGAGCGTGGGGCGGGGGGGCAGATCATATCCAAGATTTAAGATCATGTTTAGGATTTTGGAATCAATGCTGAGCTTCCTAACAATAACTCAGTGTGGCGGGGTACCACAGTAGCTCCACACAGTGGCCTTTCAGAAAAACCTCTGCCTGGTGCCTTGGAATTATGCCCTGGGGACCCGTGCCTCCCAGCAATATCAGTGGCATCAGCCAAACAAAGGCAGGACTGGGAACCTGTGAAAGGACGATGAAAGTGGAAGTCTTGCACAGAAAACAGAAACAAAAACTGGCATTTGGAGTCAACAGAAACTGTATTTGAATCTCAGAACTGTCACTCATTCATTTTGCATGCGACCCTGGAGAAATCACAGATGCTTCTAAGTCTCCAAAGAAGAGAAGGGGAATTGAAATGATTCTCTGTGGGAAGGGCTTTGCGTAGTGCTTACCACATAGTAGGCGCTCACTTTACTTTCTATAGCTTTGTTCCAAATTGAGCTATTTGGGTGTCCTAAAGACATGGTGTTCCTTCCAAAATTATAGTTCTAAAATATTTGGTCAATACTTACGTGATAGAGGTGGGGAGAAACTGATTTTCTTTTTCTTTGAAGATTTATTAATTTATTTGAAAGAGAGCTCACAAGTGGGGCTAAGGGCCAGGGGAGCAAATCGACAAATAGAGTCCCCCTGAGCGCGGTGGAGCCTGACAGGAGGCTCGATCTCACCACCCATGAGATCAGCACCGGAGTCAAAACTAAGAGCCAGACACTCAACTGACTGAGCTACCCAGGTGCCCTGAAACTGATTTTTTTTCATCAACTAGTATTTTAAAAAAAACATATTAGACATACTTAGAATTGTGATTTTTCTGAAGCCCCGAACTTCCTGCATTTAAAATTCAGGTAAGAGAATGAACAAATCATTTCCCCCCCTGGGTAAATACTCAGTTTCATAATTTCAGCTGGCTTTTTGGCTGCTGACTTCAGACTCACTTGGCTGGCCTGGGGCCAGTGGGGAGGTTTATAGCTGCAGGGAGTAGTTTTCAGACACAAACGGCAATACTTGTCTATAGTTTTTTGTCTGCCTTTCATCTTCTGTAATCGAACCCCTTTTCCTTGACGGGAACACGACTGTGTAGTTGGTGATATGAACCCTTCCTATATATCGCGTGTCCGGCCTCATAATCCAGACTTGACTAGTCAGAGCACCGCTTTCCCCTTCCCAAAATGATTGGCTCAGACTTAGGCCAGTCAGAGCATTAGCTTGGACATCCGACGGAACCTTCGGAAAAGCAGTCATCTCTGCCCTCCAACGTTCCCAGTTGTAGAAACAACGTTAACTGAGAATGACTGGAGATTTCACATTTTTGCCACCACTTAGGACAAGCGAGCCTAGGAGAAAAACAGAGTATGCTGACAACTATTGCTTGAAATCCTGATGATGCAGTTTGGACCTTCCTGAAGTTAGCTGCTGTCCTGAACTTCTAGTCAAGCGTGCCAATCAGTATTTCTTTATCATGTAGGTTTTTATAGCTATATTAAAAAAAAAATTGCCATGCCATAGTCTCCACACTTATTGAAAGTGTACAATTTGATCAATTTTGACATGTGTACACCCGTGAAACCATCCCACAATCAAAATAATAAATATACACATGTGGTTCGTATACCCATGCTCGTGGGAGCATTACGAATGCATTAACAGAACACAGCACACGCATACAATGGAATACTACTCAGCCTTAAAAAGCAAGGAAATTCTGACACATGCTACATTGCACTAAGTGAAATAAGCCAGTGACAAAAAGACAAATATTTGCTGTATGATTCCATTCGGATAAGATACTTAGAGTAGTGAAATTCACAGGCACAGAAAGTGGAATGGTGGTTGCTAGGGGCTGAAGAGAGGGAGGGAGGGATGGGAAATTATTTCTTAACAGGTACGGAGTTTTAGTTCATAAAATGAAAAGAATTCTGGAGACAGATTGTGGTGATGGTTGCCCAGCAATGTGAATGTGCTTAAGGCAACGGAATTGTATGCTTAAAAATTGTTACAGTAGTTGCGCACCTGGGTGGCTCAGTTGGTTAAGGGGCTGCCTTCCATTCAGGTCATGATCCCGGGGTCCTAGGATCAAGCCCCACAGGCAGTCTGCTTCTCACTCTCCCTCTGCCCCTCCCCCTGTTTGTGCTTGCATGCGCTCTCTCTTTCTCTCTCTGTCAAATAAATATATAGAATCTTAAAAAAAAAAAATGTTACTACGCATATAGACTGAAATGTGTTCTTCCAGAATTCCTATATTGCAGCCCTATCCCCTGCTGTGATTGTATTCAGAAATTTGGACTTTAAGGAGGTAATTAAGATTAAATGAGATCATAAGTGGGACCGTAATCCAGTAGAACTGCTGTCCTTATAAGAAAGAGAAGAGACACCAAAGATATCTCACTATGCTTGCAAAGAGTAAAGGCCATAAGAGGACCCAGCAAAAAGGTCTCACCATAAGCTGACCATACTGGTACCTTGATCTTGAACTTAGGGCCTCCAGGGCTGTGAGACAATCAATTTCTGTTGTTTAAGCCACCCACTCTATGGTGTTTTGTTATGGCAGCTGGAGCTAATACAGCTGATACATTTTATGTTATGTGTTTTTTAATCATAATTTAAAAAAAAAATAGTTTGACTTAGTTTTCTGTTGTGTATGACCCAAAGATTCGTCACTAATATGGCAACCGATTTAAATTTTATCAGTCAGGTAAAATTCCTATGTGGTGTGTTGTGTTAATTGGCACAATATTTCCAGATTTTTCCAGTGAGGTTTTGCTTCTTTCCAGAGTTAGGTGCCCCAGGCAGTCAGTGCTCTGGCTGGCCTCTCCATCTGGATCTAAATTTCTTGAGGAGAAAAGTGATACCAGGCTGCTCCAGAAATAGCCCCAGTAGCTTTATTTGTTAAAATCCTGGGTGTTATGCCTCAAATTCACTCAGATTCCTATTCTCAGAGAAGTCTTCCCAGGAAGACATAGCCTAAGGCAGCCTTGAAAAATAAGTGCTCCGTCTCCTCAGAGCCTTCTATTCCATTTCCAGATGTTCATATTTGGAAATCTTCCCTTATCTGTCTCTTTAAGTGCCAGCGCTCAGGAAGGGCCCAGCCCCACTGACAGCCCAGAGGCTTTCTGCTAAAGGGATTTCACGGCATCAGGACTAACACCCCAGCCTATTAGGCTGCAGAAATCCTTTCAAGGCAAGTTGGGGCTTATTTGTAACTTATCTGAGAAAATCATCACAGAGTATATTTGTAGCAGGGATCCTTGAGCAAGAAGGTAACAGATGAAATAACTTATTACTTCTCTTCCTTTCCATGCTTCTTGGAAAAATGAAAGACTCCACTATACTTACTCATCAGAGCTTTTGCTCCAGACATTTCCCCAGAGTGTCTGATACTGCCAACATTTGCACACCTGTCTGAGGCGGGTGTGCACTGGCAGTGACAAAAAATAGATTCCACTTACTGAGCACATACTATGTACACCAGACACCATCTGATGGGGGGGTGATCTTAGCATGCCTTATAGGAACGCTGAGAAATAAGTTCTATCAACCTCATTTTACAGAGGAAGAAACAGAGGCTCAGAAGGTGTAAGTAACTCACTCGGACTCACCATGTCAGTTGGCAGAGGCTGGATTTGAACCCAGATCTATTTGCCTCCAAAAATACTTACTGTTCTCTCTAAGAAATGCTATCCCAATGCAGAATTTCAACTTCTGTCGATAACTTTGATGGGTATTCCTACACCTTCACGAATGTGGCAGGCCTGTTCACTCCCTGAATGTTGGTTGTCGCGATGAGCATGACGGAATATCCCCCATATCCTGGACATCTAACATGGATATCTAACCAGGTACTTCTCTTAAATTATCTCTAATTCTTATACCTCTCTGCAAGTAAGTATTATTTCCCTCGTTCGGCAGATAATGTGTCTGAGGCTCAGAGAAGGCGAAGGATTTACCCCAGGTTACACAGCCAACAAGAAACAGGTTGAATTCCAACCAGGTCCGCCATATTCCACAGCACTGGTTGCCTGTACTAGGACACACTGCCCCTTACCAAGAATCCATTCCACTCAAAGGACAGTGGAGTTTTCCCAGTGGGTACAGGCAAAAGCATCTAACATTTCTGATAGTCATTTACAAAGCAATCTCACCGTCACCTGGCTATCCTTCAGCAGCACTTAGGAATTTAACTTAAAAAATAAGTCATGTCTTACAGTGGGAAAGAGAGGTGAATAGGTGGATCACAGAGTGTTTGGGGGCCAGTGAAACTACTTTGTGTAATACTGTGATGATGGACACATGGACACATCTTAATAAAGCCCAGACTCATAGGATGCACAGCACCTAGAGAGAACATTGGTATGAACAGTGGGTTTGGGGAGATGATGATGTGTCTATAGAGGGGAGATGATGCTTCATTAGGTGTAACAGATTACCACTCCGAGGCGGAATGTGGATAATGAGTGAATATGCATGTTGTGGGGGTGCAGAATGTGTATGTGGGACTGTGGGAAATCTCTGTACCTTTCTCTCAATTTTTCTCAATTTAAATGTGAAACTATCCCCCCCCCCCAAAAAAAAAGTCATAAGAAAGCAAGACAGACTGGGGCACCTGGGTGGCTCAGTGGGTTAAAGCCTCTGCCTTCGGCTCAGGTCATGATCTCAGGGTCCTGGGATCGAGCCCCACATCGGGCTCTCTGCTCAGCAGGGAGCCTGCTTCCCCCTCTCCCTCTGCCTGCCTCTCTGCCTACTTGTGATCTCTCTCTCTGTGTCAAATAAATAAATAAAATCTTAAAAAAAAAAAAAAGAAAGAAAGAAAGAAAGAAAGACTGACAGTCAGACATGGACCCTGTCTTAAAAGAATCCAATCACTAGTCTACCACCATATTTATGTAATGGAAAAGTGAGATTAGAAAGCAGGATACAGGATGAGAGTATGTATACTTTAGGACGAAGAGATTCTTTTGTCTGTTTGTACTGTTGGATTTTAGGGTAATAGCCATAATATTCTAGACCTAGAATTCCTGGGTCAGAGGATAAGAATATTTTTATGGGGTGTGTATGTGTTATGCACTAAACTAAGTCTCCATCCCCAAATACGGCCACATTGAAGGGTAGGGCTTGGACATATGAATATTTGGGGATGGGGCTTTTAAAGGGGTGGTGAGTACGGTTAAACGAGGCAACAGGGTGGACCCCTAATCTAGTAAGACTGTTAAGACTTACAAGAAGAGGAGGAGACATCAGAGAAGTGGGTGCACCGAGGAAGGATGATGTGAAAGATCAGAGAGAAGGCAGTCAGCCTCTGGGGAAAACGACCCTGTGGGCACCTTGATCGTGGACTTCCAGCCTCCGGAACTATGAGAAAATACATTTGTGTTGTTTCAGCCTCCAGTCTGTTGAACTTTGTTATCAGAGCCCTAGCAAACTAATGCAGCTTATAGAGGTTTGTTGGTTGGTTGGTTGGTTTTCCTCTAAACTGTTTTCCATAAATTTGGGCCAATTAATACTCTTTCAGAAGGACTTAAAGAAATCCACTGATCTCACTGTAACCTCACAACTTGTTAACTATTTGGCCTTTAAAATGTGTTATTTTAATTTACATGATTTCCCTCCCACTGAGGGGGAAATGTTTTCATCCTTGAAGTTGAATTGGCTGCTTTTATTTCTTCTGTCCAGTCTTCTGTTCATTTTTATATCGGAGACTGGCTTTTCCTCATTTGTAGAATATCTTTATATTTTATATTTCTAAGATAGCCTTTAGCTCTTAAAAATATAATCAAATATGTCTTTATCTTTCAGATATATTGTAGATCCTTTCACCAGGTTATTATAGTTGACCCTTGAACAATAGGTTTAAACTGTACCGGCCCATCTAATTACCTGTGGATTTTTTACAGTACTATAAATGTATTTTCTCTTCTGTGTGGGTTTTTTTTTTTTTTTTTAAGATTTTATTTATTTATTTGCGAGACAGAGAAAGTGAGAGAGAGCATGAGAGGAGAGAAGGTTAGAGGAAGAAGCAGACTCCCCGTGGAGCTGGGAGCCAGATATGGGACTCAATCCCGGAACTCAAGTATCATGACCTGAGCCGAAGGCAGTTGCTCAACCAACTGAGCCACCCAGGCACCCCTCTTCTGTGTGGTTTTTAAAATAACTTTTTATTTTCTCTCACTTACTTTATTGTGGGAATACAGTATGTAATACATATCACAGGTAAAATATGTGTTAATCGACTATGTTATGGATAAAGCTTCTGATCAATAGTAGGCTATGAGTAGTGAAGTTTTTGGATAGTCAGAGTTACTCACGAATTTGCAACTAGACAGGGAGTTGAAGTTTCTAACCACTGATTGTTGAAGGGTCAAATGTATTTGCCTTTTGATTTAGTTTAAAGTATGACTTAGTAAATCTAGTCATTTCTTCTTGCCTGGTTTCTCTTTTTGGAATTAACAGTGCCTTCCAATGTCTTGCCTGCCTCAACACTGTAGAAATATAGAAATACTCACATGTGTTTTTATCTAGTTCTTTTTGTTCTGGAATCTATTTCAGGATCACATTAGTGATCTCCCTGCAGTCAATGATGAGCCAGTTGTCTCAATATTTTTATTTAATAATACAGCCTTTTCCCCAGTTTTAAAATGCCCTCTCAAATATGTGCTAAAATATTACAATATGCTTGGATCTATTTTTGGCCTTTCAGTTCTGTTCCATTGGTCTATTTTGCTTAAATTACTTGTGAGCTATTGGTTTTGCTCCTATACAGTATGTATTGGTTCCAAATGCTACATAAACAATAAAACAAGCCCCTAAATTTCTATATTTACAAAGATTCAAATGATTTTATTTGCTCTGTGTCTCTTTCCCTAATGTAAGCAGATAAGGAGAGCGCTCACTCGCTCACATTTGCCTTGATGTACTCTAATGATGATAAGACTTTAACCTTCTTTGTATTCAGGATTATAATTCTCTGGTATTTACTGGAATGTCATTAATCATTTTAATCACAATAAACTCATTTGATAGTAATGCAAATGTCCTAAGAATTTAGATAGCACTTCCATTTTAATTCACCAATAATTAACTTTACCATTATTTTATAGTGTTATCTGTGCTGGTAATAGAACCTTGCAGATGAACTTTAAGGAAACATCATTCCTTTGAGGGGAGGAGCATGGGGAGAAGCAGCAGAACAGAATACAGATGTTTCTTAGTGGTCTTAATGCAGCTGGGGGAAGCACTTTCCATTTTTAAGTTGAAGCTGCCCACAGATGGAGGAAGAAAAATGACCTGAACGCTTCCCATGTGTGTGGCCAATCTTACCCCTTCTCCAGTAAATCATTCAACAACAAAAGCCCTTCACACAACTTGGTAAACGTTTAATGCAAATGTGCAAAGGGAGCTGGAGGAGGAACTTTAGAATGGGGGAGATCAGAACAACAGAGTGGGCCCCGCAAGCCATGGGGGTAGTGAAGAAGGGAATGACTGGTGATCTTGCCGAGGCCCTAGGGCCCAAAACTCCCAGCTGGGGAATGGAAGGGTACTTAACAATGACTTTGTATAACTATAAGCCAACTCCTGCTATGTCTGATGTCTGAATTCACAGCCCTTAGTATTTTTTATTATATGGGAATTTCAGGCAATTATTTTGTGTGCTCTAAGCCCCAGTTTACCTCAACCATGATATGGAAATGATCATGTATCTCTTAGATGACCAAAGAATTAGAGTAAATTATTCTATTTTATATTTTTTATTTTATTTTACTTTATTTTGACTATTTTAAACTAGCCAGCACAGTGGCTGAAACAAAGTAAACTCTAAAAATCATATCTACATCACTGAGATTATTATCATGGTGCAATAAGGGACTCATGCCAGAATGGAGGAGGTAGGGGAATTAAGCAGTAAAGATAGGCATTGGAGGCTCAACTCTCCCTTTTATTAGTTGTATGACCTGGAAAAAAAAAATTATACAATCTTTCTGGGCTAGTCTCCTGATATGGAAAATGGAGACTAGTAATCCCACAGCAATCTGTGTCTCAGAGTTTTTGTGAGAATAAATTACCTAATGCTTGGGAAAGAGCTTTGAAAACCCTCTAGATATTATTTGCCTTTCAAATGTGAGGTATTATTATCCCTTAGAGACCTCTTAGCAAACCCTGAAACCCTGTAGATGTTGCTAGCCCTGACTCTGAAATTATCTGATCGAAGAATGCTCATGGTCCTGGCTAAGGACAAGGAATCGCTGGAGGAAGTTAATGTGAGTAAGATTTTAACTCATTCGGGAAGAACTTCCTAACAATTTGGGATGCATGATAGAATTCATTTGGGAAAAATTTTCAACTAGCCTGAGCTACCTCATGAGATATTGAGTTCTCTCCATCATTGTCATGGTCTCATAGAAAGAGGAGAGGTGGCCATAGAGTAGGTGCTGGCGTTGGTGAGGGAGGAAGTCACTTAACAAGCATTTAATATTTTGTCCCCTGAGCTCCCCACAGGCCAGACTCTCTGGTAGACATCAAAGATGAAAAAGATTTGATCTCAGAATCTGTTAGGATCCTTGGTGGTAAGCAACAGAAATAGTTCTTAAAACACACACGCATGTACAAAAGGAGAGTATGGTGGTGATTGCAGAGTTGAGGAAGAATTGAACATCCAGAGTTGGGGGGGAAGCAAGGACAGGTGGGTGGCTCACAGAAACAGGAACAAATAGATTCTGCTGAAAGAATGACTTGGTTCAACCTGTCTTAATATTCTGTTACAACCTGTCGCTTCCCTTAAGATTCAAATTTCCTGGAGAAACAATCTGGCCTAATTGTACTTGCCTACCAGAGGGGGGAATGTGTGTGATGGAAATCTTTCTAGGACCACATGGAGTAGGGTGCTGGCATATTTCTATCCAGGAGAAGTCAGTTCCGTGACCAATATAATGGGTCGGGGATCCTGGAAGAAAGGTGTATATGACATTCCTGGCCTCGAGAGTCACAGCACGGTGGGGGACAAAGACACAGCATCTGTGCACAGCTGCAAGACCACAGTGGAGAGCACTAACTCACGCAGACCTGGGGCTTCAGGAGGGAGAGGGGTGAAGCTGAATGGCACTTTCAGAGAAGAGGAGGAAGTAGTTAGATGAAGGTGCTGGTGGGAAGAGGAGACGTTCTAAGTCTCCTTCTGATTCTAGGGTCCTTGATTCTGAGCTCCAAACCCCTGGAACTCAGTGGCCCCTCTGTGCTTTGTGATGCATGCCATGTCCTTGCTTTTGCTTTGTTTCCCCAACTAGATCATAAATTCCCTAAAGGCAGAGGCCTATCTTACACTCTTTGGGTCAGCCTTCCTGACGTTAGGATGTATGGTTGTGGGGCTGAATTCATATCATTTCAGAGCCCTGGAAGGAATCCCGCCCTCCTCATTGCACAGTGGAAGATGTAAGAGTCCAGATGGCCCATGTAACCTGCCCACGGCCCCACAGCTGGTTCACAAATGGAACTGGAGGGACATGCTGGAAAGCTCTTAGAAGGTTTTATGACCCTTTCCTGCTCATTTTAAAATAAGTGTTGGTTGTACATACTTGACTGGATTATAGAATTACCCGTACCGTATTATATATTCATGTAATCATCATACTTTTATCCGGTTGTAAAAGGTAATATTCCCTGACTGGGCTTAGCACGATGCTGTACGTGGAGGGCGGGGAAAGATGTTGATTATCGAGTCCCAGGACTGTAGAAGTAGAATGGATCTTAGAAGATTAAATGCCTAAAGGGGCTTGAAAGAGAGCACAGATGTATGAATTGGATGCCTTCACTGTCCACAGCCAAGGGGAGTGACGCAACCTGTGAGGAACCCAACAGTATGTGCTCTATTTGAGGGAAGAACACTCTAGTCAACTTGGGCTGATTATTGTGCTGTAAAAGAGTTCCATGTTGCCAGTGCCTCTAAATTTTCAAGAGAAGGTGCAAATCTAGATTTAGGGGTGCCTGGGTGTTAAGCATCTGCCTTTGGCTCAGGTCATGATCCGAGGGTTTTGGGATCATGCCCCACATTAGGCTCCCTGCTCAGCAGGGAATCTGCTTCTCTCTGCCTCTGCCCTTCCCACCTGCTCAAGCCCACCCCGCCCCCCGCCAAATAAATAAATAAATAAATAAATAAATAGGTTTTTTTAAAAATCTAGATTTAAATATAGAATCTTGTAACTTTTTTTAATGTTGATGAAAAACTAAAAATAATTTTAAATACAGTCCAAATTAAATAGAATTTAAATTAAATTTAAATTTTATTTTATTTATTAAATTTATTAAAATTAATTTATTAAAATTAAAATTAATTTAAAAATTAAAATTTATTAAAATTAAATTAAAATTTAAAAAAATTAAATTTAAAATAAATTTCAAATACAGTCCAATTTATGTTGTCTCTGTTTCTTCTTACTTGTCTGCCACTAAGCCATGGGTCCTAATGGAGGAAGTTTTGATGTACAGGAAGTTCCTTCCAGTCAGGAAAAGAAAAGAGAAACTTGGGCCTTTTGTCCTGGAAGAGCATAGAAAGAAAGTGGAGGAAATCAGATAGGAGGATTCTTATTTTTTTTTTAAGAATTTTATTTATTTATTTGAGAAAGTGAGAGAGAACACAAGCAGGAGGAGTGGCAGAGGAAGAGGGAAAAGCAGGCTCCCTGTTGAGCAGGGAGCCCAATGCAGGGCTTAATCCTACAACCCTGAGATCAGGCCCTGAGCCAAAGGTAGACATCCAACCAAGTGAGCCACCCAGGCACCCCAAGGAGGATTCTCATTAATCCCTCATCTCTACCTCCTGCTGTGTAGCCATATCTTGACAAGGAGTGGAGTATGGAGGTATGGAGATATCCAGGCAGGTATTAGGGGACCAGAAGCACAAGAGGCCAGAGCCCACTCTTCTGGGCATTGCCTGGGAGAGACTACAAGGCTCTAAAGAAGGTTCTGCATTTAGCTTGGCACCATGTCCCATAGGAGAGCATATTACAAATGTGCATAGGGGCATCTACAATAGGAGGTCAGAGTAATAGTCCTGCTTCCCCTGTGCCAGTCCATACTAAGGACCATGTCTAAGGACCATGTGAAAGACCAAAGATTTCGGGGCACCTGGGTGGCTCAGTGGGTTAAAGCCTCTGCCTTCGTCTTGGGTCATGATCCCAGGGTCCTGGGATTGAGTCCCACATCCGGCTTTCCACTCAGTGGAGAGCCTGCTTTCCCCCTTCTCTGTCCACCTCTCTGCCTGCTTGTGATCTCTCTGTCCAATGGATAAAATCTTTAAAAAAAAAAAAAAAGACCAAAGATTTCAGCTGTAGAAGCAGAATAATATTCCAAAGAACCAGAGAGACCTGCTACATCTAGCAGACACTATATGGGATCCAGAGGCATAGCCAACCCTGAAGTTCTGCAACAGATCTAGAGAAAAACAAGCTTTTTTTTTTTTTTTACCCTTGACCATGAGCATTTACAGAGAAGAGCCAAGATGTGCAAGACTCTTCATTCCAGAAGAGATGGAAGTAGGCTTAACTGACAAGATTCAGTTTTTTACCATTATCCCACAGGGCTGGAATTTCATGAGGGCATTTGGAAGAATTTTAGGAAGTATAAGGTTCACATCTTTCTAGTATGTTTGATTTGGATGATGCATAGGGAAATCCAAACACAAATGCCAGACTGTATGTGGCCCATGGGTTACTTGTTTGCCAATGTGAATCTAATCCAATCCCATAATTTAATATAAGAAGAAACTGAGGCCCAGAAGAAGAAAGTGGGTCAGGTCACAGAATGAGTTTGCATTTGTATCCTTTAGAATGTTAGCTGTTGGTAACCAGTGACTTGGATAGACGTAGTTGAAAACATTGTGGTTTATTATGTCACTAAACTAGAATTATAGGGTAGGCAATTCCAAGTTCTGTTCACTCAACAGTTTAATAATTTGAGGACTCTGAATTTACTTTTCTAGTCCTCTTGATTTTCCCCCTCATGGTCCCAAGGAGGCTGCCCAGCTTCAGACATCACATCCTCATACACCAGCATTCAGAGGCAGGAAAGTAAAGGGGTTTTCATCAGAAAGGAACATTTTTTCTTGAAACCCCCTTTTATTTCATGGCTAAGGTTGGGTCGCGGGCACACTGCTAAACCAGTCACCTGCAAAAGGAAATAAGGCTACTGTGGTTGGCTTTGACCCATCATGATTCACCCTCAGAGGCTGAGCCCACCTTACCTGAGCAAATTACCACCAGTTATCTAAACAAAGTCATAGTCTTGTCAGTAAAGAAATCAGGGGGTTAGCCTAGCCATTGATGTGGCATGTGCTCCTGAGATGAAGCTAATGCAGGGTCCAGGTCTCCTGCCCTTGCCAGACCCCTCCACCCAGTGCCCACAAGGAGAGGGCCCCTGACTACGGAAATGATATTTTCGGGGTTCTCAGAAACTTGGCAAAGGGGGCAGAACATATTTTAAAAGTCTTCCTAAATGAGTCATTTGTCCGATTTTCAAAGAAAAGCCCCACCAGTAAATTAAAGGAAAACGTTTCTATTTTCCTCGGGGAATGTGTCTATTACATATCATGCTTTCCTCTTTAATTTGATTGAATATAATCAATTGAATATAAATATGTAATATATAATATATAATGTGCTATATTAAATATAACAAATATTTAATACAAATTTAATATGGATCGGTTTCACTCAAATCTTACCACAGTTCTCTGACGTTAGTATCACCATCTTTACTTTCCAGATGATGAAACTGAGAACTAGAGAGGTTTAGTATTTTGCCCACATTCACTTAACTCAAAAGTAGTCGCCTCAGTGTTCAGGGGGATGTAGCTACCAGACTGAAGCGAAGCGCTGTCCCATAGAGTTTCCATTGTATTCAAATCCTTTCACAGATTTGGGGCACTCGGATATCCAGCACAGCCCACTCCTTCGAAGCTCATAGTGTGTAAAAAAAAAAAAATATTTAGGTCGTTCATTTTATTTTTTGTTCCCCCAGAGTTTTCTCTGAAGTGTTACACTAAAAATATGTCATTCTATTAATGTCTTTTTTATTCCCTTTCCCAAACCTCCAAAGCCTTAAAAGGTTTTACCTTTGCCAAGTACAGAAATTGCCTTGATTTCTTAAAGTGACAAAAATATGCCTGGGTGTTGAACAAGACGTCCCAGCAACTTCACAGGTAAAACTATCAGGTAGCTGAGTCTCACGCATCTCTGCACAGGAGGCCCAGTGAGGGCCTGTGGACTGGTAGACATCTGTCTTGCTCTGCCTGGCTCAGAATCTTTTCTTCAGTCATGACCCAGTGTGGCAGGGTCAGGAAATGGAAAGCACCCTGCTCTGACCTCAAGTCAGGCAGCCCTGCATTCTGATGCCAGCTCCTGGGGTGATGGCTGAGTGACCCTGGGCAAGGATCTTCAGGTCTCTGAACCTAAATTAACCCGCGTGTACAGTTGGCAGGAGAACTGCATCATGGGATTGTTATGCAGATGAGCTGAGCTGGTGAAAGGGCACCGGAGCCCTGCTGGGTGTGTAGCTGAGGGGAGGGGCTGGTAGCTGTGCTTATTATCATTGGTCAGGGTTCCATGGCTGACTCCCTACATGGTCTGAGCATCTTCTCAAGCCAATACCCTTCCCTGCTAGATAAGACAAATCAGAGGTGAAAGGAGGAGAGAGGACTTGACCCTGTCAGGTAAAGACCAACAAGAAAGCCCAAGAGGGGAAAGGATCCTAGCTTCAAATGTTGGAACAGTTGGCATGGTGAGGAAGAAGGGTAAGCCTTCATTTATAAAGCCAAGGAGCAGAAGCTGCAGGAAGACAAGTGTTAGATGAGTATCAGGAAGAAGGTTCTCATGGTCGGCCGGCTGGGGAGTGACAGGGCTGCGCTGCCAGGTGAGGCAGTGAGCTCCCTGGAGATATGCAAACACAAGTGGATGGGGTGACTTGTGCTGTAGTTTTTTGTGCATTATAGTGTCTCCATCCAGATTTTTTAAATTGTAGTAAAATACACATAAAATTTACCATCTTAACCATTTTTTAAGTGTACAGTTCAGTGATGTTGTATATATTCACATTGTTAAGCAGCCGATTTTCAGAACCCTCTTCATTCTGCAAAACTGAAACCCTGTACCCATTAAATATCATCCCAAGCCTTCCTCCTTCCTCCCCCTAGAGTCTGGCAACCACAATTCTCCTTTCTGTCTCTATAAATTTGACAGCTCGAGGGCCTTACATAAGTGAAACAACACAGTATTTGCACTTTAGTGACTGGATTATCTCATTTAACGTCCTCAGGCTTTATTCATGATGTCGCATATATCAGCATTTCCTTCCTGTTTAAAGCTGAATGATATTCTATGGCATGTATGTATTTGCCACATTTTGCTTATCCGTTTAACTGCCAATGGACACTTGGCTTGCTTCCCGTTTTTGACTATTGTGAATAGTGCTGCTATGAACATGGCTCTGGCAATATCTCTCGGAGATTGCTTTCACTTCTTTTGGGCATATATGCAGAGGGGAAACTACTGGATAGTAATTCCATTTTTAGTTTTTCCAAAGCAATGGCACCGTGTTACGTACCCACCAGCGATAGTGTTCGGATTTCTCTACATCTTTGGCAGTAACTTGTTATTTTCTGGGTTTTGTTTCTGTGGTTATTTTTGCTTCTGTGAGTAGTGATCCCAAAGGGCGTCAGGTGGTTGAATTGGCCCAGTTTTGAGACCTTGGCCGGAGACTGGTCAGTTCTCCTTCTTAAACAGCCAGTTAAGTCCCCACCCTTAACCCCTCCCCTTATTGGGGCTCTCCCACCGCAGGCTACCATCTATCCACCTGCCCTAATCACTCCAGGGCCAGGTACCAGGCAACTAGGGACGGTCCTTATGCCCCAGAGTCTGCTGAAATTATCCCAGCTAGTCAATCCTGGACCCACCTGCCCAATCTTGCTCTTTCTGTCCCACAGAAACCACAATAAAGCCCCTTAGCCCCAGTCCTGCCCTTTCTCTCGGCCTATGGCCTACGTGGTGCTTTTCCTGGGTGGCCCTGCATGGCGTGCTGCGTGATTCCCAGAGAACTCTGAAATAACAAAGCCTTTACGCTTTCTTGGTCTCTCTCTGTTAACTTGCATCTGGTAATATGACGAGACATTGTAGAGGCCGTACATCACATGGGGGACTCAACCCATGTCTCTCAGACTGGCTGCGCTGTAGACCACGGGGTCCCCTCCCCCAGATCTGATTCAGTGGCCCAGATGAGTCTTTATTTTAACCAGTTCTCTCATTTATTCCAATGTGGAGGCCCAGGGATCGGCTCGCCTACAAACCCAAGATTCTGTAATTATTAAGAGAGGAAAATAGAAATAAGAGAACAAAAATAGTTATGTTAATTAGATCTATACAGAGCCTGTTTACAAAGCCTTTCGTGGTCTCCCCCTCCGTGAACTGTCTCAGCAGTCTCGGGGAAGGGAGAGCCATCTGGAATTTACAGGGGAATCTGAGAGTGCCCTCCCAGGGTCAGGAGGCTTCCAAGGGAAGCGTAAGGATTTGAACTCTGCAAGACTGTTTTCAAAGCCACAGAACAAAAAAGCCAGCATTTAAGGCACTGTCTTCATTGTGGAAGAGGACAAGAGAACAAGCCTGCTGAAAATAAAGCAGATATTCAGAGTTTTAGCTCTCTCAGTCACCGGCTTGCTGGAGTTGATGAAACACCGAGGTACGCCTCATGGACGTGGGTGACGAGCAGCTCCAGCGGCTCCTGGACTCCAGGGACGTCCAAGCTCGCAGTCATTTCCAAAACTCTGCAAGGTCTTTGAATGTGAGGGCTATCGGACCTAGCTGCCTGCCCCTTGGGAGGGCTGAGTTTCTCTTTGCCCTGGCAATTCCAATCCATCAAGAGAAACTAGAACCCCGAATGTAGACCAGCTGCCTCTGCAGTAGATGATTCATTCATTCAGGCCATGACTCAGCAGCATGGAGCAAACGCTGTGGCTGTGTGCAGAGGGCGCCCCTGTCTCCCTTCCGGGAATTGGGACCAGAGTCAGGAAGTTGGGCCCAGGCTCCAGGGAAAGGACAGATGTGAATCCAGGAGCCAATAGGCATATAGCAAATGAATGTGACTCCTTCAAGCACGTGCAGTATCCACTGAGCACCTGCCCAGGGTCAGGCGCAGTGAGAAGGGCTCAGATGGCTCAGGGACTTATCCCGTGTCCCCTTGTTTATAAATGACAGAGCCCAGGCATGGGGCCCCTGGCAGATGAATTCTGTGAAGGTAAGTGTCCAGCCTGGAGCAGTGCCCTGCACCGGGTGCATTAGATCGAACCCGGGGGGCTCAGACCCCAGAGTCCGTGCCATTCTTCTCATTGAGCTCAGAGGCAAGCGCTTCGGTGCTCTCTGCCTGGATCCCACAGAGCCAAAAGAGGAGACCTGGCTGGGAATCAATGCTGCAGGTCCAAAAGATCCGGGCCGTGGACATGCCTCATGCCAAGGAAGCCAGGCACCAGGAGCTCCTTGATTTGATGGGAAATTCAGAAATAGAAGCAGATGAAGAACCCACAGCACAGCCCCCGCCCGTGGCTGCAGAAGCCCCCTCTGGCACAGTTTTTATTTGCAAGTCCCCACCGTGACCTAATTTAAATCCTTTCATTTGTGTGATAAATGAAAATGCCAGAATGGGGGCCCATAGGGCTCTTTGCCTCCTGGAAAGAGACCTCTGTCCCTTGGCTGCCTGGGGGTGGCAGTTGGAGGTGACACTTCTGTGGAAGCCAAGTGGTGACACCCTCCCGGACATAGCCAGTGCATACTTCCTCTGCTGTTTGGGGAGGTTTACAGCCCTCCCGAAAGGACCCTAAGGAGGGGGAAGCAAGGAGTGCTAATCCAGACTAAAAAAGAGGCAAAATGGTGTCCCCTAGAGGTTGGCGCCATTAGAATGGGACCTAATGTAATCCCAACTTTGCCTTCAGAAATTTTGATTCAGCAAGTCTTAGTGCAGCCAGGGTTCTGGATTTTTACTAGGCACCCTGACCCATAGAGCTGATTAAGACATGGGTAGATGGGAGCTGGGTTCTGGCCTGAATTGAATCCTGACCCATCTACCTGCCGTGTGGTTTTAGAAAAGTCACAAAACCTCTGTGAGCCTCTGTTTCTTTACAAAGAACACTACCTACCTCATAGGTTATAGGGAGCACTAAGTGATATGAGGTTAAAGTTTGGATATTATGAAGAGGCTTATAAACAACTGACCTTTATTTTTATTTTTTTTAATATTTTATTTATTTATTTGAGAGAGAGAGCATGCATGTGCAAGAGAGAGAACAAGCAGAGGGAGAAGGAGAAGCAGGCTCTCCGCTGAGCAGGAAGCCTGATGCAGGACTCGATCCCAAGACCCTGGGATCATGACCCGAGCCAAAGGCAGATGCTCAACCACCTGAGCCACCCAGGCCTCCAACAGACTTTTAGAAAGACATTCTGTCTTGTTTTTTAGGAAGCTTCTAGTCATGCACTAGATCTGGGACCCAAAGCTCTGGGTTCAAGGCCCCACTCTGGCACTCTCTGAGTCTATGACTAGTTTCCCAATCTCTCAAAGCACCCGTTTCCTCCTCTGTAAAATGGGGAACCTTCCTAACACCCACCACCCGGGATTGTTGTGAGGAAGAAAGGAAAAGCCTAGTGTGAAAAACAGTAGAAGTTACAAAGTACCTTGTAGATTGGCTATTATTTGTATAAGAGCAGAAAAGGAAAGGAATGGGTTCCAAAGTGTCCCCTGTCAGCGGACCTGATGGCCTGCTTTCCGGAGCCTTACAGACTCATTTTCAGCTGCAGCATCCATTTCTATGCAAACAATTACTGTGCAGTAAGCCTTCACCGCCGCTCCTGCGTGCGAGGTGCTAGCTGCAATCTCGTTTACGTTATTAATTTGCTTAGTAAACCTTTTCAAGTCAAGTTCGCGTAGAGGTGAGCTGGGAAGCAGCCACACTAGGGGAGCTCACCTGGGAGGAAGAGAGCCTGCAAAGCACGCGTGTGGCAGGCCCACCCAGGGTACATACGGCTCCTTTGGAGGTGCAAAGTCAGAAAAAAGTCCTTGTGTTTTTGTGTGTTTGTTTAATTTTTAAAGGTTTGTTGTTGTTTGGTTCCCTGCTCTAGCTAGCTTAGACCACCACCTGCATTAGCTTCTTAGGGCTTCCATAACAATGGGTCGCCAACCAAAGGGCTTAAAAGGACAGAAATGCATTGTCTGACAGTCCTGGGAGCCAGAAGTCTAAGTCAAGGTGTGCACAGGGCAACGCTCCCTCTGAAATCTGTCCAAGAGAATCCTCCCTTGCCTCTTCCTAATTTCTGGCTTTTGCCAGCAAGCCTTGGGGTTGCTTAGTTTGGAAATGCGTCCCTCTAATCTCTGCCCATAGATAGCCCCCCTCCCGCTGTGAGCTTCTCTGCTCTGCTTATAAGGAAAGCATTTGTTGGCTGAAGGGCCCTCCCCGCTCCAGTATGACCTTACCTGAACTTCATTAATTATATCTGCAAGGACCCTGTGTCCAAATAAGGTCGCATTCTGAGGTCTTGGGGTGTTAGGACTTCAACATATCTTTTGGTGGGGGCACAATTGAACCGATACCACCACCTAGCATACAATTCTTTATTTATTGGCAGAAAATAAGCTTCCTGAGAGCAGGGATTCCGTCCGTTGCTTCCCCGTGGCTAGAGCAGAGCTGGGTACATGAAAAAACAAAACCCTGACTTGTTAGATTGTTAAAGAATGATTCATCATATGCAGCCTGGGGCGAGAAATAGACACAAGGCTTTAGGGTTTGCAGAGTCCCGGCCATGAACCTAATCACAGCTCCGGTGCTTTGTTCTAGTGCTGGTTTCTTAAGCTCTGACGCTCTGCTTACTCGTTTCCGTAACAGACGTGGCAATATTCCACGACGTTATCATTTTCATTCTTAGACTGTAGCTATCTTTGGTTGCTTAGCCATTGTCTCTAGCATCCAGTTTCTCCTCTTCTCATTTTTTTTTTTTTTTTTTGGCCTGGAACAAAATGCATCTTCCATGAGTTTTTGTTTTCCGGTCTGTAGAATGGGCTTGAAGAATAGCGCCCAACCTAATCACAGGACCTTTGGGCAACTGAGCTGGGGCCATGCGTGAAAGCATTTTTGGAAATTAACTAGATGTTGGATTCTTATTATCAATTTAAAGGTGCTATTAATACTTTTCATTTATGTTGCCTCTTCCTCAGATTCAAAGCGCTTCGTTTTCATTTATGTTAGTGATTCCTTTTTACCAGATTGACAGAAGCCCAGAGAGGTTAAGTAATTTACATAAGATCACAGAGCCATTTGCAAGGCTAATGCTAAAAGCCTTCAAACTCCTCGTGCCCCCTTCACCCTATCCCCTGTTCTCTGCCAGTCTTGTGATCACAAGGGAGAGATCCAGTAATGAGGGCACCAGTTTCCTCCGTTTATGTAACTATAGGAAGGGACTCTGGCAACCTCTAATTAGTGCATTTTACCTCCTCTTCTTCCCTGGTAGGTGTCTTTTTATGGATGAGGATGTAAAGATTGAATCAGTAGCCAGAACACAAGCGTGGCAAGCCCTGCCTACCAGTCCTGAAGACCAGGGCTGTGTGATTGGGTTTCCAGAGGCATATGCGAGTCCCTGATCCTTGTCCTCTGTGGGACAAAAAACTCCTGAAAATCTCATGGCCTTTGAAATCAAATGAACCTGAATGTGAATCCCGGTGAGTTTGAAGCTGTGAAATCTAAGAACAATGCTCGATCTCTGCAGTTATTTCCCTCATGTATAACACAGAGATTAAAGGATAAGGGTTAAATGAGATAATGTGTGACTGGCTCTTAGCTCTTGGCACCAGGTAGGAATTCAACAAACGCTCACTACTTAGCTTCCCCATCTCCCCAGGAACCAGAGCCGGTCCTAATTCACATCCTGTGGAACAGCAGCCCGGAGGCGTGCCCCGTCCTGTTTCCCTCCTCTCTGCCTCCTCCAGATCCTCCATCCCCTGTCCCCAGGCACTAGCTAGGGTCCTGGGAAATGAAAGGGTCGCTCTTACCTTACTGAGGGCATGGCTGTCTCCTCGGGGACCTCTGCTTCTGGGTCCACCTCACTCTGGGTTGGACCCAAGCTTGGAAACGTCCCTAGGACGTTGCAATATGAGCTTCTGACATCTCCAGCTACGGTCTTCCCAGAATCACTCTTCTCTTTCTTTCTGGCCCTCACGGAACATCCTGGGGTGTTCCTCCAAGCTGAGGATTGTCAGACTACCTCCTCTCCATCCCAGCAGTCAGGGGGAACACGGACTCCTCATTCGCTCATTCCACGAATGCTTCAGTCATGCATTCAGCAAACCTCTGTAGCATATACTCCGCCAGGACCCGTGCTGGGCACCGGGCGAGCAGAATGGACAAGGCGGTGGCTGAACACCCGGTGGCGGAGAGGAATGGCTCCGAGTGGCGGAGGGGTGGGGGCAGGGACAGGACAACCCCAGGCCCATCGAGGGGAGGTCCTGGCACCTCCCTGCAGCGTCTGCGGCCCCTTGGCAGCTCTGACACCAGAGGCTCAGCAGCCCCAGGAAACGCTGGGCTCCTTCCTTGTGTCAAAGGTTCAAACCACAAAGAATATGTATAACATGCGGTTAAGAGATTATCCTAATGTGTGTTTCCTTGATGTCCAAACTCAGAGACAGATTCTGTTTGTTCAAGAGCAACTGTGTGCACCCGAAGTGTTAGCACACTGCTGTGTGGGTCCCGGGGGTCCACTGCCCCTTCAGGTTTTATTCCGACCTGAAAATACTTGAAGGTTTCGACTCAGATTCAAATGTACACTTACTAATAATAGTGAACTACAATAAGTACAGTGGCATAAAAACTCCCGTTTGTTGAGTGCTTACCATATCCCAGGCACTAAGCACTTATACATGACTCCTTTGGTCCTCACAATAGTCTTATGAGGTAGGTAACACTCCTTCCCCCGTGGTAGAGATGGGGAAAATAAGGCACAGAAAACCTCTGTCACCTGCTCCGTGTGGTACGGTTAGGAAGTGGCATAGCAAAGATTTGAACCCAGACAGCCACGCCTTAAATTGACTATGTGCTTGCAGAAGGGACCTCACAAAGAATGATTTATTCAATCCTCACTGCAACTTTGAGCAACCAGGGGAGCATTGAGGAAGGTGCCATTATTCCCATTTTACAGATGAGGAAACAAAAGCATAATGATGAATGACTTACCTGCTCGAGACCCCAAAGCTAGTAAGTGGTGGAATGTTGGGGTGGAGTGCTTGGCCACCGCGTGCTAGAGCTTCAGAAGTGTGGCTTTGCCCCAACCTCATGAACAACTGAAGCCTTTTGATTTCCACCTTGGTTTTCTAGAGCCTCAGGGGACCTCATGGGACTCACTCACTCCCAGATGGATACTCCTCTCACTCCTATGATTTGCCATGGGCTCTACATTCCTGGAATATAACAATTTGCCTTCAGCACTTAAAATTCTATTTTCCAAAGCGTGTTCCATGTGATAATTCACTTGATTCTCCAAGTCATCCAATGAGGCTAAGAAAGGTTGGGATTGGTGGCTCTTTCACCCTGATGAGGAAGCAGAGGATTTGGGGGCCAGAGCTCTTCCCCACCATCACACTGCTCATCAAACATAGCCAGGACCAGAACCCAAATCACTGATTTTCTTTGGCAATGCTGATTTTCCTGTTTGCTGCCTTTCCTGTTGGAAAAATCGATCTCCCCTGGTTTCTCCATGAGTTTTGTCCAGTACCTGTAATCCGATGTCTCTCATGTCTTAATGCTTTTACCCCTGGAAAAGTCAGGAAAAAAAAAAGAAAAGAAAAGTCAGGAATGGTTGTTTGTCATCTTCTTACCCAAACTTACTTATCCAGCTGGAGGGAGGGCCCCGAGCTCAACTACTGTAATTTCTTAGAAAGACTTCAATGTACTTCCCTCAAATTCCTATCACCCTTTTGAAATAGTGTGTGCCATTTTTCCGTATCCTTACCCCATTTCACAGCTGCTGGACTGTAAGACCACACTCTGTCACCTCCTATCTACTGTGAGTAGAACACTGTGCCCACAGAGGTTGGTTTTCTCTTCTCTAAAGCGGTTGGTGAGAATGACACCAGAGGCCAGGAGACCAGCCAGGGATTGGATGACATGATTATACATCCTTCTCATTCTGTTGTTGAATTACTGTAAAACATGATGCTTTTTACTTAGAGTATGTCTTGTTCTACATGTCATCCCCTCTCAAATTATGTTGCAATCCTTACCTCTACCCCCAAGTACAAGTATGAAACCTGTTCCCAAGATGTTGGGACTCAATGTACGTAGTCAAGTAGTGGATAGACAAACCAAATAGCTTCACTGGGAATGGGAATGAGGACAAGGGTCATTTCTAAGTAGAATATAAAGTAAACAAAGAGATATTCTTAGCTGAGGAAATGGATTTCATACCGTACTTGCCCATATCTGGGAATCCCATTCCAAAGACTGCGTTCTTCTTTGAGAATCAACAGTGGTGTGTTGGGAATGGCGCTGAACTTGGACTCAGGAACTCTACATTCAAGTCACAAATCCTACCCTCACCGGCACTGTGACACTGGACAGACCACGCTCTCTACCCTAATGCTCTTATCTCTGAGGATCTTTCACAGGATAGAACCACTTTTTCCCCCCTCTCTAAGCCAAGTGAGCACAGGGTCTGAAGACCTATTCTGAGGTGATTATTGATGTGCTTACTGTTTAATTTCCATAAGGACAGTGCTGGACTCTGCTCTATTATTTGCTCTCGAAAGAAAGAAAAAAGAGAGAAAGGAAAAAGCAAAAGGAAAGAGAAAAAAGATGCCAAAGATTGAAAGGCATGAGCGTTTTATGTAAATGCAACCAAGCTCCAGCCCAACCCACTCCTAACGGTGGGACTTCACGGCCAGAGGGGAAACAAGCCACGCAAATTTTCTGCCCTGACAAATCACCACCTCGCTGGCGAGTTTCCACATTTTAATATTTTCCACTATGAGAAACCTTTCTAGAAGCTTTTCAAAATCAGTTTTAAAATAAATGCAATTATTTATTGAATGAACATCATCAAAATGAACATAGTCAAGATCCTTGTAGGGCAGTGTTTCATTAAAAACCCAAATTTATAAGATCGGAAGGGCTGGAAAGTCAACAGGAAAAAAAAATGACAAGAAAATACCTGAGCACTATTTTTATATGCAGTTGACCCTTGAAAAATGTGGGGGTTCGGAGTGCTGACCCCGTTTGCAGTCAAAAATTTTCATAGAACTTTTGATTCCCCAGTACCTTAACTACTCACAGCTGACTGTTGACCAGAAAACCGACCGATAACATAAGCAACTGATTAACACGGTTTTTATGTTATGTCTTATATAGTGTGTTCTTACAATAAAGTAAGCTAGAGGAGAGAAAATGTTTTTATGAAAATCATAAGGAAGAGAAAATACATTTACAGTACTGTCCTGTCCTGTATTTGTCAAAAAACATCCCCGCGTTAAGTAGGCCCATACAGTTCAAACTTCTGTTATTCAAGGGTCAACTACATATAAATGTATATAACATATATATTATATATTTTGTAGGGTGCAGTCCTTATTTAAGAAAGCAATTTTGTTCCAAAACAGTTTTTAAGAAAGTTATTTGGCATTCAAAACACATTTTCTGTATTAACAAAGGCAGCAATGGTTAGATGTACTGTTTAGAAAACCACAATAGCTTATTAAATCCATAGTTAAAACTGTGGAATGATATAATCAATGATAAAAAAAATAATACAAGTTAATTTATTGAGTACTTACCACGTGACGGGACTGTGCTAAACGACTTCTGTACCTAATCTCATGTCCTGACGACCTGCAAAGGAGGTACTTTAGCCTAGTTACAGGTGAAGAAAACAAGGCTTAGGAAGTGGGGTGGCTTTCCCACCCCACGAAGCTACCAAGTGCCTCCAGTGAGCTTTTGGAGCCATGTCTGTCTGAATTATGTTTGAAACACTGCATTACACTTCTCTGAGATTATCAGATTCTGTAAGATTCTCACCTCCTTTCCTCTAGCCCAGAAGAGAAGATATTTTCCATTGGACATCTCCCTTCCCTGTGACCCTAATCCCTTTTCCTCTTGCCTCCTTAGGAATTTACTCCAACAGGTATCTCCTCTGACAGTGTTTTCTGTAACTCCTGTCTCTTCCAGCTACTTCCCCTCAACCTATGAATCTGCTTAGGTGTCTTTCATTCCCAATGAACAACCAACCCGACTTCCCTTGGATGTTTGTTTTCATTAGTTTGTGATCTCTCTCTCCCCTTCCTTCCCTTCTCAGCCACAATTCTTCACACTGCCTTTCCTGTTAACCTCCCATTAGCCTCACATCCTTGTCATCCTGTTTCCACTGTATGGGTCCCTGAGCCAGCGCTGGCTCTGGTCTCTACGGGCCACTCTGTTGCCAGCCCCAGGGAGCATCCCATAGTCCTCACCTTGCTGGTGCTGCATTTAACGGTGAACTCTGCCTGCTTCTCCATCCCTCTGGACCCACACCTTTCTGTGGACAGCACTGGCTTTTCAGTTATCTTCCTAGCAGCTCCACTTCTTTGTGGAGGCTTCTCTACTTTTACTACATTGTCTCCTACCCTCACTGCCTTGTCTGTATGCATCCCCCCAGAATAACCTCATTCATACATTGTTTCAGCATCCATTATTCTGCCAAATACTCCAAGGTCTGTGTCCCCAGTCCTAAGTGACACTAACAGTCTGCTGGATAGCCCCAGGTAAGTAACCCACAGGCACATCAGAGAACCGGATCTCAACTCCTTACTCTCCCACTCCTCCACCCTCCTACCTCCTTCATCTCTGTTTCGGTGGAAACAAGCATCAGCCACCTAGTATCCAAGCTGGAATCTGAAATCATTTCACCTCCCACCCTCCTCCTTCCCCCACTGGCCTCACACGACAGCCCCACTAATCTATCCCAAATTTGTCACCTTCTCTCCATCCCTAACAGAACACCTTTGCCATCTGGTTCCTAGATCATTGTCACAAAAAAAAAATCTTCTTATGTCCTGTTTCACCACCTCCAGTCCTTCTGCCATCTGCTTCTGGGAATGAAGCAGAAATCGGAATGCTTAACTTCCTTGTGGAAACACTATTAGAGCATGGCCTTCCATGCTCATTAGCAAGGAGGCCCACCTGTCACTTGTCTCCGCCCTACTTCTCCAGCCTCACCACTCACCGGCATGCTTCTGCAGAGGGACTCATGAAAATGATCCAATTAGTGTCCCCCCATACACAAAAGTCTGTTCCCAAGGCCATGCCTTTGCTCACACTATTCCTCTACGTGAAATGTCATCCCCGCCCATTTGAAACTCATTCTCCAGTACATTCCTCAGCAATCATGTCTTCCAGGAATTATAACCACACTTTCTCATGGTAGGAGAGAAGCCCTTCCTTTATACTCTACTCTGATAGCATCAGCTTTCCCCACCTCCTACCACCACACCCAGCATACTGTGCTGTAACTATTTCTCCTCTTGCCTGTCCTCCTGGACAGTGAGTTCATTGAAAGCAGAAATCCTGCTTTGCTATTTCCGGTGTTGAGCAAAGGACATACCACTGAGTGGGTGCTGGCCTTGATTAGATTTGTGAAGTTAACCTTAAGCCGGGATTTGGAGGATGAAAACTGATTCATGGCAGTTGCTTCAGTAGGGTGAGAAGAAGCTAAGCTATTTTTGGAATGTCCTATTTGGGAGAAAGACCTCCCCCGACCCCCCTGACCCCCCGGCTGTGGCAGTGTCCAGGGTGAGGCCATATTGTAGCCACAGCGCTGTGACTACTCAGATCTGTTGGGGGGAATCCAGAGGAGGGTGCCTACAAAAAGCTGTCCTCATCGGGGAGTGAAGTGAGTCTTCTCAACTGCTCTGTGTCTTTCCTGTCTACTCTTTGTTTGAAGGTACAACATATTTTGTCTGGCTGCTAGGGGAAGTCACTCATTGCTAGTCCAAACTCCGTCTTGGAACATGACCCCAGCATTTGGCCCCCTGGTTAGTAATTAGGAGTGCCTCTTTCAAGTCTTGAGGAAAGCAGCTCCTTGCAATCACTGCTGTGCCACTTTGTGCCTATAAATTAATCCATCAAGAAGATGGTGTTTCCTCCCAGCTCTTAAGGGATTCACACCACTTATGCAAACTCCTGGAGGCTTGAGTCTGAGTTTAGATGCCCTAATGAGTTTAGGAGTAGAGCTTTTTAAATGGCAGGCCTGCATTTGCATATAGAACGATGATGGCGCAGGCAGCAGTGTGCTCTCAGGTCTGCCATTCCCTCAAGTGGCCCTGTGTCCTCACACTAAGAGAGGGAAACTCAAGTGGTCTGTTAAGTTGCCTGAACTCTGCTAATTCTCCATTTTCATTCTGTGGAAGGCTCCCCTGAATCTGTATAGGTTGGACCCAACTCAGCCTCTCTAGAATGCATTTGATCAGTCCTTCATTTATTCATCCATCATCACTATCACACACCTGCTCTGTGCCACCAAACCAGCAGTCACGGAAGGACAGGACTTCACCAAGGGAGGGGCCGACATCCTGGCTCTACCCTTTTTCCAAGCAATGCTTATAGACATCTAGTCCTCGTGAGAGGAGGAGGAGGTGGGAGGGAAACCAATCCACATTTACTGAACAGTGGAGGTCATGTGTAGCAAGTAGATGGCTCAGCTTTGGGACTCATTCTCATAATCCCCATGAAAGGTAATGTTAGTGGCATGCACGTCAAGACACATCTGCTATTCCTAGGGTAGATGGAGGAAGTGGAGTGGAGTGAAAATGCACAGTCTTAATGTAATCACATCTAACTCTCCCCTTTTATGTGACTTTGGGCAAGATATTTCACCCCTCAGAGCTTCAGATCCCTCGAGTGTAATGTGAGAATAATGGTATCTTCCAGGGTTGTTCCTAAAGATTCTGGGAACCAATGTAGGTAAAGTTCCTAGCACAGTGTTTGGTATCAAGTAAGCATTTAAAAATGTTACCGTCTCCTCTACACACAGTTTTAGGCCCTTGGAAGCCTACAGAGATGACTAGGACAATATCCTAAGCTACGTGCTAACAAACAGCTTACTAGATACTTCAGTTAACAAGGATGGTCTGTACTAAGCACCAGGAGAGTCACGCCTTCAGGAAGTTGAGCGGGAAAGATGAGAACAGGGGGAGTTAAGGTAAAGCTACAGAGAGGAGCTAAACAGATAAAAGAGAGATGAGATGGAAGGATGGAAGGATGGAAGGATGGATGGATGGATGGAAGGACAGATAGATAAACTGATGGATGATAGATTGATGCAGGCAAATAGACACGCAGACTTGTGTTAGAAAGACTCTCGTTATTAACGTGGTGAATGAAAGGTATGGCTGGTTAAATGGTTTATTAAAAGCCATGAAGTTGGGACGCCTGGATCACCTGGGTGGCTCATTCCGTTAAGCATCTGCCTTCAGCTCAGGTCATGATCTCAGGGTCCTAGGATGGAGTCCCACATCAGACTCCCTGCTCAGTGGGGAGTCTGCTTCTGCCTCTCCATCTGTCCTTCTCCCTGTTCATGCTCATGCTCTCTCTATCTGTCAAATTAATAAATAAAATCTTTAAAAAAAAACTCAGGAAGTCACAGATACTCAATGAAGGGTATCATCCATATAGAAGGTAGATAAATATAGTAAGAGGGAGATAGTAGACCCAGTGATTCAGCAGCAGAGGGCATGGAATCAAAGGGTCCCAGGGCTGAGCTATCAGCTAACACACTTCCCAGTCCATGTGAGAGTCCTGTTTGCAGCATCCTCCCTGGAGTGCTCTAGCCTCTGTGAGAGCAGAGTGCTTGTCACTGCCACTGCTCTGGAGAGGACACCTAATATTTATTGATAGTCTGGTCAGTGTCATGCTTTTCCTATATATTATCCCAAATCCCCTCAAGTGCCCTTGAGGAAGACATTATTATCCTCATTTTATAGAAGAACATACTGAGGTACACAAATCTAACAGCTGATGAAGGGACCCAGAATCCACACCAGGTCTTTGGGGCTCCAAAGCCTACTGAGTCTACCGAGCATATTTCTGTTCTAGACAGCTCCTGAGATGTCAATCTTGTCCAGCGTGGGAACTCTCCCTTTCTTAACAATAAAGAATGGTCTTGCCCACTTCCCAGTGCCTGCAGGACTCCCATTACTTGCTTTTTTTTTTTAATCCAGTACTTAGAACAATCCATTGTAAATCTCATTTCTGTTGAAATTATGTTTTATAAATTCTTTCTTCTTTCTTTAAATTAAAAAGAATTATCAAAAGCTAATGGAAATTTTAAAGACTTGCTCTTGCTCTCATACATGCTGACCTGAAAAAAAAAGTCTATTATCTGTCCCATTGCACAATGCAATGTCTTCCCTCCAAAAGATGTATTAGTGTCTTTAGCGATGCAAGGGATTCAACTGACTGAGCGTGGTTGGGTCATTGTAACTTGATTTATCTGACTCTTGAAGATTGTCCTTGATAGACTCAGGGCCTTTGTAGGGACCAACTAGGGAACCTCTCTAGAAGTCATACCATCTGACCTTCAGAACTGAGAAGGCATTAGATGATGTCACGTTTGCCAAGCAAGGCTCCAGAAAGCAAAATGCCTGTGACTTAAAGGGATTCAAGACTATGGTACATTCTTCAGATTCTCCTTTGCAGACCTCTGTTGTCAAGGCCTGAGGTAGCCAACAAATTTAGTAAATTTTTATTGCAAACCTACCACATCTCAGATATTGTAGAAGTCATTGATAGAGTAAAGCAAAGAGCCATTTCTTACAATAAAGAAACTCCGAGGTGCAAGCAAAAACAAAAACAAAAACAAACCAAAAAATGGCCTATTTAACAACTATCTCTTTTTTTCAATTCACACATCATGTGTTATTTGTTTCAGAGGTACAGGTCTGTGATTCATCAGTCTTATACAATTCACAGCACTCACCACAGCACATACCCTCCCCAATGTTCATCACCCAGCCACCCTATCCCTACTCCTCCTCCCCTCCAGCAACCCTCAGTTTGTTTCCTGAGATTAAGAGTCTCTTATGGTTTATCTCCCTCTCTGGTTTCATCTTGTTTCATTTTTCCCCTCCCTTCACCTGTGATCCTCTGTCTTGTTTCTCAACTTCCTCATATCAGTGAGATCATATGATAATTTTCTTTCTCTGATTGACTTATTTCAGTTAGCATAATATCCTCTAGTTCTATCCATGTCGTTGCAAATGGTAAGATTTTGGGGTTTTGATGGCTGCATAGTGTTCTGTTGTACATATATACACCACATCTTCTTTATCCATTCATCTGTTGATGGACATCTAGACATCTAGGCTCTTTCCATAGTTTGGCTATTGTGGACATTGCTGCTATAAACATTGGGGTTCACGTGCCTCTTCAGATCACTACATTTGTATCTTTAGGGTAAATACCCAGTAATGCAATTGGGTAGCTCTGTTTTCAACTTTTTGAGGAACCTCCATACTGTTTTCCAAAGTGACTGCACCAGCTTGCATTCCCACCATTAAAAACTATCTCTTATAAGTGGTAACCACAGCTATTATAATAATCTGAACAAAGTGATATAGGAACACGACCAGTATGGGGATATTCTCTACAACATGTGCAGTATTAAAAATTTTATTGTCTGTTTGAATACCTCTACGTCACAATGTTCTCAGTATTCTACAAAACAGTTTATTTCTTTGAAGGGCAATCTAAGATACTTGTTTAGAATGTAGGCTCCGGAGCCATACCATTTGTGTGCATCATTTAAGCTCTCTGTGTCTCAGTTTCCTAAATAATACAATGGGGCAATAATAGTATTTATCTCCTTTGGCTATTATGATGATGAAATAAATTAATGCACATAACTACACATGTGAATATAAGCTACTATTGCTGTGATGAAGAAATACTAGAAAACCTCCATATACTAGGGCAAAAGCTGCCTTGGTCTAATATTTATCCAGTAGACCCAGGGCCATCCCTTCCAATAGACCAACTGAACCAGGCTCGAGTACTGCACAAAAACACTCAAAGCTGGTTGGTTCCATTGCAAAGAAAGGAAAACTCTGTGATATTCTTTTCTTTTTAAGATTTTATATTTTTATTTGAGAAAAAATGAGAGAAAGAGAGTGCATGAGCAAGGGGGAGGGGAAAAGAAAGAGGGAGAAACAGACTCCCCACTGAGCAGGGAACTTGATGCAGAGATTCAATCCCAGGACCTGGGTCCTTGACCTGAGCCAAAGACAGACACTTAACTGACTGAGCCACCCAGGGGCCCAGGTTCTGTACTGTTCTCATCAGAAAAAAATGCTACTCATCACATGCCAATAGTGATCATGTTCACTTCCGGTGAAAGACCGGAAGACCCAAAGATGGGATTTGCTTATTACTTTACTTGGATTTCATAACTAAAGGACTAGATCTCTACTGAGGAAGTTCCATTATGCAAAAACCTCTGTTGTTGGTACAACAGGAATTGGAAAGATCAGTAAAAAAGTTTCACAGTGTGGGGTATAGAACTTCAACTCTGATATGTGATTTAAATTTAAATCTCAATCTCATCTCTGCCACCTTCTAAATGTGTGACCTTGAGAAAATGACTTAAATTCACTGAGCTTAAAATTCCTCATCTATAAAATGAGATGGTAATAATAATGCCTGTCACACAGGGCAGTTGTGGGAAATAAATGAGATGATATTTTTAAGTTCCTTGCGACGGAACCTAGAATGTAATAACTACCAAGTTAACATTGAGTACTTATTAACATCCTATAAGTTCACAGTCTGATGCAGAGGGAGAGACAGAGACGGATGGATACATAAAAAGCTATGGTTATATCTCTGTTGTACACAGATAGTGTTCAAGGGATAAACACAGAAGACAATGGGAGAAGACAAAAAGCAGAAAGAATTTACGCTTGAGGAGCTCATGTAGCATTACATTTTTGCAAATAGATGCATAAGAAAGTTTGTTTCTATCATTCATTTATTCATTCATTCAACAGTACCTTTGGTGTGCCTCCAGAGAGCATGAGGGTTTGATCTGCTTTTTGGGGAGGGCAGAATTCCCAATAGAGACAACAGCAAAAGGTGAGAAAGTAAGCAGAATGTCCAAGAAAGAGTAAGAATGCCATCATAGAAGGGAAGTAAGGCGAATGAGAAAAGCAAAAGAATGGAGTAGCAGAAAGAGTCTGAATGCCACACTAAGGAATTTAGACCTTATTCTCTATGCCGATGGTTTTCAACCAGAGTGGTTTTGCAACACACTCCCCTCCCCTGCCCCTGTCTCCACCCATGGGACTTTTGGCTTTGGGGAATATCTGGCGATATTTATGGTTGTCATAACTGGAAGTGTGCTACTGGCATCTAGCGGGTAGAGGCCAGGGATGCTGTGCAACATCCTACAGTGCCCAGGAAATCCTCCCCCTACCCCGCCCTGCTGAGGAAAGAATGATCTGGTCCAAACAGTTGTTGAGGTTAAGAAACCCCACTCTCTGCGCTGGGAAAATGGAGCAGGTTTTAGAATCGAGAGTGAGATGATAAGCCATTAGTCTGATTCCTCAGAAGGATGTATGGCTGGGGAAAGGCTGGAGTCAGGGAGACCAGAGGAGAGGGATTGGGGATGGGTTGGGAAGAGGCGCTAATGAGGTATTGCAAAGAGACAGCTGGTGTGAGAGATGCAGGGGAACAGCTACTTGATGACATCCGCAGATCAACAATACTTGAAGGAAGCAAGAGCACGTAATGGGAACGCCCTACCTGTTAACCAAAGTTGTATTTCCTTCCAAATGTTTTTAAATAAACTGTCCACTTGGGACCATTTGAAACTTATAGAAATGTTGCGAAGAGCGTACAGAGAATTGCCACATGCCCCTCACCCAGTTTCCCCTAATGTTAACACTTTGCATAACCATGGTGCTTTTGTCGAATCTAAATGATAGACTTGATTTAGCTTTCACCAGTTTTCCCACTCAGGTCCTTTCTCTGATCCAGGACCCAGTCCAGGATACCATGTAGCCTTTAGCTTCCGTGAATATTTTATGTGCATAGGCGTCTTTTTGGGAAAATAAATGCATTCCTAATGGTTCAAGTGAACTCCTCGCAACAGTTTCTGAGCAGACTCAAATGAAGTTGAGACTGCTGTGATTTGATAAAATAGCTGTGGGCTCTGCTTGAAGTTCTCAGTAGCTGCAATCTGAAGGAATCCATTCTGCAACTGACACTTTTTTCTGCAAACAAAATCACTAACTTAAGCCAAGCTGTACCTTTAAGAGGATTCCTTTTTCAATATTTTATTTATTTGTTTGTTTGTTTATTTAAGAGAGAGCAGGAGTTGGGGGGAAGGAGCAGAGGGAAAGGGAGAGAATCTCAAGCAGACTCCCCGCTGAGCACAGAGCCCAATGTGGGGCTCGATCTCATCACCCTGAGATCCGGACCTGAGCCATGTCAGAGTTGGATGCTTAACTGACTGAGCCACCTAAGTGCCCCAAAAAGGATTCCTCTTAGAAAAACTAAGTATCTTTATGTCGTAGTAATTTTAATCCAAATTAAAAGAAGGTTCAACTTTCAGGTACTCGTTTAAAAAAGAAATCCAAAAAAATTTAACCCAGGTCATAAAAACAGGTTAAGACCTTTCAAACAACCCTCAGCAGCCAATATATGTGCTTAATATTTCTGAGTGAGCCCCCCAGTTAGGCACCTTTTGTCTCTTCTGCCCTTGCCTGTTAGCTGAGGGCAGCCCCCCTGAGAGTTGGCTCAGGGAAGCCGGGTGTGGGTGTCTGGCCACCTCGGGTCCTGCTCCTGTTGCCTTCCCTCCCCCTGCCTTTTTTTGCTACGTATCCCTCGGCCTCAGTTCTGGTTCTTCAGGATCCTGATATCCACCTCAGTTCCTTTTCTTGTTTTATTTTGGTACAAAATTATACTATCAATAGACATTTGTTGGAGAAAATAGAACCTACAAATAAGCCTAAAAGAGAAAATTGAAACTACCCCACAGTCCTCCCACCACCCTATCCTATTACTGTCCTGACGTTCTGTTTTCTGAAATGCACAGATACACACACATGTATATTCTCTCTAAAAAGTCTCACATCAGGGCGCCGGGGTGGCTCAGTGGGTTAAAGCCTCTGCCTCTGGCTCAGGTCATGATCTCAGGGTCCTGGGATCGAGCCCCGCATCTGGCTCTCTGCTCAGCGGAAAACCTGCTTCCCCCTCTCCCTCTGCCTGCCTCTCCGCCTACGTGTGATCGCTTTCTCTCTGTCAAATAAATACAATCTTTAAAAAATAAAATAAAAAATAAAAACTCTCACATGGTGATGATAACATAAGAAGACTCAGTGTTTGTCCATGTACCCAGGCAGCTGAGCCTCAGAATATCCCATGAAGGAGTACCAGTATTCTCCTCATCTCACAGATGGGGAAACTGAGGCATGGAGGTTAAGTGCCTGGCCTCAAATCGCACAGCTGGGAAGTGGGGGAACTGGGATAGGAACAGGCTCTCCCAGAGTCTGGCAGGTTGCCACGATGCTGGATACCACACTGCCTATTGTTTTACTGCCTGCTTCGTTCTCTTTGAAATGCATGGTGAATGTCGTTCTATGTCAACGCCTATATTCTCCTTTTAAATTTTTTTATCTGTCCGACCTGATGCACAGTGCTTCTGGAAATACCCTTAGCCATAAGTCGCAGTTATATGCCGTCTTGAGCCATTTACCTAGTTTTTCATTGTTTCTGTGGCTCCTCAGGACGTCTTTGCTTTCACTTCTGCTTCCCACGCTCCTCACCTCCTTCCCTTCTTTCCACACCTGGCCCGACTTCTACCCACACGCATGCGCACACACACCGTCCCCTCTACTCGCCTCTCAGGCTGCTCACTGCGCAGCATGCCTCACCACATGCCTCCTCTGCCAGCGCACTCCCCTCAGTCCTCCCGGGAGTGGAGGATGCTGCCTTCAGGATGAAGGCCTCCCTGCGGAGTCCTCACCACGGTTTATACAGATATTCCTTCGACAACTATCTACTGGGCATTCATTGTTTACAGAGTATGCTGGGGACACCAAAGTATAGCTCCTCTCCTCCAGAAGTGTGCAGTCCTAGTGAATAACCAAAAGGCCTAGAACTGACCAGAATGTTAGCTATTACTGTACTGTAGGTTTGTACTGTATCGTATCATGTTGTGTTGTATGAACGTGTTAATAACACAAGGTGGGAGCCGCGAGGATTGGAAGGCTTGAAGGTTTCCAGAGGAGGTGACCAAATGATCAATGATTGTCATGTACTTGTTCTGTCTTCAGTGAGTGTCACAGATGGTGATCTGAGAGACCAGATCACCCAGGGATCAGACCCTCGAGCCTCAAATGTGAAGGGGGATACCCTTAGGGAGCCTAGCCATACTGGTCTTCCCAGGACTGAACGGGGTTCCTCAGGACATAAGACTTTCAATGCTCAAACCAGGAAAGCTCTAGAAACAAGGACAGGACAAGTTGGTCACCCTAAGTAGCAGTGAACAATAGAGACCAAACTTAACTGCCCTTGAGCAACTCATGTCCTAGAGAAGAAAGCCAGACCACCCAGTAATAAAGGAATACGAGGGTCAACGCAATGGAGAAAGTGAGTCAGGGCAAGAGGATGGGGAGGGACCAGAGTGCTAGAGCTAGGGGAGTGGTCTACGTTAGATCGAGTAGCTGGGGAATATCTTGTGATCCATTGTCCTTCAAGCAGAGATGGGAAGGCAAGGAGAGAGAGAGTCTTATGAATACCTGGGACCAAACATTCCAGGCCAGAGCAACTCAAGCAGTGGGCGTGGTGTGGAGGTGGGGGGTGCAAAGAGCTGGGCATGGAATCAGGGCAGTGGCAGGGAGCCAACCACACCGGGCCCTGTGGGTCATGGGAAGTCCCTGGGATTTCACTCCAAGAGAGAGAATGTTGGAAGGTTCGACGTATGTTTCATCGGGACCACTCTGGCGGCTGTGTGGGAATAGTGTCAGAGGCAGCAAGGGAAGCAGGAAGACCGATTAGGAAGCCATTGCCATAATCCAGGAGGAGGAAAAATACGTATCAGACAGCAGAACCCCAGACAAGCCTCCGCTTAACGTCAACCCATTCATCACTCGTGCAAATTACTTAACTTCTGTTAACCTTTAATCTTCTTATCTATGAAGTGGGGATTAACAAATTGTGAAAGGTAAATGAAATGATGTGTATGTATGAAAGAGACTTAGCAAAGTGCCAGCAGTTCTATTATGAAAATATTAGAATGTCGTAGGAATTAAAATGTTAAATCGCTAATCTGATTCTTAAGGCCATTGACTAGCCACACAGAAATCTGAGTGATTATTCAAACAGAAATGCATATTCCCGTGCGCTGATCACATTCCTATAACTCTGCAAGTGTGTGTGTCCGCCCTTCTGATTACAAGCAAACACATTAATAATGGCCCACGGGTACTTAGCTGTTGTGTGATGCCGTATCTTTGCTCCCGGGGTTTCTTCTCGGGAATTCCTTCCACCCCCAATCCCCTTCCACTCAGCCCAGGTCCAAATTCACTTTTCCTGTGGGACCTTCCTTGGGTCTCTTCTTCCAACAGAGTCATTTGCTGGTTTCTCCTTATTTTCTTGCAACTTTGTGCTTAGTTCTGTTCTACATTATAGCCTTTCATGATAGTGGCTTATCTATTTTTTTCCCAAGAAGAAAAATTGGGGAGAATTTGGCTCTTCTTGAATCTTACAAGGGGATGCCACTCACGATGTTGCTCAGTGTCCGGCACAGAGCGGAAGCTGAAGAGATTCCTCATATTTCCTGGAAATAATTGTGTTTAGAATGTGGTCCGTGACGTATTGTTAAGGAAAGCAGAAACAGCATGCTGTCGGGGAAAGAGCAGGTCTGCGGTCAGACCCCTGGGAGCAGAACTAGAGTCTGATACTTGCTGAGCCATGCGGCCTCGCCTAGCTCAGTTCACCTGTCTGGAAGCAGCGTGTCAGTCTCTAGTGCCGTCCAGAAAATTCCCCGCAGACTTGGCGCTAAACGTCAATCCCGTGTTGCTTCGCGCAGTGCCTGAGGGACAGGAGTCTGGGAGCAGCGTGGCTGGGTGGTTCTGATGTAGGATCTCTCAGGTTGCTGGAAAGATGATACCCAGGGCCTCTTGTCCCTTGAAAGCTGGACGAGGCTGGAGGACCTGCTTCTAGGCTCGCTGTCCAGGTTGTGGGCAGGTTCTCTTGCCTCCAATGGGGCTGCTCCAGGCGTGGTGGCCGGCGTCCCCCCAGGGCAAGGGATCTGAGGGAGAGTCAGACACACAAGAGGCTGCAGGGGTTTTATGCCCTCATCTCAGGAGTGGCAGACCCTGTCTTCTGCCACGTCCTGCAGTCCCACAGCCGGGCCTGATGCGCCATGGGTGAGGACTGCGTGGGCTCTATGAACGCCAGGAGGCAGATGTCATGGGGCTCATCTTAGGGGTGGCTGCCATAAACAGGGATGTGATTTATCCCAGTGAAAAAGAACATGAAAATCCAGGTTCTTAGTTCATCCTGCTTAGGGGACTCGGATGGTCTCCCATCACCGTTGGGTAAACCCAGGGTCTCTGGCCGGGGAGACGAAGCTGTCCAAAACCTGGCTCCTGTCTAGTTTCCCAGCCACATCCTCCTCCTTCCTTTTTTGTACTTAGGGCTCTGACTCTGCAGAAGAGTTTGGCCTTCTGGCTTTTCTCAGCGCTGTTGCTTGTGTTTGGAATGCCTTAGTTCACTATGCCGGGCCTAGTAAGCTCTTCACGCTTCCACCATACTTCAACCCCACCGCCAACCCCCCACCCCCAGGAGTCCTGTCCTGCCTCCAGGCGGTGTCCTGGAAGCACGGTTCACTGCTGGGCCCCGTAACAGGCTTTCCAGGCCCTGCTCAGGATGAAACAACCCCTTCCACGTTGTTCAGTACAAGAAGGAATTCTGCTGGGGTTTCATTTGGATTTCAGATCTGGCTCTGGTCTGTACTGACCGACTTCAGGACAAAGGAAAAGAAGTAACATTTCTGGAACTCCCAGAGAACCTTCATAGACATTGTCTTATTTCGTCATATACACTTTCCCATCGGGGCAAGTGATTGCACCTCCTTGGATCTTAGTTAAGATCTCATTAGGAGTCTGAGAGTATCTCCTGAGTATGCCCTGGACACTTCCACTCACCAGTGCCTTGCCTCCCCCTCCCCTGTCTCCTGGAACATTCTGGACTCCATCCCCACATGTTCACTCTTGCATAGCCCCCGGGGATCTGATCCCATCTCCACCCCTTAGGAGCTGGATGACCTTAGGAAAGTTACTTAACTTCCCCGAGGCCACACAATAGCAATAACTAACAACCATCACTGGTGCTATATTAGGAGACTGTCACTGTCAGGGGTACCTAGAATAGAATCTAACACCTCAGGGGGGAGTGCAGATAAATGTCTATTCTTTCTTTCCTTCTTTCAGGCCCAAAGCAAACATAGACCCAAATACCACCCTACTTCTTCCACCCAAAACCCATCCCAACTTGGAACACTGAAAAAATAAAATTAAAATTAAAATTAAATAAAATAAAAAAAATCCCATTTCATCTCCCTTCCCCCATCAAGGTGCCCATTTTCAAAATTACAATGAGGTATCACCTCATACCAATCAGAACGGCTAAAATTAACAACTCAGGAAAGAACAGGTGTTGGTAAATCTTACCTGTTGGTGGGAAGGAAAACAGGTGCAGACACCCTGGGGAACGGTATGGAGTTTCATCAAAAAGTGAGAAAAGAACTATCTTTTGACCCAGCAATTGCACTACAAGTATTTACCCAAAGGATACAAAAATAGTGATTTGAAGGTACGCAAGTACCTTAATGTTCCTGGCAGCATTATCAACAAAAGCCAAATTAGAGAAAGAGCCCAAATGCTCATTGACTGATGAATGGATAAAGAAGAGGTGGTACGTATACATTCAGCCATAAGAAAGAATGAGATCTGGCCGTTTGCAATAACAGGGGTGGAGCTGGAGGGCATTATGCTAAGCGAAATAAGTCAATCAGAGAAAGACAAATACAATATGATTTCACTTATATGTGGAATTTAAGAACCGATGAACGTGGGGGGCGGGGGGGGGGGGAAGGGAGAGGTAAACCATAAGCCAGACTCTTAGCTCTAGAAAACAAACTGAGGGGTGCTGGAGGGCAGGCGGGCCGGTAATGATGGGTATTAAGGAAGGCACTTGTGAAGAGCACTGGGTTTTGTATGTAAGTGATGAGCCATTAAATTCTACTCCTGAAACTAATATTACACCATATGTTAACTAACTAGAATTTAAATAAAAACTTAAAACAAAACAAAAAAATCATAAAATTTGAAAAAAAATATGTAACCATATGTAACCATAAATCAAAGTATTGCTCTCTTGAAGTCACGAGCATTGGGTAAGATGTCAGGCAGTTGAATCACGGACCTCCACCTCTGAAACTAATGATACATTATGTGTTAATTAGTTGAATTTAAATTTTAAAAAATTCTTTTTTTAAAGTGTTGCCCGGCCTGCCCCTGCCGGAGGTGGGGCTCGTAAAAGCCGCCCTCATTACAATGGCAGCCAGAAACAGGATTTAAGTAAACTTCTCCAAGGCTCAGTTTCTCTATCCACAAAATGGGAAAAACAAAATCTGTCTGAGAGGATTAGATGAGGTGCTGTCATGATTTTTTTTTTAAGTCCCTAGGCTGGGACTTGGCACGTAGTAGATGTTAAGCCCGTGCTGGGAGACACACGGTCCGCTTCTTCTTGCTAACACGTTGGGCCTTTGAGTTTCCTACAGCCACCACCAGGAGCACCTAAGTGTGTCATCTGTTTATGAGGGTCCGGCCTCCCTAATTGGGCTCCAGGCTGGAAAACTAATTAGGCCTGGGGCTCCCCTGTTTGGGTTGACGTCAGCTGTCTTCCTCCCCATCCCTGGAAGTGCTGGGCTCCCCTGTCAACGTGCCCAACTTCGCTCTGAAGAGAGACTTCCTTCTTATTACTCACCTCACGTAGCTTCATTATTTATGTACAAGTCAGAGATGATCTTTGGCCTTTTTTAATTACATTTATTTTTATTGTCTTCTGTAATCCTTCCATATTTTCAATTACCCATTCATTCATTTGGAAGTAGATTTCCCCCCTTTGGCAGAAAACAAAACAAAAAAACAAAACAAAACAAAAACAACAACAACAACAAAAAAACCCAAGTAATTTTACAGAGTAGATCAAAGGTTTCTCTTCCAAGCGGAATTATTTCGGTTCAGCATTCTGTCCCCCGGTTTCTCAGAGAATTTATAGAAGAAAGGTAATTTCTTAGTTAACAAAAGATACCCACTTTTCTCTCTTCCTTGTCAGTTACACATGCACTGACTCAAAATAATTTGAAATCATATATTATTATTTTTGCCACAGCTTTGAATGGTAGCAGAAAATAGTCTTTATAAAATAAGTGCTTAAATCAGCTACTTTATTCTTTCAGTTTTATAATTGAATTCCCTACTTCAAATCTCGAAAACCAGCCCCCTCCTGTTTTAGATGTTATTTTATTTTAAAGCTTTTCAGTGATTTTATTCATTCGTTTATTTGTACAATTTATCTTATCATCCAAGGCAGCAATGGGGTCGCGAAATGTTCACTCTAAAATATGTCTTGAAGAGAATCAGCATTCCAGTCGTTAATTAGACATTTTCAGTCCCCCTAGAGTGAACTAGTGTTGACTTCCCAGGGACATCGCCCCAGCAAGGAGACACAGCCCTTGCGTATTTGAGGACAGCTTAGCTAAAGTCTGAGAGAAAGCACGAGAAGAGAAAGGTTCGGGAAGTTCTTAAGGAAGGAAGGCATCACAGGTGGGATGCTAAGGCCACAGTTCTGAAGCGAGACCTTGGCAAAGGCCCTTCGCACGTGTTCCCTGCTGTATCCTGAGCACGCAGGTAATAACCTACCCAGGGCGATGCTATTTAGGTCTTCATGATGGAGAGTTAGAGGTAGATTGGGCCCAAACGGACGCTCCAGTTCTAGTGAACACGGAATCTATATTGTTGGCTGGTCTGCCCTACTCATACTATAACCTGAGGTCAGAGAGGGGAAGTCACATGTCCGAGGCAGTCAGTGCAGCACTAGACCTTGAACCTGGCCCAGGCCTCGGGGCACTTAACAGGCTGCTCTCCACACTCTTGTGCTGAGTAAGGATGCTTGGGCCCAAGTCAGAGGAAGTGCTGAAGGCAAAGGCAGCCCCCAGCATTCATCTCCAGCTCCTCGTTTCTGCAGCTCACATTTCTTCAACCTCTAGAACCAAAGTTGGGTGAAGAGGATAGAGGAGACATGAGGGACTGAGGGAGCCCGCTCCTCACAGCTGACAAAAGCTCGAGGAAGGCAAGAAGCTCGGAGTGTCAGTTGCTCAGAAATACACAGGGCCAGGGGGCGCCTGGGTGGCTCAGTGGGTTAAGCGCCTGCCTTCAGCTCAGGTCATATCTCAGGGTCCTGGGATCGAGCCCCGCATCGGGCTCCCTGATAAGCAGGAAGCCTGCTTCTCCCTCTCTCACTCCCCCTGCTGTGTTCCCTCTCTCACTATGTCTCTCTGTCAAATAAATAAATCTGGGAGGGAAGGAAGGAAGGAAGGAAGGAAGGAAGGAAGAAAGGGAAGGAAAAAAAACACAGGGTCAAAGAAGAAACAGCATAAAAGCCAGAGGTGGAAGCAGGAGCCAAGCCAGGACAGAAAAGCCGTTGCCAGAATGTCTGGTCACCCAAGAGGAAATGAGATCCTTTCATTCAGCCGCATTTCCTGGGCCTGGTACCGGAAGCCTTAGGATACAAGATCTGTGGTGGCCTTCGGGGAGCTCACCGTCCAACGAAGCAGACTGAGAAGTACTGGTACACCACAAGGTATGTGTCAAGTGCAAGGGTAGAGGAATGGTTTCCATCCTCACTGCGCTTGAGAAGTGCCTGAGAGACGGTTTTAGAAAACAGCAATGCCTGGACTCTACCCAGACCAACTGAAATCAATTCTGGAAGATGGAAAGTTAATTTTTTTTTTAATCTCCCCAGGAGATCCTGGGACACAGGGAGGGTTGGGCATCACTGTAATAGAGGAAAGCCCAGGGTAATACGGGGACCACTGTCTCCAACTGGGATGATCATAGCCCTTGAATAACCCAGAGAACATCATAAAAATAGATTCCCAGACCCCATAAGGACCTGCTAAATCAAAATTGCAGGAGAACGGAGACCTGGGGTGTCTCTCTTGGAAGGATTCCTAAGATGGTTCAACAGACCAGGTATCACTCTGACAATCACTGCTTAAATCGATTCTGTCCGGAAATACCATGTGAGCCCTATGTGAAATTCTGCATTCTCTGGCAACCACATTTTTTTTATTTAAAGATTTTTATTTAATTATTTGACAGAGAGAGATCACAAGTAGGCAGAGAGGCAGGCAGAGAGAGAGGGGAAAGCAGGCTCCCCACTGAGCAGAGAGCCTGATGTGGGGCCTTGATCCCAGGACCCTGAGATCATGACCCGAGCCGAAGGCAGAGGCATAACCCACTGAGCCACCCAGGCGTCCCTGGCAACCACATTTTTAAGAATTGAAAGAAATAAGTAAATTATACTATATTTCCTTTAACATGCTATATACAAAATATTATTTCACCATAAAAGCAAAGAAAAATTATTCCTTGGCTATTTTACATTCTTTTTTTTTTTTTTTTTTTTTAATTCTCATACTAGGTCTTTGAACTCTGGCGTGTATTTGACACGCAGAGCTCCAGACTGCACTGCCCCTCCAGACTGCACTGCCCCTCGCAGAGCTCCAGACTGCACTGCCCACAAAGGTGTCTCTGTGTGTGGTTCATTTCTGCACCCCCAGCACCCAGCCCCAGGCCTGATATGGCAGAGGCACTGCTCTGGGACTAGGTCTGGGTGTGTGTATCCCAGATAGTGGAAACCATGGGAACAGAGGCGTGAAGGGATAGAATAATGTGATAAGGACTGGAGGGGAAAGAGAGAGGCAAGCAGTGCATGAAGTGAGGCTAGGGAGGGAGGCAGGGCCCCACCCTGGAAGGGGAGCCCCGAGAGCAGGACACCTTGAGACTCTTGGGTCCCTTCAGCTGTGGCCTGTGCTTGTTCTCCTGCCCTCTGGTGGCATAGTTTTTCTGTTTCTTGAGCATACCACCAGGCATTAAGAATAAATATAAAGGGCTTCAAATTCCCTCTATTTATTATTATTATTATCATTATTATTATTATTATCATTGTTTTCTAGGAGCTCTAGGGACTTCAGCACTTGGTATTAAGTTTATTGGTTTATTGAGACATGCCTCAGGGCAGGGCGACTCCCTGGGCTTTCTTTTTGTTGGGAACCAGAGCCCTAATTAGGGAAGACTCCGCTGACACTGAGAATCTGGTAAGCATATGCCTTTTCAGTTTAATTTCAACTTCAGATTTTGTCAGGGTCCTTCGAAGCCCCGCTGTGGGTGCATTAGATACATTTCAAGACAATAATAAAATGGATTCGAATTACCCCATCTGTTAGAATCCTTTTACAGAAATCTGTCCCGTTTTCTTGGCACTAGCAGACTAACAAAGGTTGTTATGTATTAGCTGAGGGATTTGTCACTGGCTCACAGCAAGTTCAGAGACCAACTGTTCCAGTCCTGGGTCTCGGCGATGTATTTTGTGACATAGCGGGATGTAAGACGATGAAAATTGCAGGGCTGGGCGTCGCGGGAGAGATTAAAGCAAGACCACAGTCTTGAGTGGAGCTTGAGTGGTCTTGGTGTTGTTTACGAAGGGAAGTCAGTCTAGAAGGAGGACCGCAGAGCTAATGAAGCAGCTCCAGGACCATAGGTCACCATGCTGTGAAGGGCTCCAGATTACTCAGAAGTAGCTAAGGGGAACCAGGCTAAGCTTGAATCTTCGCACTCCGTAGTCAAGCAGAGTAGACCCATTTTCCTCAGTTTTCTCTTTTAAATTTCATCACAAGATTTCATTGAAGATTAATAAAAGGGCTCTGCTACAACCCGCTAAGCTTGAAAAAACACTGTGTAGACCATGAGTAGCATTGTGGTTAAGAATCACCATCACGAATGTCCACCAATATCTGGTAGTAGAATCCCGTTAAGACAAGAGGATGTGCCATGGTAACTTGAGGCAACCGTGTAGGTAGCACAAGAGATCCAGATCATCCACTGGTTCATGATTCATTCATTCATCTTACAAATATTTGTTTTTCAACAGACCTAAATACAACACTAAACACTTAGAATACAGCTGTAAATAAAGTAGATAAGCCCCTTCCCTGTCCTTGTGTTATTTATATTAGAGGATTCAGACAGTAAACATGAACACAAATAAATAAATGTTGTTCCTATAGCTTGAAGCTGGAAAACTGATGCAAGTCAGGGAAGAAGCAACAGTACATTAGAAAGAGCGGTTCGGAAAGGTTCTCCTTAGCAGGTGACCTTCAGCTGAAGGACTTAAAGAAGCAAGTTGGGCCAAGAGCTTGGGGACAGTTTGGAGCACAGAGAAGACCTGGCTCACAGAAGGCCTTACAGGCCCATCTTTTCTCTAAAGACAAAGAGGAGCCACTGGGAGATTTTAGGAAGGGAGTCATGGTGTTTCATTCACATTTCTCAAAGTCTGCTTCCTTGAACAGATGGCATTAGGAGGATAGCAAGGGCAAACAGAGTCTTTCCTAGAGACTGGTAGGCAGGTTAGCAAGCCAGAAACTCTGGGAGGTGAGGAACACAACAGGATTCCCATTCTTAGAACAAAGACCCCAGCTGAAGTTGAGACACAAGGAAAAATCCCACTACCTGGACTGGAACACAGGATGAGCTCTCCATTATAAGCTACGACTCCTGATGCCCATGGTCAAATATGGCCTAAGCCATGTCAGGCTTGTACCTCAAGGCAAAGTTGGCCCCATAGCCCAGAGTGGGGTTGAGCTGACAGGTCAAGTTTTTCGAGGCCCTGGGGAGATGGGGTCTGCAGAGCAAGGAGCAGTCCAGCCCAGTGTTTGGAATAGAATACTGTAACATGCTTTCCTCCACCTTGAGAATGACTCCATGCTGGCAGCCAACACAGGCTCCCATCAAATCCACTTTCCCCACAAATTGCATCCACATTTTTGCAATTTGGTGTGTATTGATTTTCTCTGAGGGACCTCTTGTTGAGTTATTTAACTGCCATCCTTTGCAAAGGGCAGCAAGTAATTTTCAGTACAGACCCACTTCTTCTGAGAAACTCCAATCCAGGCCAGTCCTATAATTTCATTTCAGAGCAGTCCTGGATGATTATATTATCCAAATCTGGGCATTATTGCAGGATGAATGGTTCAACCATGAGGACAAAGAGAGCATTAGATCTTCTTCTCCATCTCAAAATAATATATCAACAGGAGTGAAGTAACCAGGGAGAGGTACTCAGGAGAAAAGGAAATAAAGACAAAGACTTTTTAAGTTTCTACTTTGAAGCAAAGGTGGGCTGGCCAGTGTCTGGCTTCTCTGATTTTATGTGGGTATTCCTCAGATCCTTTGACATTTCTCAAAGGGTCATGTGAAGTGTTAGGATCAATGCAGCACTATTGTGGAAGACAGCGACCATTTCTTCTGTCCTTGCTCCATACCATATGTAAAAATCTCACTCACCAAAGGATCTACTGGGATTCCTAGTCTCTCACCTTTTGAAATGGCAGTGGTTTTTTTTGTTGTTGTTGTAGTCTATGCATTCTTTTTCGCTTTGGCTCCTGGGAAGCTGAAAGATAGCTAGGTAGGTAGGTAGGTAGGTAGGCAGGTAGGTAGATAGGTAGATCGATCGATCTGTCTATCTATCTATCTATCTATCTATCTAAAATATATGGCCCTATATATATTTGAAGATCAATCATAATAATTGTATGGCCCTTATGGTTTGTATCTGTAAGTGTACATATTTTTTTTACCGATTCTGAATTTTCTATTTGTTTTCGATTTCTCATCTCAACTTTTAACATCCTTCTGTTTTATCATTGTTTTACTCTAAATTTTTAAGTCAAAGAAAAAAAGATTTTTTGGAAAGCGATAAGATGGAAATAAGTAAAAAATTAAACCTGCCTTCATTCAGAAAACATTATGCCAGATGTCATATAAGAATCAGTTGTATATAAGAATTCACAGATCCTAAGTAAGAAGCATAGCGAATGTTGAGGTTTCAGTGCAAGAAAGGAAATCTGGCTTTTGAAATATGATTGGGGCAAGGGAACTGCCCCTCAGTGTATATGAGACTGAGGATGGAGACACCATGCTGATAAGATATAAACATGTCAGGACTAGGGGAACTAGGGTGTTATGTGTCATTCTATTGTGGACCCTGGGGATATTCACTATTGCCTATGATGAAAACATTTTGGTATCATAAAAGAAAATTTGATCTCTGGAGCCAATCAGCATGGGTTAGAGCTTCAGCTCCATCCTTTATAACCTGTATATAAATTTTTGGCAAGTTATTGGACATCTTAGGGTCTCAGTTTCCTTATCTGTCAAATGAGGATCATGGTAGATATTGCTTGAAGGTGTTATTATGAGGATTAAATGAATTAACACAGAGACAGTGGTAACAGCAATGAGTGGTGCAGAGTAAACATCTAAAAAATGTCTACTTACTATTTCTGTTGTTATTATTTTCTTATAACGAAGCATGTACATTATCTCAGTTTTCCCTCTCAACTGCATGGAAAGGACATTTTTATTCCCCTGTGAAAATGAGGCTCAGGGAAGTTATGTGAGTTGCCCAGGTGCCAGAGTCAGGAAGCCTGGATTCCAGCACAGAGCTGTTGGACTCCAGGAGCCATACTGCTTCCCCTATAAACTCCCTAACACAGCCAACAGGATGGCATAAATAGAAAACCTCTTCCTGAAGCTGGCCATGAACTAGGTAGAAGAAAACCGTAGTGATTCATTCACTCAAAAATGATCTGTGAGTGCTCTACTTTGGGCTAGTTATATGGCAAACAAAGATAAGCCTTCTTGAGTGCTCTCAAGTGACTTATAGACTAATGGGCAAGATAAGTATACCACGGTAGAGAACAGTGTGGACAATGCCAGATGAAGGTATATACAATGACATGAAAGGACAAAGAAAAAGGACATCTAAGTCAACCTACTGGAGTTGGAATCTGAAAGGATGACGATTAGTGTCCAGAATACTTTCTACTCTCCTACCAGCCCTTCATTAGAGAAGTTGTGTTTTGTAGGAAGACTACAATGATTCTGCCCCTTTAAGAATCTCCACCCAGATACCACTATCACTCCTCCCCAGTCCTTACCCTATCCCTAGCCCAGAGAGGTACACCTAACTATTTAAGGGAAAGTGTTAACTGGACCCCCACTGATAACTCAGGTTAAACCTAGATGGCTTATAAGAGCTCAACTCTTCAATTATTGTGAATTTTGGAAGCTTTTTGTTAAATAGCCATTAGTAAAAAATAAATTCTAGGAAACTACATTTAAGTAAATTACAGAGCAAAGGTAATTAACCTTTGAATGCATCACTTCCTTGTTACTTCACTACATTTTGCTAGTCTCTTTGCACTTGAGCTTATTTACCTCTGTTGTATGCGTCGGTTGGGAATACTGTACAATAGTGCCACTGTATCCCTTCCCAACTCCACATTTAGTGATATCATGTTGCCAGAATGGAATCAGCCAGGATGGGATTATTTACACCACAGAAATAAGCACATGCTGCAAATCAGGGCTTCATTTTTTTCTTATAGAGCCAGTTGCTAAGCATTTACCTATGCATCACTGGCCATCAGCCCAACTTTCCACCCTAAAGTTGCCCACCCTGTCCCTCACTTCACTTAATACCCATTTCATTTCTTTCTCCTTCAATTTGTTCATACCATGCCACTTCAGCTCCCCAGTTGGTCTACACTTTTAGATTTCAACCTTCTTGCTTCCCTGTTCATAGCCTCCGTTCTTCCCTCCTCCCTCACGTAGAACTTCTTTTGGCATAGAACATATTCTGCCTGGCCCCGATACTTGGTTTGCCAACTTAAGAACTTCCTTTGAATAAAAAGTCTCCCATCACCTAACTTATTGGTTTTAGGCATTGATCTGACCATATTGGCTGATTGCTTTAATGGTGGTGGGTGAAGAGTGATATAGATCAAGAAAAGGTCCCCTGATTACCAAGAATCAATAGGATTCTAGACTTGAACCTGGCCCCAGGTCCCTTCCTATGCTGCTTCCTGTCACCAAGGCACTCTCTGTGGCACTTGTTAGTGCTTTTTAATGCCTTCCTTGAATTATTTAATTGGATTACAGCACACTAAACATTTGAAAAGAATTCAAGCACAAGCTGCCAGGCTCTCTTAATGAACATTCTGTATGTCATTGTTTGCCAAGAAAGTCATTCATTCGATAGAAATATGGGGGTTGAATGAAGAAATAAAAATACATTATTTTTCTCATGCTCTTCACAATACAACTACTATTTCCACAAGTAATATTTCTGTCTCTTCCTCCAGTCATGGGTGAATTATTTTCCCAGGCATTAGAAGAGGTTAACTCCCCAAATATCATATGTAGTTTCTTTGCATTACATTCTGTCATGTATTAAAAATTGCAAGATCCTACTAGGTTCCATCATAAGCTAAATTTCCACAAATCCTTTCCCCTAAATGTGCAGATGGCATAAGTTCTGTCCATAAAATCCATATTGGTTCACATGCCCAACATGATGACATGCAGCATGGAGACTAGAGGGAAATGGTCTTCTATATGTCACAATTTACATATCATAACATAGGGAGGGTAGGAAAAAAGAAACACAGATTCCCAGTCACTTCCTTCAGTGTATAAGAAAGCTGAGACCAAGTGAGGCTAACATGCTGAATGTTGCACAGTGATTTTCTTTGAAAGTAAATTTTAAGAGTAGTACTTTTAACTTTGTAGCCCTCAGTATAGTGTTGCTTTTCTAAAGATTTGCACCAAAATATCTAGACATATCCCATTACTGTGTACATCTCAGAAGAGTATAATATCTTAGATTTATTCTGGATTCTCTACTAGTCTATGAATGATCTAATGATAAGGGACTGTGTTAATTACTTCTTTTCTAGAATTTGACATAGTGCATGGCATAAAATAGATGCTCTATACACTCATATGTCCAATAGGCACTTAACAAGTATATATTGAATGAGTAGATAGTTGTGTATCTTTTCTCAGGAAGACACACAGAGAAATGGAGCTAGAGAAGACCAAACATTGATCTATGGAAATATTTTTATCTCTCAGTGAATGAACAACAAGGAAGAGTGAGACTTACAATGACAAATGCAGCTTATGATTCTTTATTTGGTAGTTGGATCTTATAAGAGAGCAGGGTAGACTCCGGAGATTGTCTGTCTGGGTTTGCTATTAAGCACGTGAATATATAAGATTTTTATATCTTCCTGATGCATTGAACATTTCCTATTATTATTATGAGATACCTCTCTATCTCTGGTAATACTGTTTGTCTTAAAGTCTACTGTATCAGGGGCAGCTGGGTGGTTCAGTGGGTTAAAGCCTCTGCCTTCGGCTCAGGTCATGATCTCAGGGTCCTGGGATCAAGCCCCGCATCCGGCACCCTGCTCAGCGGGGAGCCTGCTTCTCTCTCTCTCTCTGCCTGCCTCTCTGCCTACTTGTGATCTCTCTCTCTGTCAAATAAATAAAATCTTTAAAAAAAGGAAGTCTACTGCATCAGACATTAATATATTCATGTTGAGTTTTTTATATTTAATGATTGCATTGTATATCTTTTTTCCATTCTTTCCCTTTCTACTTGTCTGTGTCATTATATGTAAAGTACATGCTTTTGGTAAATGCTGTATAGTTAGATCTTGCTGCATTATCCAGTCAGACAATCGTTGGGTTTTTTTTTTTATAATATTTAGTCTAATTATATTTACTATAATTAAGGTAGAGTTGGATTTGAATTCATCATCTTGGTATTTGTTTTCAGTTGTTCTACATGTTTCTCTCTTTCTCCTAGACTTACTGCTTTTGGGTTAGCCAAATACTCTTTTAGTATTTCATTTTATCTCTTCTAGTGGCTTTGGGTATACTTTTTGTGTTAATTTTTATAGCTTGCTGTAGAAATTACCTATACACTGTGATTTATAATGTTCTACTTTCAAATAATATTACCATATATATATGATACTACTCTGAATAATATAAGAATTTACAACTGTGTACAGTTGACCCCTGAACAATATGGGTTTGAACCGCAGTCATCCACTTATATGCAGAATTTTTTTTTATAAATACAGTATAATACTATAAATTTATTTTATTTTCCTTGCAATTTTCTCTTTTTTTTTTGAAGATTTTATTTATTTATTTATTTGACAGAGAGAGAGAGCAAGCAGGGGGCAGGGGGAGCAGCAGGCAGAGAGAGAGGGAGAAGCAGGCTACCCACTGAGCGAGCCAGATGCAGGGCTCAATCCCACCCTGGGATCACAACTTGAGCCAAAGGCAGCTGCTTAATCAACTGAGCCACCCAGGCGTCCCAGTCTTCCTTGCAATTTTCTAATAACAGTCTTTCCTCTAGCTTACTTTATTGTAAGAATACAGAACATAATACATATAATGTAAAAAATACGTATTAATTGGCTGTTTACATTATTGGGAAGGCTTCTGATCAACAGTGGGCTTTTGGTAAAAGTTTTTGAGGACTCCAAAGTTATATGCAGATTTCCAACAATGTTGGGCACTGTGCCCCTAACCCCTGTATTTTTCAAGAATCAACTGTGATTCTATTCCCTCCTCCCCCCATTATCCTATGTGTTCTATCATTATATATTTTACTTCTATGTATGCTACAGACCCTACAACATGCTATCATTAATTTTTATTTAAGATATCATTAGTCCTTTAAAAAAGTAGGTGTGTGCCTAGTTTTAAATGTGTTATCTCTTTAGTAGTAGTTCCTTTCACCCTTCAATACTCCTTTTAGCATTTCTTATAGTGTGATTCTGCTGGGGGAAAATATGTCTCTGTTGATATTTATCATAAAATGTATTTATTTTGCTTTGGTTTTCAAAAAATATTTTTACTGAATGTAGAATTTTAGGTTGACAGTATTTTTGTCATGAAGTGGTTTAAAGTGTTCCTTTGCCTTCTGATCTCCCATGGTTCCTGTGAGATCTGTTGTTAATCTTATTATATTTCCCTTGTATGTAATACATTTTATTCTTGTTTTTCCCATCTGCTCTTTTTAAGATTTTCTCTTTGTCTGGCTTCCAAGAATTTAGTTAAGATATGACTAGGTATATTTTTCTTTGTATTGATTCTACTTGAGATTCACTGAGTTTCTTGGACCAATGATTTTGCCTTTTGAAAAATCAAACTTGGAAAATGTTTCAGCTAATGATTTTTTTTCTATCCCATTCTCTCTCATATAGAAATTAGAAGTTAATCTTTGTGAGAGCAGGAAGTTTATCTTTCCTACTTATCACTATTTCTACAATAGTGGATGGTCAGCAGACATTTTCGGAACAATAAATTAATCACATCGGTAACAGAGTTTCTGTCTATTTGGGTTTCCCTCGGAATTATGGTGCTTTGGAAGTTTCCCCAGGTTCTCTTGGTACAAGCTTGATGCTTAATTTGGTGCTAAGCTAAATCAAAATAATTTCGAAGAGCCATAGACTTTTAGATTCTGGAGAATTCAAAATCTGATTTTCTGCTGAAAAGTCCAATGGTACAGCATCCTTTAACACAGCCCTCTCAAATTTTCCAGCTTTGATTTTGTATATTTACCAAAATCTTACAAAATAAACACATTTTCTAGGTGACATCTCCAAGTTTTTTAGATATAAACAGTCCCTACCTGTTCCATTTTTTATTCTTCCTTTATATTTCATTGATGATTTGGCCATCTGTAGACTTCGGGTTGAAAAACATTTTCTCTAAACTGCTTTGCTAAGTAGAACTTTATGTCCTAGAAGGGTGAGAGAGTAGTAGTCACCTGACTATACAGGATCCAGCTAGAGTGATATCTCTTTTCAAAAAATATCACTTGAACATTTTAAATCAATATATTTCCATGATCACTGTTTTAAAATATCAAGTATATAAAACAGCTTTCGATGGAATATTGTAGTCCCATCCCCTTCTACCCTTCCTCCCAAGATTTATTCCCCCAATGCAGCAAATTTTTATTTTAAGCTTTTTTATTTCTGGTGTATATTTTCATATGCCAAAATATCCTTATACTATTTTTTCTCAGTTTGACATTTTTGAAATAATTGATTTACATCTTGCTTTGGTATTAAAGATATAGTTGTTTTTTTTCCATTTCCATGCTCACTTTTTCTCCCCTATCCTCTCAATAATTTTATTTCCCAATTTTGAGCTCTATAAGTAGTTTTACATTATTATGACTGTATTGAAATTGTTGCTTATCTTAGAGCCAATTTGTGTACCATAGTTCTATTTCCTTTCTCTTATAAATTTTTGTTTTTCCTACAGTTAACATCCACCTCTTTCCCCATTTGCTATCATTTCTTTATTTATGTCTCTGTCTCTTTTTTTCCAAATACCTTGACTGATCTCTCAAGTATTTACCAATAATTTTTCCAAGTAATCACATACGGTTCCAAACTCTCCTTCAGTTCCTTTGATCTCACTCCTACAAACCTCCCTTCTCCTGCTCCAGGATGGACCAATTAATTGGCATGCATGATGCATGGATGTTGTTCTAAAATTACCCATTATTGCTCTTCTATGCTGAATGTTCTGTTTTCTTGATTCTGTATATTCCTATGTTTTTGGTTTACTGTCCTCATTTTGGAGAATCACATACTCCTGTATCTTTCTGAGACTGTATATACAGAAGGTCAAGTTTCTGAATCATTGGGTGTTTGGAAATTTTTTATTCTACCTTTATATTTCATTGATGATATGGCTATCTGTAGACTTCGAGTTGAAAAACATTTTCTCTAAACTGCTTTGCTAAGTAGAACTTTATGTCCTGGAAGGGTAAGAGAGTAGTAGTCACCGTCACACAGTAGTAGTCACACAGGGTAAGAAAGGGGCTCTGGTTGTCTGTATACAGTCTTAGCCAAACCATTTTTCAGCCTGGAGTTTCATCCTGTCTTTCTAGGGCCCCAGGGCCTCAAATCCCAGCCTTTCTAGGAAGGTGTGGAGCTAATGGCCTGTCTTCATCTTGGTACCCTTGCTATAGGCACTCGGTATTCACTTTCTGTGCTATTAGTTCATTTCCAATCCATCTCCCCCAAATTTGGTAACTATGCCCTGTATCGGCTACTTCCTCCTCTTTTGTGCTTTGTGTATGTGTTTGTTTCTTTATATGTACTCCGGTTGTCATTTGGGGCTTGTGTTTGGGAGAGAATGGAGATAAATGCACCCATATTCGTTTCATTGGGTTTACCTGAAAACCTCTACCGGAGTGATTTTCTAAAATGAAGATTTGACCCTCATGTCATTCCTGTGCTCCAAATCCTTCAAAGTCTGCTCATAACTTTCAGCATGGGATGAATATGGTTTAGCTTAGCAGACAAAAAATAAACTTCATGATTAGATGCCTGCCTGCCTGTACAGATTTATCACCAATTGCCTGCGTAGAAGAGGCCAATGGGATTGTCTGCCTGCCACCTTCTTTTATGGAATTGTTCCTCTATCAATACTCCCAACAGCATGGTTGCAGGCAGATCTGTGTTTTTTCTAAAATTGACCTTGTTCCCTTGGTCTGACTTTGTTCCCCTGCTGACTGAGTCAAGCTGGGTCAGTTAATACATTCCCTAGACATTTTGAGAACCTGTAAAACTCAGAGGCTATGGTAGCTATGTTGTATATTTTTTGGATCCGGGAAGCAGAGAAAGCTTGTCTGGAAAGATGAAAGGAAAGACATTCCTAATGAGAGTCTTAATTCTCCAGATCTAGTTCATTTGTGAGTCCTATCTCTACGCTTGCTCTTTGGTCCTTGGGTCTCTGAGTGTCACTATAATAAATTTCTTGTTTTGTTTTGTTTAAGATTTTATTTATTTATTTGACATAGAGAGAGAGATCACAAGCAGGCAGAGAGGCAGGTAGAGAGAGGGGGGCGGGAAGCAGGCTCCCTGCTGAGCAGAGAGCCGGATGTGGGGCTCGATCCCAGGACCCTGAGATCATGACCTGAGCCGAAGGCAGAGGCTTTAACCCACCGAGCCACTCAGGCACCCCAAATTTCTTGTTTTGAACAGTGTATAGCTCATTGTCAATATTCAATATGTATTAGCTATAGGATTCATTCCCATCTCACCAATGATTGTGATTTCTTCTAGTTTCTGGAAAGCAGCGTTACATTTCATGACCATGTATCTTTCTCATGTCTCATGAAGTACTGATATAAATTTACAGAATAAACATCTTAACCCTCCAGTCAAGGAAATTAATTTATTTTCTACTAGTTCAGGAATTGTACTAGAATAGAAACAAATAGATTAGTAGTGACAGGTACAGAACAAGAGAGAAAAAATATCCATTGTCTTCATTCATTGAAAGCAGTGTGGGGCTCAGAGTTACAAAGGAATGGGGGGAAAAAAGGAAAATTAACGCTCATTGGGGACCTACTATGCTCCAGTCACCAAGCTGTTTCCTTATATGTTTGCTTTTTGAACTCTCAGAAATCATCTTGGGGCTCCTGGGTGGCTCAGTTGGTTAAACATCTCCCTTCAGCTCAAGTCATGATCTCAGGGTCCTGGTATCGAGCCCCACATCTTCTGCCTCTCCCTCTGACCCTCCCACCACTTGTACTCTCTCTCTCTCAAATAAATAAATAAAATTAAAAAAAAGAAATCATCTTGACAAGTGGATTAATGTAGTTGTTTCCTGCAAAGAAATCAAGATTCAGAGAGATAAAATAACTTCTTAAAGTCCCACAGCTACTTAGAAGCAAAGTCAGAATTTAACTGATAGCCATGTCATATCTTTAAAAACTGATCTTTCCAACTTTACACCTTTAAAGAAAACCACTTATCTGCAATAAGTAGTTATAACTGGATGACAAGAATATGAATCATTCATAATCTCATCTATTTCTCTATTTTCTCAGTTTTCTACAGTGAGCATATATTACCTTTACAATAAAAAATTACATTTTTAAGTAAAAAAAAAAAAACCAATTCCCTTGGACCAATAGAAGTGCTGGGAAATTATACTCCTTTGGACAGTTAAGTGTTCAGTATAAGGATCCTCCTTTTTGCTTTAATATGCAGTAGGAGATAGGACTCGAGCCTTTTCCCCAAATCCTTGCTGTTAGTTCTCAAACAAGTCTCTAGCTAACCTCTTTCTCAGCACAGGTGTCTGTTCTCACATGCTGCCAATTTCATGCCCTCAAAGCCCTCTGGGTTCTTCGATGGGGAGTAACCGGGGACCTCGGGCCACCCACCATGTGCAGGAGAGTCTTTCAGCCCTCTGAGCTACAGTTTCCTCATCTGCAAATAGAAGCCTCGAAGCCCGTGGGAGGATTTTCAGAGGCGATGACACGCCCTAGGACATGGCAGGGACTCCATATGGTGATGGCCGAGCTGTTGTAGCAGACAGTCTAGTAAGATGTCTTGAAGCATGTCCGGGGCCCTCTTCCCCGCATGCTAATCCTGACTCTGTTGTTTGTCATAGGATCTTGAGTAAATGACTTAATTACCCTGTGTCTCAGCTTCATCTGTACAATGGAGAGAAGTATTTGTAGAGTTGATGCGAGGAGTAGAGGAGTTAATACAAAAAAAGTCCTAAAAACAGTGCCTGGCCCCGAGTTTGCTGGTACCACAATTCATAGCAATGGGAGTGGTTATTTTGGGTCTATTATATCAAAAACTATTCTGAAAACTTCAGAATCCTGTTTCTTTATTTGGCTGAGCCCTAACTTCAAATAGGCACCTTTCTGCATCCCACAGAGATAGTAGAAAAGCAGAGCTTTCAATCCAGTGTGAGAGAAAGATACCGAAGAGATAAACAGCTGACAAATAAATAAACCAGATGTGGTAGCAACTCCGGAGACATGGAATGGACTCCCTCCCCAAAGCTGTTTCTGATACTGGAGCTGAAGATGTACATACACCAATAAGATATGAAAACCTTTATTACTCACGTAATAGACTCTCAGGGAAGGTTAGGGCAGGCTTCCCACCCCAACTGGTCTGAAATGGCTTGAGAAAGTCAGGAAATGAAACTGGTTTAGAGATTTTCTGGTGGTGAGGGGGTAGGGATAGTATGAGGAATCCCACACATGAGTGGAGGCTTCTGTGGTTCAAACTCGCCAGCGCTAAAGGCTATCTTCTCAACTTGTGCCTATGTGCAGCAGAAGAGGGAGAGGGGAGCTTTACAAGGCATCAGTGACCAAACATGAAAAACCGGAACCAGACTCTTGATTGCACTAGCCAATTTCAGATAGCTGTGAGTTCTGGTTTTTAAATAAAGGTTAACGTGGTGAAGGATGTCGGACATATGTAGGGGGAGGTAGCCTGAGAGTGGTTCGCTTTCAGCTAGGATAGTCAAGATGAGGCATCTCTGAAGAGGGGACATTTGAGTTGAGATCTGAATGATAAGGTCAAGAGCTAGTCATTGGGAGGAGTGGCTTGCAAAAGCCATCCAGGGAAAAGCCAGCTCAGCAGATTCAAGTGAAAGAGATGGCAGCGTGAGAGGATGGTAGGAGATCGTTGGGAATCAATGCAGGGTAAACGTGACGAGGAAGACCCAGGTTGCTGTATTCAGGTGCCTCAAGTGCTGGCTTTTCAAAGACAGCAATCTCCTTCTGTTTGGTTCCAGCAGCAATGAAATTACAAGGAGTCAAATTTCTCATGCTCAATAGAAGAAAGGCTCTGTGAGAGCATCTTTATTAGGTAATGAGCTCCCTGTCACTGGTGGTATGACAAGAGAAGCTGAATGCCACTAGCAGAGGTGATGTCATCTGAGGGCGAAGAGAGCTGGACCACATGGCATTTAAGGACTTGAATATGCTCTCAGCCCTCAGAGTCTAATCTCAGGGAAAGAGGCTCTGGTACAGATGCATAGGGAACTTCAGAGAAGAACATGGAGATGCGTGCCCTTCGCAGCAGTGGCTGTCATTGTTGCTGGCGCCAGCTAATGCTAGCTTCCCTCTAAGAATAGCTATGGGGATTTCTGTTTAAACATGACTGATTAAAGCCCAGCTCTCGTTAGTGGCTTATTTGCATGTCAAATTAGGGTTCAAAGAAATGTAAATATGGAAGCTTATTTGCCCAGATAAATTTGCTTTAGTAACCTGGAGGAAACAGTAGGGCCTAAAACACTCAAACAGAAATTAACGGACAACTTTGGCCTCAAAGCTCTTCTTTCCTCCACCTTTTGCCTTTTCTTTTCCTTGTTTCAATTCATTTACATTCAGCAAACATTTAGGATATGTCCTGTGTGGAAGGTACTATGAGTAGAAGCACCCAGAAAGAGTGGAACCAAGACCTTTGCTTTCTGGTAGAGGAAACAGTATGTAGCAAAATAACAACAACAATGGCTTATGAATACAAAACTGTTAAGTATGATAACAGAGATATAAATAAACAACAAAATAAGTGAACAAGCAAGTATCTGGCACCTACTGTATGTCTGCCCTCTCCTCCCCCTTGCCCCGCCCTGCTAGGCACTTGGCAAACAAAGGAAATTTGTTTTGATCACCTGGAGAAATCAGAGAACTGGGTCATCAAACTGCTCCCTCCTCCACCTTTGACTGAGGCTGTAAATTCCTCCAACAAGAAAACATTTCTCATTCATCTTGGTATTAGCCAGGGCTGACACTTAGTGGGGTGGGGTTCTCAATCAATAATGCTTGAGCAGATGGATGAATCAATGAGTAGCATTTGAGATGGACTTTGACTGGGGATAGCATCTCAACAGGGAAAGGTGATGAGAAAAGCATTTTTTTTCATTTATTTATTTATTTATTAGGAAAGAGAGAGAGTGAGAGAGAGCATGAGAAGGGAGAAGGTCAGAGTGAGAAGCGGACTCCCCATGGAGCTAGGAGCCCGATGCGGGACTCGATTCCGAAACTCCGGGATCATGACCTGAGCCGAAGGCAGTCGCTCAACCAACTGCGCCACCCAGGGGCCCGAGAAAAGCATTTGATAAAAACTCCGCGAGGGCCCCTGGGTGGCGCAGTTGGTTGAGCGACTGCCTTCGGCTCAGGTCATGATTCCGGAGTCCCGGGATCGAGTCCCACATCGGGCTCCCAGCTCCATGGGGAGTCCGCTTCTCACTCTGACCTTCTCTCTCTCACTCTCTCTCTTTCCTAATAAATAAATAAATAAATAAAATCTTTAAAAAAAAAAAAAAAAAAAAACTCCGCGAGCAAGGATCCGATGGGCGGAAATAGAAGTTAGCATTTCCAGCCGCCCTAAACAGTCCGATGTGGTGCTTTATGAGCTAACATAAAAGGAGCAGTGGGGGAGAAAGTGAAGAGAAGGCTGGAGACTTCTTGTTGAGGGACTTGGAGAATTATAGTGAAGAGTTTGAACTTCATTCTGTAGAAGATTGGCAGCCATTAGAAGTTGTTGAGCAAGCAGATGACAAGATCAGAGTAATATGGCTTTATTGTTTTCTACTTGTCAATGTATAAGCGGTAGCTGTCATTAGTGATTAAAGAACCAGCTAGTGAGAGATCAAGTTTTTTAAGAAAGTTGAAACGGCATTTAACTTGCGGGGTGTGAATATGCATTTCTGTATTTGTGAGTTTGGAACTTCAAGAAAGTCTCTTGTGTTGTGTCTTGTAATATCACCAGCATCATCTTTTTTTTTTTTTTTCCTCTCCTTTACTGGATATCATGCCATCTACATATTAGCACCTAAGAGTCCAAATTAGCATCCAAATATTTTGGACTCTTAGGTGCTATTATGTTCATCCTCAATTGTCTTCTGGGGAAATCTCATCTCATGCCATGGAAGTTTTCCTCATTGGCCCCAGTACTCTGTTCCAGTGTTTTCCTGAAGTCTCCCCTTCATTTAAAAACCATTGTCTTCCGTGTGTCCCACTCCAAAGCCCCACACCTGTGTAGAATGTAGCAGCCCTTGATTGCATTTATTAATTTGTGTGGATTCTCCCCATCTCGCATTCTATTTTTTTTTTAAGATTCTATTTATTTATTTATTTGAGAGAGAGAGAGAGAGCAAGCAAGGAGAAGGACAAGCAGACTCTGCACTGAGTGCACTGCTCAACGTGGGGCTTGATCTCAGGACCCTGAGATCACGACCTGAGCTGAAATCAAGTCAGACACTTGACTGCTTAACCAACTGAGCCACCCAGGTGCTCCATCCCCATCTCATCGTCTGGTGGAGCCAGACAGACTCCCTACCTGTGAAATAACTTGTATTCAACTCTCATCCGTAGCTCCTGGCATGTCGTGCTCAGCAACTCTTCAATGGGTAGACAGATGAGTAGATAAAAGGTGGAGGTGGAAGGAAAGAGAGGGAGAAAATTACATCCCTGGTGGGAGACCAAGCACAAAAAAACAAAACAACAGTCTGTGAATATTTATTGATGAGCAAAGGAATGAGAGAAAGGTAAAAGGTAACTCTAGTCCAGTATATGCATCAGGCACCATAGCCCATAAGGCAGCGACTTCCCAGTAGCAATTTCTTTAATTTTCCAGTTCTTGCCTTCAAGAAGAAGAGGAGTATTGACCTTTAGGACCAGCTGATACCAGTACTTTGCTTCGGATATATGTTGCACTGAGGTTTGGACCCCAGCTCTAGCCTTGGTTCTGAGGAAATGAAGGGGATAGCCATGATGGGAATAAGCTACTAAACTCGCTTCCCTCCCTAAATAAGTCAGCTTATTCCAGTATCATTGTCCTATAATTTCTTACTTTTAATATCTCAGGGAAAGTCTAAGTTGCCTCTTACAATCAGTGTCTAAATGTCTATACATATTACTACAGGGCTTGATTTTGAACACAGGTCATATAAGAAAACCAAGTTTTTGGCTCAGTTTTGGTTGGTTTTTGCTTTATTTTGTTTTGTGTTTTTCTTTCTCTTCTCAGAATAATCTCAGTGAGGTTGAGGGGGTTTCTGAGTGCCTGAAGAGAGGTCTACCTTGGTGTACATTCTTTCATGAGAAAGCTTTACAGTAATATGCTTCAAAGGAAGTGATATTTAACTAGATAATGACAATAAAAGCACATAATTCTATATCATTTACAATGTACCAGGCCCTGTTTTAAATACCTTATATATAATAACTCGTTAATCCTTAAAATATCCCCATGGAAAAGATACTGTTATCATACCTGTTTTACAAATGAACAAATTGAAGCTCAGGGAGCTAAGTTTCCTCCTTCAGGGTGGCAGAACCAATGGGGACCCGGCCGGCATGTGAGCCCAGACAGTCTGGCTCTCCTGTACCCCTTCTCTACACTACACATTACTGCCAGCTTTTTGATTGGACTTTTTTTGTGTTGTTCCAATAACTTGTCCTCCCCAGACACATCACCTTCATAGTGAATGCACTTGGTCTGCTTATGTCTAAAGTGCTTGCAAGTTAAAGACGTTCGTTTCTTCAATGCCTCTTTGTTGAACACCAGCCATGTGCCAGACACTGTTTTCATTCTAGATATACAGCAGAGAACAAAAGACAAATTCACTGATTCCGTGGAGTTTACATTCCCACGTGGGGAAAAAGACAGTAAGCAACGGCAGCTATGACAAAAGCAAATTCAGATCTTTATTAGGTCAGATGGAATCAGTCTGATAGAGAAAAACCAAGGAAGAAAGAAGATAGGGAGTGAAGCAGGGGCTGGGAAGGCCCCCATTGAGAAGGTGACATTTATGACTGAATGGGAAGGTCGCAATGGGCAGGACATGTCGAATCCAAGGGAAGAACTCGTCAGGAATGAGTCAAAGCAAGTGTGAGTGTTCAGGACGGGAGCTGTGGGACGGCTGTAGAATACAAGGGCCCTCGTGCAACAGGAGAAAAGTGAGAGTTTAATTAGTGTCATGATGGAAAGATGAGCATAGGGTTTATATTCAGTCACACTAGTGTTTATGTTTGAGCTCAACCACTGGTGGGATCCTCTTAACAAGTTCTATATGCCTTTGAGTTTTCATTTTTTCTTCTGCAAAATGGAAATACCAGTTTGCTGTCAGGAACACATGAGAAAGTATCAGGAGCCCAGTATAGAAGTGGGAGATGCATCCCCGGTCTGCCCTGTCTTTGTAGGTGTCTCCAGGCGGGCCCCCCAGACAGCCTCCATTCCCACCATGCATGGAAAGGGGTCATGCCCCAGGAGGCGGGACCCTGCGGGCTCCATTGTCTCATGACTCAGCCCCACACCATAGGCCCTGGACATAAACTGGGCACCTCTTTCGCTTTCTCATTGGCTTTCAACAGTTCCTAGCAAGAACTGGGGTCCAGGCCATGCTTCCAGCACGATGGTGACACTGCCTGCCAAGTGAAGAATGACTTGAGCTGTTACAAACAAACAAAGCAAAACAGTTTCCAAGATGTAGGCCTTTTGTTTGTGTGAACAGGGACAAGAGCAAACACCGGCATGTTTCAATTTGAAATAGCTTCTGGAGTAATTGCTGGCACTGCATTCTCTAATTACATAATGTCTGTCTTCTTTGGCAGTGACCTTGGTATTGTCTTTGGTGTGAAAAACACCAAGTCTGGGACGCCACCCACTTAGCCTAGTGGGTGCCTACTTCTTGGAGGCATTCGACTCGATTTGTTTCTCTTGCTCTTTTTCTTTCTGACTGTTTATACTTATTAATAGGTTCAGAAAGTGTTCAGATAAACTTGTGAATGACAGATTTGTTTTTTCCACAAGTATTTCTTAACTACCAGTTCTGTGCCTAGTGGAGTGCTAGGTCCTGGGGATATTTAGAAATATACAAAATTCCCTCCCTTCAGGGAGCTTGGGAGAAACAGGTATATAAGACGTTACAGTGCAGTAAGATGCCAGATAGGGCTCAGTCCTGAAGAGTGTGAACTTTAGAATTACATAGACTTGGGTTTCAATCTCTGGTTCCTCCTTATTTTGTGATCTTGGGCAAGTTGCATAAATTCCCTGAGACTTAGTTTCATCATCTCTACAGTGGAGGACATAATTCCTATCCTCTAGGGTGGTTGGGTGGGTTGAGTTAGACAATATTTTTTAAACACTTGTCCCTACACCTGGCATAGAGTAGATGCCCAATAAACAGCAGCAATTGTAATTATAACTAGTGCCGTAGTAGAAGTAGGAACAAAGAGCATGAAGGCACAGACCAATCCCAGGGGAATGGTAAGACAGAGGTGCTGTTTAAATTGGGCTTTGGATGATAAAGATAGCTTGACCAAGTGGAGGAAGAGAGAGCAGGCAGTCCTAACATTTGCAAGTGAAAATGTGTTGTTCATGTAAATATGTTTACCTATCGAATATTTATTGAGCTGCTAACATGTGCTGGGCATTGGATTAAGTTTCAGGAACATGCAGTGAACATGACAAGGTGTTACCTTCGTGGAACTTATATTCTTCAGTGGAAGATAGACCATAAACTAGAAAAAGAAAGGTAATTGATGAACAAAGGACAGCTTGTTATGATAGTGCCTATGAAGGATATAAACAGAGTGATACTAAACAGAACAATTGAGCACTGATAATATTATTTTAGCTGAGGTAGTCATAGTTTGCCAGGCTTAATCAATGGCAAGAAAGATCCCTTTTTTTTTTTAAATTGTGTTATGTTAGTTACCATAGAGTACATCATCAATTTTTGCATGGAGCACTGGGTGTTATACACAATGAATCATGGCAAGAAAGATCCTTGTGGATGTGACATCATGAGTCAGAAGAGTGATATTTCTTAGAGACCAGGGAGGTGAGCAGAAGTTTGTTTTCATTTTGTTTTGGCTTGTGTTTCCATTTGCCAATGGTGAGCAATGGGAAAGATTTCCAGCATGGAAGGACAAAATTAGATATATATTTGTTTGGTGGGCATTGTAGCTGTCATGGGGAACCCAGGTGGCAGGAGGGTAAAGTATAAGCAGAAAGCCAGTTAGGAACTGTTACAATTATCCGGGCAAGAGATGGTTTTTGTTTTGCTTTTAAGAGGGGAAGCAAGAGCATGTTTGTTGGGCAACGGTCATGACCTAGGAGTAGTGAGAGACAATGATACGAGAGAAGGATTATGTCTGAAGTTTGTTACAGTGAATGGGACCAGGCTGACTGGCTCTGGGCGTTGGAGTGGAGATAGATTTGGGAATATCATCAATCTATTGATAATAGATTAGATGAGACACAGAGAATGTGGAAAAAGGGAGAAATCAACAATGACTCCGAGGGGTTTTGCTTAAGCAAGAAGGCTATTTACTGAGTGGAAGTGGAGTGAGAGGGGAACTGGCTTGGACAGCTATGAAGAGCTTCACCAAAGATATACTAAATTTGAGATCCCTAGTAGAAAATCAGGTGATGTCTAGAGCTCACGGTGTTGGTCTGTGCTAGAAATATAAACTGGGGAATCATTAGCATTTAGATGATATTTGAAGCCACAGTGAGCTCACTAGGAGAGAACATGTAGAGACAGAAGATTCAAGAGCCCAAGATTCAGCAGAGGAAGACAAGGAGCCAGTCAAGGAGACTGAGAAGGAGAGACGAGTGAGCAAGAAGGAGAACAGGAGGAACGAAACTGTAAGTCAAGAGAGGAGAGCAATTCAAGAAGGAGGCAGTGGTCAGGTCTAGAATTCCACTGCCAAGTAAAATGAGGACAGAGAGGATCTGGCAAAACAGAGGATCTGGCAAAACACCAATGGCCTTTGAAATGGTGAGGACAGAAGCCAACTTGGATTGAGCTAAAAACATGAACAGAAAGGGAACATCACCTGTGACTGTAGGGCTTTTGTTCCAAGTTTAAAGCTGAAGTTAAAAATATATACATCATTTATGAATTATGAAGCTATGTATATGAATTTCTTTGTCTTTTTACATTTCTGTTCTTTTTTATTTTCTAAAAAACAGGAAGAGCAATGGAATTAGACTAGGGAAACAACACTAGACCATTTTGGGGAGAAATCTGCCTGTAAATGTTGAAGAGACACCAAGCAATAAACGGGAGGTAGATAAGGGAGTCAGGAGAGGTTTTGGTTCATTGTGCTTTTAAATGGGAAATATGAGAGCATGTTTGGTGGGTGACCTATGACACAAAAGAATTTATGTGTAAAAAACTGAAGTTCTTGGTGAGTGGTGGGGTCTTACCCCTGTCTTACCCCTGATAGGTGTGGGGACACCACCTGGGGAAGCAGAAGGAAAGGCAAGGAGCACAGGTACCCAGAGTGGAGGACAGTTTTGTAGCACGGATGGGGGGAGGTGGCAGAATGCCGTGGTGACTTCCACCCACAGTGAAGTATGAGCAAAAGTCATCAGCCAAGTAAATGTGCAGAGGGAGAGAAGTGCATAGGGCCGGGACTGCTTCACATACTGCTGCCTCCTTATCCAGAGTGGTTTCTCATTCGCCTCCGAGCTTCACTGAACCCCTGGCATGGTCCTTCGACATCGGAGACCCAGAATAGATGTGTGCTGAATGCTTTGTAGAGGGGAGCAACGCTGTTTTCTGGACAGAGAGGAAGGAAAGGAAGACTTACTAAGCATGTGTTACAAGGCAGGCGTGATGTATCTACGATATCTTAACAGGGGGGGTTGGTGATGACAAACTGAGGATCAGAAAAGCTGAATAATATATCCACAACCAGTGTGTGTGTGTGCGGGTGTATTGCATATATGTCTACATACGCAAATGCACATATACATATATAAACATTCACACACACGTGCATTCATTTTCTAATAACATTCTCGCCCTGTCTCCGAGGATTTATAATTTAGGAATCTAGCCAAAGGGAGACATTGGTACACAAGTGAATAGAGGGGTCAGCAAGGTGCAGCCTGTGGGCCAAATCCAGACCACCACCTGCCTATTTTTTGAAATAATATTTTATTGAAATGCTAATGTTCCCATTTCTTTACAAACTGGGCTACTCTTGCACTAAACCAGCAGAGCCGAGTAGTTGCAACCGTGTCTGTTTGCCCTACAACGTTATCTGTATGTCTGCAGTGTCTGTAAAGACTGAAATATTTATCTGGCCCTTTATAGGAAAAATTTTGCTGATCCAAAGTATTGGGCCAAAGTACAAGGGAAAAGGGGCTAAGGTGGAGAAGCTGCAGTTATTTCTTTTTGTCGTAACCAGAGACTGCTTTGAGGAAGCAGCAACATGTGAGTTTCCTCTCCAAAGATTCATGACTTCATTCCGCAAGGATTTTTTGGCGTCTCCGATGTGGCCGGCACTATTCTAGGTGCTGAAGATACAACAGTTAGCACCATAAGTAGAAGTCCCTGCCCTCATGAAGCACGCGTTCTTAGGGACTGGCGGGATTTGGGGAGATGGGGTTCGAAGGAAAATCATTGCTGCTATAGCAGCACTGGGGCAAAGGCACATGGTTGGCATCATCAGGGAGTTTCAGAAACAGGAAGTAGTCCTAACTGATGCAAAGGATGTAAGGGGGACAAGAATGAAGGACGATACTGTGAATTAGTGATTTTCAAAGTGCGGTCCTCAGATGTATCATTGGAACCACCCAGAGAGTTTGCTAAACATGTGTGTTCTTGGGACATGGTTCAGACCCAAAGAATCCGAAGCTCTAGGGTTAGGACCTAGGTGTCTACGTACTTAAAAGTTCTTCACTTATTCTTAGGCTCACTGTATTTTTGAATCATGGTGGTAGAAGTTCATTGGAGTCGGATTCAGGAGTGTGTGTGTGTGTTTTGTACTGGGATGGCAGCAGAGGGGAGGAGGTAGGAAAGAGAGTGAAGACATCCCCCCACCCCCCAGTTTGACAACTTAGAATCCCCTATTGGAATTCAGGCTTCTCTGGGTACATCTGGAAAACTTGGATGGGTGATGTCACTTGTAAATGGGAGGTCCATTTACAAAAGAGAGTACGGAGTTTCCTGGAAGAGAGCTCAACCTGCAGGTGTGATGATAGAGTACCCAGTCAATGCAGACCCCCACTCGTCAGGGGGAAAGGATGATGCTGAGTGCATTGTGAGGACAGCTGCCAGACTGGCCTCATAGCTCAGGCCTTCCTACCTTTCTTTTCAAGTAAAGGCTAATATAGAGCCAACTTATTAAAGGTGTATGCCCCTATCACCATTAATGTCCTTGAGAGGTTCTTAGTTGAGGTGGACATGTAGAATATGTACCAAAACGGTAAAAATAAAAGGCTAAATTAGTATAGGCCATTAGTTAGGGCTAGGTGGCCAAGAATAACCTGGCAGGTTAGGTGGGATATAGACTTTAATGGCAAGCAGAGAGGAATGAATAAGTCTATCCAAACAGCAGAAATTGCTCGAGCTTGAGAGAGGCCCATAATCAGAGACAGCACATGCGTGCAGTAATGAGTGGATCAATTTGGCTAGAATAGGAAATTCACGTGGAGCAGTAATTGGAGATAAGTCTGGAAAGGTTGTCTAGGGCCAGATGGGGAAGGGCCTTGAATGCCAAGCTAAGAATTTTGGCATTTATCCTGGAGGCAACGGGCAGCCATTTAACTTTTTTAGCAGTGGGGTTACAGGATTAGAGGTGCACTTTAGGGAAATTAAACCAATGGAAGAATGGAGGACAAAATATGGACGTGAGAGACTGGAAGTGAGGAAACCAATTAAGAGATCATTGGAAAGGCCCAGGTGAGAAGTAATGAGCACCTGGATATGGTAGAAGCTGTGGGAATGGAGAGGAGAGAAAAGAAGACTTTGAGAAAAAGCACAGATAGAATCAGCAGGAGTTGGCAATGGAATAGAGAAATTGAATGTGCCAAGGGGAAGGGTCCAAGACCATCCTAAAGAGTCCCACCTGGATAACCATGGAGACACTGTGCAATTACAGGATGAATGAGTGGGGAGAGTGTGAAGCCTGTTGATTTGAAATGCAAGAGGCCCGGTGGGTGGGTAGTTAGAATGGCAGAGACTCGGGGGTGAGGTCAGTAGTGGTGAGACGGCATCCACAGAAGTACCCGTCCCTCGTGGCCAAACATTGAGCCATTGTTTGGACTCAACATGGTAAATTGGAGGTTGCTAGTCTTTCTATCTACACGCACCACACACACACTGAGTCATGTACTGATTCAATAAATATACACTGGGAGGCAAATCTTGGGTTGCATGTATGTATAGATATTAGTTTTGTTCATTTCACCCCATGTGGTAAAACTTATGCCAGAAGCCCAGAAAATGTAAGAGGGGGGGAAATAACTGATGATAAAACAGTATGAATCCACCAGGAAAGAATAATCAAAACTGATTAGAAATGGTTTCTTTTCCTAAGTTTCATTTTTAAATACTTAAAAAAAAAAACCTGATTGATGCTTCAAAGAGTATAAATGAAGTTGGATATTGATGTAAATCTCCCTCCCCTTTTCTGTTTTTCTTCCCTTTATTTCTTAACAATTCAATGCAAAAATCAAACAATTTTAACAGCCCTGCTGGGCTCAGGAGGACTCTGGATCGTCAAGAAGTGCTTCCCCTAAGCAAAAGTTACCAAGCCAAAAGCACACTGAAAGCCTTCCCTTAAGTAAAAGCAGAGTGGAAAATGCAATATCGTTCCAAAACTTGTTTCTTAGAGTAGATGAGGAAGTTGTTTAAGAAATTAAATAGTCACTTCTAAAGCAATAGCTTTGAAATCGTAACATTAATCAAGAAACCTAGAAGTAGAAGAATTATGGAAGGAAATACAAAATATTTGCAAACCTGTGATAGGCTAAATGCTTACCCCACCCATCCCCATCTCACGTCATGACATCCACTGCGCTCTCTAGCCACTTAAACTACTCAGGGAAAGTGCTGCTTGCCAGAGAATCCCAATAAAGTGCCATCAAATGATCATGAGTTTCGGAGACCAGTACTCCTAGGTTGGAATCCTCGTTCTGAGATTTATTAGCTATGTGACTTTAGGCAAATCTCTTAGTTTCTTTGAGATTCAATATTCTCGTCTGGTGCTATGAGAATTAAATTAGCTAATGGGTGAAATCATCCTCCATGGGGTGCCAGGATGGCTCAGTTGGTTAAACATCTGCCTTCGTCTCAGGTCATGATCCAGGAATCCTTGGACCCCCTTCGGGCTCTCTGCTCAGCAGGGGGCCTCCCTTTGCCTCTCCCCCCTCCCTGCTCATCTGAGCTCTCTCTCTCTCTCAAATAAATAAAATCTTTTAAAAAATAAACATGAACACTCTGCAGAGAGCCTTGCATGTAATAGACAGTTTTTTAAATAATACTTTTTATTTTATTTTTTAAATAAACTTCTTATTTTAGAATACTTTTACATTTACAGAAAAATTACAAAGATTTTAAAGGGAGTTCTCATGTAGCCCCCACTTAGTTTCTCCTATTATTAACATATTCTGTTAGTATGGTATATTTGTCACAAAAAGGGACTAATACTAATATATTACTATTAACCAAAGTTCATACTTTACTCAGATTTCCTTAGTTTCTACCTCATGTCCCTTTCTTTTCCAGGATCCTATCCAGGATACTATACAACATTTAGTCCTCAGGTCTCCGTAGGTTCTTCTTGCCTATGACAGTTTCTCAGACTTCCCATGGTTTTGATGACCTTAGCAGTTTTAAACATACTGGTCAGGGATTTTACATAATGTCCCTCAATACTTCAACTAGGATTTTTCTCACGAGGTTTTTCTCACGATTAGGCTCAGGTTATAGGCTTTGGGGAGGAAGACAACAAAGAGAAAATACCATTTCATCACATTATATCAAACTTACTTATTACCGAGACATATCACTGTTGATGTTGACCTTGGTCACCTGGTCAAGATAGTGGTGGTCAGGATTCTCCATTCCAAAGTCATTCTTGCCCACTCCATTGCCACAGTCTACTCTTTGAAAGGAAATCACTAGTCCCCGCCCATACTTAAGGAGTGTGTTCCTCCTCTTTGGGGGCAAATTGTTTACAGAAATTATTTGAAATTCTTCTGCACCAGAGATTTCTCTGTGTTCTCTCATTTGTTTATATATTCAATCATACATTTATGTCATAGGACTCATGACTCCATACTTTAATAATTGATGTTAAAATCTAGTATTTTTTTTTTGCATAAACTATTGTGGTTTTCACTGATGAAAGCTCATTCTGTTGACTTTTATGTCCCATTGACATACCCCATTGTTTTGTGTGTTTTTGCTTTGTTTTGTTTTAGCACTTCCTTACTTTCTGGTGCCATAAGGTACCTCAGGCTCATCTTGTATATTACCTTTCCAGAACCTAGGATTAGCTGTTCCTCCAAGGAGTCCTGGTCCCTTTTATTGGAGGGGATAATTTTTCAATGTCACTTTTTTTCTTAATGTAAGGACACACAATGAAGATGCTAAGAATTCATTATGAAATTGTTGGACAACACTGACATTATAGACAATTTGGTGCCTTAAAGTAAGCAAAGATTTACTTTAGTGCCTCCTATGTGCCAGGTATGGTGCAGGTTTCTAAAGATACTAAGACAATCCAAAATGGTTCCTGAGTGCTTCCCATGAGTACTGCCACTGTATACACTATTGTAAACATTTTGTGTGTGTTGTCACTTAACGTTTCTGACAATCCTGGGAGGTGTAGGTCCTGTCATCATTCTCATCCTTTGGACAGCGATGATGGGCCTCCTTTGCCGCCCTTGGGCTCAAATTCTGGTAGACCAAATAGACAGAGGGTGGTACTAAGAAAAAGAAAGAGAGACACCCACTTTGTCTATGGGATTAGGGAGAATTTTCTGGGCTAGTGACACCTCAACTGAGTCCTGGTGGTTGAAAAGGAATTTGGGATAGAATTTATGGGGTAGCATTCCAGGAAGAAGAAAGATCTAGAGCAAACATACCAGGAGGTAAAATAGCCCACACAGGAATGGTAAGTAGGCAGTTACTGCCAGGCAGGGAATGAGTAGTGTGGGGTTGACCAGGAAGACAAGGGACTTGGTCTCAGCATAGTATGTATGTTCTGCTAGGTAGCTTGGACTACCTTGTAAATGACAGGGAAAAAGGGAGTAACACAATAAAATGTGAGTTATCAACAGATTGTTTTGACACAGTGCAGATGACAGGTGGGTGGTACAAAACAAGAACAAAACAGACTAGTTAGGAGGAAACAGCAGGAGTCCAGGGGGAAGATATTAGGGGCCTAAACCAGGGCAGTAGTAGTTCAAACCAGAGAAATTAGTATATATTAAATTGGCAGGACCTGGAGATTAAGAAACCATATGGTTCCTGCCTTTCTTTCTTTCCAGAATGTAGACAATAAAATGAAAAGGGTTCAAGGAAAATGTTCTCTAATCATGAATATGATTAGAGCATCCTATGATATCAATCTTGGGAACCCCATTTTGCCAAAATGGGGACAAAAATAGAAGAATCTTTTTTTATTTAAATCTAATTAATTAGCATACAGCATATTATTAGTTTCAGAGGTAGAGGTCAGTGATTCATCAGTCTTTTATAACACCCAGTCGTCATTATATCCCATGCCCTCCTTAATGTCCATCACCTAGTTACCCCACCCCTTTACCCTTCTCCCAACCAGCACCCCTCAGTTTGTTTCCTCTGATTAAGAGTCTCTTATGGTTTGTTTCCCTCTCTGATTTCCTCTTGTTTTATTTTTTCCCTCCCTTCCCCTATGCTCCTCTGTTTTGTTTCTTAAATTCCGCATATGAATGAAATCATATAATTGTCTTTCTCTGATCGACTTATTTTGCTTAGTATAATACCCCCTAGTTCCACCCACATTGTCGCAAATGGCAAGATTTCTTTTTTTTTTTTTGATGGCTGAGTGGTATTCCATTATATATACACACCACATCTTCTTTATCCATTCGTCTGTCCATGGGCATCTGGGCTCTTTCCATAGTTTGGCTATTGTGGACATTGCTGCTATAAACATTTGGGTACACGTGCCTCTTCGGATCACTATATTTGTATCTTTGGGGTAAATGCCCAGTAGTGCAATTGCTGGGTCATAGGGTAGCTCTACTTTCAACTTTTTGAGGAACCTCCATACTGTTTTCCAGACTGGCTGCACCAGCTTGCATTCCTACCAACAGTGTAAGAAGGTTCTCCTTTCTGCATATCCTTACCAACATCTGACTTGTTAATTTTAGCCATTCTGACTAGTGTGAAGGTGAGGTGTGTGTGAGGTGGTTTTGATTTTTAAAAATAGAAGAATCTTAACATTCATCTATCCCTGAGGCAGCATTCATAGGCAATAGTTATCAAATGCAATTATTAATATATCAGAATGAACATGTGATTTGGAGCCAACCAAGAAATTCTACCTCCTTGACTGAACTGGACTATCTTTACCTCATTGGTAAAGTGGGAAACATGGTCATACCTACATCTTGAGGTTGTAATAAAGGCAAGAGTTAATGCAGACCATTCTCTTGACACATAGTTAAGGGCCACCTATCATCAGAGTAAAATTGTTTAAGATTTATTTTTTGCTTTCTCATAAAGTTCACTTAATATTCCAGCTACCTCTTGAAGGTAAAGTTTGTCATTCCTTCTTCACAGCAAGAAATTTAGGCTCAGAGAAGTGAAAGGGTTTCTCTACAGTTAAAGAGCTTCTAGAACAGATTTCTGGACTGCAAGACTAGGATTCTCTACCTGACAGAGACTTGTGAAACAGAAAGCTAGTCTTTGCTCACTTACCTTGTTTATTCTTTTAACAAATATTTGCTTAAAGTGCTCTTCTCTGGCAAGCCCTGTTATATGATCAGGGTATAGCAAGAACCAGATAAATAAACTCCTGCCTCATGGACTTGAAGAGGTATACAAACAAACAAAGGATAAAACATGAGCTCTAAAGCTCCAAAAATGAATAAGTACTATGAAAAAACGTTAAACTGGCATATGCCTAACCCGAAACATATTTTTTTATTGACCTTGCTTCAACTATTTTGCCCAGATTAAATTTTCCACAAGTGACAGCCTTACCCCAGTGGGCTTCATCCTTTATCATAACACCTGTGTTGTCCCCTTGTTGTGCAGAGAGAGAAGAGCTTTGAGAGAAGGAAGTCAGGCAGATCAGAGTAGGCAACCATCATTCCTAAAAACACGAGCAGAAGTTCTGCCTCTACTGGGGACCCAGTATTATAAAAAGCATGTATGGTTGTTGGCTTAGATAAAGAGAGGAGGACAAAATACAATTATAAAGAACAATTTAGGTTAAAAAAACACAAGTTAGAAGATGTGACAGATTTCACCATGCGTAACCTTTGTAATGTTTTGGTGTTTTTTTTTTTCTAGTTGTTTTCTCTGTCACTTCATTAGAGTTCATTATATATAAAATTTTTCATCCTACTCTTCACTTAGTATTGTAATATAAGCACATTCTTATGCTCCCAAAAACTCCCTGCAAACGTAACTTGTAATATCTGCATTATATTCCATTGTGTGAACATAACGTAGTTTATTTTACTATTCCACTCTTGTTTCAATATCAGATTGTTTCCAATTTTTTGGTGTATCAGGTATCTATCACTGTATAGCTACCTAATCCTTAGGGTGTATCATCCTAAAATTTAAGTGGCCTAAAACCTTTATTTATTATTTTTCATGTGTCTAACTGGGTTGCTGGGTGGGTTCCACTGGTTCATTCTGGACTCATGTAAGCAGAGGCTTTCAGCTTGAGTGGAAGGACAGCTGAGTATGAAGGTCCAAAATGGCCACATTCACACATCTGGCCATTGGTTGTCAGCTAAACACTGAGATGCTCCCATTCTCCTCAACACCTTTCATCCTCCAGAAGTTAGACTGGCTTTCTTACATAGAGGTATCAGTGTGGCATGCCTAGAGGGTCAAGAACAATCCAAGACCTCTTGAGGTCTGGGCTCTGAAACACGTAAAACTTAACTTCTGTCGTATTCTTCTGGTTGAGACAAGTCATGAGACTGGTCCAATATCAAGGGATGGAAAAAATAGACTACCTCTGAATGACAGGAGCACTAAAGTCTCCTTATGAGGAGAACATGCATGCTAGGATGTAAGGGATTTGTGGCTGTTAGTCTACCAAAGGGATTACTGGACAATATGCTATAATAAACACTTTCTGTTCATTAAGCTTATGTTTTAGGGTCTAAATGATTATTTCCTTGGAATCAACCCCTAGAATTCAATTTACCAGGGAAAAGGAGAAGATGCATTTTTAAGACTTGATACAAACACTCTTGCTTTCCAGAATGTACTTAGATGATGCTCACCATCTCTGCTTTCTAAGACAGAGGAAATTTAATTGGTCAACCCCAAATAAAAAAGTTAATTGTAATGTTCCATCAGAACTAAAGGCCGGATTCTTTTCTAAAAGAATAAAGCAGCTCAGTGGCAACGAGCTGGATTTTTCTATGTCTGATTAAGAATAACATTCTTCTTGGCATAAATAAAATCTTGGGTGAGGAGTTGGAGGCAGACCAGATTTCAGATCCATCTACCAAACAAATCCCTTGTGATTTGAATGCATGAATTTGTTGAGATTTCCTGATGGCTAACAATATGCCTTCATGTTAGCAATGACAAAAAAACTAATAGCTGGGCATGGTATTAAAAAAAGGCCTCCTTTTCATGTAATTGAATTCTTCAATCTTGCACTGCATTCATTGAGAAGAACTCTTGGGATGAATTTCTTTGAAATCTGTGCTACTGATTTTATTTTTTGATATGTTGACCTTCTTCATCTTGAGACATGTTGCAAGATTGGCAGGCTTCGTTTTCTGTGCATCAGATACAGTGAAAGCTGTGTTAAGGCTCCTTGCTGTTGAAATGTATTCAGTGTGGATACTAATGAAGAATTTTAAAGCGATCTAGCCTGGTTCATTCCTCTTTTTCTCATTTCTCGGGAAGGGGGAGAAATAACATCTCCTTAGTGAAAAAAACCCAAAAAATAATGACCACATATCTCATTCAGAACTTAGTCTGCTTTTCATCTCTCTCTGTTCTATTTTGAGAAGCAAATTATAAATCCGTATCAAGGATGGTGGCGATTATTGTTTTTATTTTTCAAGAATGGATAAACACCTTACTAGTGATTGTCCTGTCTAAATGTCCTCCACATGCTTCAACTTAAACAATGTATTTATTTACCGTTCATCAGGCATCAGCAATGTGAAAAATACCAAGCTAGGCATTGGCAATGTAGATATGAATTAGGTATGGCACCTTCCTTCAAAGCAACTCACAGTCAAGGATAAAGGGTGGACATGAACCAAAATGACCTGGGTAAGTTTAAAATCTTGCCCAAAAAAGTACTCAAAATAAGAATGAATGAAAGAGAAATGTCTTCCATTCAACAAATAACCATAATGAAAAATATATTATTTATTCACATATCCCAACACATTTGCTACAGTCTTTAACCACCTTGTTTCTCTTGTTTTTCATCACATGGATCTGGAAAAACCCTAATGTGGAAGAAAGTCAAACAACCTTTTACTTGACATATATGCCTGTACCATAAACTAGCATGACTGCTAACCTCAAAAGGATCCACATCTCATACAGTCTGTTTAACTTAATGAATCACTATCTGTTAGGTTCTATTAGAGTGTCTGAGGAGTTAATTCTGACACAATCTACCTGGAAAGAACATCAGATATCACAGGTTAAGTGCTCAGTCTTACAAGCCTCCCGCCATCCCCCCCATTTCAGATGCCACTTGCAAGCCCAGGTTCTTAACTGTGCTTCTGACCCACTGGCTATAAACTGGAGGTGCCCACAACCTGTTCCTTGGATTTCAAATGTCAGCCCCAAGCCCAGGTTGGTATCTGTGCTTCTGACCCACTGCTATAAATCAGAGGTTCCCATGCCTTCCTCCTCAGGATTGATTAATTTGCTAGAGCAGCTCATAGAACTCAGAGAAACATTTAATGTACTAGATTACTGGGTTATCATATAAGGATATAATGCAGGAACAGCTAAATGGAAGAGCTACAAAGTACAAGTTATGTGGGAAAGAGGCAGAGCTGCCCTGTCCTCTCTAGGCTCATTATTCTCCCCATATCTCCACATGCTCACCAACCTGGGAGTTCTCTGAACCTGGTCCTTTTGGGGTTTAATGGAGACTTCATTATGTAGGCATGGTTGATTAAATTATCAACCATTGTTTCAACTTCCAAGAGGTGGGAGGTGGGGGGAATGGAAGTTCCAACCATCTAATCACTTGGCTCCATTGGCAACCAGCCTCTACCCTTGGGTTCTTTCCAAAAATCACCTCATGAATACGACAAAAGACACTTAGGAAATTCTGAAGGTTTGGGGGAACTGCGAAACTGGCACTGTGGACAATGACGTAATATATACGAAAAATACATTTTGGTCATCTTAGTGGCCAAATATATATTTCATATAAATCATAATATCACACACTACAACAAATATTTCCAACTTTCTCCACCCTTCTCAAAGCCCCAGCTTTTTCCCAACCTCCCTCCATCACCTACGACTATCTGCAAATGACCACCTCCTACTTCAAATGCAAAGTGAATCCAGAAAATGAGAAGCCCCTTACCTTCTTCCCTCTAAACATACAAACCCACCTATATCTGTACTCTCCTGCCCTCTTTCCCTCCTGTTAAAACAGAGGAGAGGGGTCCTAGTTCCTTTGCCAAGGCCAGTTCCTTTGCATTGGCTTTGAAAACATGTCCTTTAAAATGACATTTCTTCTCATCATCATTTAAACACGCCTGAGTCCCTTCAGTCTTTAATCTGTCAATAAATAACCTTCCAGAGACCCCCACCAACTATACAGCTCTTCTCAAAAGATCTGTCTTTTGTTACCATCTCTATCACAAATCTCATTATCCTCCCTTTGGCCTCTTCTAATCTGGTTACTTTTTGCATCATTCCACTTGAATGGCCTTCATTAACATCAACAAGGGACCTCACTGTCATCAACTGCAAAGGTCACCCCAACACCTATCTTCCTTCACCTCTCCACCATATTTGGCATTGCAGATCACTCCTTTCTTCATGGAACACCCTCCTTGCTCCGCTACAGTGGGACACAGTTCTGGTTTTCTCACCTTTGGCCACTCCCTCTTCCTCTTTCAGGTCCACCCTTTCCTACCTGGCCATTAAAGGATGGAGTTTCTTAAAGCACCACTGTAGGCCTCTCTGCTCTAGACCCTGTGGACCATCTAAAACTGCCCAGATGTATCTCCATTGCAGAACTTCCCTGAGCTCCAGACTTGTATTTCTTGTTATTTTTCATCTGCACTTAGAAGACTCAAAAATATCTCAAATTTGGTACATCAAAAATAGCATTCATGACCTTACCCTTCTCCAGGATTCTCCATCTCTCTGTCACTACCTTTCATCCATTTCACAAGTGAAAAAGAAAGTACTGAGAGGTTTTCTTGATCCATCCTCAATCCTGATCCCTGGCCAGTTCTGTAAAGTCCATTCTAAGGTCTTGTTCCATCCATTCTTTCCACTTCCACTGTCTACCCTGGTGTGAGCCACTTCCCCTCTGAGTCTACTGCTGTGACCTCCTGACCAGTCTTTCTAATCCCTCCCTTACCCTCTTCCACTTCATTCTCCAAACCACCACGAAACTGATCATTTCAAAATATAGAACTCAGTGTATCACCTCTGTGATTAAAATCCTCCAATGGCTTTTCCATGGCCCAGAGAATAGAGGCCAAAATCTTTAACATGTCCTAAAGAGTCTCGTCCAGTCTGACTTTCACCCACTTCCCTTCCCCATCCCTCTGATACCTGCCCTCCACCATTACCCCTTCTTGCCCCAAGAATGTATGCTTAGTGTCCTCTATTGGAACACTCATCCTCCACCCTCTTCACTTAGTTTAAGTCTCTTATTCATCTAATGTCTACACAGAAAATTACCTCCTCTGGGAAATCTTCCCAGAACCTCAAGACTAATTCACCTGTGCAAATTATACACTCTCACCATAAACTTCTGCAATTACTTATTCAATGTCTGTGTCCATCACTAGACAAAAAACTGTACTTTGGCAGAGACGAATGTCTTATTGACTCACAGTTGTTTTCCCAGTGCCTATCTTTAGTGCTTGGAGTCTAGTAGACATTCAACAAATGTTTTCATTGAGAACATACTATGCGCCAGACACCATTCCACTGGTAACACAATGATGAACACAACCAATACAATCACTATCCCCAATGAGACCTGCATCATAGTGAAAGAGACATAATGTTAAATAAGTAAATACATAATACAAGTGCTATGAAGAAATCTAAGTGCTATAAAGAAAACAGAGTAAGGAAATTGAGAATGTTAGATGGTGGTGGATTAGGCTTTTTTACCTAGAGTCTAAAAAGGCTAATTTTGATAGAGAAGTCCTCTTTTAGGAGAACATTTGAGCAGAGGCTTGATTTGGGAAAATAGAAAGGATCAGGAGAAGAGCTTTCTAGACAGAGGGAAAGCAAGTCCATCAGGGAATGAGTGTGTTTGAGGGATGACTAAAAATGTCCATGTGGAAGGAAAGAGGAGAGTCCTATGAGTTGGAAGTGAGGCTGGAGAGGAGGGCGGGGGAGGGGGAGAGTAGATCACATGATAACAGAAAGTGCTGCCATTTGAGGATTCCCTCCTCAGAGTTGGACACAACTCTGTTGGGTGAAAAATCCTGAAATGTACATGTTTTCAGAGGCCAGATCTCCAGGCTCCAACCCTAATTCTGTCACCAGCAGCCAGTGGTGCTGAAAGCAAATCACATTCTCTCTCTGTTCCTCAGTTTCCTTATGTGACAAATGTGGGTTTGGGACCAGGCTATCTCTAATATTCTCTCCAGATCAAAAATCCTATTCTCTTTTAATGAACATCATTTGATAAGAAGAACTGGGTTAAAGGTCAAGTCTGCCACTGTGATTTTGTGCCAGCAACTTTTTCTTTTTCTTTTTCTTTCTTTTTCTTTTTTTCTTTTTGCAAGCGACTTTTTCTATCTGAGTGTATTTTGGTGTTTGAAAAATAGGAACAGAAGAACCTCCTCTCGGGATTGGCATGCCAGTCAAAAGATGAGGAATGTGAAAGTTCTTTCAAGTTGTCACATGCTATATAAACCTGTAGGGAAAAATTCTTGAGAATTTACGGTATAGCAGGCACTGTTGTAGGTACTGTGTTTGTGTTATTTTATCCTCGCAGCAGTCTCAGGATGTAGATCTATTTAAGGGCTACCCAAGAGAGAGTAAAAAATCTCAAATACCCTCAGGCAGTGAAATGGCGGGGTTTGTTTCATACCGAGATCCACTTCACATCAGGGCTTCAGGGAGTCTCATTAGAATACAGGGTATAATATATGTGAGTGCAGGGGTAGGGTGGGGAGAGGAGGGACTGTTGGAATTCAATCCAGCATTAATGATGTAAAGTAAATTTAAATGATGCCATATTTGTATTTCCTGCTACAGCATCTCCATCATCATAATATTTTCCAAATTCTTTTTTTAAAAGATTTATTTATTTATTTATTTATTTATTTATTTATTTATTTGACAGAGAGAGCATGCAAGCAGGGGAAGTGGCAGGCAGAGGGAGAGGGAGAAGCAGGCTCCCTACAGAGCAGGGAGCCCAATGCAGGGCTCAATCCCAGGACTCTGGGATCATGACCTGAGCCGAAGGCAGATGCTTAACTGACTGAGCCACCCAGGTGCCCCCAAACTCTTATTAAATAGACAAAGGTGTTATGTGACACAGAGTCCATCCTGGAATAATAGTCATTCCTTCTTACATTTTTTTCACTTGGGTGTAGAACACATACTATGTGTCAGGTCCCACTGTAGTTGCTACTGGTATAGAAATGAAGAAGGAAAGCTCCCTTATGTGAAGGATCATATAGTTTCTATCGTGAATAGGGGTGGCGGGGATGCCATTGCCCCACAACAATTGGTGTAAGTGACACCATAGTCACCATTCAATGAGAACTAGGGGAGGCTGAGCATAATAGATCGGGAAGCGCCCTGCGCAAGAAATGCTGCTGAGAGCTCGGATTCTTACCGAAGATGTAAAACTCACTAGTGCTAAGGAGAACAGGATTATCATCTCTCTTGCTTGGGACGCTACCCCATAATGCCTAAGCCCTAACACACATATTTATTCCATATTTTAGTATCTGGGCAATGAGAGGGCACCCTAGATTACTGCATCTTATCATCACTGCTGGCCAGCAGGCAGTGTTCATTACCTCTGCTCACGTACTTGGTCAGAGCTCACACTGGCATGGCTTCCACTGAGTTATGCACATTGCTGTTGCTACACGTGCTTGCTTGGATGGACAGTTAAAGGATCTTTAAAAAGATTAGAGTATGATTCAGCTTTGAAATGGAAAGTTATTTGTACTCAGGAAAGTAGGGACCCAGAGCAGCATGATAGACGATACAAATGCATCCAAGAGATTTCTCACTAAATATAAAGTACAAATTCTAAATGACGGGAGAGTATTGCCATAACTTTCAATTGCAGCACCTTTTTTTTTTTCCCTGGTGGTACATAAAATACTACTGTACCTAATAACTGAGACTTCCTAGGTTAGGTGAGTTGCTGAATTTCAGTTAATTCAGGCAAATCTTATATTTTTAGAAGCCATATTGACTCCCATCCAGCTTTAGACTCACTTTATATAATCCAATCTGTTTCATGAACTCCTGCCATCTTATCCCTATGGAATTAATTCTCTGAACCTACATTCAGGGCTCTCCGTTTTTTTCCTAGTGAAGTGGCCCTGTATTAAAGTCAGCCCAGTGATCCAGGCTGTTGAAAATGATTCCAGTCGTGATTTAGCCATCCCATATATTAGCCACAGTTTGTGTCATCCATGTTGACATTCCTGGTCACCCAAGGATGATCTTATTATCTAAGCGCGTTATCTTTAAGGAATTTCACAGCTGAAGTGAGGTACAGAATGACCTCCTAGAAAACAAGAGTGATTAACAAGTTTGGAGCAGAGCCAAACTCGAGAACAAGGTTGTTATTGGCATGATTTTAATCATGATAGACAATTAGCCAAGCTTAATTATATTGAGACGGAAAACTAGAATGAGTGGCAGTAATGAATTTCTCTGGGAACTCTCCTGTGTCTCCAACTCAAACTGGCTGACCTATAAAGTGTATAAAATGATAAAAGATGTTTGCCCACATGTACAAGCTGTGTTTACCTCGAGGAGCAGTCTGTGTGGAAAAGGGGTCTGGAGGACGGTTTTCTGTGGGGGACTCATCACAGGACACACATGGAATTCTTGAGTTCCACTGGCATTTTTTTTGCTTCAGGAAGGAGATGCAGAAGAGAAGAAACATATTTTAGCTGAACTTGGGCACATTAAATGTTAATGTGATTATGTAGCTGGGGATTCTTTAAATGTTGCCCGTGGCTGAAGTATTACTGGAGTCGTGTGTTAGCACTTTTTGGTGTTTTAAAGGTTTAATATTTTCACTGACTGTGTCAAGCCCAAATAGAATGCCCGAAAGTTCAATAAAATCAGAAAGTGATTAGAATGTAAAAATCTTAACAATTTGACACTCTTTGCCTCTAGGTTTAGAAATGGAATTTAAAAGGAAACTCTCCTTAAGTCTCTAGTCTCTTTTTTCCATTATGCGTTTTAATTGACTTATTATAATTAGAATACAGATGAAAGAAAAGTTGTAGGGAAACACTGAAATCTCCATAGTTCATATGGTTCTTTAGGGTTCACAGAGTTTACTGATATTTAGTCCACACACACACACACACACACACACACCTGGAAAGAGTAAGTTTGACTTGTTTTAAAGATGAAGCTGAGGTTCAGGGTTGGGAACTCAGTCAAATGGCACAAATACATATAAAGTTTCTGATTCCAAGGCCAGAGGAAGGAAGGAAGGAAGGAAAAGAAAGAAAGAAAAAAAGAAAGAAAAGGGAAGAGAAGAGAAGAAAGGGAGAGGGAAGGAAGGAGGGAGGAAGGAAGGAGGAGGGAGATAGAAGGAAAGGAAGGAGAGAAGGAAAGACAGAAGGAAGGAAAGCCTTTAAGGTGAAGTTTGGGGTGGGTTGATCCAGTGTGATGGATTCCCCTCAGTGGGAAAGCCAAGTCAAATGGTATATATACCTGAGCTGTAGACAAATTCGCCTGCCTCGTTCCTTCCCTCTCTTCTCTCTTTCCTTCATCTGCCCTATCTCATTTTGTTCTACTCTATACTTTTACTGGAAGCTCTTGTATTTCAAGGAACAGTCATTGGTACTGCAATTCCATTTATATCCTGTGATGAATAAAGTATCTTTTATCATTTCGCACCCTTTATAGGTCCACCAATTTGAGATGGAGACATAGAAACATACGATACAAAATGTGATCTCCTACACCCATGCCCATAGCAGACTTATTCACAGTAATCATTCCACCAAAAGGTGAAAGCAACCCAAGTGTCCATCAGTGGATGAACAGATAAACACATGTTAGTCAGCCTTAAACAGGAAGGACATGTGCTCCAACATGGATGAACCTTGAGGTTGTTATGCTAGGTGAGGTGGGCCAGTCACAAAAGAACAAATACCTAGCCAAGTCAAATTCAGACATGGAAAGGAAAATGGTGGGTACCAGGGGCTAGGAGGAGTGGGAAATGGGAAATCATAGTTTAATGAATACAGGGTTTGAGTTTGGGGAAGGTGAAAAAGTTCCACAGATGGACGGTAGTGATCATTGCACAACAACATGAATATCCTTAATACCACTGAACCATACACTTAATGATGGTTAAAATAGTAGTTTTTTTGCTGTGCAACTTTTACCTTTAAAAAATTCAATCCCAGGATGTCTGAGTGGCTCTGTCGGTTAAGCCTCTCACTCTTGATTTGGGCTCAGGTCATGCTCTCCGGGTTGTGAGATCAAGCCTCCTGTCGGGCTCTGTGCTCAGTGGGGAGTTTGCTTGAGATTCTCTCCCTCTGCCCCTCCTCTTGCTCTCTCTCTCTCAAAAATAAATAAATAATTTTTTAAAAAGATTTTATGTATTTATTTATTTGAGAGAGAGAATGCACCAGAGGGTGGATGATCAGAGGGAGAAGCAGACTCCTTGCTGAGCAGGGAGCCTGACATGGGACTCGATCCCAGGACTCCAGGATCATGACCTGAGCTCAAAGGCAGTTGATTAACCAACTCAGCCACCCAGGTGCCCCTAAATAAATAAATCTTAAAAAAAAATTTGATCTCTATCATACAGTAAGTGCCCACTCTGCATTAAGCCTCCTGTAGGGAACAGGCTGCAGTGGGACATGCACTGTGACAGTGGGAATCACAGCGCAGCCTGAGGACAGAGAGAAGAGTTCATGACATGGCTGAAGAATCAACAGGGAGGCTAGGAAAGACTCTGTGAAGGATGTGTGACAGATGCCCAAATTAAGTCTGAAAGAAATTCTACTTTCTCCAGCAAAGTCGAGGGGCAAAGCGGGATGCTCATTCCATGCAGAGAGGGCTATGAGTGCAGAAACACAGAGGCTCAAGAAAGCATGCTGTGGTCAAGGAGCTGCGGAAGTTCTTGGTGGCTAGAGTCCACAGTTCAAGGACATATACTTACTGTGACAATACACTGTTCTTCTTCCTCCCAGAGAGTTAAAGTGACTTGCCCATTGGGTCAAAGATATGTTTGGGTCTTTCTGTTTCAAAAGTCCATTTTCCTTCCACTATCCTAGACTTTAGGGCTGTGCTGTCAAATATGGCGACTCTTTACATTTAAATCTAACTTATGAAAAGTAATAATTCAGCCACATTTCAAGTATGGCTAGTGACATTTCAAGTGTTTTTAGTGGCTACTAATATGGATGGCACAATAGAAGCCATTTCCATCATCACAGAAAGTTCTATGGAACAGCCCTACTAGAGAGTTTACAAAGTAATTCCCTACCTACTAATTTATTTGTGTATTTGAACATTACATAAAATTCTGGTATTATTATTCTCATGTTGTAGAAAAGGATACTGCAGCTTAGAGAACCTGGCATATATCACTTGTGGTTCCACAGCTATCGGGCAGTAATGCTGGACCACAAATCCTGAGCTCCATGAGCCCAGCTTCTGTACGCTCGGCATTAATTCGTACCTCCCACTGCCTTCAACCTCTTCTTTGCTCCTACTCAACCTTGAGATTATCCTTCCTAAAGGACCACTCTCCAGCATGCATGAGTCTCTTCTTTGTCACCTGGAGAAAACCCAGATCCCTTAGTTTGACAACCAAGGTCTCCCACAAATTGGAATAAATACACTTTGCAGTTTCTCCCTCTTCCGCTCCTCTTTTCCAGTACTCTTTTTCAGCTCCAGGTGCAGAATCCATGAGTTACGTTCTAGTCTCTGAGCTTTTGGTATCTCTGATGTCCTTCTTTCTGCCAATTGGGAGCTCATTTCACCTTCAAGCTCCAGTTCATGACTCTCCTATTCTGGAAAATCTTCCTTGACCCGTGCAATCTGGGCTGCAAAGACATCCTGTTCCTCTCTTGCCAGGAAGCATCTCAGGTGTTACTTCATGGGAAACTATTTCTCTGCTCTCTTTCTTCTCTTTCTACTGGTGAACGACTGGGCATAACCCATGTAGGACCTTGCAAAAACTGCATTTCTCATCTTGGTGAACCATTGGTTCCAGCAAGGATCCCCTTTGGTAGCTGTTCTCAGCTCTATTGTTGTTAGTTGTTGAATTCATTTTATCCGCATTTGCTTGACTGTGGCTTCACCTGCTATGGGCCAACCACGTTGTACCAGGTGCATTTACATTAGTTTCTTATGTTATCTTCCAAAAATCCTATGGAAACTCTATTGTCATTTTTTATTTTACCCAAGGGGTAAGGGAGGTTCAATGAAGATAGATGAGTTCCTAACTCACAGAGACGTGAAGTGACAGAGTCAGAATCTGAACCCATGTCCATCAGGCTTCAAAGCCAGTGCTTCTTCCCTGGATAAATCTTCCCTGGATGTGGTTAGACACTTCAAATTACGACAGCAAGTATGTGGACGCTGTGTCCTTCTCAGTTCTGAATAACTCCTACCTGTATGTTATATTCAGCACACACTAAATAAGAATCGATTACCACCATATCTCCCAAATTCTACAAGTTCCAGTGGTATCAACTCTCCACCTTGGCTGTGGCATCCAACTTCAACTAATATAGGAGGTGGGAGGAGCGCACAGTTTAAAGCCCTTGTCTTGGTCTGGAACTCCATAACTCATTGTTTAGACACCATTCAAATAGCAGTAGCTACGGATTTTGACTTTCTGTTAAGTGAATTATATTTTCTATTAGAAACCTGGTGGTTTCTCCAGATATTGTTAGTGGAGCCTCTATTTTATAAGATGAAATCAAAACAAATGTTCTGCTACCTAGCATGACCGTGTAAGAGAAAACAATCACAGGGAAACTTATGGGATGTGATTTTTTGTTTGTTTGTTTAATTTCCTAAAATCCTAGAGAAATGGAAAGTTTAAGAAGCTCCCACCTTTCTACGTGTTGCAGATGTTATCATGGAAAATATGCCAAGTCCAAGTGGGACTTGGAATTACAGTCCCTCAAGTGATAATTATTGCTGTAACATGGCAGAAAGAGTGAGTACTTGATCACGAGCCAGAAAGCCCAAGTCCTGCCTCGGCTCTATCACCAGTGACTGGGCACCCTTGAAACTGTCACTTACTTGGACCTCAGTTTCCTCTTCTGGAACACAGTAACATTGGTTGAGTAAGTGGATAAATTCTTAAATTAAGGTTGTGAGAGAGATATACTCTAACATTTCTCCCACGCTAATGGTTTATGAGTCATAGTTTTAATTTAGTTGCATTGACAAAAAAAAAAAAACCTAGTCTGAGCACGGAAAAAAGCTCATATCTTAAAATAGAGTATTTAGTTTAACTGTGTAAAGAAAACAATCACACGATTCTGTTCCACTCAGCAAAGGCTTCTTGGTCCTCTGTGAGGCAAAAGAAAGGCCCTGGGCCACCACTCCGGGACTGTAGCAGTCAGACATAAGACTGGTTGCATAGTTCAGACACACATGGAATGGGACCACAGACCAGACTGTGGGGTCATGGGCGATGGAGACTTTGGGAACCCACTGGAGGACTAGGGAAAGATGGAACCTGAGGATCGGGGAGTTACGACCAGCTCTTTTGTAAAGTACTTTAGAGACCAACTCATTTCCTAACCCAGTTACTCCAGAGATGGTTTAATGTCCCTCTTTGCAGTAAGAAAATGGTAGCTACCGTGCAGCATCGAGATCTGCTCACACCTGAGATCTGAGAGAGGGATGTGCTTTCTTCAGGAACCACCTGTGTTCCCTTGCTTCATATATATATATAAAAGTTTAAATGAGGGAAGAGGAAGTAGCAGGAGGCCATTAATAGCAGACTGTCACCATTGTTGGCATGGGATGGACGGGGAGAACACAGCCAAGCCTGAGTGCCTCAGTGGATAACCAGGGGTTGAGAGCCAGAGACACCAAATCTAAAAGTCAAGTGCCAGAACTAGAGCAGATCTTCCTCCGGAGGCAGAGGCAAGGTCTGGAGCGCGATGGGAGTCCTGCTGAGCCAGAGTATGGAAGCCATGGGGGGGGGGGGCGGGTCTGGAGCACTTGCCATGACCGGGCGGGTGGCCCACAGCTGAAGATGGAGACTGGCGATGAGGGTTCCCATTGAACCTCGGGGGACACCCCCAGCCAGGGAGTGGATGAGGAACCAGAATGATGAGGAACCAGTATCTGCACTCTACCTCGGGTCTTTCTGCCTCGGGTCTGGGTCCTCCTCAGCACCCCGAAAGTGTCCGGGCTTGAGCCTGTTGGGGTGCTGGGCTGCCGTCCTGTGTGCTCCTCTGGGCGCCTCCTGAGGGAATCTGGGTTTGAGTTCTCAGAGCCTTCTGGGCTCAGTCCTCTGCAACACTCCTCAGGACCTGTCCCTGGCCTATCTGGAGCCCCAGAGTCCAGAGGCCTTCTCCTTTCTCCTTCCTTCTCAGAAGTGCCTGACACTCAGCCCAGCCTACATCTTTTCTTCCACACTGACAGGAAAGGGTGCTGTCTCAGTCGCTGAGCGCTTCCTCTCCCAAGCCTCCAGAGCGGTGGGAACCTGTATCCACCCTCCTTCATTGTTATATCTGAAGCGAGCCCACTGGCTCGCCATTACCGGTTTTATCATAATTGATCAGGAGGGTAACAAAGAAATAAATTAAGAAAAAAAAATCTGAAACTATTATCTTGGTCTTTAGTTCCCCAATCCCTTGCTTCTGTGAGTAAAATTCCCCTCAGGCTCTCACTTTTGGTATGCAGTTTATTACCATTCCAGGAAGTTCACACTTTCCATCACAATGAGGCACTTAAGACAGTTACAAGGATTTTGCTTGTCAGAAGTTGGGATGGCTGTCTACTTGCCCCTGAGTCCCACCTATGACAGCCCTTTGGGGTATTTCCTCCCTGAAGGTAATGGAAGTTAAAGTCAGCATCCCTCCTTTGGGAATTGAACACTTAATCTTAGACTAGGCAAAGCCAACTCTGAAGACTAGCGAAGCAGTGTTTAACATACATGCACTGAATAGCCCAGACCAAATCTGGACTTCAATCTGGGCAATAACAACATCCCAGCACCCCTGTTAATCAAATGTTTGTAAATTGCTTGTGGTTCGCCTGTGCTTTGGGATTGCATAATTTAAAGCTATCCTGAGGAATCCTCTGGTGCTACAAGTAATTAACCCTAATTCATCTGTTTTGTAAACCTGAATTTACTCCTAAAGATTGAGTGTCCCGAGAATAAAAAAGTAGACAAAGTGTAAGTAATTAAGGAAGGCTTCCTGGAGGGGGTGATCTAGGGCCAAATCTTAGAAGGACAATGATCACAGCTCCTGTTAAGGAATAAAAGGAGAAATGCAGCCAGCTTCAGTGAAGGGCAGCCTTAAATCCCAGTGGCAACAAACCTTTCTGTGAATAACAATGGAAACATCTCTTCTGGATGTATAGTCCTTTACAGTTTACAAAGGGCTTCCTTTGTAAGGGACATCACGGTGATGATGACAGCAGTGAGGATTTGCTGAGTGTAGACACAGCACACCAATGTGAGTGCTGAAACACACTTTTACAGCTCTCCCAACCACAGCCCATTGGGTCTGGTGTTACTCTCCCCTCTGTACAGAGGAAGAAACAAAGTCTTAGGCTGCCCTTGAAAGTCCTACATGTTGTGTGGAAGTCAGCTGATACTCAGAGATGCAAATGTCTGAATTAGGGTTTACCTGACACTGTGGTTCTCATCATAGCATCCTCCCGAGGCTCAGAGCAGGGCGGGGAAAGGGACAGTGCATTCGGAAGGATTGCACAACACTAATGGCAAGAACATATTCACTACTAGCCAATGCCAAGCACTCTGCAGAGCACTTTCCGGAGAGGATCCCCTTCATTCATCCCAGGAACATTCTGACACTGGAGTCAGATCCCACTTAACCATCCGGAAACTTGAGGATCAGAGAGGGCACCCTCCCTAGGTGTGACTACAAAGAGCAAGACCTTCACTCCTCTATCCTTTACACCCGGCCTTGCCCTCCACATCTGGGAGCCAGCATCTAAGAGATGGTGTTCTTGCTTTCGGAGAGCTTGCCACCTGGAAGTTGAGTCAGACCCGGAAGTAGGCTGTTTCAGTGGAGTGCTGGGGGGAATGTGTGCAGAGAGAAGAGTACCAGAGGGGAGGGGAGCACAGGGCTGGGATGCTCTTCCGAGCCTGCAGGTTTCAAGGTTGGCTGCTGTTATCACCATTTTATAGATGATAAGGGCAAGTTACCCACGGTCTTTGATGTGTCCAATTGGACAGCAGTTGTTAAGAGGCCATGACGGGACTTTATAATCAAGCACAGTCTCTCGGCGTCAGCCATCAATACCCCCTTTCTTATACTCTTCTTGTGATTGTCCAGAAGATGTCAAAGAAGTGTTTGAGGCCATTTGTTTCCTGGCGTCACACAGACATTTACATAAGGAACACTAACCCCGCGAGCCAATTTTCTCTCTCTCATCCTGAAAGAAAACTTAGAATGAACTCCCAGTTTCCTGCTACCTCCTGTGTCATGCCTGTCCATGTGCGGTCCCCTCTGCTGCCTGCAGGCTCTTCCTTTTCCAGCTCTTTAAGTGCTAGTGAAGTTGGGGGCTCAGTTCTGAGCCCCCTTCTGCAGCTGCTCTCTCCGTGGTTCAACTCTGAGTTGACCACTTGACTTGAAATGCCAAGTAATGACCATGACTCCCAAATAGGTGTTTCCCACTTTGAGCTCCCACCTTGGGCTCTGGACTGCCTCCTCCATGTCTCCACGAGGTCCCTTACAGTGTCCTAAATAGAACTCTTCAACATTCTCCCAAGCATCCTCCCTCACTAGTCTTCCCATCCTAGCAAATGGCAACAGCATTTGAATTCAAGCCAAACAAAATAATCTCGACTCAAATTATTTCTCACCATCTCTAGGCGGACGACACTAAGCCAGCCATTGTCTTGTCTTGTTTGGACTGGACAGTTTGGACAATTGCCATCAGCTGCTTCTGGCCTCCTTGATCCCCCTCCTGCTCCCTATAAGTTGTTCTGTCCACAGCAGCCAGAGGGATATTTATAACATGCAAATCAGATCATTCTGATTCCCTGCCGGCGGACACATATTCAGAAAACTCCAGTGGTTCTCATCACAGTTAAATGAAGTCCGAACCACTGACAGAGCTCCCGTGGCCCAGCAGGATCTGGCCCTGGATTATTGATTTCCCCTGCGAGCCTTTTCTCCTGCTCTGCTCCGTGTCACTGACCTTTAGGCTATTCTTCCAACACTTGAAGCTTGTTCTTATTTCAAGCTTTTATCCCAGCATTCCCTGTCCAGAAACACTTCTCCTTGAGGTCTTGCAGTGCCATGCTTCACCACGCCTTTTTGGTTTATGCTTAGATTGGCCCACCACCCCCCTACCCCCACCTTGTGCCTTTGTGCCATTTTATTCTTAAGGTCACCATAGCACCTATCACCATGTGAAATATTTTTGATTGATTTTCCCATTTTACTTCTAGAACATAAGCTTCACAAAGGCTGGGATTTCCTCCATCTTCTCCACGGCCAAAACACAGTATCTTGAACAATGCTTGCTATGTAGCAGACACTCAATAGAAAAGTTGAATTAATGATTTGATTATTCTTCCCAGTTCTAAACATAATAATGTTTGTGACAGAAAATTAGGAAATAAAGGTATATAAAAAAAACAAGTAGACATTGTGGTATATTTCATTCCACCTTTTCCTATGCATATTTTTAAGTGAAGATTATGAGGTGCACCCTACTTATATCAACTTTTTATACAATTCTCCACATTTTGTCCAATATTTCACATAATATGTGCTTAACAGACACACATTTTTTTTCTTCCTATCTTGATTCCCTTCCGAAAAACTCTTAGACGAGTACCCTTTGTGCACTGTGGTTTGCATTTAACTAAGACAGTGGGGTGTCTTTAAAAGACCATGAAAACGTGAGCAAGTTATTAACCTTTTGGACCTCAACGTCTTTATCTACAAAATGGGAACAATAAAACCTACCTTGCCTAATTTACAGCATTGTGCAAGAATCTAACGAGGGAATGGGCAAACCCCTCATTAGATACTGGTATGACTATCTCTTTTTCAACGAGCACTGTACAAGTGGAATAAAAGGAAAAAATATGACACCAAGTAATTTGTGAAGCAATTTTAAATTTGTGCATAAAAAGCTATTGGCAATTGTTCTGTGCTGAGTGAGACATGTCCTAATGTTTGTATTTAATATGCTAAACAGTTGCCAGTGCCTAATTCTAGGTTCGTACCCTGCAATAGCTTTTTTTTTTTTTTTTTTTTTTGGATTTTTTTTTTTTTTTCTTACAACTTTCAGCTGTAAAACTGGGGTCAATTATTTTTAGCCATTTCTTCAGCCTGTCTCATTAGCAAAGTACTTTGAGGTAATGACTTGGGCATATTTGATGATTGTTCATTTTGAAAGATGTCATTTTAAGACTTTTCTGGAAGTTTCAAATCTGCCTGTGGGAGATCTGTTTTATGCCAAAATGTCATTTCAAATTCAAGCCTACATACCGCCTAACACTCGGCCCTTATAAATGTTTCACACCACCTGCATTTTTTATCATAGCTCTTTCATGTGAACTTGGATTTCTTGTGGCTCACCTCCACTCTCTGTCTGAGGGGGAGAAAGTAATATTTTTAAATGGCCTTTTTTTCCCCTTTGTCAGAGAGATAAAATTCCCCAATTATTTTCCCCTTGTGCATAGATATTTATATTAATATTTTAAGGAATGGGTTCTTTATAGTGTTATTCATGAACTCATGTGTTAAATTTAAAACAAATGTGTCCTAAAAATGAATATTTAATCTGAGTTTAATACCTGAAACCAGATTCATGTTGACTTAATTTCTTTGGTCATAAAATATACCTATGAAATGATTCAGATTCTTTCATTCATTCAACAAATATTTTCACAAGTGTATTTAGTACCTCCTACATTATTATCTCTTTTAATCCTTCTGATAACTTGTCAGTATAAGATTATCATCATTGTCACCTTCAGCAGCAGCATCCCTAAATTGTGGATGAGAAAACCAAGACTCAGAGCAAATCCTTGGGATAAGCAGTTTGGAGAAGGATTAGAGGTGTCAAGTACAATAGCAGGAATGAGAGACAGAGACAGAGAGGCAAGACCTAGTAGAAACCTGAATGAGAGGATTCGATTGGGAAGAATCATGGTCATAGCTTTGTTTTGCTTCACATTGGGATCATCTTGGACTCTTTAAAAATTACTGCTGCCTGGCTTCCACCTCAAGACACTGTGATTTCGTTGGTATGTGATCCAACCTGAATATCAGGATTTTATTTAAGAACGCTAATGTGCAACAAAGTTTGGGAGCGCTAGCCTCGGTAGTAGCTGGACTATTGAATATAATGAAACTAAAATAACTCCACCTCGTGTGATCCATCCCCAGGTCTTAATGTTCCAATGGGCTGTATTGGTTTTTAGGTCTTAGGATGGACATAGAGAGAAAACATGGGTCCCAAATCCCTATCAGAAGAAGAAAGGCAGCAAGTTTTAATGGAAAGAAGGCAGGCTTTAATCGCTTAGCTTCCCTGAGCCTCAGCTTCCAGATCCCAGAATGGTTATTATGATGCCTATCCAGTAGGCATGCTGTTATAAGAATTACATTAATTACAATGAAATTCTTTTTATGCAATGACTTCAGAAGCATTAATCACTTACTTGAAAAGAAATAGTAGTAAATTAAAGCAGATATAGAAGATAGTATTTTCCAAAGATGACCAAAATATCTCCCACCTCATATGATCTTCTGGTAGTGTAATATTGACGTTTTCCCACCCGAGGCAGGGCCCATGTTCCTTCTTCTTGAATCTGGGTGCCCATTTGTAAATGCCCTAATCAGTGGGTTATAGTAGAAAGGACACTATGTGACTCAGGAGGTTATATCATAAAAAGCAATACAGCTCCCACCTGGGTCACTCTCTCTTGAAACATGCATCTCGGGAGCTCCAAACTGATTTGTAAAGAGTCTGGCTCCCCTAAAGCCGCCATGTTGGAGAGACCAGGTGGAACAGCCACATAGAGATAGAGATGCCCCAAGAGTTTTGCCTCAAGAGTTGCCAGCCTATGGCTGTCCAAGTCCTTCCAGCATCCCTTGCCAGATAGGTGAATTTACTATGGCCCTTGATCCAGCCCTTGACCTTTGAGCTGCCCTAGCTGTCGGGGAGTGCAGCTGCCCCACCCAGCACTGCGCAAAATGCAGATTCATGAGCAAAATAAATATTATTGCTACTTTAAGCCACTAACTTTTGAGTGTTTTACTATGCTGCATTAGGTAACTAGAATAGCAGGGAGTAATCAAAAACAATCCATACAAACGTTAAATAGCTTATTTTGAATTAAATATAACAATTCTTTTATTTAGCGACCTTCTGATGTTAAGCCAGGGTCTTTTCTGGGAGATTAAGGCCGACTGGCCAGAAGCTTGGCATTAAACATACACATAAAGCATTTTTTTAAAGATTATTTTCAGTGTCAGTTTCTTTAAAGTAAAATGAATGTGTAAAAGCACTTAAATTTTTTTTTACCACATTCTTCTGTCCTTTATAGTTATCCTATTCCAACTTAATTCAATGTTTTATTAGGCAGCTCATTTATTTTATCAAGTCTTTCCAAAGCATTCAACTTAGATTTCATAAAAAGAAATCTTTCTTTTTTGTGAATATATTGCATCCATGTGCATGTTACTTAGTAGATTGCAGAATAAAATTAGCAAGTATAATTTGAATAAACAAATATATGGTGAGCATATAGTTCTGCATATGCGAACAAGTATACAAGTTTTCTAAAGAAAAGCCTATTAGCCACTCATGTTCTTTAAAGTTACAGATACTAGTCAAAAGATTCATCGAAAGAATGGGAACCCCATTAATCTGAGAATTTGTTTCAATGATGGTTGCTTATGAGAGCTTCTATCATAGCATGTATAAAAGCACTCACATGTTGTGAGCACTCATTAAAGGTTACTTTCTCTAACCACTAAGTCTCAATTTGCCAAAAACTCTGCTTGCAAATCATCTGTGATACCAAATACTAACAGAAGCATTTTGAAAATGTAGCTCGTGATAGCCACCCAAATTTCACACTATTTCAGAAAATGTATTACATTTCTATTTATGAAAAATCATTTCCCCTATGTTTGAGTTCAGACCGGGTGCCTAATATTTTTAAATCACTTGCCGAAAAGAACATGCATCATGACTAATTTCTCCAATAGTGTACCTACTGAATGCACTTACTCTTGGAAAGCAAATCTGCTAAAGCAGCCATTGGACCCTGAGCTTTCTCTAGCCTCAGCCTTATCTTTGTACAACTATCAATAGGATACAGAGTCCAATGTCCTGGGGCGTGTAATGAATTTTAGGACAAGATGTGGAATGTACTGTTAAGTGTATTGTCTTAGAATCTAGTGGTTACTCGGAGCTCTAATCAAAGCATAACCCGGTGACATCACTCCAGTCCTGCCTCTGCAGAACCATTCTGCACACCACCCCTAGAGGGACTACACGGACCCTCCACACCACAGGGCACAATTCCCCAATGGTTCCTCCATACCTGCGGATAAAGTTGGGCCTCCGTAACATGGTTAATGCAGATCTCCAGGTTAAGGACTCTGACTTCCTTTTCAGCCTCCTCTCTAAACACTCTCATTTATATTAAGGCCCAAGCACAAAGTGTAGCATAATCAGATTTTGTTCCCAGCACTTCTGCTTTGTAAAACTGCAATACTTAAACGCTATTCTAAAGTGTTTTCTTAAGTGTTTTCTTAGTGGGTCTGAACCCACTAAGAGCTCACAAAATCAATTTAGTGGGCTTCAATCACCATTTAAAAAAATTAGAATGAAATGGAATGAATCAAAGTACATTGCATATAATAAGTATTGTTTTGGTAAACTTTGGTTTTAGTGGCGTGTGTGTGTGTGTGTGTGTGTGTGTGTGTGTGTGTACCAATTTGTAATGTAGTGTATTTTTTACAGCAAATCGTAAAATCAAAATACAGGAAAGCTCATACCTCTCAACCTTTTGGCATGCACTTTGTTCTACCTGGAAGACCTTCTCCATGCAGCACTTCTCTGTCTGTCCAGCAAATTCCAACTTACTGTCCAAGATACTACTTCTTTTGTGAAGCCTTCATCGGGCATTTATAATGAGTTGGGCATAGAGCCTGATACTTTATGCCATTTTCATGTTCAGAACAAACTTAAGAAGTTAGAATTAGGAATATTCCCATTTTATAGACTATGGATCATTTTATATTCCCATTTATAGACTATAAGCTAAGCCTACTGTTCTTTCTGGCCTCTTCCTGTTATCATAAAACTATTAACAAAGTCTAGAAGGCATGATCACTTTGGATGAAGGCTAAGGAGATCTTAACAGAGCTATGAGAAATTTCATAGATAGATAAAGGCACTACAGGATATGTGACACATGATATAAAATACAGTTTTTTTTTTCATTTTCCATTCATGACCACGCTGTTCATACATGTGCCTAAGAATCAAGTTTCTCCTAAGTGCCATTTTACTTAGTCCATTCACTCATTCATTCATCCAGCAAATATGTTTGAATCAAGCCATGTGGTTTGTCTTGGAGTATATGGATAATGACATTCAGTTCTTCCCTGGAAGGCACTAGCAATCTGTAATGGAGCCGAGCAAATAAACAGGTGATTATTATACATCATTGACCAGTATGACCTTGCAGTAAAGGGCCAGAACTTTGGAGCCCATTGGTCCTGGGGTCAAGGCTGAGCTCCACCATTAAGGACTCGTAACACCTTGAGGACTTCAAGTAGCTTCTGGGAGCTTCAGTTTTCTCGTCTCATAGGGCTGATGTCGGGTAATGTGCATAAAGCACAGAGAGCTCTAGAAGTGGAAATTGTAGGCTGATGACCGAAATAATATTTTCGTATGTGGGACCTCTACTTGACATTCCTCTCTATGCCTTGATTTTTTTATCCAAAGTATAGGCCCATGAATCTGGGGCACCTGGGTGGCTCAGTAGTTAGGCATCCGACTTTTGATTTAGGCTCAGATCATGATCTCAGAGCCTAGGATTCAGCCCCTTGATGGTCTCTATCCTTGGTGGGGAGTCTGCTTGGGATTCTCTCTCTGTCTTTCTCCCTCTGCTCCACCCCACCCCCCACCCAGCTTACACAAGTGTGTGCTCTCCCCCTAAAATGAATCAATCTTTAAAAAAAAGGCAAATTATAGGCTTATGAATCTGAATTCCAGTTAGTTTTTATTAGGCATCCTCTATGGGAAGAGAGGAAGGGTCTACCATCTTGTGATGCCAGTTTTCTTCCTGGGTTGGGGCCCCAGGTCAATGTCCTCCTTACTTCTCTTTTATTTACCTACTGAGTACAAGCCTTAGTCTCTCTTCTCCGAGACCCAATATCTCCCCTCTTAGTATCCCACCACTTCCACATTCCTACTTATTATTTTTTCAGAGCATGTAGCATCATATGATACTTATTTATGGCTATTTCTATGTCATAATACCTCTCAGCTGACATTCCCAAGTACTCCCTTAGAGCTCCTGTGTTTTTATCTACCTCAAACACTAAAGTTTCTGAAGGAGAACCTTTTGTAGGATTTTGTAGGAATGTGTCCTTTTCTTGAAGAGTACCCTTCTTTTGCCCAACTGTTGCGTTTCTCCATAAAAACGAGTATATATGTCTCTCATAACAGGATATTTCTGGCTAAATACTACAGAACTGGGAAGGAGAACTACTTCTCCCTGATACCCTTGGCCTGAGCTTGTAGTGCTCTGTGGAACAAACAATGAGAAATGTAAGTTTATGCTTCCTAATGGAAGCAAGAAGGGAACCCATATGCAACAGATTAGCTCTTTGTGTTTTTCTGTGTTTTGGATTCAATAAGGTTTCATGTATTTCGCAGACATAGATGGGAGTAAAATGAGGGGAAATGGACTTTTCGTGGCTATGAAAATGGAATTAACCCAGAAGCACCGCTGATTTTCCTAGGAGAAGTATCCCACAAGTCATGACATCTGAATCATCCAGCGTCAGGATCTTGTTTAATTTCATTACATATTTGCAATAGCCTGCTGTCTGCTTCGCTGGGGAATTATAAATTTAAAAAGTACAAGTTCAGCTATTTGAATTCCTCAGATCATATACTCAGTATTATCATTACTCCGGTATTTCAAGAAGAGAAAAAGCAAGTAGCTACTTTAAATATATCAATATCCCATTAATGTGGTTACTTATAAAACTATAAAACCTATAAACAGTTTAATGGTTTTCCCCTAAATACTTCCTGCAATCTAATGATCTGCATTGTTCTATTATTTTATGTTGATAGTAAATCTAAGAATACACTTATGCTTCTTGAGAACAGAAACGGTGTTTTTCCTCTCCACTATAGGCATCTCATCTTTAGGACTACAATAGACATTTTTATGGCTATTGTGCTTAAAGGAAAATATATAGAAATGGATACAGGTGGGAGTGTTTATGGAGATGGTTGAGAATGGAGCAGTGCAGACACCTCCATGGACATTATATTCAAGGGATTCAGATCTGATATATAGAAAGCAAGACGTGATTTTGTGTAGCCTCACTTTGTGTAACTTACTGAGCATCTCAACATGCCAGGAATTGTGCTAAAGGTTCCAGATATATGCCTAATAATGTGACAGTAGCTACTTTGGAGGAATACTTCACCCATGATGGGCAATATGCAACTGATTTATCTTGTCATCTTTATAACTTTGCCTTAAGTTCCCTAGAATCAGAGTCATTAAGAAGAGAACTCTTAGGCAAGTGAAGGAGTAGGACAGGGCAAGGGGAGAGGACTAAGCAAGGATATATCCTCTGGAGCTGATTCATAGAGTTTGCCTTGTTTTGAGTCAGTGGCTGCAGGGGGAACCTCCAGGGTGAGGGGCTTCCCAGAAGAAGAAGGTATTTCTCCAGAGAAGGTTCCAGTCAACACTTAGAGCAGGTGGGGGATGGTGTCCAGACCGGGCACCAACAGCATCTACTACATATTCTTTGGGGTAGCTACTGTCCCCATTTTTTAAATGAGAAAACTAAAGCACAAGGCATTTAATTTGCCCAGAGTCACTTTTAGGAGATCAGGATTTCAACCCAGATCTGTCTGACCGCAAGCTCTTAACCTCTCTTCCACTGTAAGTGCAGCCAGGGTGATGACTTCTAATCTAAGTCATGTACAGAGTCCAGAAGTAACACAGAGGGGATGAACTTTCAAGAGAGGCAAAGAGTTTGGGGCTATGTAGAGAAAAAAAGCAAATCCTCCTTGCTCTGTGCATTACACAGAAAAACCCAAAGTCACAAAGACAAGCAAGAAGGATTTGGTGTATCTTTGGCAGCAGAAGCTAATTCCTTTGTGTGAAATAAATACAAAAGCACAAGTGTGCTAAGCAATTGGTAGGAGTAGAGTATTGTTTCTAAGTAAGAAATATACCCCTAACTAAATCAAACTGGGAACAGCTTTGCATTTCTTCCCCTGGAATGATCCTCCATGGGTCTTAGAAGTTAAAATGGCAAATGCCATTGGCCCTGTAGCTGATCTGTCCTAAAACAGCCCATGCCAAGAGCCTGGCTAGGGGGCCAGTGAAATATGCAGAGAGGAGGACCAGCCTAGGAGTCCCTTCTTACTTGTCATGCTGGCTCTGCTGCTTCCTCACTAGGGGACTTCGACAACATGTCTCTCTGGGCTTCATTGTCTCACTTACAGAAAGAAAACGAGTTGCCTTAATCTCCCGCTTTCTGTGGTTTCAATTGCTATCATTCTTTCTTCCTCTCTGCAATCCCAGATTTTCTCTTCTGTAGGACTCCATTCCCCCAGCCTACATTCTAGGTCCTTCCCGACCGTTGTTATGTTTGTTATGCCATTGTTACACTTCTCACACGTCGACCTTGACAAACATCTCCATTTACGTTAAACTCATCTAAAATGGCTTTGACCCTGTCCGAAGTGGTGTGTAGTATATAAATGTGACAGTTTGGGAGGCAGCCAAACGTATACATCACAATTCTCCCTCCCAAACATGATCCAACAATTCTAAAGTAAGCAGACATTTTGATTTCTACATTATAGGAATTTTGACTTCATCTTTGGGTAGGGCACTTATTTATAAATTACACAGTCATTTCACAGAGTGCCTCCCTCTCCTTGTCCCTGTTTCAAAAGGGTGGGTTTCTTTTACAAGTAATTCTAGTCATCACTATCTCAGATCGCTTTGACATTGGGTGATAGATCGTAATACCAGGTGATATTAAGAGTATCTGGGTGATCATTCTTTTGGATTTGATTCCTTACCTTCTCCTCAAATATCTGGGGGGAAAAGTAAAGTGTGAGAAAGTGGGAATCAGATGCCAACTCTCTCCTCCCTCAATTAGACTCCAGGATGGTGATTAAATGATTGTTTGCCTTGTTGCAGATCAATTATTTTGAGGGCTCAGAATTTCTTGCTGTGTCTTGAATTGTGCTGATGGTTTTTAAGTAGGCTATAAAAATTCCTGCGAATGATTTGTTTAATTATTGTCTTGCTCCTCATTTACATTTTTATCTAAAACTCTGAGAACTGAAATCTGTATTCAATTCCACTTCCTGCGAGCTACAATTTGCCTTGTTGGGAGACATATCTGGACTGTGCTTTATGTATGGAATATCAGTCAGGCAGAATTAAATGTCTGTGATGTGGCTATGATGGCTATAGACATAGCTCTTTTTTGCTGATTTCACTCTGGTGTAGGCCAATATTTGATGGCTATCTAATAGCCATGACTTTTTTACCTCACTCAAGGAATCATCAGAGTCTAAACATGTTCAGACTTGACTTTCTGGATTGACTTCCTGAGAAGACAGGATTCTGACCCACTACATTACAAGAGTGGTTTTTACTGACTCTCCCCTCCGTGATGCATAAATAACCAGATTAAAAGTAACACACACAGCCCACCACAAAACCTTAGATCTGGAGATACATTCACTACTGTCACTTTACCACTGCAGAAGCAAACCGTAGTGTGGCATCATGGGAAGAACACCGAAGTCAGCGGGATTTTGCTTTACAAACATTTCTGTGCAGTTCGACACAAGTGCTTTTGAAATTCTGGAGTCTCGGCTGAAATAAAAACTGTGAAGAAGTAAAATTCTGGGGGTGAAAAGCTGCAGTTGCAAAGGAAACAAAGCAAAACATTCCTGAATACTTCTGCCCAAACTGCCAAGATTGCTCGTGTTGATGAAAATACTATGAGTATGCATTGGAGTCAGATTTGTAAGAGGGAAAACAGATCATTTCTCCAGCTCCTGTGTGGAGACGGAGTTCCACTGGAGTGAGGTATCTGCCCAAGGTGTCCAGTGACTTAGTGGCAGATTTAGGACAAGAAGTAGCAATTCTTGATTCCAAGTCCAATGTTCTCTCACCCTCAAACTGCTATAAATGTGACAAATTATCTTATTAGTTTAGCCTAGTTCAGCATTTCCTCAAGTGTGGGATGTTAATAGGTGTTACATGAAATAATAGTTTCACGGTCAAATGAGTATAGAAAATGCTGTTAAATAAAATTAAATACATTTCTTCATTTCAGGCTTCTCTGAACCTTTAATATGTTAATATATATCGTGACTCTCAAAGAGGGAAATCAGATATACAGCTTTCCTAAACTTATTTGACCATAGAAATCTCTTTTCCACAGAATAACTCACAGAAGACACTTTCAGAGGTTTTGGCCTCACCAGTAAAATTTAATGCCTTTGTACCAGTGAAGGTACTGATAAGAGTTATAATTCAACCAAGATGGTTCAAATGGGGAAGCTAACAAAGGGGCTACATCCAGAGATCCAATCTGCGCAAAGTTAAGGAAACCAGAAAAAGATAGAGAAGCCCCCAGGCAGGGGTAAGCCTTCCCACTGCACTAAAGAAGAGGGGCAGGAGACCAGTCAGGATTCCCTTTAGAATGGAGTTAGAGCTGTTAGTGGGACCTAGCCTCTCAGAGGGATGTGGCTTCTCTCCGGGCCGGAGTGATAGAGGAGGAAGGGGGAAGGAGGAAATGGGAAGAAATATCCCAACTGCTTTGTCTTTTTCCTCTCTGATCTGTTGTGCTTCCTATTTCTCAAATGTAACTGGAAACCAGCCAGCAATGGAGACTGGGCGTGGCTACATTTGTTGTTGTTAGTTTCTAGGTTCAGCCTCTCAAACCCAGAGGTGTGCCATGCACTTATAGGCACTTTGCATACATCGATCATTTCCTTAAATTTCATAAGAATCCTATAATCCCGGAATCATGACCACTTGCAAATGAGGAAACAGACATAAACTCACATAGGTAGTAAGAAATGGATTCAGCCCCAGGTTCATCTGTCTGCCTTCCATTTTACCACATTGCTGAGCCAAAAAATATCAGACTTTCAATGAAAGCTTAAAGAACTTGCAGAAGGAGTTTTTCATCTTCCATTTCAAGCAATTTCATCTTATCGCTAACATGATTAATCCTCCAACAGAGTGAGTAAGTTTAATTTGTAAGGAGTTTTTTCCCCCTCTGCAGGAATAGGAGACCTTATTTTATTCATCTCTGCAATCCCAGACCTTAGCACAGTGCCCAGCACCGAGTTTGTATTTGTTGAGTGAATACAAGAATGAATATATGAGTGAGTAAAGTGTAAATCAGCATTCCAAGGACGTTTTCTCAGAGCTCTGTTGGGACAGAGTTGGCCTATCAATCTATTTTTAAATGTTCTGGCTTGTTCGAAATGGGAATTTTTCCATGTTGAGCATCTGTTCATGACTTTTTCTTGGATAGCTATGATACCTCTCTCCTTACAACCCCCAAATACACACACTAAACACACACGTATGGGCGCACACACCCCTCCACTGCCTCTCTGCCTCCATCTCTATCATGTTAATCCTTTCTGTTCAGAGCCACCAGATGTGTAAAATTAACCTTATAACGTACCGCAGATAACCACACCCTATGCCAAACCTCTTCCGTTTCCTTCAAAATCCTATACTAGCTCCCCGTTGCCCATTAGTTTAATACATATCTGCTACATTTAACTGAAAAGTCTATTATCCATCATAAAATTCCAATTTTTCCATACTCTCACTCCATCGAAACTTACTCCATCAGCTGTTCCAGAATGAACCCTTCTATCATGCTGGGTTAGAACTTTCTCTCAAAGATGCTATGGTCGTTATTCCCTCTACACCTTTATCCATGCACGCTCTGCATGCAATGCCTTTTCTCTTCCTTCCGTTGTCTTTTCATTTTTTCACTCATTCACTGAGCTCTTGTTGTAGGCCAGAAACTGTCGTACTGAAGTGGATACCAAGAAAAATTTAACTCGGTCTCTGAGAAGTGCAAAATATTTCACGGGAACCTGACACACTGAGCGAGAACGCACAGCACAGTGTGCTGACTGCTACAATAACAGCGTGAGGCCAAGGGAGAGAGCCAGGGAATTGCAGTCCCAGGAGTTCGGGAACAGTGTCTATTCCGAGTGCCCGATGCACTGTGGGAGCTCAACAAATATTTGTTGAATGAATGGAGTAACATTTGGACTAGGTTTTAAAGACTGTCTGCCTATATCTTTCAAGAATGAGCTTGAGGTTTTGTCCCTGCCTACTCTGAAATAAAATGCTCTTGTAGTTCTCAGAACATTCTATCAAATTTGCTGTCTTGGTTTGCTCTGTAGTTGATGTATCCAGTAACAATGTATGCATTAGTAAACTCAGATTATGACTTAAAATTTTTTTCATATACCATCTAGCACTGAGCTTGATATACAATAAATGTGGAAAAATGGTCAAGGATTCAGTTGAATTGATTCTGGCAGAATTGAAATATTTTTATATACACATCCATTTGGAAAAGGATAAGTTAGGGTTGATGATGTGGGTTCATCCTAAGAGAGCTTCCTAAGGCAGCATTACAAATGACCTGGAGGTCTTGATATAACATGGATTCTGAGTCTATGGGATGGTACCTGAGATTCTCTATTTCTGAGATGCTCCTAAGAAGTGAAAATACAGCTGGCTCATGGGTCACAGTTTGAGTAGCAAGATGTTAGAGGAAAGAGGGATAGAAAATAACACTTATTGTGTTGATGTTATCTCAGGCACTAAGGCCCTTTGGGTGCACTAACTCTATGGTTTTCACATTATATTCATAAACTGGTTACGGGAAGCTTTAAAATATACAAATTCTCAGGACCCACTTCTAGAGATTCTGACTCAGAGGACCTCTGGTAGAAGCAAAGAAATCAGTATTTTTAAAAAGCTCCAAAGTGATTCTGATGCAGTCATATTCAGAATTCTAAGAATGACTTCTGGTGACCCTTGTCCTGACATAATTTCCTCCTCTCTGAGTGTGGCTGGAACCCATGAATAAGTCGAGCTTGAACTCTCATGGTTATGTCACATTATATGGCAAAGGGTAGATTATCTGGTAAGTCTAATCTAACTACACAAGCTCTTTAAAAGCGGAGTTTCCTGTGGCTTGTGGCAAAAGAAGCTGAAGAGATTTCAAATGTGAGAAGCTAAGGCACCATTTTGCTGAGCAGCAGGTGGAGAGGGTCATATGAGAAGGAACGCAGGGAGCCTTAGGGATTGAGAGCAGTGCCCTGCTGACAGCCAGCAAGGAAGCAGGGACCTCGGTCCTACAACCACACGGAACTAAACTCTGCCAACAACCTGAATGAGCCCGGAGGCTGATTCTTCCAGAACCTCCAGATAGGAGCCCATCTGGTCTTGGACACCTTGACTTTGGCCTTGTGAGCCCCTAAGTAGAAGACTCATCCACGCCTGCTGACTTCTCACCTGCAGAAATATGAGCGAACAAATGGGTGTTGTTTTAAGCTGGTAAATATATGGTAATTTGTTATGCAGCTATGGAAAACCAATGCATAAACATTTAGGTTTGGCAGTGACTACATTAAGTAATAGGATCCTCCCAGAGGCTCCGAAGCATATGTTTATTATTTCCACTTTATGGATGACCAAGTAGGGTCAGAGGACTGAGGTTCTTTTCCCACAGTCTCATACCTAATGGCAGAACTATAGTTTGGAAAAAAAAATATATATATATATATATATGAATATATATATTTGAAGTTCCCTAACTCTCAAAAACAAAAAGGAAAAAGATCAAGCATAAAGGAAATAGGGAAACTGGATAAAGCTGAAGAAGAAAGACTTCAGTAGACACTGAAAAAAAATGAGTCCTATTTCTTCAGTGTGCCCACAAAAATTGCAAACTCTAATCTGTTCGCTATATAAGATAGTTGAATGGTTCAAACCCATAAGGGAGGCTTGGGATATTCTTTCAGGCTTAACGTAACTGCAGCTCATGGATAGGAGATGACTGTATAGTCAAATCCTCCTGACAGTGGCTCCGAAGGCTGGCAATACAATCAACATGTCAGGGGGCCTGGGACAAATGTCTGGGCTTTGTCCTTAACCAAGGGTCTTGCATCCCCCTGGCTCACTGGAGATAAAGAGAACATTTAGGTAAATCCTCTACAGTGTTGCCCAGAACAGAACGTTGTACATAGTGATGTCAGCTGGAATATGAAACACGGAGACTCAGTGAAGCTCTATCCTCTGGCTACTTAAATGAGGAGTAGTCACTTCTGCCAAAGGTATGGAGTGTGAAGCGTGTGCCTACTTCGACTTGGTCTTCCACTGAGGTTCCTTCTCTTCTGTCTCGGACACTGCCTAAGGGAAGCCGAGACAAGGGGAAGAGCCACCCACCCCTTCATTCATTCTTCCCTTCTGCCCACACACATATATTAAGCTCCTGCTGAGGTGCTCAGTGCGATTCTGAAGCAACTGGGCTTCATCAGACCAGTTTTAGTACAAAACAAAAAGCATCTTCTCTGCAGAAAGAGTAAAAATAAAAACCTACCCCCAATTCCGATCCTATCTTTTGAAAAGAGTCTTTAACTATATTAATCTGCTTGCATAGGCAAGTTCCAAAAGTTGTAATAGAAATTCTACAGAAATCCATCCAAGAATAATTTATGTCGCTCTTCCAAATAGGGGCTGCACTGGCTTCACTCCCCGAATGTTTATTCATGTCAGCCATTCACTGGCTCAAGGAATATACTGGGTGGCTTCTGTGTGCTACCCAGGGAGGCAAAGGTACAAAGGTGAATAAAACAAAGGTTTGCGCTCAAAATCTAGCCCAGGCAACCCCCCCAAAATATTAATAATAACAACACATTTTGCATTCAAAATACTCTGATGGAGGGAAACCTACATGCCCAGCCATAAACTCTTGTTCGTGCAAGAATAACCTGAAAACCAGAGGACTGTACAAGTAGGTTTTTCTGCCGGGCGGAGGTTTTTTTTTTTTTTTTCCCCTCATTTAATCTGCTTGTAAAACGCTCACTTTCCATTTCTGCAGCTACTCCATCAGGAATTTTGATGAACTGGAGGACAGAAAGCCTCTCTGTATGTAAAAAAGCTGAGGTATTGCACAGTGCCTTTTGGATTTTTCCTCTGACAAGTGGTTGGCATCTGCTAACGACACTTCTTTTCTTGAGCTTTGTAACGTTGCCAGCCTGAGAGCTGAGCTTTGAAAAAGGAGATGGGGCTGTTAACAAACGCCTTTGTTATCTCTGGAATTGATTATTGTACAGTGGTTCGCAGAAAAAAACTTGATGTGTATCTTGTCTCAATATTTACCTGCTCCTCCCAGGAAATATTGTACGAAGAGCAATTCCCCGCCGTACAACAAATGTCAGCTTGCTTAAGATAGCTGGTGCGCAGCTCACCAATCGACTGTCCTTTTCCCCATCTGGGGAACCAGTATGATAAGACCCCAGGAAGAATTTCTCATTAAGCGCTTGGAGATCTTTTGAGTGTGATGGCTGCGTGGAGTATTTCATATACCTTTTTCCCCCTTGCTTTCATTTGAGAAATACTTATTGAAACCTATGTGCCAAGCCCTCTTCTGGCCTCTCAGAAAATACTAATGAATGAAAACAAACCCGAGGCGAATGGCCTTCCTGGAGATTACGTCGGGCGGAGGAGAGGAGAATTCTGCAGGCAATCCCAGTACATGGTGATAAGGCAAGATTGCACAGTCCGTGTGCTACAAGAAGTTAATATAGTCGAAGATCAAAGACAGCTATTTTGAGAAAGTGATTTTTGAGCTGAAACTGGAGGGAGAGGTGGGAGTTAGAAGGAATCCAGTCATTGGGATAGGGGGGAGTGAGTGAGAGAGAAGCAGTAAAAAACAAGGAGGTGGCATTTTCCAGACAGAGAGGACAGCACTCTAAAAAGGGGGTTCAGAGGTGGAGGAGGGCAAATAACATTGGGCAAGCTGCTAAACTTCTCTAGGGCCGAGATTCCTCATCTCTGAAATGAGGGAAATGAAAAATAAATAAAATAAAATGGGCAAAATGGTAAAACCCATATAACAGTGTTGTAAGGAGTAACTAGATGGTCCATGGAAATCATTGACATGTATTTCTTAGTAAGTCCTCATGGACTGTAAGCTAGTATTTATTCATTGATTGAGGAACTAAGAAAAATTCAAGATCAGGATGGCTGGGCTTCCTGTAGTTTTGTCCCAATCTTGTATGCCAGACTTCCTTTACAGCTAGAGTGTAGCCTGTGTTGTACATATGAAGCTCTCCAATGTATAGATGTAGCAAACATTTGTTGTTTATATGTCTGTATCTGACTCAAAATTACCATTCTTTGCAGACAAGTGCTATGTCTTATTTATTTCTGTATCCACACACATAATGTAGTGCCTGGCACAAAATAGTTTCTCAATAAATGTTTCATGGATGAATGAATAAATAGAAGGAGATAGAAGCAACAGAGTAGAGTAGAATAGACTCCTATTAGATCTTGGTGCTAAGCTGCAGGAAATTCAAAGAGTAGCTCTTGAATTCAGTCTCTAAGATACTTTTTAAGGTCCATTAGAACACTGCCACCCCAGGAAGACATGAATAGACATTTTTCCAAAGAAGACATCCAGACAGCCAATGGACACATGGGAAGATGTTTTGCATCACATCCTCGGGGAAATGTAAATCAAAACCACTATGAGATATCATCTCATACCAGTCAGAATGGCTGAAATCAATAACACAAGAAACAGCACGTGTTGGTGAAGATGTGGAGAAAGGAGAACCCTCTTGCACTGCTGGTGGGAATGCAAACTGGTACAGCCACTCTAGAAAATAGTTTGGAGGTTCCTCAAAAAGTAAAAAATAGAACTACCTTATAATCTAGCAATTGCATGAATGGCTATTTACCCAAAGAATACAAAAATGCTAATTCAGACAAGATCGAGCATGTTCAGGGTGGTATGGCCATAGACCAAAAATACTAATTCAAAGGGATACATGCACCCTGGTGTTTATAGCAGCATTATTGCATTATTTACATTAAGCCAAATTATGGAAACAGATATATCTATATCTGTATCTATCTATATCTATATATATAACTCAGCCCTAAAAACGAATGAAATCTTGCCATTTGCAACAACATGGATAGAGCTAAAGAATATTATGCTAATACTCTTATAAGCCTCTTATAATACTCAAATAAGCCGATCAGAGAAGAATATATACCATATGATCTCACTCACATGTGGAATTTAAGAAACCAAACAAACGAGCAGAGGGAGGAAAAGAGAAAGCGAGGCAAACCAAGAGACACGTCCTTAACTCTAGAGCACTGATGGTTACCAGAAGGGAGGTGGGTGGGAGATGGGTGAAACAGGTGATGGGGATTAAGGAGGGCCCTTGTGATGAGCTCCGGGTGATGTATGGAAGTGTTGCATCACTGGGTTGTACACCTGAAACTAATATTAGACTGTATGTTAACTACACTGGAATTTAAATAAAAACTTAAAAAAAAAAAACACAAACCAACCTGCTCCCCCAGGCTTCCAGAAGTTTGGAACAGCAGAAGAATAAAAAGCTCACTCACTCTAGCAACCTTCCCTCTTGCCTCAGAGAATAAATTGTGGGCATTGCATTTCTTCTCTCTGCCTCCCTTGAGAGAAAACTGGGCAGCTAAACTCTATTGTGTGACAATTAACATCTAAGATCCCCCCAAGAAAGGGGAACCCTCCTACACTGTTGGTGGGAATGCAAGCTGGTACAGCCACTCTGGAAAACCGTATGGAGGTTCCTCAAAATGTTGAAAATAGAGCTACCCTACGACCCAGCAATTGCACTACTGGGTATTTACCCTAAAGATACAAATGTAGTGATCCGAAGGGTCACATGCACCCGAATGTTTAGAACAGCAATGTCCACAATAGCCAAACTATGGAAAGAACCTAGATGTTCATCAACAGATGAATGGATCAAGAAGATGTGGTATATATATATATACAATGTAATACGATGCAGCCATCAAGAGAAACAAAATCTTGCCATTTGCAACAACGTGGATGGAACTAGAGGGTATTATGCTAAGCGAAATAAGTCAGTCAGAGAAAGACAATTATCACATGAGCGCTCTGATATGAAGAACTTGAGAG
>CM052798.1:40882529-40910719 GCA_028533885.1 Nasua narica | reverse complement strand
GGGGAAGAGAAATGAAACAAGATGGGATGGGGAAGGAGACAAACTATATGAGACTCCTAAACTCACGAAACAAGCTAAGGGTGGCTGGGAGGTGGGGGGGTAGGGTTATGGACATTGGGGAGGGTATGTGCTATGGCAAATGCTGTGAAATGTGTAAGCCTGATGATTCAGACATGTACCCTGGGGCAAATAATACATTATATGTTAATAAAAAGATTAAAAAAATAAGATCCCCCAAATATAAATCCTTATTATTATATCAAGAATTATATGTACATACTTTTTACAATATGGATATTTCTGAAGATATTTAAAATATGCCCAAACATAGCAACAGCCTCTGTGCTTTTGTACATTGTTATAAACTATATATTGTCTCACATACAATCCACTGCATTTACCCTGTGCTAAAGATGGGAAGACTGAGGCTCATCTCAGCCATGGGAGCTATCCAGGGTAGCACAATCAGTAAATGGTACAACCTATACTCAGGCCCAACCAGATCCTGTGCACACAGGGACAAGAGAGGATGATAGCTCTTCATGATAGATTATGAAGCCCATGCTACCTTTGGACTTGGTAGAGATATCCATTTTAATTTTATATTCCCTCTAACATAGCTTTAATGGTTCTCCCTCACTCTTCCATTTATCTGGACCCCATTCTCACTTGGAGGTTCTATTAAACTTTTTCATCCTCCAGCAGCCTTCTTGAATATGTCAAGCCAACTGATTATAGCTCCTCCTGGACTCTGTTGTTAGGCCATCAGCTTTGCATCTCTGGCTTAGGACTTTCAAATACTACATTACATACATAGCTATCTTTTTAGTTACATGCGAGGCCATTAGCTTAATAATAAAACCACCAAATATTGGACCAGAGAGTCTCCTTTGTCTGAGTTCAGATCTTATCTCCATCACTCCTGAGCTGTGTGTCTATCTGCATGTTCTCTGACTTCTCTGTGCTTCAGTTCCTCATTTAAAAATGGGAACAAATACTACCCTCTCGTAGGGGCAATAAGTTAATACCTATAAAGCATCTGGGAGTTTTGAGTAGCTGCTAATTACTTTCTCAGGCTAACATTTAAAGGCCTAGAACCCATTCTTCGTATAAAACTGAATTGAAGAAGGAAGGTACTGGCGTTTTGTTATGCCCACCTCATTTGTGGGCAGCCCTCACTCCACCAGAATCCCTGGAGGTCCATAGATCACTCAACGATTCTAAAAAACAAAGGCCTAGAGAGGTTAAGTGATTTGTCTAATTGCACATGACCAGAAATTGGCAAGATCTGGCCTTGGGCCCATATTCTTCTCACACTAGATATGACCATGTCTGGCTGTCGGCTGTCTTTATGTATTCCTTCCTCTATCCCCCAGCCAAAAGCTTTACATGGCTTCATTCATCCACTGAGGATATAAATATGACTAAGACCAGCCCCAGCATTTATGGAACTCATACTTTGGCGGGAAGGGGAGAGAAACATAACAGATAATTCTAGTAGAAGAGAATTAATTTCATGATAAAGGCATGCAGGGGGAACACAGAGGAGGAATAATTAATCCAGTGTTGAGCAGAATGTGAAGGACGAGTAAGAGGCAAATTGAGCAGTTGTGGGATTGGGGGCATTCCTGGCAGAGGACAATGCTTGGACAAACCTACAAGGGCAGGGAAGAGTGTGACATGTGAAAAACTGCAATTTCCTTTTCCTGCTAGAGTGTGGAACCCAAGACAGGAAGAGTGGGAGACGCCAGGGAGAGAAAGTCAGGGGTGGCATACTGGGGAAGGGCTCTAGAGAGGCTTCCCATGCACCATGTTGGAACACCTGGGGATTGATGTTGTTTCCAAGAACTACCTACTTTAAAGTTGAGAGGGTAGTGTTGGCAGAAAAAAAGAAAAACGACCCATGGTCTTGAAAAAGCGTCAAAAAGGAGCATTACCAAACATATGTTGGTATCTTCTGCAGTGATGGAAAAGGGGAAATTCTTTCCAACATTAAGCCAGCCCAGGAGTGCTGAGAGTCAACAAAATAAAGACATTGACCAATCTCTCTGTGCGTTGCTACGGTACAGATCCTCTTTGATAAATGGAGTTTCAGCCATGAGGAGAGTTACCAAGTACTGTTCCAAGAGACCTTAGTTAGCAACACTTGTGTTCCATTTCTAAGAACAAGTTTTTCAAATCAGATAAGGTGAAAATCCTACAGAGCTTGCTAAAAGACAGTTAATGGATGCACTGGACTCTGACCAGACATGGGCACTGACAGCTGGAGACACACCCTCCCTGTGGACTGCCAGACCTTCCCAGCGACGCAGGGGGCTGGGTGTGGAAGGGGGGAGAGATGGAAAGGACCAGCTCGGCTGAGACAAGGAGTCTTGGCAACCAAAGTCTATTTATTAGTGTCTCTGCTCCTCCCCTGCTGTTATATTAATATAACGAATTGTTCACAGGTGCGTCAAATGAGGTTTAGACGATCGCTGGGAGCTTTGTTACCCAAACAGGCCAAATTAGGAAGAGCAGTTGCGTCAGGCAAACTACAGCCCCTTAGCAGAAGTACAAAGCTTGAATTAATGAAGGTCGGTGCTCACATTTGGCCTTTATGGCCTTCACGGCAGTGGGATTCAGCCCCCCCCTCCCCCACCGTTCCCTCCCCCACCGTTCCGCACTTGCTTGCCAAGAAGTACTCTCTACCTTCACTTCTGTGGGGATGGGACAGATGGGGTGAGTGTCCCAAGGAAATTGTCTTCTCCTTCCAAATAATAATGAGAATAAGAAAAACTGACGGCCACATGTACCGGGCCTTACTGTAAGGGTGTGCAGGTTTTTCCCTCAACACGAAGGTTCCAACACAAAGGAGTGAACGAGCGCTGGCGTTGTGCTACGTAATGCTCCCCACATTGTGTGCCCTGCATGGGCTGCACACCCTAGAGGAAGGGGTGTGCAGATTTCTAACTGTCCCAAAGATACCGTCTGCTCAAGGACTGATGCAGTTCTTGACTGACTCAAAGACTGATGAGCCTTTGTGCAGATTTTCAGAGGGAGTGATTTTTACCCCCTAACCCTCCGGGTAGCAAATGAGCTAGGGGTAGCACCCCCCCAATATTATCTGTAACCCCAACAACAACCCTGTATGGTGCACATAGTCTTAGAATCTCCATTTTACATATTAGAAAACTGAGTGCCAGAAAGATTAAGCAACACGTTGAGAGTTATATGTGGCAGAGCAAGGATTTGAACCCGAGCAAGTTCCCATTCCTCTGCTGCCTTAAACTAAAATAAACACGTTTTCTTTTCCTTCATCTCTCAGTCCAGAGAGAGGGAGGAGAAAGGAGAGGGAATACTTCAGCACAACAGCGTGAGAGGAGCCCTGTAATCAAAAGAGCTAAGTTTGATGTTCTATATGAAGCTCGCTGTAAAATGAGAATTGCCCTAGATGACTGATCTCCAAGGTCTCTTCTAGTTTAATGTCCAAGAAGTCCAATGGCCTTTCCCTTTCACTCATTTTTTTCCCTGTGGGAGAGTATTAAGACTGTATAGACTCCATGCATCCTGGAGGGTGATCTGAGAATACATACCAAAGCCATAAAAAGAATCATGTGCATAATTATCCACAATTACTACAATTGTGGAGAATATCCCAAGGAAATTATAAAAAAGAAGAGCTCTGAGCACAAAGTCAGGGCATTTGCTCATTGTGACAATCAGTACCTAAATGACCCACAACAGGAAAATGGTTTTATAAATTTTAGGGTGTACATATGATGCGATGATTGACCATGATAACATAGCAAGTAGTGATACCTCTCCACGTCGAAACATGCATATGACTTTAGGAAATAAAGCTGAGCAGAAAATAGAGAATTTAAAATTGTACATATTTTAGATATTAAAACTATATTACAGGCATGAAACGTGTTTACAGATTGAGAGTACAATATAAAATCATTTATTTTAGTAATAAGTTTATGAGTAAAAAAATTAATTTTTTAATATTTAAGTCTCACTATCACTTTGGGAAGTTAAAGCTATCGCATCAGAACTTTTTCACTTCTGTATTTCTCTTAGGATTATAAAACTGATACTCATTACATAAAATTTGGAAATTCAAAGGAGTGTAAAGAAATGGAAAAACATTCAAACTGCACTGATCAGAGGTAGCCTCAAAAAAATAGTTAGCCTATTTTTTTTTTTAAGATTTGTTTATGCATCTTGGAGAGAAAGAGAGAGAACACAAGCTGGGGAGGAGCAGAGGGAGAGGGAGAGAATCCCAAGGAGACGCCCTGCTGAGTGTGGAGCCCTATGCAGGTCTCGATCTCACAACCCAGAGTTCATGATCTGACCCCAAACCAAGTCAGACACTTTACCAACTGAGCTACCCAGGCAACCCATTTTAAAAGTTTGGTCTTTTTCTAGTTTTTTTAAACATTGATTTTGGTTTTCCTTTGTATAGGTAGATCATTCTGTCTCTATAAGTCTGAATCATGTTTTGCTTTTAATATTATTTGACTTTGTTTTGTATTTTCCCATGTTATTAAAAAAGGTTTATAAATACATAATACGTTATTTAGTTCCCTAGTTATTTCTAACTCTTGTTAGATATTTAGATTATTTCCAATATTTTGCTTAATAGTCCTGAAATGGTCTTTATAAATCACTGTCCAAATTTTAGATTATTTACTTATGATAGAATCCCAGAATGGGAAAATAAGAGACTCTTCTTTTAAACCAAAGCTTCTCATTCCTGGACCTTATAGTCCATGTATTTTGAAGTCAATAAGGGTTGATAATTAATCTTCAAGGATTTTTTTTTAATCGAGGTACATAGTGGCGTATTATTTGAGCTCTTACACATCTTCCTTTTGTCTTTACATATGAAGATAGCTCAGCACAAAAATCTTGGGTTGCAACTTTTTACTCTGAGAACTCTGTGGGCTTTCCTTCATTGTCCTCTGACTTGAAGTATTAAAGAGAAGGCTGAGGCTAACCCGCAGGTAGTCACCTTGAAGGAAATTGGAGTTTTCTGCTTAGTCATGAAATGCTTATGACTTTTAAATTTACAATTTAAAATTATTCTCTGTATCTTTTGATCTAACCTTTTTGTCAATCTGCCTCACAGGAATAAACAGAAATGTGATTGTTTATAGTAAAGTTTCTAATACAGTTATGTCTGTAATCATGAACATTTAAATTGATTTAAGTGGCCAAGAAAGCATTAGTTAAATAACTCATGATATAATGGGCTACTATAAAAATATTTTATAACACTTAAGGGCACTAGAAAATATTTGTGATACATTGTTAATTGAAAAAGAAAGCTACAAAAATATGTAGAGTCTGCACACATATGTGCTACGTATAAATGCATATAAATAGACCTCTATATGCAATACCTCAGTGGAAGGAGAATGCACACACATACACACACAAACACCAAAATATTTACTGCAATTTATTAGTGAAACTGTGCACACCACCATTCTTTCCAGGTTCTACATAGGTGTGAGTCTGTTGTTAACTGATTTTACCTAAAACATAGCAAGCTTTTCTAATTTATGGGCTCAAATTGGTTGTCCTTTTGCTTTTTGTTTTTCTCTCAGCAAAGTTTTCCTCCCTTATATCTTTGATTATTATTTCTATTTCAATTGTTCTCCTTTGCTCCTCAGACCATCCTTTAAGATTGGAATTTTCTTTACTGTCTTACATCTCTACTATCTTTTAATTATTTAGGTTTGTTTTTGTACTATTTCTCCTCTGAGAGTTTTCCAAATCTGTCCTCTTCATCATAAATCCCATTTTCTCTCAGTGTTTTTCTGTTCTTTGCTACTTCTGCAAAAGCTTTAATTTTGTTAATGTTTTAGTTAACTTCCATCCTTCTTCTTTCTTGGGGCTTTTGGTTCTGGTGTCCTGGAAATCACACCTTCTTGCATGCATTGAGGGATGCCAAATAGATTCCTGAAATTATTTCTTCTGGCATTTCTGCAGTCAATAATTTTCAGAAGTCTTCTGAATACACACTTCCCTTTTCCTTATTCTATAGCATTTTTTTTATAGACCCCATGTTGATTTTGTTGTTTGCCATCTACTCATCCTTTAACAGAAGAGATCTATTCAAACCTAGTGTTTGCCAACAAATGTGGTGTGTAGATTGCCCTTGACCCCAATTTCTGTCCACTGACATGCTGATCAAATTTCTTTAACAGATCTATGGCAGATGGCAGCTTGATTCTTAGAGTTCTTTCCACAGTTTTTGTGTCTAGCACACATTTGTTTCATGCTGAACTGAGACAGGCTCTTTCCTCTTTGCCCTCCTCTCAAAGATCCCTGATACTCTGATCAGATGAAGTTTATATGAACAACCGTGTTCAGGATTCACTGCTACAGGATTCCTTGTGTCCTCCACTATCTTCTTTAGCAATTCATAGCTTTACTTGTGGAAGTCATGCCTCCTCAGCTTCATTGCACTACAATTAATATTATCTTCCCAATTTCTTTTTGTTTATTTGTTTGCCTTTTAAATTCCGGTGATTGCAGTTTAGAGTGGTTACAAAAAGAGAATGCTAATATGGAAAGTCAGGAAGGGCACTCTGGGCTCCACTTTCTCTTTCAAAAGTGGAACCCACTTAGGAAAAGGATGTCTGCCCTGTTTTCAAGCTGAGACAGATATTACTTTTAGAATAGAGATAGCTGGGAAGGGCTAAATCACATCCTTTTTAGGATCAGATGATACGATTGGAACATTGATTGCATTTTCGAATCGTTCAATGCTTGTCGTGAATTGAGCAATTCTTGAATAATGTGTCACTGTCTTGACAGTGGTTATTGATGTGCTTTTATGAGTTTTTGGATTTTCTGTCTTATTTAGAAGTTTGAGAGAAGATTTCTCCAACTAATTTTCTAATAGTATTTTAAAACCAGAGGCTTCTGATTTTAAAATTTATATATTAACTTTGTTTTAATATTTAGCATACATGCAAATGTATTATGGCATTTTTATTTTAACTTTATGATTTGAATTCTAATACAGCATTCGTTTCTGGTAGTCAGATATCTCAAAGCCACTAACATCTGTAATCTTTCGAATTATAACTGATTTGATTTCTGTGTCAGTCTTGGACTCTGCTAATAGTGAGAGATGCTGGTTTTTTTTTTTTTTTTTTCAGTAATGCTTAGCAATTTATTCATGCAAACTGAGTAGTTATTAGCAGATTTGACTGCCTTATATGAGAAACTATTGAAGAAACTAAATGTTTGGGCGCCTGGGTGACTCAGGTTGGTTGAGCAGCTGCCTTTGGCTCAGGTCATGATCTCAGGGTCTTGAGATCGAGTTCCTCATGAGCAGAGAGCCCGCCTCTCTCTCCCTCTGCCTCCCTCTCTGCCTCCTTGTGATCTCTCTCTCTGTCAAATAAGTAAATAGAATCTTAAAAAAAAAAAAAAAACTAAATGTTTATCTTAGAAAAGAAAAAAACAAAGAGACCCTTGAGAGCTTTCAAATCTTTCAGTATTTGAAATGCTACAGTGCATAAGAGAACAGCTTACTTTTATAATTTTAGGGAACAGAACTAGTGACAGTAGATGGATATTCTAGGGAAACAAGTTTTTAATATTAGGTTGTAAGTTCCTTAAGGCCCTGTTTGCTTTTGTTTATTGTCTCCACAGCATAAAAAATAATGTCTTGACCACAGTAGGTACTCAATATATGCTTACTGAGTGAATGTTGTTAATCATTCTAAAGATATTTTTTGCTAACAACTTTAGGCAAAGAATAGAACATCATTTGATCGTGGTGCTCTGTAAGGAATTCCTAACTGGAGAGGACAGACGTACTGAATCAACCTAAGCTTTCTTCTAGTTCTTCTGAGTACTATGAGTCTGGGCCCCAGCTGCATGTTAGAATAGAGGGTATTTTCTCTTAATGCCATATTTAACAGGACTGTGAATGGGGCAGAGCAGAGTCCAGACCCCTCTTTAGTCCTAGCTTAGCTGGCTATGTCACCTTGGGTCAATTATGTTTCTGCGCTGGAAAAATCATGCCCCCAGCAATAATTTAGGTCTTTGTTATGTTGCCTTGATGATGAACACTGGTCTGCTAGGTAGTTTTACCCCCTTCAGATGTCCTTCTTTAATCTCTTCTCCACGCTGGTGTTTGAAGGATATTTGTAAAACCTAATCTTGCCATATCATTCCCCTTTCTGAAACTCTTCCCCATATCCTAAAGACGAACTCCAGACTCTCATGTAATGACGAAGAGACAAGACTCTAGAATCAGATTCTATACATTTTGTTGCTGTTAGTCCCCAGCTATGTGGCCTTGGATAGACGCATGTGCCTCAATTTCCTTATCTGTAAATTTGGGATTATAAATATTATGACCTCAGGCTTATGGGAATTAAATTATTTATACAGAATAGGTAAGGAGGTAGGTAAGTAGGTAGACAGAGAGGCAGCCAGATAGACAGAAGCATCTGATATATATACATAGTAGAATTTGGCTGCACCACGAACTCATCCATTTCTTCATATCCAGTCTTATCACTGCTACCCCCTTAAAAACTGCTTGTAGTTTCTTGCACATACCAAACAATTGTCCTTAGCTTGGAACATGTTTTTCCCTTGATCAGAAATCTCCTTGGGTCTTCCTCTGGATTATGGTCCCCTTTTATCTTTCAATACCCAGCTCTGCATCTCTCCTTCTTCCCTAATTGTCTCCCCCTCCTAGACAATGCTGTCCTCTCTTTCCTTTGTATCAAATAATTTTTTTCACGTATCTTTATTAAAGCACTTGCAACACAATATTGACATAATTTGATTATATTCTGCCTCCTCTACCAAACTGACCTCTTTGAAGAAAGAGAATTTTTTATTTACTCATTTTAGAATTCCCAGTGTTCAATTTCATTCTTAGTGCATGATAGGCATACAGTAAAGATTTGTTAAATGAGTAAAAGAATGAACAGAGGGATGCCAGGGTGGCTCAGTCAGTTAAGTGCTTGACTTTCGATCTCGGGGTCATGAGTTCAAGCCCTGCATTGAAAAAAAAAATGAAAAGAATTAAAAATTAGAGGGACGCCTGGGTGGTTCAGTTGGTTAAGCAACTGCCTTTGGTTCAGGTCATGATCCCAGCATCTTGGGATCGAGTCCCGCATCGGGCTCCTTGCTCCGCGGGGAGCCTGCTCCTCTCTCTGCCTCTGCCTGCCTCTCTGCCTGCCTGTGTTCTCTCTCTCTGTTAAATGAATAAATAAAATCTTAAAAAAAAAAGAATTAAAAATTAGAAATAAAAATAAATAAAAATTAGAAATCAAGAAAAATATACAGAATATCATATTCTGGAATCTCTAGCTATAAAAGTGAATTTTCTTCCCATCTGCATAGCTATCTATCATCCTTAGCACATTATCCTGTAGGTTCATGAGAGTTATCTCATTCCCTCTTATAACTGTACTTCCAAGACAGTTGGGAATTAGCCCTGTGGCTATAAAATGGGAAAAAACGGGAGCCACATTTGCTATCAGTCATCTAAGGGTCTAGAAAATAGCAGTCAAGACTGGGCATAGTGAACCTGGCCCATAAGCATCTTACAAGAAGTTTGCAATAAGCATCGTAACTGGTTCATAGGTGTTCTCTCTTGTGGGTGGCAAGAGACTCCTGTGCAAATCTGGGAGGAGCTGCTTTAGCAATGATTCAAGAACTAGTAGAGTTAAAAAAAGATAATCTCTTCCAAAAGACACCACTTCCTAAACTAATCAGTAAGATTTTGTTTTTCTTCTTTGGTGTGTTTGGAAAAATAAGTCATGTCTGCCATAGGAAGCCATAACTGTTTTTTATGAGATAAGCTAAAAATATATACAATAGCACATAATGCACTTACATCTTAGGTTGTAATTAATGCAAATTACCTAAGATTCATATACAATGTGATTAGACTTCTCTAGCACATGATTTATGGTTGAATAAACAAAGAAGCTGATTAAATGAGAAAATTGATTTCTGTCGCTCTACTTTTTTTGGTTATGTTTTTTGTAAGAACATGTCTGAAGACTCAGAGAAATTAGATTATAAAGTTGGAGTTGTGGTTCAAGGTATTCATTGTACTCTTTGACCTTCTTCTTCCAAAGCAGCAAGTCTACTAAGCTCCATTATACTTTCTGATAATATACCACAGGGCAAGTTTCAGTAAAACAACATGAGGCTCTTGTAACTCCGAAATACAAGCTATGTGAATGATTCACTGACGAAACAGAATAGATTTCTTTTCATGGCTTACTGGCCAGGAGCGTTTTCTTGAGTCCTATTCAAAAGTATTGCAGCAAATTTTCTCAGATACAAATACAGAAATTTTGTATATGGTTAAACTTTTTCCTTGCTTGTAATTCCAGTGATGGAACTGAATATGAACTCTGGAATAAACAATAATTGGAAATCTTTCTTATTTCTTGGAAGAACACCCCCTGTAAACTAATAATCAATATTCATAGGTAGAACTTTCATCTCCTAGACAGTAGGAATCTTGACGGCCCAGGCCTGTGTTTTCTTAGCTTCTCTCCCTTCTCTCTAACTCCTTCTCAGGCAATCAAGTCCCCAGTTCTACCAGTTTACTTTTACTGCTACAATATTTGTTTCCTTCCTCTCTTCCTCCAGCCCTTCTTTTCTTCCTTGCTTCCTTCCATCTTTCCTTCTATCCTTCTTCCCTCCCGTCCCCCCTCCCATGTTTATTGAATACCTGCTCTGGGCCAGGTCTTGAAAATACACTGATGCATGCAATAGACAAGATATTGGGGTCTATTTACAAGTACATTTTGTACTTTCTTCAGAAGAGCACTGATACGGTACATCATACCCGAGAAAGCCTGAGACATAGGATAGTAAGAGCCGAAGAGCAGAAGGAAGACTGGCTAGACATGGTAGGTACACAGATTTAACCTTTCTTCCTTTTGTAAGAGTTGTGCATGTGTGAAATGCTCATGAACATGAGCAAGCGAAGTCAGGGGAGGGCATGCCTGCTGGGCTCACGGAGGAAGATGGTATTGATCTGATACCTAGCTGCAACACTTAGAAGCTGTATGACTTGTTGCTGGCTGCTTAACTGGTCTTCAGTTTCCTCATCCCCTAGAAAAAGGCAATAGTGCCTACCTTGCAGGGCTGTTGAGAGTATTCTGGGAAATTAGGAACGTGCTTGGCCCAGCATAAAGACCTGGAAAGTGTTCAGGCCTGACCCACTTTCTCTTTCTTCTTTCTGCAAGTTGACAACATCTTTCCAAACCAGAAACATTTATGTATGTTATTATGTAAATCTATGTCAATAGATTTCTTCTATTGACAGTAAATGCCTGCATGGGTTCCTGAGCTGTCAGCTTGATATTATGGCCAGGAGTAATTGAATTAAGGGCTTCGTGGGAATGGCATTTCAAAACCAAACACTCAGAAAACTCTTTCTTGAAATATTCCCCACATTCTCTTTGTTAAACGTGGATTATTCTAGCACTTGATAGTCTGGTTCAATTACGGATTTAAAGTCTTCACATCTAGGACAGTGATGTGTTTAGAAGGCAAGAATTTGGGGTGAGGGAGTAGAATTGTGACCTCAATGAAATGTCCATGTCCTTGGAGCAATTATGCTACATTAGAAGGCGCAGTGGTTTTTGAGCTAGATAGACCAGAGTTTGAAGTCTTATTTCTCCACGAGAACTGTAGCATTGTATGGCAAACATTATTTCATTCTCCGAGTTAACAGTAAGGATTGGGGAACGCCTGGGTGGCTCATTCGGGTAAGTGTCTGCCTTTGGCTTGGGTCCTGATCCTGGGGCCTGGGATCTAGTCCCACCCCGGGCTCCTTGCTCAGAGGGAGCCTGCTTCTCCATCTCCCTCTGTCTGTTGCTCCTTCCTCTCTCTCTGGTGAATAAATGAATAAAATCTTTAAAAATAAACAAACTATAATAAGATTGGACTGATGGATGGGAGAATCTTTCAGAGTATATACTAGCTTTTTTTCCTTCTGGTTTGGGACCCTTAAATTTGGTGGTTGAGCCTCTTCTCCATTCCTCTGCAAGGTCCTGGCATGGTATAGCTTCCATTCACAAAACCTTCATATCCTCAGATGTTCCACTAAGTTGTCAGGTGAGTAATTAACAAGCATGACTCTTTGCATTTTTAGAAGCTAGGACAACCTTCTCTAAATCAGAGGCTCTAGTGCTGGAATTTTAGCGTTGTCAATGGATGAGAAAAGAATGTTGGCTAAGCCAAGACCCTCCTGGTATTCTCTGAAGTCCCCACTAGGGCAGTCTTCTTTCTTCTACCCATAAGAACATGGTTCAAAGCATAGACTCTGGGGTTTAAATCCTAGGGCTGTTACTTACTCACTGCATAGTTTTGAATGAGTTAATTTCTCTGTGCCATAAATGTATCATCTATAAAATGGAAAGAATAGTTAACAATGAGAAGTGCTTTATAGGGCTGTTGTCATGATCGAATGAGTTAGTATATTTAAAATACTTAGGGGCACCTGGGTGGCTCAGTCAGTTAGGCATCTGACTCTTGATTTCAGACCAGCTCATGATCTCAGGGTCATGAAAGGGAGCCCTACATCAACCTCTGCACTGAGCACGGAGCCTGCTTAAGACTCTCTCTCTCTCTCCCTCTCCCTCTGCCTCTCCTCCCAATCTCTCTTCCTCTGTCTGAAATAAAATAAAATAAAACAAAATAAAATAAAATATTTAGAACAGTGCTTGATGAATAGTATTATTGTTACACATAAGCATTGTGATATCACAGAAGGAGCACAGGACCTAAACCCAAAATGTGGATTCAAATTGGAAAGCTTTACTTAAAAGCTGTCTGACCCTGACTGAATTACGGAAATTCTCTGAGTCTCTGGTTCCTTATATGAAAAATGTGGATGAAAATTGATGCCTCATCAGGGCACCTGGGTGGTGCAGTTGGTTAAAGAACTGCCTTCAGCTCAGGTCAGGATCCTGGAGTCCCAGGATCGAGTCCCGCACTGGGCTCCCTGCTCAGCAGGGAACCTGCTTCTCCCTCTGACACTTCCCCCTTTCATGCTCCCTCTCTCTTTCTGTCTCTCGTCCTCTTTCTCTCAAATAAATAAATAAAACCTTTTAAAGAGTAATTACTGCCTCAGCTACTGAAAGAGTCACATCCTGGTATACGGAGCTGCTTGTAGATGCCACCTTGGCCAACAGACGTTACTATCAGAGGGTCCAAGTCTAAACCAATGCCTGTAAGATCAAAGTAGAAATATACAAAGTTGCTTTAAAACAAAAGAATCACAGGGTGCCTGGATGGCTCCATCCATTAAGCGTCCGACTCTTTTTTTCGGGGTTGTGGGATGGAGCCCGATCTCAGGCCTCACACTCAGCGGGAGTCTGCTTGAGATTTTCTCCCTCTGCCCACCCCCCCCACACGTTCTCGCCCTCTCTCTCTTTCTCAAATAAATAAATCCTTAAAGCAAAAGAATCACCCTCCCACACCAGAACAAAGCTGAAATGACACCTTACTAAGCCAAGGGTGGGGATCAGTCACAGAAAGGCACTGAAGAGAGACAAGAGGATGAGATCCATGGTGCTCATCGAAGGATTTCCCAGGAAGGGGCAGGGCGTGGCTCAAGGGCCACCAGCCACCCCCTATCCCAGTGCTGGCTCTGTTCCTAGGATGGAGCTGGAGGGTTCAAGTTGTTTTCCCCGCTTACCACCTGTTGACTTACGGCAAGTTAGTTCATTTCTCTGAGCTTCTGCTCTCTCATCTTGAAAATCAAACAACCTTCTGATAACCTCACTGTCCCAGAACAAAGTGCCCTGCTCATGCTGCTCTAGCAGTTATCCCTCTGGTAGTTCTGTTTCCCGCCATAAAAATCTTCAGCAGGAATTCAGAGCGTCTTCCTCAGTCTCTTGTGAGGTTAGTTACTATGAGTCAGTATGCCCAAGCTGACTCACTTCTCAGGTATGACAAGATTTATTTTATGACTCAAAGTCTCAGGGTCAAATGTTAGCTTAGGATATAAATGTTACCAATATAAATGCCACCTCATGAGACCTGTGGGCAGCCAGCCACTTTCTCTTTGGATGATGACACAGAAGAATGTAACATCTACAGGTGCCTCTGAGAGTTGCGTGCAAAAATGAATGGGAAAGGAGCTTTGTAAACTATAAAGCCTTTATACATATAAATTGGGGCACAGTCTTGAAGGAAAGGATATTGGTAGGGCCTCCACTTCAGGAGGCAAAATAGCCTGAATATTCTATATACGATAAATGCCAAAGTAAAGGGACAGCTTAGGAAGAACTCCTGTTGACAATTCCACAATTCCCCCCATCCTGAGAATTTGGCCAGAAAAGAGGGGGGGCGGTAATAGAAAGAGAAAGAGAGAAACCGTCATTTTTAATATCAGATCCTCCCTGCTGATTCTGTGAAGGCCTGGAAACAGCAGGTAACAATGTATAAGTGACTTTGAATTAAGACTGAACTCACTGTGTCCTTCGCTTCTCCCTCAAATGTGGAATGATTTTCTAAGAATTTAATTATCTAAGAACACAGCATCAAAGCTGTTAGACCCTTGTTAGTGTTAATTCAAACTTAATGTGCATGAGATTTAGAGATCTTGGAGACTAGGAAAATGATTTCAATTTAAATAGCCCTCTTTGTCCTACACATCACAAACCATCTTTTAACATAGTTTTTTTTTTTTTTTTTAATAGAATACTATCACCCAGGTCTCTCCCACTAAAAAAGAGGCTCACTGTGGAGAAATCAGATGTTCTGCAAATCAGCAGGATGCAATAGAAAGAATACACATGGGCTTTGGTGCCTTAGAAATGTAAGTTCAAATCTTAGCGGTTCACCTTTTTCCCTGTGTCAGTGGGCAGAAGCTTAACTTCTCTGAACCTCAGTAAATTAACCTCTCAGCAAGGACTGAGAGTGGACAAGAGGGCATGTGGGAGATCTACCAAAAGGGGGTGAAGGCAGAGGCAGGCCTTGAAGCTGGTGGTCCTGGTGGAGCCTGGGATCCAGAATTATCCGATCCATCCAGGGCAAGGAAGGGACTTGTAATGAATGTTGGCCTGAGGGCTCGATGAGTCCATTGGATTTCATGACCCACAATTAAATCATGACTAGTAGAAAATGAAACAATACCTCCTTAAAAAAAAAAAAAAAACATAACTGTTTAAAAAGCATTATGATATTTTAAGTGAAATATAGATCTCATATGTTAACTGTGGAACAGTTGGGCCACAGAAATCAGCCAATCCTACCGGAATACGTTTATTTCAAAAGTGTGAAATAAGCCCTATGACACAATAGTTCCTTTGAAACGCATAAAGGAATCATCAGTTATTATAATCTGAAGGTATGGCTTCAGATAAAGTAAAGGTCATTGTTTTGAAGTCTGAGAGTAGAACTTTATGGCTGTACCAACAAAGATTTATGTATGTATAATTACTTTTAAATCAATGTCCCATCTTACACTTGTTTCATTCATCTTTTGGAGGTAATTTGAGGTATCCAGTGCAATGTAACAGTTTTCCTGCCTTATTAACACCTTACATGTGTATTGTCTGTGATTAATATTACCTTCCCCCAAAATTTTGGGGGTGTTAGGACAGACTTTGTTATCCCTTTTAATAAACAAGTAATTTAAATCTCAGAGAGATATTAGGGGCCTTTTTCGGAACCCAGAGTGGAGTGGTTGAGCCCAAAGAAGAATCTAATCTAAACTGTTCTTTCCATCAAATATATATATACATATACATATATATGTGTGTGTATATATATATGTATATATATATATATAAAATTTGGTAGGTAATTTATCCCCCTCATAACACCATAATTCCCCTAATTCAAAACCTACTGTGTCTTCCTCTCTACCTCTTTTCCATCAAGAGCTTTATTCACGAACTAATATCCAATGTCAGTCATTTCCACTTTAGTATGAATTTAAGCCAATGTGGCCTCCTCCTTTATTTGTTTGCCTTTCAGTCATTATCTTTAAGCTGAATAATCGCAAACATGTTTCTCTCTCTCTTTTTTTTAAGATTTTTAAAAATTTATTTATATGACAGAGAGACAGAACACAAGCAGGGGGAGTGGCAGAGGGAAAGGGAGAAGCAGGCTCCCCACCGAGCAGGAAGCCCAAAGCAGGAGTCAATCCTAGGACCCTAGGATCATGACCTGAACCGAAGGCAGACACTTAAAGACTGAGCCACCCAGGCGCCCCACAAATAGGTTTCTCTTATTAAAAGAATTTTAGAAGCATAAAGAGTTTTAACAGTTTGTGTTTAGGGACCTCTCCTAGAAGCTCCTAGTGAAACAACTGCCTGGGATACATCCGTGAACCTGGTATATAAAATGTCTTTCACCAAAAAAAAAAAAAAAAAAAAAAGTCTTTCACCACAGGATGGCAAGCTTCCTAAAGGAAGGGATCACAGCTGTCTAGTTGGCTTTTGTATTCCCAGTGGCTGGCTACAAAGCCTGTCATATATTTAACACAAAATAATTCTAGAATCAATAAAATCAACCTAACAGATATAGCAAGTCATGTCAAATACATCACATTTCCATAAGCTGAGTAAAAACAAAACAAGAGAGAGAGAGAGTTACTAAATGACATATTTGAAGAGTTTCACAGCCATCAGTCAGATTGAAAAAGAATCTCTTAAGGCACCTAAATAACCCACCCTCTGCCCGGAAACCACTTATACAATCGGGTCCCAAAGAAACTAAGATAATAAAGAAGGAGTTGGGGATTCCAGCTGACATGGCGGCCATAGGGATCCAGTAGAGGTTGTTCTTACTCATGATTTTAATGTGATACCTGCGTGTTTTTATATTGCCATGGAAAACTAGAATCCGGACCTAGGACTCATGGTTGATCATCTTTCTTACCTGAACACATTGCTCTTTTGAAATGCAGGATTATTTGGGGCTGTTAGATGAGGACTGATTATAACCTGGTGGGGTGGGGGGTGGGGGGAGAGTTAGTTGTCCCTTCCCTCCTGAACCCACCAAAGCCTCTGGACCCCACATCAGAAGGCAAAATGTTTATCTAAAATAAGAGGCGCTGCTATTGCTTAAGAGGAATCAAACTCCTAGTCAGAAGTTGAAAAAAAAAAAAGTTCCCATGTAAAAATGAGCCTTAGGGACAGAAGTAGGAAAATAAGGACATAAGCAAAATCTGGAACATAAAGTACATGAGCCTTACTGATTTAGAACTGGGGTCAATAACAGTGTGAGGCCAATCCCTAATGAGCGTTTTCAATGTAGTGTGTGTGTGTGTGTGTGTGTGTGAGTGTGTGTGTGTGCAGTTGGCTTGATAGCATGAAGGAGTAAGACAGATCGAACTGTGTCCTGTATTGGTTTTTACTGTCCTTGACTAAGACCTCAAAATAAATGGAAATACTCTGCTCCTTGAAGGCAAGGATGATATCTAATTTCTTAGACAGCAGTTTGTTTTTGTTGTGTCTAATAGATGCTCAGTAAATATCTATTGAATTAATTAATTCATCCAAGGAGACAAATACAGTGATTATTTTTTAATATAATTATACAACACTCAAACATTATTAGCTACGGTTTGGGTTATTTCAAATCTAACTCTTCAAATTGCTGGAGGGTGTTTTTCGTATAACTAGTTTATTGCCTCATGGAGAAGAGTAGTTGTGTCATTTCTTAAACTGGTTTGAATTCTTTATGTTTTGTATTTTATTTTTTCAGAAAGAAAAAAATGGTAGTAACCCCTAAAGTCAAGGTACACTCCATAAGTAGGTGCAGAAAAGTATGACAATAACTAAGCACTTACAGTGATTCACATTTTCACCCAGGTGCCCCTGGGGCACTGAGAGGGCTGTGTTTACAAACTATTGGCCAGTTTAGCATTTGTCGAGAGAATACGTAATGGATTGTCACTGGGGTAACTCAGGAGACTGATAGCTCACCTTCGGATTGACATTTTTACAGAAGTAATAGGAAATATCCAGGAATCCTCCTATATGTATTTTTAACGAAGTACAGTATGAATTTTTTTGCTGTTGTTGCTTATTCTCTTTCCCTGTGTTTTGCTTCCTAATTGGTGGTTTGTCTCATTTCAGAAAAGTATTAAGGAAGCACGTTGAGGTATACAAGGATTTTGTTGCAATAGTTGCTTCATTTAGGGAACGTGCAATAAAATTCCAAAAATGTAGATCAGCTCTTATCACTTCTCCACGGACCCCTTCAATGACTCCTCTGGCCACAGCCTAAAGGGGTTCTGCCTGGTGGTCTCTGATGTGTGGGGTCCTCTTGATAAGGGATGCCACAGAGTGCACAGGTGCTTACCATGGAGGTCCTGTACACCAGATTAAAGACACCGGATTTTCTTCTCTAGGCACTGGAGAGCCATCAAACAATTTCAAATAAGGGCATGGTATAATCAGTCCTGGGTTTTACATTATGTAACTGTCATACAGTATTTTTCTCTGGGAAGCTGGTTCTTTATTGACCTCTCTGAAAATAAAGCCCACAGAAAGAGTAAATCTCCCCCTGAAAACTAATGAAATATACTGAGGCGATAACAAACTGAGTGCAAGTGTGAGAACAAATAAAGGTCCAATAGTTATATCTCATCTGGGCAGTAGCCGCATGGCTGCCCAGAGAGGGGGAAATCTTCACAAGGCTTTCTCTCTTTGGAACTTCTTTGAGAATCTTAACAGGGTGATCAGTGTCACTGGAAAGGAATTAGTTGGAGAAAACCTCTGAGTAGTGAAGAATCTGCTGGGTTGAGTGGCTATGGGATGAGATGACCTTTGTCCTAATGGACTCAACAAAGTCTTTCTTTTGAAGCTGCTGATCACGTCCCCACTCTAAATCTCTCTTGGGAGATGGGGAGGCATTTAAAGCACTTACCTGTACTTACTTGTACAGGTACTACTTGTACAGGTACTTACTTGTACTTACCTGTACTATAGTACTTAGGGGACTATTTTATTGTATTTATTAATTTTTTAAAATTTATTTGTTCAAGTTATCTCTACACCCAACGTAGGGCTTGAACTCATGACGCCGAGATCAAGAGTCACATGCTCCACCAACTGAGTCAGTCAGGTGCCCCACTTAGGGCAAGATTTTTATGAAACTATCTGTTTACTTATCTTTCTCTCCCATTATTCTGTGAGTTACTTTGGAATAGAACTAGTCTTTCATTTCCTTACCATCAGCGCCTAGCACAGTGCATCATTCACAGGGAAAATACTCGGGTTTGGTTTTGTTTTTAGACAACGGAACATATGGATGATAAAAATACGGACTTTATAAATTGAACCATGCATGGTTGTTCAGAGAAATAGATTCCAGGGAAGATTTTGTGGGCTCCAGTCCTAAGGATACTGAAAGGTAGAATGGTTAAAACTTACATAGGTGTGTATAATTAAAAATTGATCTGCAGCTGGGAACTTTGCTAAATGACCTTGAGGATTCCTCCAACTATGACAGGATTCTCCAAATTTAGTCACATATAGTAAATCCAAAGGAAAGAACACACCAGATTCTAACAATCATTGTGCAGTTCATTTTCTTGATGAGTATAGACGGGTATTCATGGCACGTTTACACGGAGGATAGAATGAATGGGGACACAGTGACAAAAAAGAACATGTGTTTGGGAATTAGATGATGTGACATTAACAGTTATGGAATTAGGGCCTGAGTAGCTGGGTAGGTGAATGGGGGGGTGATACACACAAAAGGTCGTGTCAGTTGCCCAAGATCATACAATTAGAACAGTGAAAGAAATCCAGCAATGCTGATTTCCAGAGCTCTATTGTGTTCCCATAGAGTGGAAGAGGAAGGAAAGAAGGATTGATTCAAGATACTCCTTTTGTATTGACAGAAACATATGTAGTCTTTTCTGCCATGCACTTGTAATATATAGGAAAGCATTAAATTTAAACCATAATCATTGGATACTCCTCAAGTGGAGTTAGCCCTAAATCAGAAATTAAGTGAGGGGGGAGGGAACCTTAGTACTGAAGTGAGTTGGTTTACTCTGTGCATTTTAATATATTTTGGGGTAAATTCTTAAATGAAGAGATAATGCCTGATAAGCTGCTTAAATATTTGAATGCCAATAATGAAATCATAATTAAATCAAGTAAAATGTAATAGTAAATGTCTATCTAATGTTGAAATTCCCTCTTGGATTCCTTGGAATTTGAAAGGCTAAAATTTTTTATCTTACAATTCTTGGGATTTAGCTCAATATTTATTTCATTATCAGTGAAGACCTACACATACTAACTAGTTTAATGACAATGAATGCTGGAGTCTTTGACTAAAGACGGCAGCAACATAGCAAATGATTTTAATTAGAATAATGTAATTGTACTTAGGGAAGATACTCTAGAAGATGTTGGTATAGGAATTATATAAATAAATGCAATTTCCTTTAGCCTGAGCCTGCTGTGTGACCTCACGTAAGTCAAACAATCTTTCTCAATTCTACAGTTTTCATTTGTAAAAGAACATTGCCTAGTTAAATCTTTCAGTTTCTCTTGCATATTTAAGCTTTAAAAATTTCACACACCTGTGTTTTTTATAAAATGCATTCAAATTAAATGAAATTTAATAAACAATTTGAACACCTAGTGTGCTCCATTCACCATAGAAAGGTCTGGTATACAAGGATGGACGTGTATAACGTTTGCTCTATGAAAGCTTGCTTGTTCATTCAACATGTACTCACTGATCAGCACTTGGCAATATAACCAATACAGAAATATCTGGTGATTCTATTAGTGTCCGAGAGTTGCTGTGACAAATTGCCACAAATTTGGTCACTTAGAACAATAGGTATTTATTCTCTCGTAGTTCTGGAGGCCGAAAGTCTAACATTGAAGTGTCCATACAGGTGTCCATACAGAAGGTGTCCAACCTTCCCTACAAGGTCTTTAGGGAAGAATCCACTCCTTGCCCCTTCTGGTTTCTTCTGCCATCAGCTGTTCCTCGGCTTATTTGCCACATCACTCCAATCTCTGCTCCTATGGTCACGTTGCCTCCTCTTCTCTATGTCTCCCTCGTGTGTGTCTTATAAGGATACTTTTAATCTGATTTAGGACACACCTGTATAATCCTTGATTATCTTCTCTTTTTAAAGATTTATTAATGTATGTATTTGGGAGAGAGAAAGAATGAGTAAAAGCAGGGGAAGGGGCAGAGAAAAGGAAAGAAGCAGACTCCTCACAGAGCGTAGAGCCAAACGGGGCTCAATCTCACAACCCTGACATCACGACCTGAGCTGAAATCAAGAGTAGGACACTCAACTGACTGAGCCACCCAGGCACCCTGTCCTGGATTCTCTTCTCGTCTCAACATCCTAACTTGAGATGCAAAGACAGCAGAGATTCTTTCCGAATAAGGTAACATTCATAGATTCTGGGGACTAAGTCATGGGCATAGATCATGGGAGCCACAGTTCAGCCCACGACACTGACCAAACACAAGAACAACAAACAAAATCATCACTCTGCCCTTATGGAGCTTATAGTCTGTGAGGGGAAATAGACATTAAGCCAAAATATTATTACAAAATGTAATTATACTTTACATATTGTTATACATAAATAGTTTTATATTGTAATTAAGTCTGTGAAGGGAAATGACAGGTGCCTTGAAAGATTTTAACCACGGAAACTCATTAAGGGTGGGAGTAAGGTCAGACCTCTAAACAAATGGCGTTAAGCTAGCACCAGTGAATATGTAGGAGCTGGGGTCTGGGCAGTAGCTGTTGGAGACGTGGGGAGATATCATTCCAAGCACTTAGAACATTACTTGCCAAGGCCTTGATATGGGGGTGTGTAGAAGTGAATGAAGGCCACCGTGGCTGGAGTATAATGGGCAGGGGGAGAGTGGAGTGAGTTGAGGCTAGGTCAGATCATGGAGGGATTTGAAAGCCTTTATCAAGACTTTTGGAAACTCACGTACAATAAGGAATCATTGATGTGTTTTAAGTGAGAATATCTGAATTGCGTTTGTAGAATGTTACTGCTAATATTTGTGTTTCAGGGAAGCAAAAGTAAAAACAAGGGGAAAGGGCAGTTCTAGGCCAGAGATGGATGTGGCTGGGTCTAGGGTGATAGCAAGAGTGATAGCAAGAAGTGAAGGGATTTGAGTTACCTGTTGGAGCTACATTGACATGGCTGGGAAAAAGGCTGGCTATAGGAAAATGAGTCACAGGGAAGCTGCAGTGATGGCTTTCAGTCTATTGGTGGGACAGGCATTAAACAAATGCCCATAAGAGAGGGAATCACAGTGGGATTCAATCATGGAAATGAGACAAGTGATAGCACCTGGAACCAGACTGCGATGCATGCCTGCCTGCCTGCCTTCCTTCCTTCCTTCCTCCCTTCCTTCCTCTGTCATCCACTCTCCTGTCTTTTTTCATAACTCCCAGTTAGATTGGAATCTAAGCATTCCTAATTATAAAGACTTTCCATCTCTTCATAAGGTGCTCCTCATATGCTTTTGATTGATTACTGTTCAATGGTGGAATTACAGCCACATCAGCTGGCTCACCCTTGAAATTAGTACAGTGACAGGTGTCACATACATCTTTTTCTCTCTGCTCTTTAGCATAGCAGAGCTTAGCATCTACTCTAAGAGATTATAGTCCTTATGGGGAATCCATCCATGTGAAAAATGGCTCCAATGCATGGTAGGGATCAGGATTTTAAGTAGGCACAATATATAAAGGAAGCGGAAAGAGGGAATGATGGGGAGGGGGGCTTCATTTTAACTAGGTCCTACACATTGGGAAGGATTTCAGTACATGGGAATGGGGAAGAGTAATCCTGGAGGAAGAAATAGTCTGAAGGAATGGAGGCAAGCACGTAGAAGTTGTAGTCAGGAAAAGATCCATCATCTTTGGGGTTTGATCAGGGATATATAGGAGTGTGCTGCTAGAAGATAATAAAATGAACCTAGATGAAACATGGAAAAATGAACTAATTTTATCTTTAACCACTGAAGGAAATTTCTGATCTATGTGAAATTCCAGAGCTATGTTTGTTGAAAGGCGTTCTTCTCCTTCACTCGGTCATTGTGTCATAATGTTGTTATCATAATCACCATTACTAAATTTTCTGATTGTGGAGCCTTACGCAATTTCTCATTCATGACTTCATTACACTGATGACATGGTTTGGGCAGAAGTAACAGAAACTATAAATGATGTTGGCTTAGATGATCAAAAGGATATGGTGGCTCTTGGTATTTTAATGCAATGCTGACTTTAGACAGTGAATCCATGATATGACAGGTTGAGTTCTTTTTGGTCTCTCTGCTTTGAGCTCTTTAGACCCAGCTGTATCATAAGACCCATTCACTTTTAGGAGCCGACACTGCTGTGTCCTGGGCTACAGGATTTTTTTTTTTTTTTTTTTGGTCTCGGGTCATGTACTCTGATCCAGAGCTGAGGGTGAAGACAGCTTCTGAGAAATCACACACTTCTCTTAATTGGAATTGGGTTTTGAGGAAGGGAGAAATGGTCTGGGTCTGGGTGGGATGAGAGCCAAAGAGGAAACTAAAGAGTATCCTTTAGAGAAACATAGGTACTTTTATTGCCATTTTATAGCTGAGGAATAGAGGTTTATAGTACTGTTGGTTGCACAAAGATGAACTAGTTCCCTTTCTCTAAGAAGATCATATATGTTGAGACACAAAAAGTTACCTGGATATGGGAATTCAGAGATGAAAGGATATTACTATCCCTTCTGAATAGACAGGGCAGTCAAATGTCCTGGGTTGTGTGACCCTGGACAAGTTTTTTAACTTCTCTTTCTTTTACTTTTGTTGTGTGTGTGTATGTGTATGATATATGTGTGAGTGTATATAGGTGTGAATGTATGTGTTATGTGTGTCAGTGTGTGTATGTGTGTGGGGGTACGTGTGAGTGTGTGTGTATGTATGTGTGCTAAAAAATAGAGATGAGAGGAACACCCACTTCACACGGCTGCTGAGAGGATTAAATAAGATATTTACAAATACAGGTGACCAAATGACTTTCCCATTCATTATGTGCTTAATCTTAACAACATCCAGGAAAGTAGCTGAGGGCGTCCAGTCTGAGATGAAATTCCTGAGGCCTAATACGGTTATTAGCCAAAGGAGATGACCAACCAGAGTCTTGTGATTCCAAGCTTTACCTAACTCTCTTTCCACGACACTGTCCTGATGCTTAATGAGATCCCCAGCTCTCTGTCTTTTCACCTTGCAGATAACAGAAACCACACGGAGGGAACTACACATGCAAATTATTATTAGCACGAAAACAGGTAATTATTATTTTTTTTTACATTTGCATCATCACAGATAATCTTTGCATTAGACATCCTTTAGCAATGAATGACTGTACCCTAGGGCTTGTGGTTCATCATTAATTTTAAATAAGAAATTCATTTACTGTCACTCATGTTGCTTAAACAATGCAAAGCAAAGAATGACTACAGAGCCGTCTTAGATTATAAGGGCTGGGCTGGGCTGGAAGCTGGAAATCACCTAGCCCAGCCTTCTGATTTACATATGAGCAAAATGAGGGCCAGCATGAGGAAGGTCACACAATTAATTAGTGGCAGAGCTGAGACTAAACCCATTTTGTTTACTTCTATACCCAAGCCTTGACATTAAAGCATGGATGCCGATCATGTGACTCCTATTTAGTTAGGAATTCCCTGATTGTTTAAAACACATCGAGGACATAGGATGGAGAGACACTTAACGTGCTAAAGATTCCAAAGTGAAAATATATTAAGAATCTTTCGCAAATTCCCTTGCGCTGTATTAATTTTATCTCGATTATTTCTACAATGTACTTGTGGGGGGAAAAATGGGTATCTGTATGTACTGAATGGTCTCATTTGAGTCCTGCCAGTGTAAAGGTATGAAGGAAAAACATTTTACATTAAAACAGAGCAAATTGCTTATGGTAACCATTGCATAATGAAGGAACACAATGAAGAATTACAGTTCAAATTACTTATCAGGTCTCTTCCATTTTCTAAGTTTTTAAAGTAGAAAATTGCACAGTATAATTACAGTAAGTTAATTTGCATTCATATTACAATTCAGTGAGCAATTACATCCTTTTTATTTAAAAAAAATATTTTATAAAGTGTGATTTGCATCAGTACATTTCCAGGAAAGAGTGGTGACTTTTTCCTTGTGAGGTTTTCATACAAATTCAACCACACTGCCTAGGCCTTCCAGCAGAGTTTTACATAGCCTCTTATCGTCTTTCTGGGACAGGAGAGAAGAGAACCATTTGAAGTATAACTGTGGTTTCTGAGTTTTTTGAGAAGAACTCTTCAAGGAATCATCAACTGTTGGGGTTTCGAAGGAGAACTTAAAAGTCTTATTGCTCAAAATTCCATTCCTCCATTCACTTCCACAATCTGAAACTGAATTTGTCTATCCCATTTCTGCTAAGCCACCATGCAGCCTATATTTGATTTACTCCTACACCAGGAAATTCTTTACCTTTTGGAGACACCCACAGCGTTGCTGGACAGTACTCTCATTCTGCTGGGGCGGGGGAGGGGAGGGGGGTACTCTATTTTGCCCTAACCATTCTTGTGTTAATGTACTTTAAAGGATGCTTCACACACACACACACACACTCATTGCTTTGGTAGTCTCTTACACAACATAGAGCACTCTTTTTGTTGAGGGTATAACATTTCATTTAGAACTCGCAACATTAGCACCGACATCTGTGTTGGGCCATAGTGGAGTGGTTCCCACGAGGATGATGGGGTCTGATGGCCTGCTCCACTTTCTCTGCACTTGCTCTTTTAAAATTTCTAGAAGTAAGATGATATAAATTTATATTGAAATGCTTAGATCTTAAGAGTAGTTTGGCCAGTTTTGGTGAATGTATTTGCCTATGTAATCCACTACATTAAAGATATAGTATATCCCATTATTCCAGAAAGTGCCTCATGCCCCTTTCCAGACAATCCCCCTCCACAGAGGCAACCAGTGTTCTGATCTTTCTCATCATACATTTAATTTGCCTGTTCTTGATCTTCATATAGAAGGAACCATAATAATGTTCTTGATCTTCTTATAGAAGGAATTATAATAATGTCTGGTTTATATTTTTAAAAAAAATATTAAAAAATATTTTTTTAAAGATTGATCCATGATCAATGTTGCTGCACTCATGAATAGTTTATTTTGTTTCTTGCATAGTAGTATTCCACTGTATGCCTTATCAATGACTTATTTATCCATCCTCCTCTGGAAAGACATTTGTGTTGTTTCCACTTTGACCTATTATTAGTATATAACTTTCTAGTATATATGTTTGTTTGTGTGTGTGTGTATTACGTGTGCATATGTATACTTCTTTTATTTCTTAGGGGTAAGTACTTAGAAGTGCAACATTTATAAACACTCAAACAGTAGATGTATCCTTAACTTGGTAAGTTTTCCAACATGGAGACACCATTATACACTTCCATTGGAAACATATGAGAGTTCTACATCCTCACCAAAATTAAATATTGTCAGGCTTCCAAAATTTTAGCTGTTTTAGTGGTTATGAAGCAGTATCTTATTATGGTTTATTTGCATATTCTTTATGATCAGAGATATATATCACACACCTTCTCATGTGCCTATTTGCTATTCAATATATCTTTTTTTTTAGTAAAGTGTTCAACTGTTTTGTCCATTTTGATTGTTTCTAATCTTTTTATTATTAATTAATAGGATTTGTTTATATTTTCTAGACTTAAGCCCTTTGTCAGATATGTATATTGAATATTTTCTCTGGGCTTGTGGCTTACCATTAATTTCCTCAATGCTGTCTTATGATCATCACATGTCTTAAATTTATAAAATTTAATTTATTATATATTTTTTTAAGATTTCGCTTATTTATTTGACAGGGAGGGAGAGAGAGATCACTAGTAGGTAGAGAGGCAGGCAGAGAGAGAGGGGGAAGCAGGCTCCCTGCCGAGCAGAGAGCCCGATGTGGGGCTCGATCCTAGGACCCTGAGATCATGACCTGAGCTGAAGGCAGTGGCTTTAACACACTGAGCCACCCAGGTGCCCCTAATTTATTATATTTTCTTTTATGTTCAATGAATTTTTGTCTAAGAAATCTGAGCATACCTATAAACTGTGAGAATCCTTTTACAGTTCTTTTCTAGAATCTTTACTATTTTAGTGATTGTATATTGTTCTATACATGGTAGAAGGAAGGGATTGAGGTTATTTTTTTTTCCCATATGTTTGTCCGTTTGTTCCAATACCATCCTTTAAAGACTTTTCTTTCTTCAATGAATTCCATTGGCACCTTTGTAAAAAAAAAAAAAAATCAATTGACCACATATATGTTGGCCTATTTCTGGATTCTCCATTTGTTCCATTGACCACTTTATCTATCTTTAATGCTAAGACTCTACTGTCTTGGTTATTGTAGTTTTACAGTAAGTCTTGAAATAAAGTAGGATCAGCTCTCTAATTTTGCTTTTCTTTCTCATGATTGTTTTAGCTATTCGAAGTCTCGGCATTCTCACATACAGTTTAGAATTAGCTTGTCAATTTCTTGAAAAAAATGTGGAGGGATTTTTATTGGGTTTGTACTAAATCTGTAGTTAAATTTGGGGAGAATTGACCTCAATGTTGAGTTTTCTAAACCATGAACATGGTATGGTTCTCCATTTCTTTGGGTTTTCTTTAACTGTTCTCGTAAAAATTTGTCTACGTTTTGGACAGAAATCTTACATGACTTTTGTTCAATTACTCCTACTTTGAGACATGCTTTTATAAATAGCATTTAAATTTTTCTTTTTCCAATGGTCTTATTGTGTAACTTTGGGAAATATATTTAACCTGAGTTTATTTTAATCTATAAAATGTAAATTCATGTTTTTCTTAGAACAAGGCTAAGTAGAAAAATATACAAATAGTTTTTTGGGGTTCTTTAAGTATTAAATTGGATTAACATATAGAAAGTTCATAATATAATACATGGTATATTAGAATTCTTTGGGTCAAAAGTGGAAACAAAAGTTCATTTTCGCTTTTGTTTCCTTTGCCTTTGGAGACATGTCCTGAAAGAAGTTGCTGTGGCTAATGTCATAGAGGTTACTGCCTATGTTCTCCTCTAGGGTTTTGATAGACTCCTGCCTCACGTTGAGGTCTTTTATCCATTT
>CM052798.1:40865998-40882029 GCA_028533885.1 Nasua narica | reverse complement strand
TCAGCTCAGGTCATGATCTCAGGGTCCTGGGATCGAGCCCCGCATCGGGCTCTCTGCTCATCAGGGAGCCTGCTTCCCCCTCTCTCTGCCTGCCTCTCCCCCTATTTGTGATTTCTCTCTCTGTCGAATAAATAAATAAAATCTTAAAAAAATAAAATAGGTGACTCAGTGAAGTAGCTATCTACTTCCATTCCAGGAAAAATCACTCCAAGTGCTCTCAATCAAAAAGGATATTTGCAAATCACAATGTAATTAATTACTCAGTACCCAGACACTTAGTACTTTGAAGGTTTATGCTTAGGGCCCCAAGAAATAACTTATTGTCAGTAACAGGGTGTGACCCTAGGTACAGTTATGCCCACACAAACCTCTCTCTTGATATATGTGAGGGACATTTCCTTGAAAAAACTCCATCTGAAACATATGTCATATTTGGGAGACATTTTCTTTTCTGTTATCCTAGCCTGCATTCCTGAATTACTCCTGTTTACATGTCAACGTGTAGTGAAGGTTGGAATATTGCTGAGGGATACGTGGTAGAAAGAATGAAAGGATGAATAAAGCAGAAGACCTATAGGCTCAGTGGGAGGAGACTTTTTTTTTGTATGAAATCATGGTTATACCAGAGATAGTAGATTAGCTTTTCCCATGGGGCAGGATGTTGATCATGGCTGACAGTCTATCCCCATGATTTTCTTTCTCTGATTTCACCAGCACTGATTTCTCTGGGTAGTTTTGGGAGCAGGAGTAAATTCCAGGAGATAGCCAAATGAGAATCAGCTTTGGGTTTGAATGACCATCACCAATGCAGACAGTGCACAGAGGGGTCGGGAGGAGATGCCATAGACGGCCATCCCCTCCTGATTGCCTACAGATGCCCATGGGCTTGGATGACGGCACATGGTGGTGCTCGTCTGGAGTTGGAGGACACATTCTAAGCAGTATTATATGCATGCTCACAAAAGTTCTAAATATAGAACACAACCATTCAGACATTAAAATTGAACTAGAAGTGCCCGTAATCCAATTGTGGATGACGTCAAAGATGGGCCAACCATATGCTGGGTCTGAGCTCTGGTGTGTATTGTTAGAACATAGTGAATGCAAAAAGGTTACTGTAATTTATTCCTTTGGGAAGCTGAATAGATTTATAGGCTACATAGCAATTGGATTCTTGCCAACCTTCTGCTATCTAACTTAGTAATTTTAATGTAGTTTAATTTATCAATCTTTTATGGTTAGTACTTTTTATGTCTTGTTTGAGAAAGCCTTTTTTTTTTCCTCCTGATGTCCTAAAGGTATTCTCCTTTATTATCTTTTAAAAGTTTTATTGTTTTGCCTTTCACATTTAAGTTCTATAATCCATGTGGGGGGAGGGGGAGAGAGAGACAGAATGTGTGTGTGTGTGTGTGTGTGTGTGTATGTATGGTGTGAGGTAGCAATTTATTTTATTCCTAATTTTATTCCATACAGAAAAGAGTCACCCAGGCACTTAGGTCAATTTCTAGGCATATATTTTGTCCACTCTTTGTCCAGACCACATTTCTTTATAATTATAACTTTATAATAAGCTTTGATATTTGGCAGGGCAGATCCCCATAATGTCCTTCGCCAGGAATGTCTTGGCATTTTTTTTTTGGCTTGTTGTCTTCCATATTCATTTTATACTTCCAAAGTTACACAAAAATACTCTTGAGATTTGATTGGAGTTACACTGAATTTATAGACTAATTTGGGGAGATGATATCATTATGATACTAAGTCCTTCCAGCCATAAACATGCTACCTCTCTCCATTTTTTTGTTCTTAATGTCTTTCAGTACAGATTGTAATATTGAGAAGGGCACGCACTGTAATTTTCTTCATAAAGGTATGCACTCTTATTAGATTTCTGGGTGCTTTATATTTCTGTAGCTGATATTATAAATGCTATCTCTAAAAGTTACATTTTTCTAACTACGTGTTAGTTTTCATCATATCCCACCTGTATTTCTTGCTCTGGATGGTGGGGCATTAGGAAGGGAGGTAGAAAAAATGGTGCTCACTGACTGCTTACAAAGTAGTAGGTGCTTGGAGGGGGGCCTGCCTGGCTCAGTCGGTTAAGCCTCCGACTCTTGATTTCAACTCAGGTCAGGATCTAGGGTTGTGAGATCGAGTCCTGCATCAGACTCAGTGCTGGGTGTGGAACCTGCTTAAGATTCTCTCCCTCCCTCGAAGTGCGAATGGGGCGAAATCGGAGGGGGTGATGAACCAGGAGAGACTGTGGACTCTGAGCAACAAACTGAGGGTTTTGGAGGGGAGGGGGTGCGGGGGTGGGCGAGCCTGGTGGTGGGTATCGAGGAGGGCACGTATTGCATGGAGCACTGGGTGTGGTGCATGAACAATCAATCTTGTAACACTGAAAAATTAAAATAAACATATTTGGGGAGAAAAAAAAAAGATTCTCTCCCTCCCTCTGCTGTCTCTAAAAAAAAAAGTTGCTAGGTGCCTTACATGCTCTCATTTGACGTCCAGGACATTCTCCACCCTCCTTCGCAGACAGAGCAGGGAATGCCCTTTGGGCCCAGTGGCCCAGTGGGAATGCAGAAGTGAGGAATGGGGCTCTGAGGACTTGATCAAAACCCGTAACAGTCAGTCACCTTGTTCCAGTGGCAGGGTCTTTGAAAGATGTCTTTAGTTTTCCCCTGGAGTGTGCGGTTATAGCAAAGAACTTCAGTGGTTAGACAACTCTGTCGCGCCTGAGTGACTTGACCCCGGGGCTCGGGGGCCAGAGTCTGGCTCCTGGTACACTGGTCTGGCATCTCAGGCCAGCCATAGCCATCTGGCCGTCTGAGGGCCAAATTCTGGCCAGTAGCTACAGTGTGGTTTGACTTTTCAGGCCAGTGAATGTTGCTGCTACTCCAGCAGCCACAGGTCTAGGAAAATGAAAAGGCGCGTCAAGTGATCAAGGCGAGCGGCAGGAGAGATCCCCTCGCACCCGCTTCGGTATTGTTCCCACCGCCCCACCCTGACTTACCATCCGCGGGTGTATTATGTTGATCGTGTAGTGCAAGGCTGAAGCATTTTTTGTTTGAGGGATCACCATTATGCATAGATGTTGTCACATATCTGCAAACATGGGGCCAGCAGGACAGATGTCTACCTGGGGCTCTTGGGATGCTGATTTACTTTCCAGTTGCTATCCTTCTCTCGCTGTTGCTGTTTGTCTCTCTCTTTCTGCAGAATTTTTTATGTTATGAATTCTTTCATAAGCCCACTCCCACTCATTTTTTTCCCATTCAAATATTATTTATATTTTAGGACCTAGAGGAGATAACTCCTGTCTCTCCAGAAGTCACCCCTAGGATATTCGTGTGGATAAAATTTCAAATTTTTCCTCTCTGCTTGCTGATTGGTGTACCTCTTTCTCCTTTTTGTCACATCCTGTCATCATGTTTCATTGTGTTTTCTGGGGTGAAGATAATATGTGTCATGCTAATTTAGGTCGATGTAAAAGAGGGAGTCATATTAAAGCAAAATTAAGGGAACAAGAAGCTGATTACTCGGTTACCCTGATAACACTTTGTATTTTCTCTTTGCTCTTCATCGGTTCATATGAGGGAGGTCAGATATCATTCTGTATACATTTGACTGCTCCAAATATATCAGTGGAGAGAGAAGTCTTGATTCCAGTAGCCATAAATCCACATGGCTGGGAGGAGAAGGGGCTGGGAGGAAGGGGGTTGGGAGAATGGACTGACACTGTCCTTTAAAAAAAAAAATATAGATCATTCAGTGTTGGCTTAGCCAAGTTTGATGCCTCCCTCTGCCTGCCTTTCCCAGGCATGTGTGTCTTTCTCAGGCTTCTGGAGCCCCAAACTCTACTGAACACCACACTTCATTATGTCTTATGTTGTTTGGCTCCATGTCTGTTTCTCTCGATTCCTCTAAAGATTGAGTTTCTCCAGGGCCCTGCCGACTTGTCTTTCATGCCTCAGAGGCTCAGCTTTTCCAGGAAGATCGCCTTAGATTCTTGGTCCTCCCGGTTTATAATGCCTATCACAGTTCCTTTGCAGTAGAGGGAAAATCGTCCTGTCCCTTTAATGAACTATTTTGAATCTTTGAAAACAAAATAAGAGCTTTCTGGGGCCTGTCCTTAGCTCCTTTTATTCCCAAACCCCGCATTTCCTGTCCTGTCCTCTCTCCTTCCCTTCTTTTCCTTGCTTCCTTCTTTTTTTTTCTTTTTTTTTTTTGGTCTTGTCCTTCCAGTTTCATCAAATCAAAGGAATTGCATGAAATCAACAACAACAAAAGGGCTCCCAACTTAAAGGTTTGTAGCGTGGTTTTGCACAGTTGCTGGAATGTGCTCTCTTCCCTCTCAGGCATTGTATCCGTGGAGGAGGGAGTATTTGGGGAAGCAGTCAGGAGCTGGACGTCGTCAGTTCCTTGCCCAGTCTCCTGGCAATGTAGCTCTTTTACCTGGGTGATTGTTCCCTTCGTGGGTTGTCTGGAGCTGGTTTAAAGGTACAACGGAAAGATGGAAAGTCTGCCAGCCATCCTGTTTTGGAGGGCGGAGAGTGTCTCTGGGCGCTGTCCCTGAGAACACCCCACAACCTCAGCAGCCACACCGCCGGGACGTCCCAGCAGGACGTAATGATGTTAACAGTAGACACTGTATCAGCGAGTGCTGTGTCAGGAGACACATACCTGGTAGCTTAATAGAAAGAACTTAATACAGGAAACTTCGCAGGAAAAATGTCCTACAACCCCACACGTGTCTGAAGAGCTGAGAGTGGGATGGAGCAGCAGTGGGAAAAGCTCCTTCTGGAGTTACAGGCACAAGAGGAGGGGGCACTGTTCCCAGAGCCCGGGAATTGGGGCTGCATGGCGGGAGCAGGTCCCACACGGGGCCGGGCGGGATCCATCGAGGAGACTGGGCCGCTGCCCGTGATGCCACCTCAAAGCAGAAAGAGAGGGAGAGAGGGAGACAGACAGATACTCTAGTTTCTCCTCCCCCTTCCTTCCTGTCTCCCGCCAGGCATTCCCATTGAGTGACCCTAACTGGAAGTCAGTTGGCCGGGGACCCTGGGAATGGGACTTGGGCTCAGCTGCCTGTCACACCCAGCAGTGCAGGGGAAGGGGCCCGGAGTGGGTCAGAGAGAAACAGGCAAAGGACTAGTTCCGATGGCAGGAAGGCCGGTCTCTTACAAAAGTGTTCACTGATATTGCAGCGCTCGGCCAAGCCCTGCTCCTCCTCTTAGCTGCCCTCCCAAGCTGTCCCATCCCACCTCCCTTGCTGAACCGTGAGAGGGACCCCTAGCCTGACCCCAAGATTGAATCTCTATCTTGCCAGGGGGCACTATGTCCGTGTCAGATGCCCTGGTGAGTAGAACAGCGACAGCCCCTTTTCCGTGGTTCCCCAATCTAGAAGACTCCGAAAAGTCCCAATATTTTCATAATTCATTGAGTAGCAAGACCTGATCGGATCTGAATGGACATGAGACTACTTACAGTGTCTGCTGATCCCCCTGAGTGTGAACCGTCATACATAAGGGCTTGAGAAGTGTTGGTGAATTCGATTACGGAGGGAGGGGCACTCCACACCTAGCTAGGGATAGTCCAAATACCTGAAAGCTAATGTACAATGCAGGACATGCTGCCTTTCTGAACTGCCCAGTAAAATCTGCGTTCCGAACACATCGGACCCAGGAAATTGGGATTGTGAGCCTGTATTTCAATGTGACAGTGGGAGAAGGAGTGGAAACGTGGCCTAATCCTAGGCAGCTCCAGGCCAGTGCTCCTGGTAAACAGCACAGCCGTTTCGGGATCAGAGCGGGGTTCCTCGGCAGCCTGGCCTAACAGCCCACTCAGTCTATGGGTGGGGAGACTTTGTTGAGGTTGGAGAGCTGGCGCACGTGTCGCGGGGTCGCCGGGGGCTTCACAGTGGAGCTGCTCCTACTTATGTCCTCTTTGCAGTCCGTGCTGCTTGAGGGCTGAAGCTTCGGTGACTTCAGACGTTTAAGTACTCAGCACTTGGATGGAATGAAGGAAGCCAGCTGGCGAATGAATATACTGGTAAACCTGCACTCCAGCTGTGGTCATCTTACACTTTTGTAGCATTCCATGTAGAAACGCGCGCGCGCACATACACACACCCTCGCTCACTCACACTCACGCACGAAACTATTCAGCTGTCTTCTCGTCTTATCCGATAGACAGGACGAGTGTCACCATCCCCATTTTCCAGATGATCAGACCGAGGTTTGGGTTAATAACTAGGTCTGTGGCCCTGGGCAAGTCCCTTGAACTCTTGGAGCCTCCACTGGAAAATGAATTCTTACTCATGCTTTTGTTCTAATTGTTTGGCCACAATCAGACCCACAGGGAGAGCGGCAACACAATGGGAACTGTGCCTGGTGCCCATCGACAGCCCTTTCGTCCTCACCCCTCCACCTTCAGACGAGTAAAGTAGATTGCATGAAGTCACACATCTATTCCCTTGGAAAGGGCAGGCTTCAGTCTCATGAAGAGAATTTAGTAGTTGAGTGATGACAGACCTCTCTGTGCCTCTGCTTGCTTTCTTCTTCTTCTCCTTCTTCTTCTCCTTCTCCTCCTCCTCCTCCTCCTCCTTCTTCGCTTTAAGAGGAGGGGCTTGAAGAAATGCCACCCTGTGCTAATTTTCTCTTTCCCCCCTCAGAAATTGGATCACAGTGGTCTCTGACCATGGCGGCCCCTATTGTCTTCACAGGTCGGAATACGCACAGGTCGTTATTTTGTTTACTCCAAATCTGACCGGAGAGGAAACAACCAGGATCACAAATACAATTTGCTGCAGAGAGCAACTTTATTTCTTGTCAGCACACATGGGACTTTGTTTATCATAATTCACGGTACATGGGCATCATAAAATATTTTGTTTTTCTGAGCATTTTGCAAGATTAATAAGGTTGCATTCTTAGGGGAAGTTTATTAATCCATAACTTATAGAAAACTCCAGAGGAAAAAGATATGAGATATGTCCTGTAGGTAAAGACGGCAGGCATGTCAGGACCAGAATTGAATTACCCATCCGTTATTCACCTAGTTCTCTGCCAGGTGTAGTACAGGTTGCTGATACAATGGCAGCTCTGCCTTGGATGGGATCTAAACCAGCAGTTGTCTTCATTTCGTCTTTAAAGTGAGAGGGTGTGAAAAAGTAGGTGGCAGCACGTTGAGTAATTGCGGTCCTTGGGATGCTGGTCCCTTCCACCCCTCTGGCGGCACTGCAGCGACATTAGACACAGAGGCACGCATTTAGACCCCGGCTGCCCTGCCTCCAGCTGTGTGCCCTGGGTCTCCGCTTTCTTAGCAAATGGAGATGGCGTGCTGGTGGCAAGGAGGACAGCAACGATGAGGGTGATGGTGAGGAGTATAGTCACCTCTGTGTCCATTATAAGGAGTAATGGTTTCTGGGGAAGTACTCTGCTCTGTCCCTTCATTCATTTACTCAGTACTTATTGAGCCCCTGCAGGATACTGGCACAATGGTGGGCTCCACGGATATGGCCATAAAAGACATAGGCTTTCTTCTCAAGATCGAGGATTGGTCTTCGAAGCCCAAGTACACAGATGACAACATGGTGGCTAAATACAACAAAAAAAGTAGAATTAGCTGAGGGATGAATTTTGCCAGCATCCAAACTAAGTAATTTGAAGGTGAGCTAGGATTTGCTGGTGGATCTTTCTTATAGTAAATATGTTTCAGGGATTGTGCTGGGTGAATGTGACAGCAGCTTGTCGTCTCCCAGGGAAGACACAAATCCACAAATGCATGGAGTAGGCACGTTCTAGGTCAAGGGACCATGGTAAATGTAGAGATGGGCACCTCCCTGTATGGTGAGCCATGAATGAGTAGGTATGAACTGGCCAGAGCCAGGGAAAGTGAGGCCGTGAAGGTAGCACCTTGTCACCATGTTAGCCTTGAGATTGTGGATGGTGATGAAATAGCCTTTCCTTTGTGTGCCCTTCTGGGCAGGTCTCACCCTCCTCCTCTTACCAGGGGTGAATGAGTAGTCTAAGGAGAAATGGGGTTATATTTATTTAGGCGAAATGAGGATGTATGTAGCAGGTATGGTGTATTTTAATGGTCTCTTAAGGGCCTCCTAAGACCATACCCGCATGCCCAGCTGCCTATAAAGACCACGTAGTTGACATTGCTGAGTGAAACAGACCAGGGGAGGCATTGAGGGACTCTGGGTTAGCTACTATTTATCTCCAGCCAAGGGTTGCAGTAAGAGAGTGCTGGACCAAAGTATCCAGGTCTTCAGCTAAAAATTTATTTATTTATTTGCCAGAGAGAGAGAGAGAGAGTGAGCAAGCACATGAGCAGGGAGAGCTGTAGGCAGAGGGAGAGGGAGAAGCAGGTTCCCCACTGAGCAGAGAGCCCGATGCAAGGCTCAATCCCAGGACCCCGGGATCATGACCTGAGCTGCAGACAGACGCTTAACTGACTGAGCCACCCAGGCGCCCCTCGAAATCTGTTTTTTAAATGTGAAATCCAGTTTAAAAATGTGGCACGAAATTAACAACAATGAAAAAACAACATTTGTAGGCTAAAGATAACTGGCCTACGGGCTGATTTTCACTCATGAACCACCCATTAGTGGATTCTGGCCTATTCTTGATACTTATTATGTTATGACTACATAAATCTCTCTCAAGTCTCTCAAGTGGAAGTTCAGTAAATATACCAAGGAGTATGTTGGGCCATTTTTGGTAAGGGAAGGTTTCTGCAAGACAGTCGGATGGTAGAAATCGGTCCTCATTTATTTCTGTGTGTTTCCTCAGTCCCCTTCTCTGTTGTTCCCAATCACAGGCTTCTGATACAGGGTAACCCTTCGGTAAAACCGCTGCCCGTGGCAATCCCAGTGTGTTCCTCACTGTTGGCGGGGCAGCACTGAGGTGTCTGTGAGTCTGACTCTATGGCTGCCTTCCTGAAGCCCGTTATGTCCTGCTACCTAGGCAGGTCCCTGTAGTTAGTCACATGAGTGGGTTTAGGGTCTGTACATGACAGCATTGTGCGGCATTCTCGTTTAGGGTGGAGCCTTGACTCCCAGCCTCTGAAATATGCACATTGCAAACCAGAGTGAGAACACAGCAACTTAGTAGTTACTGTGGAATTGAGTGACTGTCATAAATATTTATTTATCTTTTTCATAGCTGGCATAAAAATGTTAGGATATAAAAAAAGTTGTTCACTATAAAAACAACAGAAAATTCATTGGCTATCCATCTCCTCAATGCGTGTGTCTCTTTGGGTTTTCATTAGCGTCTAGCAATATACTTTGAGAAATTAGATTTGAACAGAAGCTTCAGCGGAATATGAAAGCTCCTGGTGTTCATAATTAACCCGTTTTCAGCACCGATCCATTGCGTACAGCAGCCTCCTTTTAACCATGTAGTGGCTGGAGGCAGGTTTAATGTATTTTTCTTCCAGAATTGTTTTTTTCTTCAGAAATAATCCCTTGTTTATTGAATTTGGAAAACACACAAGAAATATGAAAGAAAAAAAAGTCACTTATAATATTTCTACCCAGAAGCTCTCCCTGTTAATGTTCGAGTTACAGAGATAAACGGGCTAGAGATTGAGGTCAGATGAATATGGATTTCTATCCAGGCTTCTTCTTTTATGTATTCTTGATGAGTCTTATTTTTCTCCCCTGTGAAATAGAAATGTGGATATTATCTCTTTTACCTGATATTTTCATGATTAAAGCAGATAATACACATGAAGCATGTAGCTCATTAGTGGGTGCACAGAACGCATAAAGAAATGAGCTATATGCTTATGTCTTCTGTTCTTTTGGGTATAAACATTTTGCTCTGTGGAATCCATGTGGTCAATGAACTCTTTTTTTGTTTAAAAAAAAAAAAAAAAAAGACAACTCGCCTTATTCCCGTATCTCTTTAAGAAACACTGTCTAACTATCCTATTTAACAGTTAGATTTCTTTACAGACCTGAATCTTCCTTAAACTTTTCCCTTGCATGTTTAAGTTGCTTATCATCTTTTTTTATTATAAATAATTATTTGATGAATATCTCTGTTCATCAATCTTTGGTGGCAGCTTGATTTTCTGGTTAATACAGCGACTGCATCTCACATCTGAAATGGGCAGGATTCCTGCCAGCATCCTCCATCGGAACTCTTGCCGATGATGGATGGGAATGTTCTATATCTGCACTGTCCAATATAGTAGCCACTAGCCATGCATGGCTATTAAGCATTTGAAATGCAGCTAGTGTGACTGAGAAACTTTTTTTTTTTTTAATTTTTAACATTATTTAATCTTAGTTTGAATAGTCCCATGAGCTCATGGCTGCCATATTGCACAGCGTGGGCTTATGCTATTCTGGTTCCAAGAGTAGAGTAGACCCAGGCTGGGGGTTGTTTTTTAGAAAGACCTATCAATGAAACATCTAGCTTTATCTTTTGGCCTTTTCCTTTAATTCTCTGGAACAGATACTTAAGTACTGGATTTTCCCTTTCGTTGTGTATAGTCTTTTTATTTTGATGGAGGGTTGGCAGAGGACGTGTCACATGCCAGCTACCTACCATCTTAACTTAGAAGCTGAATTTTAAGTTTTGCCGCTGTGGGGACAGTTCGGGTTGTCAGTGACAAGAACATAGCTTAGTATGACTTCAGTCTCAAGGGGAGTTCCTTGGCTTGCATTCTCCATGTTAGCGGGTTCTCCCAACATAGTGGCAAAGATGGCCGCCAATAGTCTAGGCTTACATCCTATTAGCCTGGCCCCTAGCAGAAGTAGAGAGGACTTTCCCCCCACAGGTCCACAGAATGGCCTACAATTGGCTCTTGGTGAACTTGTTTTCGTTCATGAATCAGTCCCTGTGGTCACAGCTGGGGAGGTAGGATTTGTGTCCATTGGTCAGCTCTGGGCCCAGGTCTATGTAGAGGTGAGGTGATATCCCCGGTAAACTACGTGGATTACCACTGGGTTGGGAAACATGTTTGTGAGGCAGGCACGTGCTGCACAGTGGATACTCGCTGCACTGTATCTTTGAAGCATTCTTGCTTCTCTCAGTTCTGTTCTTAGGAAAAACTAGTTTGTCAGGGGAGGGGGTGGGTTTTTTTGTCCTGTATATTACTATCCATCGACATAGCAGACTTTTATCATTTAATGGAACCATTCCCTTACGCCAGGGAGGGTCCAGTCTTCCAATGATGAAAGCATTGGGCTCTTTGGACTGTGTCTGGTCTCACTCTGTGTTCCGATAGTATGCTCACAAGCTAATTTCTCTTCTCTGGGAAGTAGGTAACTATGCCCCAGAGAGTGAATGAGGTTAGTAAATCGATGCATCTATTGTGATTATTTTTCGTTATGAATAAGGCAAAGGATATATTGCCTAAGCCCCTTCCTACAAGTGTCTGAATCAAAGCTGATGGGATTTACATGTCAGACTTCAGATAATCTAGGAATCTGGTGGAGAGTGGGTACTTCAGTCCCCAGCTGGTGTATTGCAGCAATATCTTGGGACTTATGGGTGTAATTAAACCATCTCTATTAGTAATTACAAAAAGGGACTCAATGCCCTTAAACGTGACTGTAACATATCAGATCTTCATAAAAGCATGAAGCTAGTTATTTCATCAGCAAAATCCATGTAGAAAATATTTTATTAATGTTTCAATTTTCTGATTCAGCCCTTTGTGTAATAAAATATGGTGGCTCAAACAGTTTCCTTTTTACTGTTCTTGCTCAGCCTCTTAAGAGAGGCTGAAATTTTGTAGTACCATTTATGCCAATTTTCCTTTAAACTCTCCAGCATGAAGCATATCAGCAAATTAATATTCCCCGGCTATAAGATGAGATTGACCTCCTAGGTATAAGTTCATTTCTTGTCCTAACATCTACTGTACCGTGAAATTAGGGTTCTTTTCTTTATCCATCTATATATTTTTGCTTCATTTTCATTGTGGCAGGAGTGGTGGTGGGGAGCTCAATCCAGATACGGTGTCACCTTAATGTATTATCAACTTTTACCTAGTCAGTCATCACTGTATAATGACGCAGGCAATGTCATGAACACAGTTTGCTTTTTGGTGCTATTTTATTCCAGATGGAATGAGAGCCAAGCTGTCTTTACTTAGAGAAGCTAAAACCTGGAGCACAGTCTTGGCGAAACTCTGTGCTCATCTCGGCCGAGTGACTTGTGCTGAATTGAGTTACCTGCAGGCAGGTAAAAGAAAGGGAGCTCTGATAGGCTGTGTATCAGGGAGTCTTAGGATCCGGTAGGAACACAGGGGGTCTCGTATCAGATGAGTCAGAAGACCTGTGTGTCCTTGAGCTACTTACTTGACTTCTCTGACCTACCTTTTCTCAGCTGAGAAAGAAGGGTTTGGATAAATGATCCTTAAGGTCCCTGCCCACAATAACCCTCTGATTTTTATGCACGTTGGTACTTTTTGTTCATCTATATCAATAGCTAATGACTAGTGTCTAGTATGCAGTTATACACATCTCTTCTCTTCTCTCTCAAAAGTTTTCCTGGGGGTTCCCTCGTCCTAGGATCTGTCCTTCTCTGTTCTTACTATACTTTCCCCCAAAATACTGTATATCCAAGTGGGTGTTTTTTTGTGTCTTACCTACCCCCTTGAGGCTGTGAGCTCCTTGAGGGGCAAGTGCCTTTTCACACGTCTTTTCCATATGGGAAACGTATTTTGCAACAAGACACTCGGCCAGTATTTGGCAACTGTATGGATAAAATTTGCATTCCATTTTAGAGACTGTGCAGGGAAACACAAAAACAAACACGGATAAAAATTTATCTGAAAGGGGACCCCCAGATAGTTGTGGTGAAATTGCTTAGGTCCTTAAACCATGTAAAGTAAATTCAGTAGTTTCTCAGGGAGAGTTCATTTTAATGTATATGAAATGCCAAATTTTTGCAGTTGAGTGGAGAGGTAAATTATTTGGGGCCTATAATGGAATCCTTTTATACATTTCTGATTATTCAGCGCCTTATGGTAGGGCCATGCTATGTGATTTCCTATCATGTCAGAATGTGGCCTTTGTGGCGGTAAGGTCATTCCAGTGCTTTTAAGAAAGAAAAGAGAGCTTGTACCCTCCTCACTGGTGTTTTAATGTTTTGAGATTGTTTTTGCCTGGGCTCTGGAAGAGCCTGCAAAAGCAAGACAATGTGAATACATCTCCCCAAATCAATGAGAATTGTGCTGTCCTCTAGAAAATTAGGTTTGAGCCACATCAACGTCAGTGCCGCAGACTGAATAAATCCCATTTCGTGATTGCACCGTGTATGAATTGGGTAATGTGCCTAGATGGGCGCAAGCTATGATTGCTTCTCTTTCCTCAGCATTACTAAATGGTAATGCGGTGGATTCATGGGAGGAGAAATGTCTCAAATAAACAGCCCAGGCTACGTGAGATAATTTAGGGCTCACACTTGGGAAGTCTCCCAAGTGGACCAGTGTAAGATGTTACTATTAACCAGAAACAAGGGGGAAAACGCTCCTGGTGACTTGTTTAAAAAAGGAAAAGAAACAAAAAAAAATAAAAAGACAGATAGTGACATGAAGTCCCTGTATCATCTTGCTTCATAGGGTGTTTTGTATAAGTTTGTTGCGATGTGGAAAAAAACCTCTAGTTTGGTACCTCCGGGGGGAGTTCATGGGCAGGTCAGGAGACCTTTAGCCACTTGAAATTTCAAGTGCCTCCTATGTGCCCCGCCACCACTGTAGGTGCAGGGGTGGAGGAATGGCGGGGGGGGGGGGGGTGGCGGGGGAGGGGTTGGAGTGTCTAGATAGAACAGCTTCGAAAAGGTTGAAAGCCCACTAGTGTTTCATTCTCTCCACTTCTGGTGTTAAAAATTCACCTGAAAAATAAAGGCTCCAGCACCGATACACTGTTCATTTCTTGCACAGACCTGCAGACGTTCGGGAACAGCATTTCAGATCTCCGACAGTTGACCCTGGGAGGTGAGCCCTCCCGGGGATGAGCCCAAGGAGCTGTGAAACGCTAGCTCCATCTGAAGTTCGAAAGACATTTAATGATAATTCCAAAGGTCCTCTTATCTCCTGATTCACTGGAAACGACGTGTAATTTGAATTCAGTGAGTGCCGGGGGCATAGGCAGCCCTGCAGTCGGTGAGGCCCCCGAGCACTGGGAAAGTAGGACAGGCATTGTAAGCTAGCGCTGTCCATCTTACAGCAATGATCTCTCTCAGTTCAGCTCTGACTCCCCATGTCATAGACTCGCTGGGTCATCATTGCAAGACAGGAACCCTGGAGTTTATCCAGTCCGTTAGGTCTGTTGTGGCTCAAGCCGATGCCTCTCAGTTTTCTGCCTCAAATGTGAATGATCAGCTTTCATGGGCAAGCAGCAATAAATTCAGTCCAAGCAGTGCAGCGTACTAGCTGTGTGACCTTGGACAAGTCACAGCACTTCCCTCAGCCTCGCTGTCCTTATCCATAAAATGCAAGCTTGTGAGCTTTGATGTTCTAGGTTATATAGATGAGATTCTGGCAGTTAGCACTGTGCTTGCAACACCAGTGAGCTGATGAGAAGCCTCTGGGTCCTCTGTACTCTCCAGGTTACTGGGATTCTCAGACCTGGCCTGCCTTCTCAAGCACATGCATAGTGTTCAAGTAAATATGCCTGTCAGCGCCCTCATTTATTCTGTAAAATAGTATCAGGCCTGAGTTACTATTAAAATTTTATTTAATTAGAGCAATCTCCTTTGGAGATCAGGAAACTGTGCCATCCGTCCATTCGTCATGCTATTCTCTTATTTAATATTTATTACTATTAAGCACCTGGTGTATGCTTGGTGCTGCGCACGGCGCCGAGGAAACCAAACAGAATGGGATGCAGTCCCCATCCACAAACCTCTCCCCGTTCCCCACGGGGGAAAAGCACCCGTGAACTATAAACCCGTCCTTCTTCGTTGCATTGCCTTTTGGTTCTGTGTGGCTGGGATGATGGTGCTGGTGAGTGGGCGGGGGGTGGGGGGGTGGGGGACCTCCAGTAGAAAAGAAGAGGGGGAGAGAGTTCCTCAGCTCTGGCTCCTGCAACCGTTCTTAATCATTTCAAGCTGAAACTCGAGACTGAATTCGAGGGCAGAACTGTGACAAGCCTGTGTATCAAGCAAAGCCCCACCAGGAGTCGGAGAGCATTTCTTCTGCTGAAGGACTTCCGTATTGGACAGGCACACACCCAGAACCCAAACCCAACCTCGAAGTCAGTGTTCGAAGGAAATAAAGGGCCACATAGGAAATGAAAGCCAAGTGGGCACCCCGCGAGGAGTGGGAGAAAACCTAGGAGGTGCTGAAAGGCCTCTGTGTGGCCCGTCCCCAAGCCCAGGCCCGCACCTCCAGCGGCCTGACTGTGGCGGGTGGGGTAGCAGTTAGGCCCCGACTTGTAAACGTGGCGTGGCCTTAAAGAAATACCTTCTGTTATAAAGTCCCAAACGAAAAGACAGCAGTGAAACGAGCCACTTGGGGTTGAGGAGGAGACTGCGAGAGGACAGTCAGGATATGGACTACGACTCAGCAGAGTTTCCAGAAGGGAGAAACATATCCCCCAACAAACAAACAAAAAATTGTTCTGTCACTTGCATCATTTACAAACCCATTGCCTGCAGGTTTCCCTTGTCTCCCTTGTCCCCAGCCCTGCCTGCCGAGCTCCTTCTCATCGGTCAAGGCTCCGGTCCGCTGCCCTCCCCTCTCTCAGGCCTTCCCCGACGGTCTCCATCAGATGGATGGCTGTCGTCGTCGTGCTCCGCAGCCTCAGCCCCAGGCCCCGCATTTGAGTTCTTCGTGTCCACGTGGGTCGCCTGTGGACGACCCCGACAAGTGTCCCCAGATACAGGGACTGTTGTCTCTCACTCGGCATTTCCTTCCCCTGCCCATGGGCCTGGCTCGAACACTCAATGATGTTGACTGAACTTAAATATCTAGTGTCTCTGGTGAACTTGGGCAATCACGTGGAAGTCATTCATGCTGTGCATAGTGCGGGGGGGGGGGGGGGGGGGGGGGGG
>CM052798.1:40819195-40865898 GCA_028533885.1 Nasua narica | reverse complement strand
CTCTCTCTCTGCTTGCCACTGTGCCTGCTTGTGATCTCTGTCTGTCAAATAAATAAATAAGATCTTTTTTTAAAAAAAAAACTGATCTTCACACACAAGAAGGGTTGATTGAGTCAAACATGGTAAAATTTAAAAGGATTAAATGCACACTGTTGTGTGCTTCGGCGCAAAGCATTAACATCAACGCAAAATAGCATGTGGTGAGTATCTGCCCGTTCTTATGAAGGAGATGGGGGAGGGGTTGGTTTAAGTTCATACAAGTCCCCAGGAAGCTGCTCAAGATGTCTGCTCCATCTTGGGGTGGATTAACTGAAGAATTTAGTAGCTCAAGAAGAAGCTGGTCTTGGATTCTTGTCTCTGCTTTCCGGAGGACCCGCCGGAAGTTCAAGGACGGGAGGACACACCTGCCTCCGGTGCCAGGCAGTGACGGCATGAATGTGGAGTTGACTCGAGGAATGTCAGTGGCCTGGGGACCGATCAGACTGCAGTGTGTCTGGAGGAAGAAGGCTGAGTGGTCAAAAAAGAAAGAAAAGAAGAAAAAGATGGTCCCCAAACAGTTAGAAAAGTGATAGAAGCGACCCGAGGTATTCATACTCCAAAACACGTGTTGACACGGATGGGTTTGTGGGGGAAGTGTGGAGCATAATCACCATCTTCAAACATTTTAGAAAGTGCCTTGTGGAGTGGGACTTAGAATTTTTCTGTTTGTCATCAAACGAGTGCAGGTTAGAAAAGGCAAGTGTGGCTCAAGGAATGTCAAAGTGTGAAATGGTTCATGGGAGATAAGGCTCTCCCTTTCTCATTTCATAGGCTCAAAAACCTGAGGGAAAAGGGTACTGCAGAGGATCGCCACATTGGATTGGGGGATTGAGTGAGATGACTTTTAAGGATCTTTCCGATTCTAATGTTTTATGATTTCTATTGAATATGTAGTTCTTTTTTGACCCCAGAAAAAGGTGTAGTGTATGAATGTAAGATGAATAGTTCTTATTTTATTGCTTAAGGGATGTTTATTTACATTATCTCAAGTGACCCTTACAAGGTACACATGTGGAGGAGACATTATTATCGTTCTTTAGATTAAAAAACCTACAGACTTGTTGTGGACGAATGACTTATTCAAGGTCGTTGGAGGAGCTGGGTCCTTGACTTTATAATGTTTATAGTCTATAAGTAGTTAGAACATCCCTAAGAGGTAGATTCTAATCTTGGTCCCAGAGGAAAGCAAGGTGTAGAGCACAAGTCAAGGTCATATACCTATGAAGTGGCAGAACCAGTGTTTGAACCAGACAGTGTGATTTCAAAGCTCATGTTTTTAACTTCTGTGCTAGCATGCATTTCTATAATCAGCATAATATCTCAGCTGAAGAATTATTAAAATTGTAAAGTCAAAGAGCAACCAATAATTTGTTTTGCCATCAACCATTCAAATGATCAGAATACAAAATTAACAACTAAAAGTGTTTTTTTTTTCCTGCAAAAAACATGGTATCCTGGAATCTGTATCAAAGGTTAATATGAAAAGTTGAAAAAAAAAAAAAAAAAGACATACCTTTCCAAAGGACCAGAAAATCTGGCCCCTTGCACTTGAAAATGGTTCATGGCGCAGTTAGACATCACTTACCTGGCTCGTTCAGCATGGAGATGCTACGTTAAATGGATTTTTCTAAAACCTGCATCTCACGTTTTGAACATCTAAACTTGTGTGTTTCAGTGGACAGCAAATAGAGTAAGGGTAGTCTGACATGGTGACTCAAAGCCCGTGCATTGTATGTTTTGAGTGACCCCAGACTTCTGACTGCTTCTGTTTTTGCTGTGCCTTTGCCTAGCCACCTGATAGCTTATTAAAATGCTCCAGGTGCTTTGGCCCAACAAGAAATGCCCCTAGCCTGCTATGTTCCTTTAGCTCGTGCTCTATTTTTCCGTTCTTGCTTTCTCTTCCTTTGTCTACTGTCTACTCCCCAACAGCCGGTTTTCCTCTAACCTATTGGGGTCTGTTGGCTCCTTGATTAGTAACCGAAGGTAAAACTGGAAGTTGTTAGTGGAGAACGGATAGTTTGGTGTTTCTGTAAAACTGAGTCAAATAGACTTCGTACTTAAGAAAGGAATGCTGTAGAACTATACAGTCTCCAATATGGTAGCCACGGGAGAACTGTGGCAATTTACATTTCAGCTAATTAAAAGAAAACATCCGGTTTCTCAGTCACACTAGCCACATTTCAGGTGCTCAGTAGTCTCGTGGCTAGTGACTAGGATAGGAGAACTGGTGGAGGGCACAGATCAAGATCATTTCCATCATCACCAAAAGTCCTCTTGGCACTTATCGTTCAAGCACCTGTGTTATTGAGGCTTGAGAATAAATTGAAGGGGACAGACATGGGTTCAGTGCTGGTTATTTTGTAATTGGGAAAGGTATTTACTGGCCCCCAATTTCCTCATCTGCAAAATGGAAATAATAAATAATTACATCACCAGGTTGGCCTGAAGATTAATTACAATGTCTTGTAAAGCAGCTCTTGGTTTGCAGTACTGGGTCCAAGGAAATTCATTTTTGGAAGTTACTCGTATGTGGCGTCCAATCTGATAGAGACAGTTTATGAGGCTGAGGTTTGCAAAGCCTGCTTTCATAGAAATCGTGCCCCTTAGTACTGAGTCATAATGTAGGATTTAATATGCATATTAGTTATTATTTGCTCCTCTGATGGTTGGAATGGCAAACATAACCAATTTTTTTCTTAGATTTTATTTATTTGAGAGAGAGCATGAGAGAGTAGAGGTAAGAGGGAGAAGACTCCCCTCTGAGCAGGGAGCGCGATGTGGGACTCGATCCCTAGACTCTGGGATCATGACCTGAGCCCAAGGCAGTTGGTCGACCAACTGAGCCACCCAGGTGCCCCAAGCATAACCAGTTTTTAAGGAGTAAGTGCTTTTTAAGAGAGTATGTAAAGTAGTTCACACCTATCAGGAAACTTTTTTGTATGTAATCTACTTTTTAAAAAAGATTTTATTTGAGAAAGAGAGAGAACACAAGAAGGGGAGTGGAGGGGCAGAGGGAGGGGGAGAAGCAGACTCCTACTGAGCAAGGAGCCCTACTATGTGAGGCTCCATCCCAGGACCCTGAGATCATGACCTGAACCAAAGACAGCCGCTTAACTGACTGAGGCACCTAGGCACCCCACTTTTTGTAATCTAAAGACCCCATTTCCCAAGCCACCTTCCAAGAAAAATTAGACCCATAATGACTTTCTTTCATCAAGTTAGGTGTGGGAAACCTTGCATTTCCTCTTTCCTTTGAATTTCCTCGTGGAGATTCATAATGTACAGGTTAAAGGCTCTGAGAAGTCCTGCTGGAAAGCAATTATGTTTAACATTTTTTAACTCAGTGTTATGAGGTTTCATGGATGTGGCACTCCTCCCTATTCTTAGAGAACACTTATTAAGTAGTTTTTACAGAAACGATTTTATTTTATTTTGTTTATTTTTTCATTTTCATTTTTCCTTAGGTACAGAAACCATTTTAAAACATACTGCTCTAAGGGCGTTGTCAACCACTGTTTTCCAGAGGCATCCGTTGGAAGGCTTCTCGAAAAGCATTTCCTTCTGTGCTAACCTCTAAAGTCTAACATAACAAAAGGGATGTGGTGCCTACAGCTCCGTCTCCTTCATAGTTTCTTAAGAGAGGATAAATATGAAGCTAGTTCTGGACCTGAAAGTAAGCTACTTTGTCAAGGTTTAAGGTTCAGTAAACGGCAATTGAGATCTCTTGTATTTCAGACAAAACCGCAGACTGGTTTTGTACTTGGAGAGGAGAGGCTAATGGAACCGTGTTTCCATTGGATGGAAGCAGGTTTTGAAGCCCTCTGTCTTCAGCAGTCTGTCCTTGCAGTGTCATGCCCATCGGGCCTGACGGCGGTCTTAGAAAAAAAGGGAGAGGCAGTTCAACCCGTGTTAGTGAAGGGATTGCTTTCAATAAAGCTGTACCTGCATCAGCTCTGATAATGTGCTAAGATCTCAGAGAGCGGTCTCAACGTTGTTCTCCCCCTGCCCCACGTGATAGAGCCTGACAGTTACGCCTTCTCCTCCGCGCAGCTCACAAGGTGATGGGACGCTGGGAACTTGAGGCTAAACCCACGGCCAAAGCAGGGAAGGATAAGGAGCAAATTCTTGAATCAAGTTTCTTGATTACAGATACATGCGCCTATCTGTCTGGACGGATGTCATCTCTCTCGCTCTTTCAGTCATCGATCTCAGGGCCCAGCAAAGAAAGGAACCAGATAATAAATATTTGTGGCCTGGCGGGCCATTTGGTCTCTACCACAACGACTCAGCTCTGGTGTCGTAGCTCAGAAGCAGCCAGAGACAATACAGAAATGACCGTGTTTCAGTAAAACTTGCTAAAATGGACGGTGGGCTAGATTTCGCTCCAGGGCCCGAGTCTGCTCACCCCTGTCCTCCTCTTTAGTTATCAGTATAAGCACCAGTTTCGGGCCGTTTCTGTAATGCTTGCCTGAATCAGATCGTGTGTGTGTGTGTGTGTGTGTGTGTGTGTGTTCATCTACAGAAATGCTGTGGAATGCGTGGCTAGCTGCAGGCTTCAGACATCTTCTGTGAAGTCACTTCTGTCTGGGAGTGTTGAGACGCGGGTGTCACGTTCATCTTACACCTCTCTTTGTTTCCCGCAGCATCTCTTTGCACAGAGTACATGTTTAGTAAATGCTGGTTGTTAGGTAAACAAATGAACTACGAAACACACAGGACTCGTGCTCGTAGAGATTCAAGTGTAACTGCGTCTACAGAAGCATTAGTTATTTGATATTTTTAGTTTGCCTTCCGGGTGCCAAGCAGGGAGCTAGATCTGGAAGATTCGGCCGCGGGCAGCATGACTTGGCAGCACATCTTGGTGCTCTTACATAGGATAGAGTCTATAATAAACACTTGTGAGTTAGCATACTCACATCCTCGTTAGTGTCACAGCCTTCCAGAAAACTCTGTCATGGAGATGCAGCCAATGCGTCGGTGGCGGCAGCCTCTTTGTCCATACCTCTGAGTGTATTCTGGGTCCCTCTTGCCTCTTAGTGTGTCCCGAGGGCCGTGCGTAGTGCTGGGCTACTCAGTCCTCGTGAATGAGTGAATATTCCTGGAACCAAAAACAGGGAGCTAGTGCTTTATTCTGGAATGAGCTTTAGTTGTGGGGAGGGCAGCTGGGTTCAGACGGCAGCTCTGGGCACGAGCTGGCTATGGTATGGATCAGTTGGGCTTCTTCTGGGCAGCGGAAGAAAAAGCACGGTCACTGGGAACAAGGTTGAAAGACTTCAAGTATTTATGACAGCTGATCATATGGGTCCTTCGGGGCTGAGAGCATGCCAGCAAGAGGGCCGTGGTAGCCACAGGGCATGCAGACCTAGAAAGAAACACAGCCACTGCTGGAGGAGGAAAGTTGGGGATTTGGAGCTCCCCAAAGCAGATTTCCTCCATGCCGTCAGCTGGGACCATAAGTAAGGTGAAGGTTTGTAACAAACAAAAAAGTTGGGAGAAGAAATAGGAAAAAGAAAAAACAAAACAAAAAACCAGCACACCCAAAACACAAGATAAAAATGATGAAATCATGACAGGCTGACAAAATGAATGTAAAAAGGACCAAAGCTGGCTTTCTTTCCGGTTTCTCCTTGATTTCTCCTTGTCTCATTCTGGGAGAAAGCTGAAACCGTCTCGGCAGGCCCCGTCCACAGGGAAGACTGGAGAGCAGGAGTAACTTTATACCGGAAGAGAAAAAGGTTACCTGCCGGGGCTCTGGTTATTCCCAGCACCGGGAGGAAGTATTTTGCACTCCTGAATTCAGGAGCTCAGGGTTGTCTTCGTTATCAGCAGATTCATCAGACTCTTCGTGGTTATTTTGGTGTCTGACCAGAGCTGATAGAATGGAAATGAGTACCTTTTGCAAAATATTTTTAGCAGCATTGTCTCACTTAGGCTCTAGAGTACCCCTAGGAGGGTAGGTGTTAATAGCTCCATTACCGGCAGAAATGGAGGCCCCAGTTAAACGATTTGCCTAAGGCCACACAGCTAATGAGCAACAGAGATGGAGGCTGAATCCCATCAGGTCTTCCGATTCCAAGTCCGTATCCTTTTCATCACTGTGGGCTTCTGGAGGAATGTTAGGGTCTATTTAAGAGGGCCACTCAGGGCCAAAGCCCTCATCGTCTGTAATTAGACGGCGAGCAGGGGCGGTACGGACTTTCTAAAGAAATTTCGGTATATGTGAGGAGCACCACAGCAGTATTGGAGGTCGAAGTTAGCGGTGTTGGTCTTGAGGTTTGCACTCTGGCCCTCTACTACTAAAAACTCTGTGGCTTGGAGCAAATTAGTTAACACGTTTGCTTCCTCATCACTTGCTGAGGCTGCGTGAGTTATTATGTGTAAAGAACTTGTACATCTTCGGGAATGTGGCATATTGGCTATGATTTTTATTGTTGCTACTATGATAGCTGGTTGCTACTGGTTTATATTAGGGCATGTAGGTAGCCAAATGACTGTGTCAAGGGAAGTATAGGGCTTCTTATCCACCACACGTTTCATTTTGGGGGAACAATTTCAATATAGTTGATATAGGGAGAACTCTTGGTCAGGAAGTTATCTGATATCTGTACACTCTGTAGTTGCTTGCTCCTCGCCTTTCCTGGTTTCCCTTTCTCCCATCCACCCTTCCTCCCTCCCTGGTCCGTCCATCATTTGTTGTTGTTGTTGAGTCGAGGCTAGAAGGATAAGAGGATAAAAAAAAAAAAAGGACAATAAGAGCTTATCGTCTTTGTAATGAGGTAGGAAGGGCATTCCCCCCCAGAAGAATATTGCAGTAGCGATTGGGCAGCATGAACTACTGTGGTGTGTTTCCTGCCGGAGTTGCACCCACGTAGGTTCGAAGTGCCCAGTGTTACTGCTCTCCAGTGAGCCGGGGTCGTGCTGGGCAGAGGGATTTGAGCTGGTAGCGGTAGGCGGGGGCCAGATGAGGGAATGCCTCGCGTTCCATACTGGAGAGTGTTGACTTTATGTTGAAAGTCATGAGGAGCCATTGGAGCCTGATAAACTGGGGAATTAATTGATCGATTGGCTTCTTGGAATCTGTCTAGAGTAGAGGGTGTGACGGGCAGATGGAAATTGACAAGAAAGAAGGCAGGGAGGTGGGCCAGGGGATTAGGAGAGAAATCATTAGGACCAGAGCCAAGGCAGCGACAACAGGAATGTGAAGGGAGGATGTGTGTTTGGGGGTGCATGAAACAAGGCTCCAGCCTTGTTTCTCCTCGGCGCAACAGGATGGAGGGCCGACGCACGAATTGATAGTTACCCTGGTGGTGTGAAAGAGAATGTCTTTGGATGTTTTTCTAAAAGAATGACATAAAAAGGAGACTAGCACAGCTGGAACGATTTTAAGGATCCCGAATAAAAGAAAAAGCAATACAGATCCCGGGGCACATTTTGAAATCATGCTGTTGAGGCTTCTGAGTGGGTAAGAGAAGGAGATGTTCATGAGAGGGAGCCGTATTTGGTGAAGACTGGAGATTTGGGGTCATGGAAGAGGGAAGTGCTAAAGTTATGAGGGATAAAGAAGAAGAGAAAGAAAACCGAATGAAGAAATCCAGAAGGGGAAATGAGCTGTGAGAGTAGGAAGCCGAGCTCACCTTCAAAAGGGCTTCCTTTGTCCGAAGTGCACAGACAGGGAAAGAAAGGGGAGCGAAGAGGAGCTTTCAGGGAAAGAGTGGAAGCAGAAAGGAAAGTCAGGGGAGATAACAGGCCAACTGTAGGTGGGACACGAGTTGCAGTAGGTGGAGAGAGACAGGCGAGGGGAGGGAGCATTGAGCTGGGCATAAAGCTGGCGCACGGTCAAAGGCAGCCAGAGAAAGAAGGGTTGGTACAAAGGAGCCTTGAAGAGTTCAATGAGAGCACTTCAATATGGGACAGACTGGCCCACACAAGGACAGGGAAGCACAAATAGCTTGAAATGCCAAAGGCCTGTGGGGCTCTGGCAGAGGGGAAGCCGGTTATAATTTTAGCCCAAGGAACAAGGCTGTCTAGGTTGATGGAAATGTTCTGGGTGAATAGGGACTGCAAGGTCCGGTCAGTAGCAGCAGAATCCTATATAAGGACTGGGTTCTTGTGTAACAGACATCGGGTGGATGTGTGAAAGGAAATCTTTGTTGAAAGATATATGATCTCAAGTTGTATTTATTCGGGAGGGGAAATAACCACATTTATGAATGCCCATGTCCCACATGAGCGATGTGTCAGGGAGAATGTGTGCCAGGATACAAGGCCTTAACTGCGCGAGGGAGAAGGGAGGGCGTCGGGAGGGGGTTCCGGCAGCTCATTAATATGCTGGCTTAGGAGAGGAAGGAAAACTCCGCAGCGTCAGTTGATAATCTGTGCATGACTTGAGAAGGAGAGGGGTGAATAGAGCAGAGAGATCATGGGCTTAGTTGTGGATGCCTAATTTCAGGTTGGTTTTTTGATTGTTTAGTGAAATGACCTGGTGTCAGGAATTTGACCCCTGACTCTTAGTTTCCTCGAAGGTTTAGTGTTTCTTTGGTGATTAGGAGGGGATGACGCATGCCGCGCGCACGCGGGCGTGTGCGTGTGTGTCCATCCGCAGTGGACGATGTGATTTCGCAGTAGTACATTGTATCCCTGAATGTAGAAGTTAGGAAGTTCAAAAGTCAAAGATGGAACAGTGGGGATTTCCTTGTACGTTTCATCGATTATTTTATTTTTTAAAGATTTTATTTATTTATTTGAGAGAGCGAGCGAGATCATGAGCAGAGAGAGCTCCCACTGAGCAGGGAGCCGGATGCCAGACTGGATCCCAGCGCCCTGGGATCACGACCTGAGCTGAAGGCAGATGGTTAACTGGGCCAGCCAGGCGCCCTCCCTTGTATGTTGCAGCTAAGATAGAATTCTGACGCTACTGCTAACACTGCCACCCCCGGGCTCCTTCTCCTCACTGCTGTCCCCCCAGCCCCAAGCTGCTGTCCTCCAGCTCGCCATCTTGTCCTCATAATGATTGACAGAGGTGGGTGGTATTGCTTGGAGAAGTTAAGTGACTTTCCTGCTAAGTGGAGGAGCCAAAGTCAAACTTCTGGCAAATCCAAAACCTCATCCTGGGCCTTATCATGCGGAGGGGGGGAAGTGGAGAGCTGGATAATGCCTTAGGAAGTAGACTGATCCCGCTGATTCCTCTGCCAGGATCCCTGTGGGCTTGACTCCACCAGCCTCCCCGCCCCTCCCTGCCCCCAGGCCAGGCCCGTGGGAAATTGCATTCAGCCTCTTAGAGCAATACAGCCAGAAGGCAGCCCACACAGGTTCTGTAGAAAGAGAAAGCAGGATCCTTCTACATTTCAGTTCTGCGGAGCTTCAGCTTCTAGGAGATAAAAAGGGATGCCACTCGCGGACAGTTTTTGGTTTCCCCTCTTCATTCGAGAAGTCTGGTGGGAAGATCATGCTCAGCTATGAAACAAAAAAGGAAAAAATACAGATTTAAAAAGAGAAAGTGAAGGAAGGATGAGGCGGTCGTGCACGAAGAAGGGAAGGAGCACTCTCGCAGGAGCAAGGACCCAACGGAATGCAATGACCTCTGGCCACTCATGGGGTCTTCGAAGGCTCGTGTTGTTCACCTGCAGAGGGAAGCTGTCGATCCATTCCTTGGTCGCTGTGGTCCTTTCCAGGTCTCACAGGCTCTGCAATTGGATAGTGAGAATACCACCCACCTCCCCTCCTTTCAGTCTCTGCCTCTTTGTTACCCAGATTCCAGAGCTGTCCTTAGCTTCGTGTAGACTCTAGTAGAGCTGATAGGAATCCTGTCCCATCTTCCTTAAGGAGATAAACGGGACAGGCCCCTTCTTTCAGGGGACTGAAGTGGTGGAGAGTAAACAAGCTGATATTGTCGTCTCGTGGTATCATTACGTCTGTTTGACCCTCTAGCTTGGGACTCTGGGAGGGGTAAGGACCGTGCCTTACTTACCTTTCAATCTCCAGTGTCTCGAATACTGCCCATTACTTGTCTGGTGAAAGAGGGAATAAATGAATGAATACCATTCGTACCATTTACGAAGTGCTTTCTACGGGCTAAGTAAGGACTTAGCATCCATGACCTCATGGAAGACCCATAAGGACCCAGTGAGATAGGAGCTCCCCGGTCCCACGTTATAGTGTGTTTACAGACGCTGGCCGGCTCAGTCACTCCCCCAAGGCCCCAAGCTAGGGAGGGGGACACAGACACACTTGGGATCCAAACCTTGGCTGTTGTGAACTCTTCCCTGTTCTCTGAACTCACTGGAATGTGAGTATGCATACATACACCTCTCAAGAGGTGGCCGAGGACACATTCAGATCTTCCCAAGGGAGGTGATCAATGATCAATGAACCATCCATTCCTTTGGAAGCAAAGCAAAATCAGCAATGAAGTGAAGCACCATTGGTAGTCTCCATGGCACCTGGCCATTTTGAGGACAGCATCAATGGGACACCCTGCCCGATGGCTACAGTTAACTTGCACTTTGCTCTAACCCAATAACTTTTTAGCCCCTTCTCTTTCTAGTCCCCTGCCTGCAAGCCTGAATCCCACCCTCACCGAGATGTTTACTCTTTTCTCTGAGTGCGTTGTGCTGTCTCTTGCCTCTGGATTCCACACCTGCAGAAATGTAATTACAGGTCTAGATCTCTGACTCCTTAACGTGGCTGAGTCTCTTTGAAGGCAGGGGCTCCATCTAATTTACCTCCATGCCGCTGTGACCTGGCCAAGGGCTAGCCTGTGCTAGTTCCTAAGTAAATGTTTGCTGAGTAGATGCATTACAGATGATCCAAAAGGTGATTTTCTCATGCCCCCGAACCTGCACCGACAAATGGCGTATGAAAGCTATTTCTGCCACACATCGGGTTTTATACAGGCTGAGTCGTGCCTCTGACAGTGCAGCTTTCTGAAATACCAAAGAACTAAAAGGACCCAAATCCAAGGAAGAATTTTATGTGGAACGTCTAGACTTAAGACTGTCTCTTTTTCCCCTTTTCGAAACATAGTAACTTATTTTATTTGTGTTGATTCCCGATGTTTGCATAATAGCTAATCCATCAGTTCTTCCTAGGTCAGTGGGAGCCCGCAGACGGTCACAGCCGCCTTGAGAAGTGGTATCTGTCCATTCTGCTGACCTGGGCAGACATCCCTTCTTCTGTGCTGCTCCTCATGGAAGATCTCGGGGGTGGGGGGTGTGTGTGTGTGTATGTTTTTGTGTAACCCCTCCCTTCACAAAGGGCAGGTCATAGCATGAGGGCAGTGCTTACGTTGCTAACATGGCTTATAAACATCCCACACATACCTCCTGCCTGATCTTACGTTGTTATTTTTTTTAACTAAAAATTTAACTATGGTAAAATACACATACCATAAAAGTTACCACCTTAACTGTTTTTAAGTGTCGGGTATATTCACGTTGTTGTGCAGCCAATCTCTAGAACTTTTTCTCTTGCAAAACTGAAACTCAGTGCCCATGAACTACCTCCCTTTTCTCACTCCCCCAAGTCATTGGCAACAGCCATTCGACTTTTTTGTTTTGATGACTCTGACTACTCTAGATGGCCTTGTATAAATGTAATCTTATGGTATTTACTTTTTTGGCGACTGGCTTATTTCACGTTAGCCTGTGTCCTCAAGTTTCATCTGTGGTGTAACAGATGTCATAATTTACTTCCTTTTTAAGGCTGAATGAAACACCATTGTATGCATACACCGCATTTGCTTATCTATTCATCTTTTGGACACTGGGTTGTTTCTGCCTCATATGTTTGCTCTCTATTTGTATGTCTTCTTTAGAGAAATGTCTGTTCAAGTCCTTTGCCCATTTTTAAGTGGGTTATTTGTTTTCTGTTGTTGAGTTGTAAAATTTCTTTATCTATTCTGGATATTATACCCCTTTATCAGATACGTGATTTGCAAGTATTTTCTCCCATGCCTTTTTACCCTGTGATGGTGACCTTTGATTCGCAGAAGTTTTAACTTTTGATATAGACTAATTTATCTATTTTTACTTTTGTTGCCTGTGCTTTGGGCATCGTGTCCAAGAACCCATTGGCAAATCCAATGTCATGAAGCTTTTCCTCTGTGTTTTCTTCTGTGGGTTTTATAGTTTTAGGTTTTACATTTAGGTCTTTGATCCATTTTGAGGTAATTTTTTATATAATAGATGGTAATAGTCCAACCTCCTTCTTTTGTGTGTGGATATCCAGTTATCCTAACACAATCTGTCGAAGAGACTGTCTTTTCCCCATTGAATGGTCTTGGCACTCTTGTCTCAAATCATTTGGCTTTCTACGCAAGAGTTTATTTTTGGGCTTTCTGTTGTATATTATTGGTCTGTAAGTTTATCTTTGTGCCTGTCCCACGCTGTTTGGGTTATACTTACTGATCTTTATTCTCCGAATAACATGAGGTTCCAAGCGCAAGTGCTAGTGAGGCTTTTGAACTTTAAGGTTCAAGGGTGGGACAATGACAATGACATCTCCAGGTCTCCCAGCCAGTAATTTGCAGAGCTGGGTCTTTGCACTCTTCACTGTGCTGCAAAGCCTGTTGCATCCTGGCTCAAGATACTCCACCATAAGGACCAGAGGACCAGACTCGAATAGGCTTTCTTCATAGAAGAATCATTGCTTTTGGAAGGGAAAGAAGAACTAGTATGTGTTAGCACCTCTGAATACATTTTTGACAATTAATGACTTTATAATTGTTCAACAACTGCAGCTCTTTCATAACCTTAATTCTATGCATTCCTCATTCTCCCTCTGACCAGCAGCTCACTCTAATATATGTTAGTCAATACTACAGTCTGTAATATGTGTATGTTAGTTGATACTACAGTCTCGAATGCTCTAGTATGTCTTTACTACTACTGTCTGCCCCCCCAACTCTGGCACTCTATTCCCCCTCTACCTCCCTCTACTTACATTTTTTTCCATAGCACTCATAGTCTCTACAAGACTGAATACTGGCTTCTTTTTAAATATTTCTTGTTTTTTGTCTGCCCCTGCCCACTAGAATGTTGACTCCCTGAAGCAGGGATTTTCTTTTTGTTCACTGATGTATACAATGTATGTTTGTGGTAAGCAGCGTAATGACCTCCAGGGGTTCCTGTGTCTTGATTCTCAGAACCTATGGATCTGTTACCTGCTGTGGCAAAAGAGACTCTGCAGATAGGATTGAGGTTAAGGACCCTGAGATGCAGAATTATCCTAGATTATCAAGGTGGGCTCAATCTAATCACACAAGTCCTTAAAAGCTGAGACCCTTTTTAGGTGGCGGAGAGCCAGAGAGATGGCACCGTAATGACCCAGGCTGCACCTTGCTGGCTTTGCAGACATCAGAGGGGGCCACGGTCAAGGAATCCGCCCGTGACTTCTAGAAGCTGGAAAAGGCAAGAATACAAGTTCTTCTTTCTAAAGGCTTCAGAAAGAAAGACAACCCTCTTAACAGTTGATTTTAACCCAGTGAGAACTTTGTGGGGCCTCAGCAGCACTGAAAATGCATCCGTGTTGTTTTAAGTCACTAAATTTGTGCTAATTTGTTGGGGAAGCAATAGAAAACTAATAGAGCCCTCAATAAATATTTGTTCAAAGAATGAGTGAAGGGGTCCCATATCAATGTTGGGAGTAAGAACTCATCCTCCTCTTTTGTTTTTAAGATTTTATGTATTTGACAGAGAGAGAGATCACAAGTAGGCAGAGAGAGAGAGAGAGGGAGAGGGAGGGAAGCAGGCTCCCTGCTGAGCAGAGAGCCGGATGCAGGGCTCGATCCCAGGACCCTGGGATTATGACCTGAACGGACAGGAGAGGCTTTAACCCACTGAGCCACCCAGGCGCCCCAGGACTCATCCTCCTCTTAAGAGGGAACAGACTCAGCAAGATGAACCAAGTTGACCAGTGGCACTGTGACCCCCGGTGGGCTCCCTGTGTTTCCCCTCTTGCTGTTGTGCGAGAGGGTGCTGGTTTGCTATTGACCTTTTCTACCACCCACAGCAAGCTGCCATATGGTTCGTTCTCACATCAGGTGTGCTGCAGTGTGGGTGTGTCTTCTGACTGGAGAAGGGAGAAGAATGAAAGTGTTACTATGCTCCGTATACTTTAGAGACATAATTAAAAACTGCGGTCCCTGCTCTCATATACAGCAACTTAAAGTGCCACCCAGCAGCTTCTTTGTTGTGACCTCCAAGAACCAGCCACCTCTGTCTTCAGCGTCTGCTGTGGGGAAAGCAGTGATCTGAAAGTTGAATTTCGTACCATCAGTCCCCGGATCAATCCCGAAACCAGGGTCCACTTGTTAGCATGAAGGGGTTGGTACGGGCAGAGGAGCTGAAAAGTCATATTCTTTGAGAAATGGTTGTGCAGACACCACAGATTTATTTCAGTGGATTTTGGAGTCTCTCTGCATGGTAGGCTAGCCAAGGCAGATGGTGTGTGGAACAGAAAATAGTGGGGAGACTGGTTTCCTCACAAAAATGTCTCAGTGGAAGCTTTGCTAGGGTGGGCTGGGGATGCTTCCTGGCTTTGAACGAAATAGAGACCATCCAGACGAAAGGAGAGCGAACGCAGCAAGCAATTTGCATGAGTGATGTCTACAACTCTGCGATACAAGGCAGCATTTAATCTACAGACATTGACACATCATCAGTATTTTAAGAGTAACATCGTCTATATAAAAATACTCAAGAGCCTTATGCTTTATGCTCTGGACTCCAAGATGATTACACTATCTCCGTGACTGGTTGTAAGAAGCCTGGATGGATTACCCAAGGCTTGCTTCCTGCATTTCTGTTTCCCTCTCATTTGACAGATACCAGTATCCATTTATTCCATTATCTTTTGCGTTTGAATTGGAAAAAATAAGCTAAATCAGAGCAGTCTTTCTTGAGTTAGAAAACCAACCCTGTGAAGATGCTTCGAATGCTCTTGTGCTTGTACATAAGTAAGAACCAGCTCCTCGTGGTAATTTTGCAGGTGATTAGCCTGTCGTGTTGAAGCATCCCTTTGGGAATGACAAAGGAACATGAAGTTGTATTTCTTTACAATAAGCAGATTACTCAAGAGAATTTCTCTCCCCTCCCCCTTCCCTCTTTCCCCACCCCTGCCTGAAATCTCTGGAACGAAGATAATTTAGGAGAGGGGTGAAACATAAGTTTAGAGGAGATATGGGGACTCGTAATTATCACCCTTTACGTTTCAAATGTAATTTATATACTGTTGTGCATGTGGGAGGGCTGGGGTTTTGAGGAGGACTTTGACACCATCTCTCTGTTGGGAATGCCCTTTAATTGTGTGTTTGGCAGACTTCTCTTTATCCTATGCGTCCTAAAGCAAAGGTTGTCTCCTCTCTGACGTCTTTCTTAATTTCTTTCTAGACACATATGGTTCTTAGCTCCTGCTGTACCATGTTCATTAGTGTGCTTGGCACTGGTCTCTGTGTGTCTCCCCACCAGACTTGGCCCTGAGTGAGCAGAGAGGGTTGGGCTGCTTCAACCTTGTATCCCTCGTGTTGGCGTGTGATGGCAATAATGGAAAACATACTGTCGTTATGGTTATCACTGTGGTCCAGGCCTTGTTCTAAGCAGTTTATCTGAATTATCTAAAATGCTGACCACTCTGGGATGCGGAGAAAGGGGAACCCTCCTTCACCGTTGGTGGGAATGCAAGCTGGTGCAGCCACTCTGGAAAACAGTATGGAGGTTCCTCAAAAAGTTGAAGGTAGCTTGGGGCGCCTGGGTGGCTCAGTCGTTAAGCGTCTGCCTTCAGCTCAGGTCATGATCCCAGGGTCGTGGGATCGAGCCCCACATCGGACTCCCTGCTTGGTGGGAAGCCTGCTTCTCCCCTTCCCACTCTCCCTGCTTGTGTTCCCTCTCTAAAAAAAAAAAAAAAAAAAAGTTGAAGATAGCTCTACCCTATGACCCAGCAATCGCACTACTGGGTATTTACCCTAGAGATACAAATGTAGTGATCCAAAGGGGCACGTGCACCTGAACGTTTATAGCAGCAATGTTCACAATAGCCAAACTATGGAAAGAACCTAGATGTCCATCAACAGATGAATGGATAAAGATGTGGTCCATATACACAATGGAATACTATGTAGCCATCAAGAGAAATGAAATCATGCCATTTGCAATCACATGGATGGAACTAGAGAGTATTATGCTAAAAGTCAATCTGAGAAGGACAGTTACCATATGATCTCTCTGATATAAGGAATTTGAGAGGCAGGGTGGAGGGTTATGAGGGGTAGGGAGGGAAAAAATGAAACAAGATGAGATAGGGAGGGAAACAAACCATAAGAGACTCTTGATCTCAAAACTGAGGGTTGCTGGGGGGATTGGGGTAAGGATAGGGTGGCTGGGTTATGGATATTGGGGAGGATATATGCTATGGTGAGTGCTGTGAATTATGTAAGACTGATGATTCACAGACCTGTACCCCTGGGGAAAATAATACAGTATATGTTAATAAAAAATAAATAAATAAAAATGCTGACCACTTGAAAGAAAATTATTTAGTAAGTAAAGACCCCAAGTGTTAGATACGGTAAAAAAAAAAAAATACAGCGGTGGCATATGATTGCTACGTGGGGAACAGTGTGCCGAACAGCCCTATAACATGAACGATTCTGTTCATGCTATTTCCTGGGACCCACTCTGGGCTAGAGCTGTGTTTGGGTGATCCCGATCAGCCTTCTAGCAGCCTCAAGCAAAGATAAAGCCTAGTCGCTGTGGGCCAGCCAAAGCTCTGTTATCCATTTCTCTACGTCTCAATTTTCCCGTCGAAACAATAGGACGGACAACATCACTGCAGAGGGTTGTTGTGGGGGATTCAATAAAACGGTGAACAGCATCTGGCACCTAGCAGGTGCTCAGTAAATATTTGTTGAATGGTACAGTGAAGGTTTGCAGAGTGCTTGGCACATATTAACTTGTCGACAAAACGATAATAGCAATGGCTAGCATTAATTCTTCACTATGAGCCAAGCCGCTTTCTCAGAGCTTCGCGTGGATTTACGTAGGAAGTAACGCTGACACTTACGTTTGACCGACGAAAAAACTGGGGTCGGAACGGTGACCGCTCTGACCCAAAGTCCCGGCGTTAGTGAGTGGCGGGAGCTTGAAAGCGAGTTCTTGGCCTGTGACGCAAAGCCCTTGATGGCTTTCCGCTGTGTCTCGGTTTCCCCGTCTGCATAATGCCGAGTGCTAGATCAAGTTCTCTGTGTGACTTGGAGGTCAGCCCTCAGGGAACGAGTGATGCCGAATCTGTGCTTGTTTGCATAGTTTGGGAGGAAGTGTTCCAGCTGGTGACCCAGCAAACAGCATTGTCTTCGGCACCCAGGAGCGCCCGCTCGGTTGAATGAGGTTGAATGACGGAAGCCCACTTGACTGTTTCCAACCATGGTCTGTTGCGCACCCAGAGTGATCCAACTCTTGCTAGAGCCGCTAAACCGTGCCTCAGAGGAGGAGACCCAGTTTACCTTTATTTCAAAAATACTCCTGACAAACCTGCCTGTGAGCCGGAGTGTTAATTTCACTCGGAGTGGAGGATTCTTTCTTTGTAGCTTCGCTGAGTACAGTAGTTAATGCTGGAGAACTGGGAAGGAGGCGCGGGGGCGGGAAATCCTCCTTCCTGACTTCCCAGCTCCCGGTGCAGTGGGACGCGATTGAGTTCGCACCACTTTCTTATGTGAGATTCTAAGGAATCTTAGAGATCACCTGCTTCCAAGTGGTTTTTTTGTTTTGTTTTGTTTTAAGCAGTGGGAACCTGCTGGAAAAGGAGATTTCACAGCTCACCCCCCTGTATGAAGTCGGTAAAGACTCGGGAGGGCGTCCTTGGCTGCCGGCCCCTCCTTGACTGGGTCCTTCATCCTTAGCATCAGAGGCCCTCCTGCCAGGCCCTGAGACAACTGTCTAAAATCACCCTGGGGCCACCCACCCATATCCCAGTTCACAAGCTCCAGGGTGGCCCCAGCCCCCAAGGTGTGCAGTCCGGCTGCGGGCAGGGGCGGCCTCTCCAAGCTGGCTCTTTTGACATCACTTCTGGTACTTTGTTTCATTCCACTATAATTAATTTATAAAGGAAGCTAATCAAAGGTAGGGAGTGCTTAAAGTAGCAACAATTTTAGTAAGCAGTGACATCTTCTCTATTCTCCTTTTGGGTTTATGAAAAAGGCTGTTAAACATATGTTCTTAACCCACCTCCAAGTTGCTGAGACATTCTGTGCCGCCTTGCCAAATTCTGTACATTCCAATGACTCCTTCTTCTCCCCAATGCATTGCTAAAAATAAGTAAACTCACGCAAAAGCATATGTTGTGGTTTGCCTTTGATTTGGGCACAGATCATCCGAGTGTGAAAACAAAATTGGTCGCTCCCTCCTCCTGATGCACAGATAGGCACATCTGCACTGTACTTAGTGGGGCAATTATAACTCCCATTTTATAGGGCATGGCAATTTCACGAAGACACTTAATACCCAATATCTCATGTGATGATTATGGGAGACATACGAGGGCCAGTGGAGCAGGTGGCTTTATTTATACCCATTTTGTAGTTGAGAAAGAAATCCAAATGTGAGACTCCTAGGTCTTTAACTCCAGAACTCCTCCTACTCTTTTGCTGATCATCTCCCTCTCGTTTTTAGACAGAAATGGAATGTTAACAGTTTTGTGATTATGTCCAAGCTCCCCTTGGGACTGCAAGTGATAATAGAGCGACTCTCAATTCTGTGGAGGTACTTTCCCTCTGGTTGAGGAGTCACAAATATGGACTGTCAGTCCCAAATTCTCTTGAGAGATTGGGGGTTTGCTCTGGGCATCTGCGCTTTGCCCCTCCAGGGCCTCCCTTCACCTGCTTTGTGCCTTGGGAGGCTGACTGGTATAATCCCCATAACATCTTGTCCTCTAGATTCTGATTCCTTTGGCCCATGGGAACATTGGCAGCAGGAGGAGTAGAGTTGGAGGGTTCGTTCTTCATCTCCCTCACTTGGGGATCACCACAGGCTGGCCGTTTCTCTCCGCTGGAGGTCACAGTCCTGTAGGATGGCCCTCTCCACCCAGCCTCTCTCTCTCTTTTTTTTTTTTTTTAAGATTTTATTTGAGGGCGCCTGGGTGGCTCAGTTGATTGAGCAACTGCCTTCGGCTCAGGTCATGATCCTTGAGTTCTGGGATCGAGTCCCACATCGGGCTTCCAGCTCCACGAGGTGTCTGCTTCTTCCTCTAACCTTCTCTCCTCTGATGCTCTCTCTCACTTTCTCTGTCTCTCAAATAAATAAATAAAATCTTGAAAAAAAAAGATTTTATTTGAGAGGGAGAGGGAGAAGCAGATTCCCTGCCAAGCAGGGGCCCCAATGCGGGGCTCGATTTCAGGACTCCAGGATCATGATCTGAGCCGAAGGCAGATGCTTAACCGACTGAGCCACCCAGGCATCCCTAATAAGCCTCTCTGACTTTTGGTTCTGGCTACCTCTCCTTCTGTCTTCCTTCAGGCCTTGAGGTGCGAACCCGTTATTCCAGTAACGGCTCCCCAGGGTTCCTAGTCCTGCAGTACTGCAACGTCCCCCACAGCTACGCTGAAACCCTACCCGCATCTTTGCAAATCATCCCTTCCTCGAGCTTTCCTAAAGTTGCGTGGGTTGAAGATGTCACCTCTGGCTCTCACGGGCCCTAATTGAGGGAACTGTCTTACGTAACATATTGTCAACTCTAATACCTTTCCTTTTGAGTCTTCCAGGTGGTGAGGACTTACTGGAAGAGGTCCTCCGCAGTGCCTTGCAATCACTCCCTTTCTCTAACTTTCAAATATACCCTTAGCGGGAGCTAGGGCTAAAGATTATATATATGTGTCTAGGATTCTCACGTTTTATGTAGGTCAGAATCACCTGGGGAGCTTGTCAAAGTTGCCCATTCCTGGGCACCTGTCCCCAAAGAGGCCGATTCCAGGGACCAGGAGTGGGGCTCAGGTATCGTCACGTTTAACAAATGCTCAGATGAATGTGAGGTAGGTAGAGCCTGGCCCACATTTGAGAAGCAGCTCGTTGGGACAACAGACTACATCTCCGTCAGACTCCGTAATGGGATTCCTGTCTTCCAGTTGGATGAGGTTCTGCGTGCATGTATGCTCCTGTGTGTTTAACAAGGGAAATTTCGTTGAAAAGAACCATTAAGCAAGACAGTGCTCTTTGTCTTTTCCCTTAATAAAACTGGTTGATGATGGTAATTTCTCAGTAGGCTTCTGTGTTTTGATGAATCTCTTTATCTCAGAATGGTTTTCTGTCTTTCCCCCCACCCATCCACTCATCCACTCATCCACTCATTCACGAAACGTTTCTTAAGCATCTACTCTGTCGCAGGCACTTTGCTCGGTACTGCAAGTACAACGCCTTCCCCGTCTCTGAGCCGCGCACTAGTAGCTCGAAGCAGACTTGTGTTCCGCTCCACGTATGACAGAGAGGAGTTTCATTCATTCATTCAGCAGAGCTGTGTCGAGCCCCAGTATCAGCTAGGGCTTGTTCTAGGCACTGAGGCTCTAGTAGGGAATGAAACCCTCCAACAGCCCTGCGCTGGTGGAGCCTCAGTTCGTGCATGAATTCTCTAGTGCTAGACAGTACGGGGAGAAACACAGGACGGGACTTCTACAGACACCCGTGCGAGGCTGGTGGCCATTCCGAAGCTGGAGCGTTGTCGGACCGACCCCCATGCGGCGGCACCCACGTCCCGGTGCCGGGCCCAGCAGCGTGCAAGGCGAGCTTCTCACTGAACGCCCCCGATTCCCTGCCCATGGAGACGGTGGTTGTAAATCTGGGAAGGCGGATTAGCGAATCCCAGGGCTGGGAGCGGAAAGGGCTCACCCGTGAGCTGCAGAGCTCGAATCGGCCGTGTTTGGGAGGCCATTCTGGTATAGTAGTTGGTATTTAAGGCAAAGCACCAGATGGGTTGGGTGTACGGGGAAGAGAGGACAGTGGGGCCATAATGTATGGGGACTTTGGGCTTTTCGTGAAACTCCTGAGCTGCTCGTAGCACACCCCCAGCAGGGAGTTCACGCCTCTGTTAGTGCGCTCACTATGAGTTTTGCACTTAGCGGTGCTCGTGTCTCTGCAGTTTACCCCAGACACCCTTGAAGGTGGGAACTGTGATCCCTGAGACCTCCCGGGAGGTAATCCACACAGTGCTGGTTGAGTGCAAGAATGAACCCCTGGGTTAAATACTTACTGCATGCGAGGTGCTGTGCAAGATTCAGAGGAGACCGGAATGGTCAGGACTCGTCCTTGTATTCGGGAGGCTTCCGTGCTGCTGCCCTGGGTGCTGAGACTCGTGGCAGAGGGTCACGGCTGCGGCCCAGTGACAGCCTGGTGTGGTGGCTGAGAGAGAACGGGCCTGAGGAGTTCAGAGCGTGCGCTCTCGAGCCAGCCTGGCCGGATTCGAATCCTGCCTCTGACAGTTACTAGCTCTGCGACCTGGGGCCCGTGACCCGTGGCAGACCGCAGAGGAGTCTGGTGGGACGGAATGCAGAGAGTTCGGAGCAGGGCCTGGGACAGAGCGAGCGCTGGGTAACTGCCGTGTGGTTCCCAAACAAACGGGGGTTGGAGGCATGGCCGGTGTAGACCGAATGTCCTGTCCCCCTCCCTCCCCAATTTCGTAGGTGGAGACCTGCCCCCCAGTGTGAGGGTTTGTGGAGGTGCTGAGGTCGTGAGTGGTGTCGTCAGGACAGCAGAGCCCTTAGAAGAGACCCCCAGACACATCTCTTTCCCTGCGTCTACCGTGGGAAGACCAGCAGCGAAAAGAGGGGTGCCAGTGAGCTAGAACGTGGGTCCCACCGGATTCCAGAATCTGCCACCACCTTGATCTTGGACTTTCCCAGTCTCTAGAGCTTTTAGAAATAAACTTCTATTGTTTCCTGGCCCCCCAGTCCGTGATATTTTGTGATAGCAGCCCAAACAGACTAAGACGGGCCTTTGTCATCAGACTTGGATTCACATCCCACCTTGGCTCCTTCCTGGCTCTGTGACCCCAGGCAAGGGTACCGGCAGCGTCCACCCCTCCTTATGCTGCTGATGACGTCACCTGACGTAGAGGAGGGAGGATCTGCAGGGAGACCCAGCGGATGAGGCACTTAGCCCAGCACCGAGGACTCCTTGTCTCCGAGCCCGTGTAGCTGTGGTGGAGGGAGTCAGTGGGAGCAGAGAGCCACCTGCTTATGTGGAAGGCTCCTCTGAGGGCAAGCTCAAGACTAAGGCCACCAGAGTCCCTTCGTCCTCGTCAGCGGCTTCACGTTCCATTCTGGGACAGACGCGTCGAGACCTGTAAATCAGGGTGGCGGAACAGGCCCTAAATGAAGGCACTATCATCAGGATTAGGGTTTCTGACACCAGGTCTGTGGGCTGGGACAGGGTGGGGTGCTGAGCCTTGGGAGGACTTAGTAGAGGCCCTCAGCTTCCCAGCTCCGAGGGGTGGGCTCCAGCTACAGTCCTGGGACGAGGGAGAGCCCCCCAAGGACCGGTTACACATGAAACCTTCTTTAATAAATACCTGTGCACCAGCTGATTTCAGAGCAATTACATCATTGTTTTGGGGAGTGCCACCCAAGCATCTTCTAAAAGACCCATAAGGGATTGTAACGTGAAGCCAGGCATTGAGCACTCCCCAGGCAGGACCTTTGGGTGGAGCCAAGCTGTCCTATTTGATAGGAGAGGCCAAGTGTTGGGGTGGGCCGGACACGAGAAAGGAAACCACGGGGTCTCTCGAGACTGGGTCTCTAAGTTCCTTGCAACTGAAACATGTCACTTTTGATTTCCAAAGAACACATCTCTGAATTTATTCAGTATCACTGGAAAGGTGATGTACTCTGGAATAAATTTCTTTTATGTCATATTAGTGGCATGGTAATTTGTAAGATAATTTGCTTCTATCAAAACTTTCTTTCCAGGCAAGCGATAATACCTTTCTTAATACAGAAGTTTAAAAGAAATTAATAAAGGTTTACATGCCCCTGATTTATTAGTGCATAAGGCATTGAAATTATAAAACTCTGTCCTCTTAGGTGATCTATATTATAATAGCTTCTGACAAAAATGCTTATCTATTCTTAGAACTTTTTTGCTTATTCTTTTCTTGTTTATTTTCCTGCTAAAACGTTTAGCCTTATCATCAATCATAAAGTAATCCACTTGTTCATTTATTCAACAAATGTTTACTAGTAAACAAAGTTTTTTGTTGGTTGGTTTGTGTGTAATATATTTAGCATGTGTGTAGAATTTTACTGGCTTTTTTAAAAAGCACATCCTTCTTTTGTTCCTTTGGGATATTCTTCCTGGAGGGGTCTGAAATAAGGTTGGAAAAATTATATCCAATTCTTCCTTAATAATCCTTTAAGTATCTTCTGCTGTGCGTTTCAGAATGGTGCCACAGATAATGTAATTTACAATGGGAAAAAAAATGAACTTGAATTGTATAAGAACCTAGCAATTATGTTCTTGAAATATGTTTGCGCCGATGCCAGTGGCCAGGGGGCCACTCGTTTATTCCGCTGAGACCAGAATTTCCGATTCCTGGTTTCTTTCCATCCACTCCTGCTAATAGTCTTGGTAAGTAATTTTCTGATACGGAAACAGTAGATCATTGATCATACAAGGAGAGCATAGATAGTTGGGAGGTAGATAGGCTTAAACACCCTACTTCACCCCGTTTTGCACTGTTCACTTTCATTTCCCACCAGATACAGATGTTTTCCACCGAGGGGTTAGGAGTTGTACCAGGACTGTTCCCTTTGAGTGTTCATGGGTGCACAAGTACACACACACACACTTTTCTCTCTTCTGGGGACCTACATGTGCCCTTAACTGCTCACTTGGCTTATCAGCCCAGTTAGGTGTTAAAATTTTATTACTATTGAGCATCATTAAGGGATAGTGGAAACTGGTCAGAGGACACGGAGGGATGAGCAAACAAACCAGCAGTTAAGGATGTCAGTCAGTGGGTGTTTTGATCTGTTTTTTTAAGGCATCCATGGAAGGGAAGAGAGAACTTTTTCTTTTTCGCTTATAGAGAAGATGAACCCAAAAGTGTAGTATATATTCATCTTAAAGGTCACATGTATAAGTAGAAAGAGTTCTTGAGGACAGTATCATATTATTACAAGATAATCTCCTATACATACCATGCATGTTGGCACTCTGAAAGCAAAATGATATTTTTGTCTGGGCTCTTCAGTCTTGATAGAAAAAAAAAACAGGAACTTAGATGTATTTTCTTCAAGGCAAGTTCTGTGAAAATCCTTTTATGGAGCTTGTGTGCCAAAGCGTGCTGTGTGAAGTCAGCCGGAGGTCATTACCGTTTTTATTAGGTGATTATATTATAACTATGAGTTAGGCCTCAATCATAAGCAGATCCTTTATGTGTGTTTCTGAACATTCTGTCTCCAAAGTGCTAAATTCCACATTGGAATATTGATTGTCTGATGCCTGAGTTACAGCCTTCCTCAAACCCTGAATTAGGCCTCAGGGTCCATGTGTCTTTCTGGAGATAAGTTCTTCTTGTAAGTGGTAGATGTGAGGTCTTAAACAGTGAGCCCCACAAGGTGGGAAACCAAAGGCACACTCAAGTACCATTCTCCCCCAGGTGAATCAGGAGGTATTAAACACACCATTTTATGGCATATATAAAGAAATTGTCATAATTTCTAAGTGTCCCTGAATTTCCTCTTGGGTAAAGCAAACATTAATGTATTCCTGCAAATGTTTATTATTTTCACGCAAACCCAACTGAATAGTTTTTCTTCCATTCTTTAGATTTTTTTTCCACTTAACCATGGGCTTCTAAATTTTACAATTCTATAAATATCCCTGATTTTTAAAGTGTCGCCATATTATTTTTAGATTGTTCAAACACACTTTAATCAGGACTGCTGGGTTTCAGTACCTCTGAAATGTTGTGCATTGCAGGAGGGCTAGCTGCATCCCTGGCCTCTACCTGGTAGGTTCCAGAAGCATCTCCTTCCACCAGTTGTAGCAACCCCAAAGGTCTTCAGATGTTGTCCCCTGTGGGGGCTCAAAGAGACCCCGATTGAGAATCACTGCCTTAAAATGTGTTCTGCCAAGGTCCTTCAGCATTCTAAATACAGAATGCAGCGAGTCTCTGAGTGTTTCAACCAAGAGGCAAAGGCATACATCAGTGTGACGAATGCTAGTTCACATAATGACCTCCCCTCTAGGATGTCAGGGGAAGGCAGTGCTGTTGTTAGGTGTTGGCATCCCTGTAACCTGGGACCGCTAGCCAGCTCAGGGGCCCCCAGCAACTGTTTGTTGGATGAATAAGAGAAACCAATTACCTGTCAGTAAATGTGTATTTAGCTTCCATAAATGTATGCTTTCATGTATTTATGTATGTGTGTTCGTAAGTATTGTGTACATATTTATGTTTTTCCATAGAAATCCTTACCTGGGAATCTTTGTTATGTTCTTCTCTACTTCAGCATCTGAACGATGGCCACATAGCAGGGCTGTCAGTAGGTGGAGGTTGGATGGCTTCCTGGACGTAAGGCGTGTATCGAAATGATGAACTAACAGGACATCTGTGGTCCCACGCCATCAGAGATCCATTTTTAGGGAGATGACAGCAATCTGCTGTTGGTCGTGGGATCCTCCACAATTGGGCACCCCGAGAGGCCTGCTTAGGTTGCCTCCTTTGCAGTTCACATTTGATACACAGGGGTTCCAGGTCTAAGGAGGCATGTTGGGTCTTTTTGAATCCACACTGGCAAGAGGGGGAATGGTTCAGCAGGGGAATGAATGCTTCTACTTTATATATCCCCAGTCTTCACAGTTGCGTGTATAGCCTTTCTTGTTCCCAGAGTTCTCCCGGCCGCCCTGCCCGGGCTGTGACCAGTCTTGCTGTGATGGCTCCGTTCTCTAGGCTTGCACTGAAAGTCATAAAAAAAAAAAAAGTCCAAAGAGAGCAGCCCTTCCCAAGATTTATGCCGAAACAGCACAAAAGTTGAGTGTTCTTGGAAGGTCTTCGAAGTCACTTTTAAAAACTTTTAGATTTAAATTCATTCTCTAGGCTTTGACCACCACAATGGTGTGAATTTTAAAAGGACTGTAAAAAAACGTTTACAAGGTACAGTGGATTTCTAGGTCAGGATTCAAAGCTCTGGGAGGAAAGTGGAATTAAAAGGCAGTTCAGTTAAAGTCACGAAGGATGGTGGAAACGACCTGGTTCAACCTTCTCGATTTACAGATGAGGAAACTGGAAATCACCGGGAGACTTGTCCAAGGTCAGAGGGGTTATTTTGTTTTTGTTTTTTTTTTTTTTTGCTTATCTTTTGCATCTCTCTCTATCTCTCTCATTCTGCACCCCCCTTCCAATAAAATTGGACCCAGGGTTACAAGCACAGGTCCACGATGGCTTTCCTAGACCAGCAAAACATTGGACCTAGCTGTGGTAACTTAAGAATAGTCAAGGGCCACTAGTTTCTTTTACTTTATGAGTAAACAGAAATCCAGGGAAGGGTTATTGGGCTGTAGAAGTTTGTTTTTTTTTTAAAGCCAGGGTCCATCAAATCTGCAGCTAGACCTTTCTGTTCTACTATGCTTTTCCTAAAGCCCGCAGCTTCCTTGTGATTCCCTGTGGTCATCGTTCCTGTGTCCATGAGCTAATAACACTTCCTGAGCACCGGCTGCGTGCCGGGTGACAGGACGTCGTGTCTGCCCTCTGGAGCTCCCGTTTTGGGGAGGGAACAGAATCAAGCGGATGGTGCCTGCTGATTGTGGCGTTGGAGGTAGGAAGATGGTGCTTTGGGGCTGTGGGTGGGGGCTGGCTGTGTGTCAGAGAGGTGACGCCGGGGAACGTGAGAGTCATTGGTTATTGAAGGTGGAATGTTGTTCATCGCAAGGGCTGAGAGGAAATGCTGAGCGGGGGGGACACCTGGAAAGAGGGGCTAGCATCGCGCCGTGGAAGAACACAGGCTTCGATTCAAGATGCGGCTCTCTCAGCTGGATGGCCTTCATAGAAGGCTCAGAGCAGAGCCTTGATTTCACCCTAAGCCCAAACCCAGAGCCCAGGCTTGGCACCTGTGCTGCCTCTGGGAGCATGGGACCGTCCTGAGGGTTCACTGGGCTGAACATTCAATACAGGGAAGTGTATGCTGTATAGTGTGGTTCTATAAAGGGGTTTTCCTCAGTGTTCACTTTGCAGGCCCACCCCTGGGGACGTACGTGTGCATCACTCATGTCTCCTATGCGCTAATGTTCTATTCATGGTGGATGGGTAAACTACGAAAAAGGAAAATGTTTATTAAGAATATTGAGCACTCGGGATGCCTGGGTGGCTCAGTTGGTTAAGCGTCTGCCTTCAGCAGGGTCCTGGGTTCGAGTCCCACGTCTCCCTCTCTGCCTGCCGCTCTGCCTACTTGTGCTCTCTCTCTCTGACAAATAAATAAATAAAATCTTAAAAAAAAAAGAATATTAAGCACTTGGGCATATAGAGGGGAAAAAAGTATTTTTCTGGCTTTTTGTTTCCTTTATCTTAAATAATCCCTTGAATTTATTTCATTTCGATATTATGTGGGCACCAACTCCAGAGGGAGGGTTGGATCTCCTCCTTGTCCCTCCCTCATCCCATGCTTTGTTGGGTTTTTACTCCAACTGATGAAGCTCTGTCTCTGTGCCAACCATTGTGATAAATCCTCACAGCGATCCTGGCAGGGATGGGGAAAGTCAGGGCCTTCGAGAGATTGCCTGACTTGCTGCTAGCAAGGGGAGGAAGCAGGAGGCGACCCCACGTCTCTGGGAGCTCCAACAGCCAAACTTCAGCCATTAAGCAAGACCGCTTCAATTTGAGTTAATTCTTTTGAGCATTTTCTGCACCCCAGCGGAGCAGAGGTGATATTTACTTTCCTAGAGTCGTAAGTGACATCCTTTCACTCCCCACTCACCTCTCCCCCCCTCCCCACGTGGAACCTTTCCCTTGGTGTGTTTCCAATATAAACCTTTTGCTAGATCTGTGAGAAGCAAAAGCACATTCTGGGGTAAGTTTGCCCACGTTCGGTAAGGCAGGCAAATGCATGGCATCCTTAGACTTGAACTTCCTGGTCTCTGTAGGTAGGTGCCTCATGGGGTGCATTTGCTGTTTAACTGGTATGATTCGGACTGTAGTCTGCTGAGGTGGGTGTTACTGGCTTCGGTGTCCAGAGGAGGAGATGGAAACATGCGAACACGAGGCTGACGCGAGTCGTACAGTCTTTGGGTCACCGGCACCCAACCCCGGCAGCTCTCTGGAAATTCGTGTTGCTCGTGTCCCCTAGCGAGGAAGGCACCTAGCTCTGATTGGAAACTGTCTTTCGGACTTTCAGGCTCTTACTTTTTCCCACAGCCCCACTTTGTGACCTTTCTGTCGTCATTTCACATTCCTGGGCTCCGTTCTTCCCTCCCCTTCCCCCCTTCCCTTCCTCCCTGTTCACAGTAACAGAGGGGTTACGAACACAGATGCTGGAGCCCACAGCCTGGTCCCAGGTCTGTTGTTGCCCAGCTCCCCAGCTGCGTGATGTCGGGCAGATGCCATAATCATGCTCAGCCTCGGTTTTCTGACTTTGAGGCAGGATAATAACAACACCAACCGTTGGAGATTCTTGTAAAGATTAAATGAGTTAATTTAGGTAGGTCTAATGCTTCGCGCAGTATCCGATTTATGATAAGCCTTTTTTTGTATGTATTAGCTACCATAATTATGAGCTATTATTATTTACTTCTCCAACATTTGGTAAGCCACTGCCGTGTGCCCAACAGTGTGCTAGCTAACGGGGTGGAATCCTGGTGTCCCCTTTCGGCTCTGATGCTCCGTGATCGATGTAAACAACCAAACCGTCCATCACTGGGGGAAGCACGGGATGGCTAGCTGCAGGGGACTTTCTGACTGTCTGCTTACAAATCGTTATGTGTGAAATGAAAAATGCATTTAGCTATTACTTTCTTTTACCCATCTTGTTCATGTAGGTGGATTGTATTTTACTACCTAATTAAGAGTAATGGAAAAAAAATGGAAGGAAACACATTTGTAGCTTGTGTGTGGGTTGAAATTTCTTGAGATGGGAAACAAACTCATAAACAGCAGAGACAATAGCACTACTTAAATGAGAAAATCCGCGGCTATCAGGCAATGGAGTAACGCCATTTTGCTGTTCGTGGCAGGGAGAAGGAAAGCTTGAACATATTTGCACATATTTGCACATAGCGTCCTTGGAGAAAATTGGTCTTGCAAAGAGCGGGACGCACTTGGATATGAAAATTATATGCAGACCACTGTATTAGCATAGTCCTATCTTACTGTACACCTTTCTGCTGCTGCGCATATCCGAGATAAATTCCCCGACCTCACGCAAATCAGATCAAAAGGGGATAGACTAGAGAGGCTTCGTTTTATTTCTTTTGGAGCTAGCATCTATATATACCAGTTTCTCCTTGGCCGCATTTTGTAGTATTTGGCCCAGCATGCCGGAAGGACCCTGAACTTCAGGGCCAGATTCTGGGCTCCTGCCCTTTTAGTTATAAAGTCCTGGACAACCTGGTGAAAGTAATTGTACCCCACTTCCCCCTTCCCACCGTATACCCAAAGCCTGGTGCTGCGGGGAGTGCACGGACCTTGCGGTCAAAGTCTCATCTGACTCAGGGCCTCTCCTCTCTACTCAGCTGCTCAGAACCAGTTTCCTTGTCTGTGAAGCAAAGACCGGCGTGACCTTTGTTGTGAGGCTGTTGTGGGGTTAATAGTGTATCATGGATTTGGTGAGAATGCAGCACTCCCTTTTCATTACAATATCGGGGCCTTTTAAGACCCGTTTTCCTATTGTGATACATAGACTATGTTCAAAAGAGTTCATGACCCCTATGGGGACAATTAATGAATAATAATAAGCATAATATAAAAACCCAGGTATCTACTCTTCAGGGCACAAAATAGAATGTTGCGGGTCTCAGGAATCTTCCTAAGGGCTCCTCCATGACAGCGTCTGCCCTTCCCCCTCCCCAGGTAAGCTACCAGCCTGAATTTCATGTTGATCATGTTCTGGATGCCTTTCATTTTGACTGCTTTTGAACTTTATATAAATGGAATCAGATTGGGGCGCCTGGGTGGCTCAGTCGGTTAAGCAACTGTCTTTGGCTCAGGTGATGACCTCAAGGTCCTGGGATCGAGGCTCTCGTCGGGGGGTCCACGCTCAGTGGGGAGTCTGCCTCTCCCCCTTCCACTCTCTCTGCCTCTCCGCATGCTCCTGCTCTCTCTCTCTCACATAAATAAATAAAATCCTTTAAAAAATGGAAACAGATGATACAGTATTCTTGTGCCTTTGGTGCTCATTATATTTTTACTTTTTAAGATTGCTTGATAGTGATGCATGTACATACAGTTAATTTTCTCTGCTGCGTAATATTCTGTTCTAAGAGCATCCCATCATCTCCTCAAGTAACGGTAGACATTTGGCTGGTTTCCATTTTTTTGCTCTTTCAGAATATGTTGCTGTAAATACTCTTCTATCCCTTTGATCCTTAAGCTGAAAAGGTCTTTATAGATGATTTAGTCTGATACCTTCTCGCTGCCTACTTGTTTTACGTAAAAGGCAGCCAAGGCCTGAGAGGGCCAGCAGATTCCCAAGGTTTGCCAACTAGGAAATGGCAGCGTGGGGGCCAGTAACCATGGTCTCTTGTCCCAGTCTGGCTCATTGCTGAGGTTAGACCACATGTCTGATGGTTTCGCTTTTTATTTTAAACAACTTCCCACGCTACCGATAACTATAATCTTGGAGTTTTTATTTGGGCTAGCTCTTCATCCCTCTCCTGGAAATATACTTGGCATTAATGTTGAGATGATTTTCTCCCATGGGGCAGTGCTGGCTTCTCAGGGGCCCTGTCCCATTAATGCTGGCCCCGGGCACACCCCATGGCTATGGACCTGCCGAGAAGCTTCTCCTTCTTCAGCAGCGGGAACCTCTGAGACGTGTTTCAATCAGGAAAGGAATCAAAATAGACCCAAAATGGCTGGGGGGGAAACTGCTGAGGAAAGAGGATCTGAATCCTTACGAAGCACTTTCTTAGGAAATGTCCTTTTACTATAAATAGGAATGGATATTCAATTTTAGGCCCCCCTTAAAGAAAAAAAAAAAAAACCCGCCTCTCAAAGACTGAAATTAGATTTGCTGCCGATGGGATGAATATAGGATGGGGCGATTCTGTGCTGTGCTGAGACACGTCTGAAAGTTTGGAGCAGCTGGGCCGCAAACAAATAGCAGCTGATTTTAGCACTTCTTATTTCTAGATGCCCTGGTTTGTTAACTCCGGCGTTTGGCTCACTTGTAAGCTCTCTTCTTGGAGCCCCTCAGCATCTCAGCATCTCCTCCAGCTCTGCCACCGAGGAGATGGGTGCCCGAGGACAGCTCGTTCCTCTTTCGGGCCCCAGCGTCCTCCACCCTAACCTGGGGGCAGTAGCTCATGTTTACAAAGAGCTTGTACTGGGCCAGGCACCGTGCCAGGCACTGTCCACGGCTCATCTCAGTTAGTTTCCGCAACACCACCACGTGGGGAGAACTGTTACTACCCCCATTTTGCGCGGACATCATGCGCAGAAAATCGAGGTTCAGTTGGCCCACCAATTCCCGTGAGTTGGGGGAATTTGGAAGCTTGTTCTGGGAGAGACCTGTTTGGGCCTCCTTCCTTCATCCTTTGATTTGGGAACTGTTGTATGTTAATGGCATCCCCCTTTCCACACACCTCCTCTACCACCGGCCCCAGCCATCCCATCACCTGTCAGCCTTGGAGCCACAGGGGACATGGTGGCCGGGTTTCTGAATTCTTAATGGGCATTTGTCTGGAGGGAGTGTCCAAGGTTTTTGTCGCTCTCAAAGGGGGTTATGTCCCCTCCAAAAGTGTAAGAACCACTGACTTTGATCTTAAAGTCGCTAGGACAACAAACCAATGCAACCAGCCATTTGAAGACAAGGAAATAGATCCAATTTGTTTATGAATGAATAAGCTTTCAAAGGCCCATGTCAATTGCTTTTTAATGATCTGGCCAAGTATTTTGAAATCATGAAATTGCACTGGAAATTCACTGTGAGAAATTTACCGAAGAAACAAAAAGTAGTGACCCATCTTGTGAGTTACCCCGTACTCAAGCCAGATATTTCACCACTGTGTCTTTGCACAGAAAGGTTTCAAAGGAATTGAAAACAGCTTCTCTTAGCCCTTATTCAGAGATGGTGATAGACACTCTGAAGGAAAAGATGAAGGAAAAAGAATTTGGTGTGTTGTAGTTGATGTCACTGAGAAGGTACAGGCGTAACCCCCTCTTAGTAAATTGCAGCAGGTATTAGTTGTTGAATGTTCCTAGGACTAAAGGCTGCCAGTGGTTTACATTTACTGAGCACCTACGGCATCAGGCTCTCTTTTAGGACCTCCACCTAGATTAATACAATGATCAGAATTGCTGTTTAAAGTAGATGGAGAGCTGCTCTTTGTACCTCTATTCTCTCATCTGTAAAATGGACAGAGTCCAAAGGAAGTATGAGAGCCAGTCCAGAAAATGTCCGGTTAATTCTGATGGCAGGTCTCTATATGGAGCAAATTAACGTATTCATGCTTTGGCATGACCTTCATTATAATTGCTTAACTCGAGACTGTTGCCTCTTTCTGCAAAGTCCAAGGTGAAGGAATCAGACATTGATTAACTGCCTAATATGGGACAAATGTCTATACGTACGTTATTGGTTCTTCAATACTGTCCCATGCATATATTTTCCACGGCGGGTCTCTGATTATTGTAAAACTACCTGTATGACTTCCTCTTAGTAAGTTGTCTATTCACCTATGTATTGCTGACCTTTTACTGTAGCAACAAGCCACCCCCAGATTTCACTAGTTATCCAAGCTGTCTGCAGCTCTACTCAGCTCTGTTCCAGGAGTCTTTTTGTTTGGGGAACCCAGGCTCGGGGAGCAGCCTCATTGGGGCCACGTGGTCCTCCCACCGGGTGGTTGAAATACAGAGTAAACCGAATGAACAACATAAGTGCATTTTAAGTTTCTGCACATTACATTGCCCAAAGCTAGTCAAGTGGCCGAACCTGACAACAGGGCAGGGAGTGTTCCTCGTCTCCCTTGAGGTGCTGGCAGTCACAGTGCAAAGGGCACGGACGAACGTCCAATCTCATTGGGAGGGATGCGGAGAGCCGGGAAACGTAGTCCTGGGTGCTACCATCCGAGAGTTCCTAGAACTCCATTTTCATTTGAGAGAAAACTGAAGGCTGGAGATGCTATAACGTGATGATGCGATCTGAACTCGATTTTCTGATTCCATGTACGTGCTCCTTGCCCATCTGGTTTCCAGCGTCATCCTGTTCTTCTCTGAAACACGTACTCTGTTCCTGGGACATACTGAGTTTTATGTAATTTGCCGGAGCAGCGTGTGCAGTCCCGTATCGGTGGCTGAGGACACGACGTTAACATGCGCAGTTGCGTTTTTCTCTTCCTGTGCTAGTAGGACTGGTTTCTCTCTGAAAACTCCGGGCATCTGAAGGCAGTGTTTCTCCGGGACTCCTTGAGGAGCTCCCACTCACCATTCCGCGCTGTCCTCTCTCTCCACCTCGTTCTTGCCCCTCTGCATTTCAGTTGCATGGCGACTTTTTTCTTCTCCCAACCACACTGGGAGTTTCTAGAAGACAGAGGGAGAGCAGCTGCTTTTTGCTGATGGGTCCCGGCGGTGGGTACAGGGGAGGTGCTGCAAATGTGCACGGAGATACTGAACACATGGAGTTCGCCTACATAATGCCACTTGTCATTGTAGGGGCACTGGTCTGCCGCTTCTTGTACGTGTCAGGGCAGGTGGCTTTAAATCATTGCAGAACAAAGGGCCTGGGAAATCCGTCCACTATCATGACTTACAAGTGTCCCATCTGCACATTGTTCTTTCTTTGAAAACTCAGCCATTTTTCTACAATGTGTTTCCAAAGTGATTTTTATCCCTCCATTTTCGGGGATAAAATAGGCTCTAATTATTCTCTTTAATTAAGTGGTTTTATTTTATTAATTGTTTCTAACTTACAGAATTCCCCGGAGACCCTTTACATGTTTCTAGATGAAGCCGGGAAGAAAAGCGCATTAATTATACACACAAACTCCTTTCGGCGAATTAAGCATGATGCACAGTGAACATGAAATGACTCGCCCTCCTGAGCTATCAATCTTGTCATTAGTGATGGCTTGTATCAGTAGTATTGACATGGGCTTATCCAAATTGGATTCTGCAAAGAGTCATTTTAATTTTGCACAAATGTAAGAAGACAGAGTAGTTTGACATCCCGTTTTTTTTTTTTAACCCTCTATTTTGCGGAGTGCCTGGAGCTTTTCTGTTTGTAATACCGATTTAATATTTTATAGTGCTCTCGTGTTTGTAAAACACTAAATGTTACCTGAACAAGCCACAGGGCAATCCCTGAAGAGAGCTGAGTTTCACAGGAGTGGAAATGCAGCCTCTAAAGTTAAAGTTTATCCCTCAAATCAATACAGCCAGAAAGGGGCAGAGGCTTTTGAGTTACTAGTGTCTTTTTTAACGTCTCTGAGCAGGGATATAAGGTTTGTTATGACAAGAAAGGGGCTAAAAGCCCCTTAACTCTCATTTTCTGTGAGCATCTATAAGGAAATTCTGATGTGTGTACATTATATTGTTAATTCAATAAGCATTGTTTGAGCACCTGTTATGTTCTAAGATGTGCCAATGCAAAAGTACAACATTTAAAAAAAGATTTTGTTTATTTATTCATCAGAGAGAGAACTAGTGCAAGCAGGGGAAGCAGCAGGCAAAGGGAGAAGCAGGTTCCCCGCTGAGCAGGGAGCCCGATGCAGGACTTGATCCCAGGACCCGAACCAGAGGTAGATGCTTAATCAACTGAGCCACCCAGGCATCCCGAGAATACCACATTTTTTAGACATGTGCTATGTACCGGGCACTGTTCGCTGAGAATTGACTCAGTTCATCTTCATGGTGACCCTGTGAAGTAGGGTCGTTATTGTTCCCAAAGTGTCTTTGAGGCACAGAGAGATTAAGTCGCTCTTTGAAGGTTGTGCAGCTAGAACACGGCAGAGTTGGGGTTCAAACCGGGAAGCTGGGCACTAAATACCAGGTGCTTTACTCTCCAGGTTACTTCTTCCCCAGCCATGGCGTCCTTCTGTTGAGATGGGGATGGCCTCCTGTGCCAGGCGCTCAGAATGTCACAGCCGCATCAGAAGTTGCTGTGCTAGCTCTATGATGGTGTCACGGAAGAGGAGCGCCGTTCCCCCCCAGGGAGCCTGGCTACATGGCTCAAGGAGCCTCACTGGCCACTGCTGAGCTTTGGTTCCATAAACTACAGTGTTTAAAGAGCACGTTACATTGCCAAGTCTTCTGTCTCTCCTAAAGGGGCTTCTTGAGATGTATAGAATATTCTAGGGAAATTTCTCACCTTCTGACCTAAAGAGAGAACCCCTTGGGTGGATCGTCCAGATTTCTGATGACTCAAAAACCATTCTTGGAGCCCCTAGTGTGTGTTGGGTGGATGAGACCCGGTTCCTTGTTGGCATTTCACCTGCATTCTGCAGGGACTTGGGACTGAGTGTGTTTAAGTAAAGTGTCCTCTTTGAAGGCAAAGTCTTGCCTTCAAATAAAGTGTTGAGATGATTGAGTTTTACTGTCTTTCAAAAGACCATGCTGTTCTGCAGTATTCATGGGATGCCTACTATACGCTAAATGGTATTCTGGGTCCAAAGAATAGAGCAGTGGACGAAACCAAAAAACCCAAACCCCTTCCTCCCAAAACGGAGCTTACATTTCAGTGGAGGCAGATAGACGATGAATAAAATTAAGTGAATCCAACACTACACGGCGATGAGAACAGTGAAGAGAAATCAAGTAGAAAGGGGGGCAGCTGCGTGTGAAGTTACAGTTTAAACGATGTGCTCAGACAGGGACCTGTGCGTGTGTTTATGGAGGTTTAATTACAAATCAAGTCACCCCCACCACTTCTGCTTAAGACATATTATTTATCTTCGTTGCCTTCTTAAAATTCTTAGGCACAAAGCTTCTCATAATGGGGCTTGTCTACCTCTTCAGACTCATTTCATACCCCTTCCCCCAGAAACGATGCTTCGGTGGCACTGATCTGCCTACACTACTGGAGAACACCACGGCCATTTTTGTCTTGGTGCCATTATGTGTGCTTCATTTTCTGCGGGCAAAACCCTGCCACTTCCTCAGGAAACTGGTAGGAACTCCCTCGCCAATACGCCTCTGTACATCACTGCACCATTATTGTATTTCATACTATATTGGAGTTGTGGGGAGGGGGGCGTGCCCCTCTTCAGTAGACTGTGGTTTCTTCCATGAGGAAATGATTTTCCTTTGTCAGTGCTTAATTGATGTGAAAGGAAGGAAAGGACGTAGGTAAGTAGGTAGGTAAGAAAGGAGGAGGAAAGACAGGAAGATAGTCCAGAAGGCAGCTAGGGAAGGAAGGAGGAAGTTGTGGAGGGAGGAAGGGAGGAGGGAGGAAGGAAAAAGGAGGAGCGGAAGGGGGAAAGGGGAAGGAAGAACTATCAGAGTCCTTTGATGGGGCTTGACAAGGTCAGCATTGCGTTTGAGAGACATTCATCTGGTCATTGTGGGGAGAGAGTTGTCGAATCTCAGCACTCATCCAGCCCACCTCCCCTTCAACACATCTTTTAAAGTTATACTCTTTGGTAAGACCGAGTTTTCCATGGCCCCTAGGACTTAACTCTGCTAACAGAAGAAAAGACAGGGCCGATGGAGGAGGATGTATCCACAAACTTCTCTCACCCCCCTGTCCCAGACCATGATGAATCATGGACGTCTGATTGAGAATTCTAATCACAGCTTTGCTGTCCTTCAGACCCCAGCCACTGACAGTTGAGTCACTCCTTTTCATGCCTGCCGCCCCTCTCTAGTTATGCATGAGTCTATCATTAGCAGACAAAGCATGATGGATTGGCTAGGGTTCCCTTCATCCTTAGAACCTGGGAAATGCTTCTTTTTTCAGACTCTCAGGGCCCATGTGGGACATCGTCATGAATGAAAGAAGAAAGTAATACAATATTGGATGTGCCTTTTTGCTGCCACTGTGTAGAAAGAGAATGATGCATTATGGGGAATGTAAGTATATGGCGTGCATCCCACCCCCAACCCCCAACCCAACGGCAGCTGATGCAGAAAGTCATTGATCACAATCAATGTTCCACCCGAACCTGGTGGTTTCATTGAAGATGTCCTACCCCTTTCAAAACCAGAATAGTCAACAATTTCTAAGATGGAATCTCAAAAAGAAAAACCAACCCACATGAAATCTTTGGATTTTTGAAATGATCTAAGATGCAAAGGGATTAGGATTGATTGATTTTTATCTTTGACGTGGGTTCACAGCAGTTTTCAAATCTGTGATCTCCCTGGATATGAAGCTATGAATGTCAGCCAGATACTACTTTATTTCGTTTTTTAATTTGATTCTGGGGCCCTGAGTCTGTATTTACTGTTTCAGTGAGCAAAACAGTTATGTTTGGCTCCAATGAAAGATTGATAGAAGCGATTTTCAGATGTGAAATCAAAACAGAGTGGGGAAAAAAATTGTCACGTTTAAATAAAACGCAGTACTTGGAGGCATCATGTGATCTTGTAATAAATGAATTCATGGCACAAAGTTGACATATTTTGAAGGAGAATTTCTCTTAAAAATTCGAGGTGATTCATTTTTATGATTAATTGTGGTAAAAACAATTACAAGAGAATTTTTAAGTGAAAGGAAAAGAAGCTTTGAGGTGTTTATAGATAACATCCGAACGCCTTCATTTTTGTACTTGGCCTTGTGCAAGCTCTGAAGTTGTATGTGTGTGAAGTTTGGCTGAAGGCTCTGGAGCTCCGGGGGTGCTCATTCATCCCCGGCTTCATCTGTTAGTCACAGTTGGGAAGGGGGAGGAGGAGGGAACTGGAGCAGCAGTGGTGAGAAGTCCACTGGCTTCGGACTCCGACAGACCTGAGTGTGAATCGCTCTGTGTGACCTAGTGCAGGTCGCCTAACCTCCTGGTGTCTCCCTCTCTGTTCCTTAAAATTGGGACAAAATGACATAGAAATGAATGCTGAGCCCCCAGCATAGAGCCTTGCACGTATTCAGTAACGGGTGGAAAACAGCAATGGGAGGCGTACAGTGTATTCATTTTTACCAACATGGATGGTATTTACTCCGTAGTCTTTTTGAAGCTCTGTACTTGATGTTCTACAAAGACTAGTCACAAATCTCAAGGATCTTGTAATCCAGAGAGGAGATGCGTGGACTTCCAGGGATGGAAAACCAGGGGCAGAATAGGAGTGAACAGAGGGTGTCTTCCCAACCTTATAATCCGGTATAGTGCCTTGTTCACGGGAGCTCTTAGAAATACCTGCTGAAGAAGTTGAGTGGAAAAGATAAGGAATGGGATGGAAGGTAAAAACAACAGCAAAACCCCTGTGTGTCCGTTCTTCCTGTCTAGGGTTCTTCAGAGAAGCAGAGCCAATCGGATGTGTGTATATATAGAGAGAGATTTATTATAAGGAATTGGCTCGTGTATTTATAGTCTGGCAAGTCCAAAATTTGCAGCATTGGCCAGCATGCTGGAGATCCAGGAGAGCCAATGGTGCAGATGAAGTCTGAAGGCCATCTGCTGGAGAATCCTCTCTTGCTTGGAGAATCTGGTTTTTTTGCTCTAACTAGGCCTTCTACTGATTGGGTGAGGCCCACCCACATTATGGAGGACAATCTGCTTACTCAAAGTTCACCAATTTAAATGTTAATCTTTTCCAGAAACACCCTCCAAGTTGACATATAAAATTAACCATCACACTCTGGAAGCAATTAATTTTAAACAGATGCATCAAAAAGGCTCTAAATTACTAGAATGTCTCAATTTAAATCTTACTCCTTCAGCTCCTATTTGTATTAACCTTTGGGCAAATTATTTAATTCTATGCCTTGGTTTCTCTGCCTCTAAAATGGAGGTAATGGGGCACCTGGGTGGCTCAGTGGGTTAAAGCCTCTGCCTTCGGCTCGGGTCATGATCTCAGGGTCCTGGGATTGAGCCCCGCATCGGGCTCTCTGCTCAGCGGGGAGCCTGCTTCCCCTCTCTCTCTGCCTACTTGTGATCTCTCTCTCTGTGTCAAATAAATAAAATCTTTTAAAAAATAAAAATAATAAAATGGGGGTAATAATAGTGGCTTCTCCACAGAGTGGTTGTAAAATTTAAGCAAAACAGTGCAAGGCATTATTACTAGTGCTCCATAAACCAGAGCTATAGTTACTGGGAGTATTAGAAATATACAAGCCTTTAAGTATAGGCTCACCCTAATCAAGCCTAAACTTGGTATGGTTTATGGTTTTCATATGGTTTAAAGACCTATTTTAGGCAGAAGTGTTTTTAGGCAACACATTTTTGTGTTGCCATTTAAGTTTCGTTTGTTATCCCCTGGACTTAAGTCTTTTCCCGTGCCTTTTCTGATTTCATCTTTATCAGAAGCAGGATACTAGGTATGTTATTGTGCCCATTTCCAGATGACACGTGGAAGCTTAGAGGGGTTACATGATTTACTCCAGTTCCCATCAGCATTCTCCTGGTTCATTTTCTTACTGTGTCTTTGCTGTTGGATGGGACCGAGCCAACCAGGTCAAGGGTTGCTTCCTCCTTACATTTGCAAATACGATCATTTCGGGGAGTTCACATTCGATAGTCTCCATTTCGTGCAAAGGGATTGCATGTATTCACATTCTATGTGTAATTTTGATTTTTTTTCTCTACTTTGCTTCATTTCCTTTTTGACTATAGCTAGGCCCCCTTGGAAAATGACAGATGCAAAACAGGCCACATCTTCCGTGCTCGGTAGCTGAGTCGTTACTTCTGAGTAGGGAGGAATGCAAATAAACACATGGAGGTTTTTTTTTTTTTTTCTTTATAAGCTCAGTGGCAGGAGACTGGGCTCTTTGCAGCTGAATGGCCCTATGAAAGTCAATGATGGCCTTGGCTGAGTTCTACTTGTTTTTACTCACACCAGGGGTCTAGTAAAACTCGAGTTGGTCTCTGCTCTGGGAAAATCCCATAAAAAGATGTGTGTGTGTGTGTAATGTGCACACGTGCATATGCGTGACCCTTGAGCCTATTTCCTATTTCCTGCCTACATGTGTAGCTAACTTGTTATCTTTATCCCTAGTATCACTTTAAAAATTGCTGTACAGGATTCCTGGCAATTCCTTAGTGGGCTGTGGTGTTTTATTCCTCTGGGCTTCTGAGTTCTTCCTGTCTTGAGTGTTTAACTCCCTCCTTTATCTGCTTGGCCAACTCCTGCTTACGCTTCAAAACCCGATTTAGGCGTTCGCCCTGTGAGGGACAACCCTGCCTTTCCTCTGTGTCCGCGAATGAATCCCTTCCTCCTCGCGGCTCCCCTTAGACTTATTAATACCTTTGTTGGCAGTCCTGATGATGCTGCGGTATGATCCTTTCTGATTGTGGAGCCAATACAATGTAGTGGTTAAAATAAAAGTCTTTGGAGTCTGAAAAATCTAAGTTTGGGTCTCAGATCTGCTGTCTGCTAATTTTTGAAACTTGAACAAGTGACACATCTTTCTGAAATTTTATCGTTTGTAGACTGCAGATCCCGGTGCCTCTCTTCAGGACGGTAAGGAGTAACCGTGAAGCAGCTAGCAGAGCACCCGCCCTGTGGTGGGCGTGCAGGAAGTGGTGTGCTGGGCTGGCTCCCTCCATACTCGGTCCTTCTGCTTCATTCCAGCTCTTTGAGGTTAGGGGCCTTGTCCTATGTGTATCTCTATCTCTGGCTCCTGGCATATGTGCTCATAGATCTCTGGTAAACTTTAAGTGACCTGCATCCATGGAATCATTTCACAAACCCAAGGGCTGTGGTTTGCAAAGTTTACTGGAATCGCCCACTGAGGAGACTTTGATTTTATCTTCGTGTTCATGCACGGGACTGCAGCAGCTCCTTGTCTGTGGAGGTCCCTGATGCCAGATGTTTTGACTTTGTGTGGAGGCCCCTGGAATTTGGGATTTGCTTCTCTTTTGTTCCCAAGGTCGTTGTCCCTTTTTAGTGCCACTCAGAGGTATAGGTGTGCCTTTGATTGGCTCAGCCAGGCAGGAACTTGGAGTTGCCACCTCGCTCCCTGAAAAGCGTCTTACAAAGGTGATCTTAGTAGAGAGAAAAGTTCTTCCCTTCAAGTCGCAGGGCCGTGTGGGAGCTGCATTGTGCTTTTCCTTTGCATGTTTCACTCATCATTTCACACAGTCAAACAAGCATTAGCACATGGTTGGTTAGGACACAGCTTGGAACCTATAGGAGATGTCACAACTATCAGTGGCTAATGATGGCAAGCATGGTGCAAGTACAGTGGGACGAAATCAAACAGATTGGTGTTCGGATCCTGGCTGTGCCCCTTGGAAGCTGATGGCATCCAAGACCAGTCCTAAGGCTCTCTGTGCCTTAGCGTCCTCACTGAAATACAAAGAACAAGGGTAAACCTAGCATCTGCCTCCTAAATGTACTGGTTAAATGACTAGACAGATGTTTCGCTTATCACGAGGCTCAGTGCGTGGGAAGTTTCAATATAGGAGAGCCGATCAGGGCAGCCGCGATTCAAGATGATGTGTCCCCGTGGGCTGAGGGAGGGAGAACTGCGTTCTTGGCCATGGGGCTTTTTAAGGAATTAGATCCGTTTACAAATATTTGGGCCAATTGCAGTGGCCTTCTGCTATAGAGGCCAAGGATTCTAGGCCTGTCGTTTCTTGCCCGTGAATAATTGTGCCTGTCTCAGGATGGCTACCTGAGGGTGAGAGACCACAGATGCAATTGTTAAGGAAAAGAGGCTTCTGCCGGTATTTTAGTCGCAAAAATGTATGTCTTTGTGGTGACCCTCACACAGAGTGCAGACGCCATGCAACTCTTTTTTGTTCCTCCCTTTCTTTTCGATCCCCCTGAGGAGGGAGAATCCTCCCCGTCCTGTGCAAGTCGCAGACGTGGAGCTCCCGCGCAGAAACTGAAATGATGCATGTTGCTTTTTTCCTGAAAGAGGCCTACGTGGTACAACTATATGTTAATCTTCAGTCCTGAAAGGTGTCAGTTAGCAGCGGGGGAAATATGTTACTCGGTGCATTAATGGAAAAGAGATTATTTCCAAACATTTCAAAACCCTGAGGACCCTCTTCAAGGAACTTGCTTTTTTTTTTTTTTCCCCTTCCTCTTACCCATTTAGAGCAAAGGTACCGCAGCTTTCCATGATTTAGATATAGGGCTGTAAGTCTGGCAGAAGAAGCTCAGTGTCAGAAAATTAAAGGCAGAAGGTGTGATGCTCAGTCCGCGTGGGTGCTGCTGTAGGCTGGGCCCCAAAACCCCAACACACACACACATGCACACACACACACACACGAGACAAAAATGTTTGACCCAAAATGTGGTGGTTATTTTACAAAAAAGGCAAGCTCAGAGACAGATCACTACCGACGCCTAATGATTGGGGATGGAAAGCGTCTCAGAGCAGGAAAGAGAGGTGAAAACAAAGACAAATGGAACAAAGACAGGTAGTTTCTGAGGCCCCAAGGTCACCGACGAAGAAGGCTTGAAGGGTATAGGGTCTTTTGAATGGTGGCTAGCTTCCCCAGAACTTGAGGGGCTGAAGGTTTTCGGTTCCCAGTAGGGAAGGAAATGGGTCTGAATTTTATGTCGGCGCCCATGGCCTTTCTTACAGATGGCTGAACTGCCCTCTGCCTCTAGGGGCAGGGGGACACTCTCATCAAAGAACGAAGGGGCTAGGCCAGGGACAGCAGGCCTGGCTGCTGCTCTGGAGAACTTTGGAATGTTACTGGAGGGAGAGGAGAATCCCAAACCACGGGTAACTAAAAGAGGCCTTTCTAGATGGGAAAGGCCAGGTAACATGGCTCAGGCTTGGCATCATTGCTTCGAGTCAGGCAGGAGGGTGAGATCTGGCTGCAAATCAGTTTAGAGAAGTCACCGTGGAGAAGGCACACCTGGATAGAGCGAGAAAGGCTGTCAAGTTGGTTTTCTTGGGGACAGGTCAGTTTTCGTTCCTGGCTCTGGCATAGGGAGTTTCATGGGGAACGGTATGTCACCGTCCTGAGCCTCAGCTGCTTCACCTCTACGATGGGGAGGGCAAGCCCAGGTCCCCTGTACTCGAGAGCTTACATGAGGCGGTACCTATGGGACATGCACCCCTGGGCCTGACGCGTCAATATGACTTCAGTTCTTTTACCCTCATTGTTTCTCTCAGGAGCCATAGATCAGGGGTTGCCTCCTACGTGTAGGGTCTCGTCTCCTTCCTTCTTCAAACCTGGATCCAACTGGCGCCCGTCTTCAGCTGCCCCTTTGTTTCCTCTGCAGCACTTTTAGCCCTGGGACAGTTTGGCGGCCTTCTCATTGGTGGTCTGTTTCCTACAGTAGACCGTGAGCTTCTGGGAGGCAGGGAAACGTATGTCCCCGTCTCTCAGCGACTCACCAGCACAGGGGCGGCGCTCCGTAAATGTGGAGAACATCTGCTTGTCTCCTTGAGGCTCTTGTTGAGATGTCACTGGAGCTCAGTTTATATTCCTGTGCTCCCCCTGAATGCCCTTGATTGCTACAGGTAATAGGCTCAAAGGGCAGAGGCTTCATCCAGGAGGGAATCTGGGAAGTTTTCAGGTTTGGTTCATTTCCTTGAGGTTACAACGGAAACAAATAAGTTTTGCTACCGCTATTGGAGGAGCGTTGGAGCCCTGAAGCCCATCCACAGACAGCCGTGTGGGAACCCCCTTGTTGTGCCCTGTGTCCCTTGCTTACCCAGAACTTGTTCTTTTTTGTACTAACTTAGTCATGGTAGGATTGAGAGAGCAGATCTCATACTTAAGAAAAAAAAATAGAGCCTAAAACCAAATTAGAATAGGCCTTTTTTGTTATGTAAGCTATTTTTGTCTCTCATTAGTGCTGATAATTAGCAGAATTAAGAACGCATTTAAATTATGGTTTAGACAACAAAACATCTCTAGGAATGAAATTACCATTCGGCTTACATTTTCAGGGAGATCTTGAAATCACTGAAATAAAATGAGTCTGAAGACCGCTCTGATGCTGGGGGAGGCTCTGAACTCTGGAGCCGAAGTGGATCATTGAAATAATGATAAAAATCATGGTGACCACCATTATCTCATTCATTTGTGCAGCAAATTAGAGCTTATAAGGCTATTTCATAACACTAGAATCTTTGCAAATTAGAACAAGAGGAGATCATAGAAATCAAGTGATGCAACCCCTTCATCTTATGAGTGGGGGGTGCCAGGATTTGTTGTTGTCGTTGTTGCTTTAAAAACACTTCAGGTGTTTTTAAAAAAGCAAAAAAGCAAAAACACTTCAGGGGCGCCTGGGTAGCTCAGTCCTTAGGTGTCTGACTCTTGATCTCAGCTCAGGTCTTGATTCTGGGGCATGTCTTCCAGACCTGCGTTGGGCTCCATGCTGGATGTGGAGCCTTCTTAAACAAAGAAACAAAAAAATCCAAATGTCTGGAAAACCACAACTACTATTACCTTGGGATGGCTCTCCTAGGATAGTCTTGTATTTCATTACACACATTTCTCATGCGTCAGCTTGAACCTGGCCATTTATCTTGTAAATCTAAGTACAAAAACACAGGAGTATAAAAAGCTACAGGGAATCTTGTTTTAATTGAGCCGTAACTGTCCTATCACACCTGGAGTATTAACTTCAGGCGCATGACGTCATGGTTTGGTCCACGAATACATTATGAAGTGATGGCCAGATCGGTTCTACTAACGTCTACCACCACACAGAAGTGTAATTTTTTTCTTGTGATGAGTACTTTTAAGATCAACTCTCTTCACGCTTGCAAATAGACCATACATAGATGCTGTCTGCAGCATCCATGCGGTACCTTATATTCCTAGGACCCGTTTGTCTTGTAACAGGAAGTTTGTACCTTTTGCACACCCAGGAGGCTTGTGTCAAAAGGCAGGCGGGGCAGGGGTGCCTATTCCCAGCGTACCAGGTGAAGAGGTCGAGGGTTAAAGATGAGAAATGTTTGGGCCGTGTGGATGCGGTATAGTGGCCTTCATCCCATGCTGCTCGCTCCAGGTCCCCTCCTGCTTTGCGGGGCTCATCTTTGTTCAAAGCCTGACCTGCTCAGAGGAGGCTTCTCGCCCATTAACCAAGACTAGCCCCCCAGCTTCCCGCCTGCCCCGTCATTCTCTCTGCTCAACCTTTTTGATGCCACCACTCTTACCTCTACCCAGTGTTCCAGAAGGTCTGTTTTACTTGTGGGTTTTCTCCACCAGAACGTAAGCTGCATGGACCTCGGTAGAATCTGGGCACCGGAAATTGGGCCTGGCACAGCATAGACACTCAATAAATATTTGTTAGAGGGTTGAACGAGCGATTGAAGAAGGTTGATGGCATATACAAAGTCATGTAAAGACTTAAAAAAAAAAAAAGCAAAACTTACTGTGTTTTGAGAACCCGATATATAGGTCAGAAAAATGGCCTCTCCACTTCCTCTGCTGCAAGTACAGCTTTTAAGTTCTTCCTCCATGGAATGCCTATTTCAGAGGACTTCCTGCATCCTGCGCACCGTTCCAGGTGCCGGGGGACTGCCGTGACCCAACAGATTAAAGATTCTTGTCAGGGGAGAGCTTCCATTTCCGGGACATTGAGAGGACAATAAACACATTAAATACATTAAATTTATAAATATATTTATAAATGTGCATCTGTACGTGTATTATAATAATTAAAGTGTGAGCAGAAAAGCGGGGGAGAGCTAAGAAGCGTGGTGGTTTCGTTTTGAGCGAGGTGGCCAGGAAGGTGTTTCTGAGAATTGACGTTTCAATATTTGATGAATGGATGAATATTTAACCATTAATTGTTTGTCGGAAGGATGAATGTTTTCGAATACTCATTGTTTCTGCCTCAAAGTATCTGTCAGTACAGTTACTTTACTTCAAGTGCAGTGTATAGAGGGCTTTCACACTCTCCTCCCTGTGAAAGCAGGTTGGAGCCAAAATATTCCCTGGACTCCACCTCCGTCCTCTCCCTCCTCCTCCTCCGCTTCTTTGAAATTGATCTGAGCGGCCACCTAGGAGCCGATGGTGGTAAAGCCATGATCTCAGCCATACTCGGTCCAGTGAAGCCCTTTTGTGAGGCCGAGGGTGCAGCCTGGGCGGGCAGCGCCCTTGAGCTCCAGCCTGATGCACCCCTTGCATTTTTGAGCTGAGCTGTCTGTCACCTTGGACCAGTGACCTCTCTCAGCCTCAGGGTTTTCGTTTTTTTAAACAGTCGTGATAATGTCTGCACAAGCCATGTTTCTAACGTGCCTGCCAGTTCCTGACCTACAACAGGAGCGCAGCAAATGTTACCCTTTCCCCGTCTGTATCAGCTGTGCATTAAAATGGCCCTTGCTCTGCAGGGAGTAGAGTACAATGCAAGGGGGAAAAATAAGCATTGCAGAGTCTTTATCCACGTAGGCACCCCCCCCCCCCGTCACTTCCCCCCCACCGATTGCGGGGGCCTGATGCACAATAACCGTCTCATCCCTTTTAATCAGATTTTCA
>CM052798.1:40786828-40819095 GCA_028533885.1 Nasua narica | reverse complement strand
CGGGGGCCTGATGCACAATAACCGTCTCATCCCTTTTAATCAGATTTTCATCATTATGAAGGCTCCAGTAATTACAGTTATTTTTGCCTTACAACTGAACTGCTGTTATTAAAATTCTTTTATTAAATCTTTTTTTTTTTCCATTTGGTAGATGAAAGATTATAGAATTTCTGAGTCAGATGACCAGATCCTGGATGTCGCTTAGCTCTAAGGCTGTTGAGCTGTAGGAATAGCTCGGGAAAGGGAGTGCTGCGGACTGTGAAGTTGGTCATGCCAGAGCCCGGAGAGGAGGCAGTGGCTTTTCCATGCTCTCTGCCGGCTCTCGCTTCCTCCTCTTACCACTGGGGCTCTTTTTGCTACATACTGTGCCGTAGGCTAGGTGTCGTGCCTGGAGGTCAGACGGTCTGCCTAGAGGCACCTGGCCGTTGGAAAGATAGATCCAGCACGGGAACACAAGTCCCCAGGTCCAGCTCAGTGCTGCGTTCATGATATTCTGCCAAAGTGTCAGGCAAGACCTGTGACCCATTCCGAGTCTGGACTAGAGTGTCACTAATGTTGGTGATAATGGAGATAATCATCCTGAAGACCATGGGGCTCTAAAGTAATACAGCCAGGCCAGGAACACCAAGGAAGATCGGACTGTGTCAGTGCCCTCAGCAGCACACATCCGGCTGGGGTAGCCTGTGACCGCAGCAAGTATCACCTGGCTTCTTACCTGTGAGGCTCCGTGCAAGGGATGCTTCATGCACACTGTAAAGTCCTGGCAAAGCTTTAAGATGACCATAGTGTTACACCTGTCTCACAGATGATAGAACATAGGCTTCAGTATCTTCCCTAACCCTAATCCACCCCGGGCCACGTAGCCTATAGGCGGCACAGCTGGGAATTAAACCCAGGTGTGTGTGTGTCCCGGAGTCTGACCTGGGTCAAGCACAGGTATTTCTGGGAGGGAATGCCATCTAAACGGGATTGCAAACTGGGACAGACATCCGTGCACAGTCCTATCACAAGCCAATTACGCTTCTCTTCTTTTCACCGGAGGCTTCTCTCACTCTCCCCTTGGTTCATTGGGTGACCACAGAAACCTTCTCGTTGGAGAGGCTGCTGGGGATGCCTAAACCCACGCCATTTGAGCTAATTGTGTACAATTTAGCATTCCCAAAGCGCCGACAGTCCTCATTCAAACCAAGTGTGAAAGTTTTTAAATTAGCTTTCACAGTTTGATTCACAAGCAGCAAATGCAAAACGGCACAGGATTAATTTTTCTAACCATCACCACGATGGCATAGCTGAAGGCTATCTTAGCTCATTTCCTTTAACAGAGAAGAGGCTGGGCAGAGGCACTGTTCTTAGGAGAGTGACGTTCTAGAAGAGATCTCAGTGCTCCGGTTACAGAAAGGATCAGATAGGCAAATTGCACAATGGCCGCATGGAACAGCGTGTGTGAAGAGTAGGAACCTGGGAACTGAACCGTCTTGGGTTTGCACGGTGGATCTGCTGATCTTGAGGCGTGGTGTTCTTGCACACTGGTTGTACGAGTTACCCTTCTCTAGCTTCGTTTTGCCTCATTGTAAAATGCGGATAATGTTTCCAAATGTCCGAAGAGCTTCTGGTGAGGGTAAGAGGATAGGCGCTATGCCCATGGCTCGGCATCGTGGCTGCCATCTCAGCGGGATCTCAATCAATCAGAGCTGTGGTTATTAGGATCACCCTTGAACTTTGTTTTCCTGCAAAAATATACTGTCTTAGGGAGTTTTTCTTTAGGTAACGTTTATTGAGCGCCTGCTGTTTGCCGAGTCCCACGCCTGGCATTGGGGACAAGGAGGTAACAAAACACAGCCCTGCCGTGAGGAAGTCTCACCACAGAGTCAGACACAGAAGACAACATGGTAATTGTGGTGAGGGCACAGAGAAGGAGCTTCTGATCCACCTTGGATCATGACCACCTTGGTCATAGAAAACTTTGGGAAGGGGCCCCTGGGTGGCTCAGTGGGTTAAAGCCTCTGCCTTCAGCTCGGGTCGTGGTCTCAGGGTCCTGGGATTGAGCCCCGCATCGGGCTCTCTGCTCAGCGGGGAGCCTGCTTCCCCCTCTCTCTCTGCCTACTTGTGATCTCTCTCTGTGTGTCAAATAAATAAATAAAGTCTTTAAAAAAGAAAAAAAAGAAAACCCTGGGAAGAAGCAGAATCTTAAAATATATGTAGGGAACAGCCAGGGAAGAGGGTTGAAAGTGACGTCCAGGCAGAGGAACTAGCCCACCACAAAGGCAAAGAGGTGAGAAAAGCAAGGCTGACTCTGGGAATGTTTAGATGGTTCCAGAGGGTTGGAATGAACTGTGTATGAGCAAGTTAACTTAACCCTGCCTCAATTTCCACATGTGTGAAGGGGCATAATAATGGTACTCATCTCACAGGGCTGTTGTCAGGGTAAACCTGGCAAGTCAAGGAAAACACTAAAATGATGCCCAGTACAAAGTCCCCACAGAGGATTCTCAAGACTAAGTAGCATTGAACAGTGTTCCCACAGATGTCATTACCTAAGAGTTGCTCAGGACCTTCACAACATAGTAGGTCTTCTATGTTATTGAAAGGGGTTTCTTATACACAGTGTTTCCCTAAACCTGTACGATCCATTGGATGGGTGAACTTTTCTCTTCTATTCTTGGTAATCATCTTTATCAGGAGTTTTATACTCTTAAGTTTTGGGAAGTGCTCTCATTAGATGCAGCAGACGAGATCTGTTTTCTTGTTCTGAAAGAAATTAACCTAGTTGAGGGTCTAACAGCGCCCCCCCCCCCACAAAAAAAGAGAAAATTAAGAAAATTCTCTCTGTCTCTCTTTTTGTTTAGGGACCCATTGTCTTACATATATATGCCCTCGCTTGGCATTTGAATAAAAACTCCCATTCAGGGACGCCTGGGTGGCTCAGTGGGTTAAAGTCTCTGCCTTTGGTTCAGGTCATGATCTCAGGGTCCTGGGATCGAGCCCCGCATTGGGCTCCCTGCTCAGCGGGGAGCCTACTTCCCCCTCACTCTCTGCCTGCCTCTCTGCCTGCTTGTGATCTCTCTCTCTCTCTCTCTCTCTCTGTCAAATAAATAAAATCTTTAAAAAAAAAACCCTCCCATTTAGAGAGTTTGAAGGGTTCCTAGAAGTTTCACTTTGTTTATTTTAATGGGTTTCTGATATCCCTGCTAAGCTAACAGTTTTTTGGTGCAGGTATCTGTGGGTGTGGAGTGGAGGTGAAATATGCACAGTGCAGAGCAGCAAGCCCTTTGGCTTGTCTGCCTAGCACTGAAACCGGAGTCCGCGGCAGAGGATTTCCCAGCGTCCTCCGAGCTGCGAGGCTGTGCAGGAGTGCGTGAGCCGGGCTGGCTCCGTTGATCTGAACACAGGGAGGAACTGAGGTGGAAAGGCAGGTGGGGGAAGCATCCGACATGGGGGTTCAGCCAACACACTGGCATCAGACTGCCCCCATCAGAATCTCTGCTCTGCACTCACCAGCTGCGTACCCTGGGGCACGTTACTGATCTCCAGGAGCCCCGCTTCCTCCTGGCTCAAATGCGGGTCGAGAGCAGTAGCCACATCTTGGAGCTGCGGAGCCTTACGGCGTGGTGCCCGCAGCTTCTTCCAGCCCCCATTTCCTGAGATCTTCGTGCCCAACACGCAGAACCGCTGAGGAGATCAAAAGAAGTCAAATGAGTGGGTGCTCAGGACAGGAATCGGCCCGGAGGGACCTCCGAGCACCGAGTTCGGGTGCCGGTGTCTTGCTGGGAAGCCTTCCCCACCTCCTGCCTGTGCTCCTGCTTCCTCCGTGCACGCGCCTTGGGTGGTTGTGAGCACTGCACTGTGCGCTGCGCGTGCCCTCCGTGCAAGGACGCTCGGTAAAGGTTGACTGCTGTGGCATCCCGAGCCTGGCTGGCCAGACGTAGCTTGCATCCTGCAGCCTCCGCGGGTATGGAAGTAAATGGAGATTGCGTCTCCATGTAGCCTGGCAAGCCGTTACAGTGGCTGCCTTTCCACGGTGGCCGCAGGAATCAATACAGACCGCTGCCTCGTCAATTCCAGCGCGGTGTATCTGATAGACAGACTTTACCGGCCGTGACCCGCAGACGCGGAGGTTTTCCCCAAGCCGCAGCGGCAGGATGGATTTTCACTGTTTGCTCCTCATTAGATCCAGGGTGCTTATTTTCCAACACAGAACACATGCAAATTGACAACAGGCCCATGCTTTTAAACGTAATCAAGAAGAATGAGCTTGTGTCCCAGCATTAATTTGCCTCAGTTCAGTGTCAGGATTTCCAGAGTTTTATAATGGGTGTTTTTGTCAGGGGTTTCTTCCTTCTGGAGCAGGGCTTCGGCATACGAAGTGGTGTCTTACCTCTTCTTCCCATTTTCAAATGAATCGAATTGGGGTAAGATTGCCGTAACGCCTACCATGCAAATTCCTTTCCACTTGGGGTAACTTGAAGGATATGAGGATTTTCTGCCTGCTCCCTGGCATCTTCCAAACATGCCTGAGTGCCCGGCATCGAAATTTCCATCACAGGACAAATCCAGGGAATGAAGCCCAAGCATCCCAGATCCCACTCAGGCTCTTCTGTCCCCACCAGGCTCCAGAGCGCTGCCTCCCTGGTGTTCATTTGAAAATTGATTAAGTGCTACTTCAGAATACATATCCGTTGCGTAAACATTAATACCTTTTGTTGACGCTTGACTTTTGGGCACTCAGTGTCCTTTCGTCATAACTAGATTGTAAGGGCTGTGATAACGGATCATGTCTTAATTTTTAAATTCAACACGTATTTCTAATCATAGTTTTTGCAAACTCATATACCATCTAAGATGGCAGTGTGCATCTAGTGTATGCTCAGCAAATACTGGCTGGAGTTTGGTTAAAAGGTAACTTTTTAAAAAAGGAGACTATTAATACCTCAACTGCAGCAGCTCAATTAATGTGTCAGCCTGAAATCATTGGTCTGTAATCACTTCTTCCCCGCTTTACTTTCTTAAGTGTACACTTAGAAGTAGCAATCTAGGGCCCCTGGGTGGCGCAGTTGGTTGAGGGACTGCCTTCGGCTCAAGTTGTGGTCCCGGGGTCCCGGGATCGAGTCCCACACCGGGCTCCCAGCTCCATGGGGAGTCCGCTTCTCACTCTGACCTGCTCTCTCTCACTCTCTCTCTTTCCTAATAAATAAATAAATAAAATCTTTAAAAAAAAAAGCAATCTAGTAATAGGAATGCAACAGAGTCCTTTGTTAAAGGCTTTGAAAATGGTTTATTCAAGAAAGAAGTCATATGTTTTCTTGAGTCAGTAGGAAGATGGGCAGATAATGGAGAATGGACGTGTCCTGAGGAGGGACAATGTGTCAGGCATTCATTATCCTATTTGGCAAATGGGGAAACTGAGGCTTATAAAAAGGTAGTAGTAAGTGGGGTGCCTGGGTGGCTCAGTCAGGTAAGCATCTAGCTGTTGATTTCGGCTCAGGTCGTAATCATAGGGTTGTGAGATCGAGCCTCGCATTGGACTCTGTACCGAGCACAGAACCCACTGGAGTCTCTGTTCCTCACCCTCCGCCCCTCCCCCCACTGCTCGCATGCTCGCTCTCTCTCTCTCTCTCTCTCTCTCTCAAGAAAATGGTAGTAAGTAATTTCACCAAGATAATATAGCTTCTAAATATTAGAGTTTATTAACTACTTGTAACCATAGATCTCATTTGTATCTTTTAGTAAACTTCTGTGGGCACTCTTTTTTTTTTTTTAAAGATTTATTTATTTATTTATTTCTCTGGGTAATGAAGATTCATCAGTAGATCAAACAGTCCCTGCCATGGGGAGGTTCGCAGTATAGTTGGGAGATTTGCACTATAAACAAGATTAATGTGCAAGTTAATCTCTCTGTGCAACAGAGAGAGAGAGAGAGATCACAAGCAGGCAGAGAAGCAGGCAGAGGGACAGGGAGAAGCAGGCTCCCCGGTGAGCAGAGAGCCCGATGCGGGGCTTGATCCCAGGACCCTGAGATCATGACCTGAGCCGAAGGCAGAGGCTTTAACCCACTGAGCCACCCAGGCGCCCCTTCTGTGGGCATTCTTAGTGACTTTAGAATTGAGATTATAAAGGCAAGATGATTCGTCAGCGGCAGGACCCTGACGAATACACTGGACTGTGGACCTCAAAGACTGCACTTGAACAATATCCCGTTATCACTCCTTAAACGACAGTTGTGTGGAGATTTACAGGCTTAAATGGAATTCCAGCTTCCTACACAAGGCTTAAGCCAGATAGATGCCATATATGCATTCAACCAGGTCCATTTGCCTCATAAGGCTATATTAGATGTCAACTTCTAATTTTTGAAAAGAAATTTTATTTTTTTAAAGATTGTATTCATTTGAGAAAGAGTTTGAGTGTGTGCATGTGAGTGGATGGGGGAGGGGCAGATGGAGAGGGAGAGAAGCAGAGAATCACAAGCAGACTCAGTGCTGAGCACGGAGCCTGACCCGGGGCTCGATCTCATGACCCTGAGATCATGACCTGAGCCGAAATCAAGAGTCAGACACTTAACTGACTGAGTCGCTCAGGTGCCCCGAATTTTTTAGAAGACATTTTATAAAAATAACTGAGTCTTGTATCCAGAGGCTTGGGTTTCAGGCTCCCAGATGCATCCTGAGACTGTAGTGCAAGGACGGTATTGAAATGGTAAAGGACACATGTCTCTTGCTTTGTATATACCCACAGCCACCTTCTACGGTAAGCAAGGGGTCTTTATGTTCCTGACTATATTACAGAATTTAGGTTTTTCAGGTAAAACTCAATTTTTCTGAATTGGGACATAAGGAATGCAAGCAGGGAAGGGGGATAGAGAGGAGAGAAAAAAACATGAACAGAAAGACCTTGAAGTCCTGGAAGTTCCTGGAGGAATACAGGTGCTTCTGGCCTGTTGGGGATACTCATGGAAGCCTAAACAGTGTGAGGAGGCACTTCTGTCTCCATTCACTCACTCGTTCCCTCTCATACCCACTAGCACCTGCTTCTGCCACTGGCATTTCTCTGGGTAATGAAGATCCATCAGTAGATCAAACAGTCCCTGCCATGGGGAGGTTCGCAGTATAGTTGGGAGATTTGCACTATAAACAAGATTAATGTGCAAGTTAAATAGTATATTAGAGAGTTTTGTGGAGAAGAAAATAGCAGGGGAGACAGATTGGGAGCATGGGGTTAGGGTTTGTCCTTTTAAATTGGGAAATTGGAAAGTGACATTTGAGCAGCTGTGGCAAGGAGGTGGTGGGGGCCTGCTCTTAGGCTGAGACAGAGGGAGCAGCAGGTGCAAAGGGCCGGAGCATGCCATGTGTATTTGAAGAATGGCAAGGCAGCCGGTGTGCCTGGAATAGAGCAAGGGGGCAAGAGAATGGTAGCCAAGGAGATCAGAGAAATTAAGGGAGTCGGGCAGGATGTCCATAGAGGGCTTTATAATATCATAATGAAATCCGATATGGTTTTGCAAGGAAATTGTAGGGGAATCTGAACAGAAACAGAGAATGCAGTTGGAGGCCGTTGCAGTAATGAGCGAGAAAGATGATGGCGGTTTGTTGCAGTGTTAGCCATACTGCTGGTGAGAAGTTTGGTTTCTAGATAGAGTCGTTTACATGCTTTCTGAGTTTGTGCTTATGTCCCAGACACTGAGACACGGGGCACTGAGTAGTTGCAAAATCTGTGTCGTTTAGGAGTGAGAAACATGCACTGGGAGAGACTGTTTCCGTGGGGTGGGGGTGGGGAGCCAGTGCTGACTTCCAGAAGGACACAGACCTTCAGGGCTCCAGTCCGGTCCTGCCATGCACTGGGAGGGGGACCTTGAGGGCGAGGGGACTTCATTTAACCTCTGAGCCTGTTTTCTTAGCTGTAAAATGGGAGGGTGATAGCTGTTTCCTCGTGTACTTACTGCACGTGTAAATAACAAATACAAGTTGCTTAGGGAAATTCTCTTAATAAACCGAGGCTACATGGAGAGGTAACATCTAGAGACTTGATGTTCGGATTAAGAGCCCACACTGAGAAGCCAGCCCCCCTCCAGCCCTTCTTAACTGTATAATCTCGGGCCAATTACTTAACCCCTCCATGCCTCATTTGTAAAATGGAAAAGGTGAACCTACTTATTCAGACTGGTATATGGATTAAGTGGGTTAATATGTAAGCATGTAGAACAGTGCCCGACATGCGGTAATTAAAGCTAGTCCCTAGTGTGGTTGTGAGTTCCAAGGAAGTTGTTCAGAATATCCTTAGATCATTAGCATGTTTGAGCTACCTATTTCCAGGGCAGTTTTTATTTCAGCGTTCTGGGAACCCCCATTTTGCCCCCATGGCCAGTTTCGGTGAAACCAAATCCATGTGTTTGGTTCTCTGTTTGCTCACCCCGTACAATCGAGAGTACCTCTTTAATTTCTTCTCGGATTAGTCCTGTTTACCAACAGCTCGAAAAGTGTATCCCAGCCTTCAGAAAGCAAACGACAATAGCTATAACAAGGTATTAGAGGTTGTATCAACTTGTCTTACTTGAAGTTAATGTGAAAAATGTGGAGGAGAAAATAACAAGGGGAAATTTCGAAAATTGGGCAATGATGTTTAAGCAAAATGACATGTGCATCTCTGAATGTAAATGCACGACTGTGTTAATGCCTTGCCGGCTGCCTGCCATCCCAAGGTTTTATCACATCATAATGCAGTGATGAGGTATTTCTTTGCTTTTTTAGTTTTTCCACTCGCAGATGCCAACAATGATTATTTGTAATTTCAGAAATAAAGATGCTCCAAAGCAACATCTGTGATTCCATATTTTTCCGTGGAATTCAAAATGCATGTCTTATTCCTATCTGTAACCGGGGAGTATTTGCAGTCAAACATAATTCCTGTATCCTTGATTTAGCTCTGGGCCAGATTGACTAAAAGGTTTTAAAATGGTGCCCGTGCTCTCGGTATCTGTACAGTGTGGATTCTCGACCTTTTAATCCCCATTTTCTTTAATACAAATAAAAGGGAGTTTATCAGTTGATTCAGATGAGTAGGAGTGTGCCATGTAAATTTCAAGGAATTATGCACTAAATTACAGTACCCATTTGGGGGCTTAAATATCATTCTCCACTACACAGAACTGGCATGGATTTTATTTTAAATGAAATGGCACACAGTGGCAGGCAATTATTTTTGTTATTGTGTTTCCTACCCTGGCCTCCAGAACCTAAGGACAAAGGAAGGGTATGTTCATTTATAAGTTGACCTCCTGAATTGTTCTTGAAATGCAATTTAATCCTCATATCAAGCAAAGTCTAATGCTGTATTTGCCAGTAAAATAGTCATTTGCATTTTTTATTGACAATACAAATTGTGTTTAATCAGGCAGTCGGCGTGTTAGCAGTTCCAAATGATCGAAGACCCAGTTTTGTTCAAACTGCATCCCATTTTGGGTCAGATGTATTTTGTTCTTTTTAATTATCAGAGTACATAAAGTTGATTTTGAGCAGTATGCTTTTTTTTTTTTTTAATTTGTCCATGCCCCGTTTAGCTATCTGTGCTCGTCTCCAGAAGAAAGCCAGGAAGCCCTAAGTTCTTAAGTCTAGACATTTACAGATGTCAGCCCAGCTTAGAAGAACCATCAGAAAAGATTTCTACTGCGTAACATATTTGAGTGTCGAAAAGACTGTGGAGAAATGGACGCAGTCTTGGACCGCAGACTGCGAGGCTGTTCTTTGCCAGAAAGACACCGTCCTTTTCATTATTTGTGAACCGGAGGGACAACAGTCTCCCTCCTCTTTCTTGAGGATTTTTATGAGGCTTTCTCCTTTGAGAGGTGCCGTAGCTAAGCTGGGTGAGAAGCCCAGGTCCCCTTGGCCTAGCCAGGTGGCCTCCGGCAGGTTCGCTCGTCCCTGCCTCACCTGCCTCATCAGGAGAGTGGGGACTGTCCTTGCGGTTACTTCACGCGGCCCTGGCGAGTAAGAGTTAATGCATAGAAAGCTTAAAACAGTGCCTGGCCTGTGGGAAGTGCTGTTTATGTTTATTATATCATCATCATCCTTCTTAGTATTAATAGCATTTCTGCCCAGGTTTATTGTGTGGATGAAATCAATTCATACTTGCAAAGTACTTACAAGAAACCCTAGCACGCAGTGCGTTTTGCAAGTGTTTGCCATTATTTTTATGATTCGGGATCTACCACTTATGAAGTGCTCACGGTATGAAAGGCATTAAGTTTAGGGGTCCTTCTAGCAATCTGGGAGGGACAAGGAGTTCTGACTTGTCTTTGTGGATGAGGACAAAGGCCGAGCAGCCGAGCCCCTTCCACAGGGGCGTGTGCCGGGGAGCCTCAGGCAGGACTCGAAAGCAGGGCGGGCTGACTTCACGTCTGTGTTTCCTTCCTCCTGAGTTTGGAGGCCACTCCACGCAGGTGTCCTCTGAGTGGCATTCGAGGCTCTTCCTCGTACAGGACTGCGCAAGCTGAGTCTTGCCTCCATACTTACCACGGGGACCTCGGCCAGGCATCGCGACCCCACTCACACCCACCAGGACATTGTCCCCTTGGCCTTGTTTTCCTTATTTCTGGGGAACAGGAGTCCAAGGCCCCAGGGACCCGTTTCCATTTCCTTTTCCTTTTCTCTGCAAAGACTTGCTCCGGCTCCTTCGCTCTTCCCACCCTCTTCCAGCCCCGTCTCCGACCCGTCGTTCCCAGTGCGACACGCAGCGCCGGGAGAGGGTCTCAGGGCAGCGATGCTGACACCGATGGAGTCTCGTTTGTTTTGGAGGAGACATTCAGTGAGAATTGAAAACACCAAATTTGTTTACATTGGTCCACAGAGACACAGATTATAATCATAACAAACATTTTTTGAGAGTTTGCTGTGTGCCAGAACGGTTCTAAGCAGTTAATACATATTAATTTATCTAATCCCCACAGCCCCACTAGGCAGGAGGTACTAACACTGTCTGCAGTCTCCAGATAAGTCCCCGGCCCAAGGTCTGTAGGGAGCTGGGGCAGAACGGGCTGATCTCTCTCTGTGTCATTCTCCTTTCTTCTTGTCTGTGTCCACGGGGGACCCGAGCACCACCCACCGCGTTCTATGCAGGTGATACGAGAGAGAGAGGAGGAATACGAAGGGGCAGCAACGAGGGCTTATGGGGCACGCCTGTACACGCGCACGCGCTTCTGGGGTCCAGGGTACAACTTTTGCCCTTGAGACACAGGTGACACTGGTGACACAGGTGACACTGACAACCAGTCAGGTAGGTATCATCCTTCTCATGGTAGGGGTGAGGGTGCGGAGAATCCGAGCCGTTCAGTGATTGGCTTTGCCTTCCGCCGTCACACAGCAAAGCTGGGATTTGAACCCAGGTCTGTCCAGCTGTGGAGCCCAGACTTTTGCTTGGGTTAAGTTCTTCCCTCTGTCCCTCCCTCTAGGTTTAGGACGATGGGGGCAAACCAAATACACAAGGTGCCTGACCTAAAAGAGGTTTACCTTCTAGACAGGGAATCGGTCAGTAAACAAGCAGATAAACATACAACTAGATCATTACAGAAGCTGAGAGAGCCCCTAATCCAGGCAGCAGGCCCTTAATTAGGGTCCTCAGAGAGGATATCTCTGAGGTCCAGTGGAGGTAAAGGACACAGCCATGCAAAGAGCAAGGCAGGGTCCCAGGTACGTGCACCAGCAAGGACAGGGCTCCAAAGCAGAGGAAAGTAGCGGATGTTTGAGGAACGGAAAAAGGGCAGTGTGCCTGGTAGGGGGCAGGCAGAGGTTCGATCCCGCAGGGCCTTACCAAACAGAGTAAGGAGTCTAAGTATTTTTCTAACTTGCATAAAATTTAGGATTAAATTAGCACCGTGACCCGAGCCATCCGTTTAGAGCTCTGAGCCTACACGTTTTCATCTGTTCAGTGTAATGACCCCTGCCCTATGTCCATCTCAGGCATTGTTTGAGCATTAGACACAAGGAAATCTAGAGGCACTCTTCAGAGGCCACAGAGAGGAATGGCTCATTTATGTGACACATTTATCTGTGTGAAAGAGAGGAATTCTTGAAAGACTGACTGTATAAAGGAAGGGGAGCTGAGCATTGGAATTCCTGATTGCTGCGTCTCTCAGTGACTAGTAGTAGTCATAATTGTAGTTGGATGATAATAGTAGGTATCCACTAAGCTCCTACTATGTGCCAGACTCCGAGCTAAACTCTTTAAATGCCTTATCATTCAATCCTCATGACACTCTAGAAGACATAAATACTATGATTTCCTCCATTTGTCAGCTGAGGGACTGAGGCACAGTGAGGTGAAGTCTCTGTATCCTTGGGCTTGGTCATGAAACACCGAAAACTCAACAGCGTCTGGCTTGAACGAGCAAGATGTTTCTTTTCATTATATAAAAAGAAGCCTGCTGTGAAAATAAGGTGGTTCTAGTAAATCTGCTCAGGAAAGTCATTAAGAGCCCAAGGTCCTCTCTGCCTTTTTGCTTCATCATCTTTAATATGTAGGGGTTTTTTTGGTTTTTGTTTTGTTTTTGTTGTTGTTGTTCCTCATGAATGCGAAGTAGCTGCTACAGCTCCTGTTTTCTTATCTGTATTCCAAGCCAGGAGGAAAGGGGTAGAGCCGAAGGAGATGAGCAATTGTGGAAGGGATAAAAGCTTTCAGCTTGTGAGGTTTTGACTTTTGGGGGAAGGGAAATGTTCATCTACATCTTTGCCTCCAACTGAGGTTTACAACCAAACTTAACCAAAAGGAAAGTGAGATTCTGGAATTTCACTTTAATTTTTTTTTTAAGATTTATTTGTTTATCTGAGAGAAAGAAACAGAGAGGGAGAGAGCCCGAGTAGGGAGAGGGGCAGAGGCAGATGGAGAGAGAGAATCTCCAGCAGATACCCAGTTGAGTGCAGAGCCCAACGCAGGGCTCAATCTCACAACCTTGAGATCATGACCTGAGCCAAAAATCCAGAGTCAGATGCTCAACCAGCTGAGCCACCCAGGTGCCCCAGGAATTTCACTTTAACTACTTGAGACGCTGCGGGTTATAGAAGAGGGTATTAGAATGTGTGTTGGTAAGCTAGACCCCAGTCACACAGTTAGTAAATGATGAAATGTATTTCACCCATATCCTACCCTTGACCATAATGCCATACTATCTCCCTGCAGGGGAGAGACTTAGGAGTCTTGGACCCGTTATTTAACCTCTCTGTGCCAATAATTTTCATTTGTTAAATAGAAACAATAAGAGTTTTTAAATAACAGGGTTTGGGGGAAGTCCTCATAAAGCAATTGCCATAGTGCCTGGCAAGTAGTTAAGTGCTCACACCAAATACATGTTAGCTGTTCTTACTGTTACATTGTTACAGTTCTTATTGTTCGCTGTTTCTGTGCCAGCATGAATAGGGAGGGTCAAACAAAGTACAGCACAGCCTCGGCTTTGTAGGAGCTCACTGGTCCAGACTGTTCATAAATATTAATTTATAGTGTTAAGTTCAGTGCTGGAGTGAGAGGCAGCAGCAGCATAGACGAGGGAGGGATGGCGATGCTGAGCAGGAAAAGATGAGCAAGAGTGAGAGTCCAGGATGAAAAGATGGGTGTTTACAGAAAGGTAGCCTCTTTAGATGGCCAGAGAGGTGAGGCTGGGTTCCCTAGGATGAGGAGATTTTTTTTTTTTAATTTTAATTAAAAAATTTTTAAATTAAATCTTTTTTTAAAGATTTTATTTATTTGAGAGAGAAAGCATAAGCAGGGGGAGTGACAGGCAGAGAGAGAGGGAGAAGTAGGATCCCCATCGAGCAGGGACCCTGATGTGGGGCTCGATCCCAGGACTCTCACCCAAAGGCAGACACTTAACTGACTGAGCCACCCGGGTGCCGCAAGGGAGGGATATTCTTGATAGAGGGAACAGCATATGCTTAGCAGTTGGTAAGCTATACAAGGGTAACTCCACACAGCCTGTTAGGGAGCTGCATGTATTTCCAACACTCTGAAAAGTAGTATTGAGGGTCAAGGCCAGCCCAGCAGATGTGAACAAGGCTTTCCAAGTGCCTCCTTTATGCAGAGAGCTGCCCTAAGCCCTAAAGACACAGGGAGCCGTGACGGGCAGCTCCTGCCCTCAGAAAGCACATCATATTGACACTCAGTTTTTTCTCCTTTGCTCAATGGGGGGGGGGGGGAATGAAAGAAGCCTAAATTATGTTGACTATCTGCTCTGTGACAGAATCAAGGGTAGATGTTTTGTTGACATTGTCTCTTTAAACTTCGAGGTCATTATTACCCTGTCCCTTTGACGGGTGAGGAAACTGGGCCCGATAAGAGTCAGCAGGTTGTCCCGGATCACCCAGCTGGTAAGTGGTGCAGCAAGGATTCCGATTTTTCTGACTCTAGAACCTGTGTGCCCTGCTTGCTGGACTGCTTCCAGAACCCTGGGTGGTACACACGCACATACACAGACCTTGTGATGGAATGCAGTAACATCCGAGAGCACTTTACAGCCAAATGCAATATAAATATCAAGAAGTGGGACTTTTATATTTTACTGTATTTTATTTTATTTTATTTTATTTTATTTTATTTTATTTTATTTTATTTTATTTTATTTTTAAGAATAAAGGAAAGCACCTCGTTTACTACTACAGTAAATTTCCATAAGCTTGTCAAATCTTTCTCAGCCAAGCTGATTAGCCAGAGTGGAGCTGTCCAGGTTGCTTAAGTGAAGGAGGATGGCTTGATTGTCGTTCAGTGTCTTGGCTGTCACCGAGCTGCCTTCCTAAATATGATCCTCTTATAAACACTACTGCAATGAAAGCATAAAACATTAAAAACATCCCCTGGGTGACTGCTATTGCCTTTTGAATTAACACCAGAAATGCTCATTTGAAAGATGTGGTTTAACTCGAGCGATATTTCTTGACGGTTAATGAATATCATATGTTATACTTTAACCTAATATAACACCATCAATTATTTAGTTATTTTTATTGATTGACCTCTTCCAGATTATTTAATAGTAGATTTTTCACAATTTCGAAGATTTAATGCTGAGCACTTGGGCACGTTCTTTCTCTGTTACGAGTGTCCCCTGAATAGAGAGGCGTGTATAGGTATGGGTACGTATTATCATCATCATCAACATCATCATTGTTAATATTTGTTTTTGCAAGAGAACAAATTATAGGAATTAATGAACATGATGAATACACCTTGTAAATCTAAACATAATGAAGAATTGAACTGCTGATGACATCGGAGAGAGGTTTCAAAGGGGCAGGCAGACAAGCCTGCACAGTTCGAGATACTGTTTAAAAATGTAAAAAGCAGAAAGAGAACTCTGGAAAGAGAGACTGTGTTTCAGAACTGGTGCCAATCTAAAATACAAGGAGTAGCCCTTGGAAGCGTCTTTATCACTGCCTTTGTAGCTAAGAACTAGAAAGCTCGTGTTGTGGGACACAGTGTGTCTATTCTCAGGGACTCCTCATGGGTGAACAGGAAGAAGGGAAGACACTTCTGGAAGGCAGGCTGCCTGGGATCCACTTCTCTCGGGACACTCGTTAGTTTTGCGACCCTGGGATTAATTGGGCTGCAAGACAAATCTCTTGACTCGACTAATTCTCTTTGCCCTGGCCCCCGGCTGCTTTGTGGGGGGTTGTTTTAGGCTGGGCGCGGGTTGTGGAAATGGATACAGTGTCTGAATTATAGAATTATAGAAAGGTCGGAAAGTGGGACCCCAGAAATTGCGTCCTGCAGGGAGATGGACTTTGGGATTCGTTTCTTAAAGTGTTGTTGACACTAATCATTTTTTCCAAGGCCCTTGTTTTCATGTCAGCCTATGAGCACTCACCTTCAATTAATACTACTACTAGTAATTTTGTGAAAACTAGCCAGAATGTATATAGTGATTTATAATTTGCAAAGTAATACTTGGATTATTTCATCTCTCATACCCTACTGGTCGGTTGTTATTTCAAGCAGGTGCCCAGTGTCCAAGTTTTCTCCTTCGTAGTTTTAAGTCAGGGAGGGAAACAAGAATCCTATCTCAGGCTTCAGGTGAAGAAGCTGGTGGAATGCAGAGAGACCCAGTCATCAGAAGACCCAGTGTTGAATCTTGGCACCTCCAGCTGTTAGTTTTGTGACCTTAGGCAAATCATCTCAACTTCACAAAAGCCTTATTGTAAATATTTTTAAAACATTTGAAATAAACCTAGTGAAGAAAATGATATGGGGGTGGTGCCTGGGTGGCTCAGTCCATTAAGCATCCAACTCTTGGTTTTGACTCAGGTCATGATCTTGGGGTTGTGGGATCAAGCTCCGCATCGGGTTTCACGCTCAGCATGGAGTCTGCTGGAGATTTTCTCTCCCTCTCTCCCTCTCCCCTGCTCATGCTCTCTCTCTAAATAGATAAAATCTTTAAAAAATTTTAAAAAATTAAAAAAAAATGATATGGGCACAGAGTTCATTAAGGTATATGAAAGTCCTCATTGCTAGGGAATATAGTGCCCATATGTAGAATTCTTCTAGCCTCAAGATGCCAGTGGCTGGCCTCCAGGAGACCTCAGCCTGCCTTGGTGGTAGACATCTCTGCTCTCTTGCAGCTTGCTTTTCCACCAGCCGATGTGCAGCCTCAGAATTTCTTTTGGCACGATGCTCCAGGTTGCCATTTGCCATTTGATCACATCTGACAAGCTGGATGAAAACTCCCGTGCCGCCCTAGCCCTGGCCTAGGTTTTGGATCCAGACCTATCCGTAGCCTCCCTCCTTCTCTTCAGAGGTAGGCATCCCTCTTTGCTTCCAGTGCAAGCAGTCTGGCCCAGAAACGTGCACAAACCCAGCAGCCATCTCTCAGAAGCTAGGCAGCTGTGCCCAGTGCTGCTGGTTAGGTGGCAGCTTCGAGAAAGTTCGCCCCGCAGGCTGCAGCCGCCATCGCACAGAGCCGACAACCCAGTAAGGCCGAGATACATGTATTTTTAGACCCAAGAGACTAACTCCTTAATGTGTGGTTGGCAGTGATGCGATTCCTTCCCCGAAATGTGACCTGCTGAGGTCCTTAGAGGCTCCAATTAAAAAAAAAAAATACATCACTGAAGATTATTTTTAAACACCCTAAAGGTAATGAGACCTGCATTTCAGATCAATCAATCCCCAGCATTCGTGTTTTTTACCCTTTCATCTCTTTGGCTTTGAGGAAAGTTAACTTGGGCAAAGGAAGTGATTTGGCCACTCCCATCCCAGGGGGCCACTAGGGAGCTACTCAGGCCAGAAGGGTTCCCGTCCTTTCCTTCCCGTTTTGGTACAGTTTCCCCGGCAAGCTCAGCACCGTTTGTCTTAGCGTCCTCATTTCCCTTCTCTGGCCGAGACACAGGTGATGTGTTCGGACACATGGTACTGTGTGCATGATCTCTTAACCTCCTTTTTTCTCCTTTCGTTTTCCATGGCAGAGCTAATCATTTCGGGGTGATTTATTGCCACATTTGGCGGCAGGTCTGAAGAGGCCCCGTCTGGAGCCCCAGAGGCTGCCAAGATAGTTTTCTTGTGGGTCAGGTAGAGATACAATCACGCCTTCAGAGAGGCTACCAGCGGACTCCCCTTTGCAAGGCCCCTGGTTTTGTAGGAGGCGGGTGTGTGGGGTAAACCCCAGGGAAATACGCATGTGTTTCTGTCCGCCCTGAGGACCCATACTCCTGATTCCTCCACAGGTCTCCCAAGTGGGATCCTGTGCACATAACCCCACCTAGTCTTTCCTGTGAAGAGGGCTCTATGTGGGGAAAGATGGGGCAGCACTGCCTGTTAGGGACTGAGTGTTTGTACCCCATCCCCATTCTGATCTTCGTATGGGAAAGCCCTAGCCCCTAATGAGATGGTATTCAGGGAATGCGGCCTTAGGAGGCAGTGAAATTCAACTGGCGCCAAAAGGGTGGGGCCCTCAGGGCAGGATTAGTGCCCTTGTAAGGGGGAGGCACCAGAGAACTTGTTTCCTCTCTACCTCATGAGGACAGGACCAGAAAATGCTATCTGCGAGCCAAGAAGAGCATCCTCACCAGACACTGAATTTGCTGGCGCCTTGACCTTGGGCTTTCTAGACCACGGAACTGTGGGGAGTAAGTGTGTGTTGTGTAAGCCACCCAGTCTGTGGTCTGTTGTTGGGGCAGCCCCAGCAGACGAAGCTGCTCTGTAAGAAGCTCTGTCTTCTTCGAGAATGTTGAGCGGAACACCATACACCAGTGTGGGGGTGGAGGGGGGTGGACTCCAACTCAGAGAAAATAGCGATCATCTCAATGCCAGCCACCAGGGAGAAGTCCCAGCACTTCTGCCCGCAGTGTCTTGGTATCGTAGTCACCAAGGACGACGCAGCGGATGGAACAACGGTACCCTCACGTAGAGAAGAGACAAAGCACAGTCAGCTCCAATAGTGGGCATCCATCCTCCAGGACTAGTGGGTCCCCCTGGAAGCCACAGCAGAGGAACTGGTCTAGATACACGCCTTTCTGTCTCAGTAGAAGGACCCTAACCTCTCCCCCCATGGAGTGTGAAATTCTGAAAGCACCTACCCTTAAACACAGAGAAAGAGAACACATTGACTCTGAAGCAGGGAACTCTTCCCATGGGAGGCAGTAAGCGCAGCACAGACTGTGTGTACTCTGTCCCTTGGTGAGGGGGGTGTGTTCCAGGCCCAAAAGCATTCTGACTTGGCTGCGCTGGGGTTGAAGAACCACAGAGAGGCACAAGACTGCCTCTCGCAACAATCACAGTGTGTGTGGACACATCAAAGGCTCTGACAGGGCTCGGATTGGAGAGAGAACTTGAGCCTAGAGGTCCGGAAGTTCCCCTCCATAATGATTTGGCCAGTTCATGGGTTGACAAGAGCAAGGTGGACTGAGCATAGCCTGGCCTTTTGAATATAAAGGGAAGTTATGGAAAGGAATAGAATGGTCACCCTAGGGTGTAGTGCTAATTATCCCCACACATTCTACTGCTGGACTGGGCTCCCTGAGGGTAGGGAGTGTGCCGTATTCCTTGTGCCCACACCTAGCAGAAGTGTAGAGTCCAGAGAAAGCTCTCGTAAGTGCCTGCTGAGTAAATGAAATCATTTGCCAGTGATGGTAGATTCATAACTTTCAATGCTGGGAAGAAACCAAGCACTTATTTAGTCTACATTCTAGAAACAAGGAAACAAAGAGTCAGGGGAAGTGTCTGGTTGAAGATCAGTGGTAGGATGGTGTGATGTGGCCCTTGTGTTGCAGATTTGAGAAAGAACAGTGAGGTCCCCTAAATTCTTGATTCCTTCTCTATTCTAGGGAAGGAGTGTTCTCTGGATGGGGACCTTGTTAGGATGGGAAGAGGAGGGAGGCCAAAGACGTTTCCACCTTGATGAGTTTGCCCGTTGTCCCAGTTTACTTTTAGTAATTCACTTCGACAACTATTATTACCTCTTTGCGGCAACTGGCTGGGTCTTAATTCAGGCTGCTGTATAAAGTATATTAATAAACAAAGGGCCACAGACACAGACAACAGAAATTTATTTTGGACAGTTCTAGAGTCTAGAAGTCCCAAGAGCAGGGTGCTAGCATGGTTCTCCAGGAATCAGCTGGAACCCCCACAGAGCCACTAGAGCATCAAGGAGGGGGACCCGCACCTGTGCTGTGCCGGTGTTGGGGGTGGCGGGACAGGGGCAGGGACTGTGCAAGGTTTTCTCAGGATGCAGAGTGGGGAGCCGTGCCCTGAAGCACGACCAGGATGGTGCCGGGAACGGGGAGAAGAGACAGTCAGACCAGGGCAAGTCTTGAGCACAGGCTTAGAGGCTGAGCGGGAGGGTGGCTGTGGGTCAGCAGGAAGGGACAGGAGGGAAGAAAGGGACCTTCCGAGCCCGGCCACACGGAGGCATGTCGACTGCGAGCGATCCCCATTTCTGAGCCCTCTCCCCTCTAATGCACACTGCTAATGGAATGTTTTTTTATAGACTCCAAGACCCACATTAACACGGTCTACTTTTAATTCCACACAATGGGCGAAAATCTCTTGGCTTTATTGACTGCTTCTTTATCTGACTGCACCTAATTGGAAAATAAACAGATCAGACGATACCTTTACTACAGATGAATAATTCACGTTCTCTTTGTCTTTTGTCAGAAAAGAAAGCCTAGCAGGTCTGTCTTTAAATTAGGATATCTGGTAGATGAGAGAAAAATGTGAGCGATTAACTCCAAATTGAGTTCAGTGGGAATCTCTGAGAGCCGGAGCCCTCCTCCGTAATGAAGCTTAGATTGGATCACGGAACAGTTCTGGCTCCGGTGGAGCCCAAATTCAGAACATACGAGGGCTATTGACCTGTTAATTTGAAATATTTTAATCTGCATAAAAATGGATTGTATTAATTGTTTCACATTAACCGGCGCTGACTGTAATGTCTGATTGAATTAGGCTGACTTTGCTCTCCTGTAGCCCTCTGCGGTTTCTTTGGCCCCAGACACGGGTAACTCTTCCCCGCTCCGTGCCAACCATCTGAACTCCGGGCGGGCTGTGTTGCTCTCAGAGAAACCACCCCACCCTCCTCAGGGACCACACCACCGGGCCCTGAAGCGTTCCCCTTTTCTAATTACCCTAGGTCCCACTCCTCCACCCCATCTCCCTGGCTTACATCATTTTCTTGATACGTCAAATCTCAGTAACTTTAACTGCTTACATCAATCTGGGTTTCAAAGAAAGACTTCGAACTGAAAATGTTTAAAAAAAAAAAAAAACCCGTAAAGTCAAACTTCATTGTTTTTACAAACATCCTCTCGAGATCTAACGTGGGTGGCGCACCCTGCTGGACACAGAGGGTGTATACGATGTCGTCGTTGAACCTGCTTCTGCCCTTGGGGACGTCATCATGGTCTGGTTCTGCTTGATAGGGTTTCAATGTAGGAAAAGTTAAGTGCTAGTTCATATCAACATTGCAGGGAAGGGCCCCGGCCAGGTAGACTGCTAATAGAGTGAAGGTATCTGCGGGGACCAAGAAACACTTAAATTCTCTGAATGTGCCTTGAGTTTTGTTTTTCCTTCGTACGATTCTGAGGCTATGCCCAGTTCTTTGCTGGATCTCGTATCTTCCCTCTGTATAACTGAATGAAATCATACATAGCCTGTTCTGGGAAGCCTTCCTCGGCCACCGCCACCGCCCCCTTGTCGGAATAAGTGCCCTCTTCTGGGCCCTCGTAGCTCCTGTCAAACCATCATTGTATTTACCTTACCATTTACTTGTCTCTTTCAATCAGCGGGAATGAAAGGTTCAACCTGCAACCTCAGAGGAGGCGAGGCTGGAGAGGGAATTGAGGGAGAATTACATGGTGTATCCTAGGCTAACGCTTACTCAAGGGTGTGATGTGAGTCAGCAGCATCAGCCTCTCCTGGCAGTGAATTAAAAATGCAAAATCTCATGCCCCACCTCAGACCTGTGAACTCAGCCTCTGAATTATGGCAGAGCCCAGTGATTCCTATGCATATTAAAACTTAAAAAGAACTTGGCTGGTCCAGGCTACTGCTTCTCGAACTTGGCTGCACCGTTGGAATCATCTGGGAGTGGAGTGTTCCTAAGTGCAGAGGCTTGGGTTCCCACCCACGGCGGTTCTGATTTAATTGGTTGGGGTGTGGCCAATTAAAGTCTCCCCCAGAAGATGCTCATTTCCAGCCACACGTGTGAACTAGTGTGGGCTAGTGTTTCCCCATTGCTCTCCCTGCTGTCCCCACGCCGTATTGTCTTTTCCTTTATCCGCCTGTCTTCCCTGCCTCTTAGGCACAGGGATTCTTTGGTATATTCAGAGACTCTAATGCAGTATCTCCCACTGAATAGTGGTTTCTTAAAATGAATGGCAATAAACCTGAGTGGAGGCTTTTAGTGCCGAATCTGAGGATGGCCTTGGAGCAAACATGCGGAAACGGAAAAAGACTAGCAATAGCTTGGGCAAGGAATTAAGGCATACTGAGGGAAAAAAAAAAGATTCAGAATGTTCTCATTCGGGCCAAAGTCAAAGTGTACAGGATATGTCAAGTTGTTGGTGCCCAGATCCCATGGGAATAGGACGGGGTGGGGGACCCAATATGACCTTTTTGGTCAACAGGAAGAGATGAAACTTACAAGTTTAATAGACTTCAAGCCCTGGGTGATGCAAGAGTGATACCTAATGGTCCCTTAGAAAATCACAGTATGACCTTTCAAATGCATTAATGGAAGTTGCATATTCACTTGTCCCAGTATCGGGCTCCTGTACCTCTTGGGTACCCCGCTTTGAGGAAGGAGTGAGCCTGGTGGGTAATCTAGAAATCGCATCATGGGAGGGGATGCCTGGGAATGAATGCCTGGACAGGAGAGGAGGTAGTGAGGACCTGATTGCTTTCCTCAGAAGAACTGCCTCTTGTGTCGAACTGAGTGGCACCGTGCGGTGCTGCTCCAAGGGACATTGCAAGGGCCAGCGGAAGTCATGGAGGCAGGATTTGGCTCAACCTAGGGTAGACTTGTGCCAGTGAGAAATGTCCAATAATAGAACCGGCTGCCTAGGGAGACGGTGTGAGCGAGTGAGCTCTCTATCTTTGGAAATGTTCTAGCAGAGCCTGGCTGGCCATCTGTCATGGGTATTGTGGAAATACTCCTGCATTCAGTGGATGAACAAAATTTTGTTGATGACAATAGTAGTAAATGTGACTACTATATCCTGAGGGCCTGTGGAGTACCAAGGACTGTGGTAGGCAAGTCAGTATCCATTATTATCTTTAATCCTTCTACTCCCCGATGAAAGTGACAGTTACCACTTCCATTTTATCGAAGAAATGGGTTCAGAGCTAGGATTTGAACCCTGTGCTTTCTGCCCTGAAAACACAGTCTTTTCAATATACCACCTGCCTTTGATGGCCCTGTCCATGGCTAAGGTCCTGGTCCTGTGATTTCCAGTGTATTTAGACACTGGATTTGAAGTGATCTTTAGGTGTCTGGGTGGAAAAGGTCCTATGGAGAGCTGCACACAAAGACTTGTGAGTCGAGAGAGTGCTCAGGGTGGGGGATGGCGCCTTGAGCATGCTCTACCAAGAGGTGAGGCTCAGGGAGCCTGTGTGGCTCAGTCGGTTGAGTGGCTGCCTTCAGCTCAAGTCATCATCTCAGGGGTCCTGGGATCGAGGCCCACATCTCCCTGCTCAGCAGAATGCCTGCTTCTCCCTCTTTCTCTGTTGCTCCCCCTACTTGTGCTCTCTCCCTCTGCCAAATAAGTAAATAAAATCTTAAAAAAAAAAAAAAAGAGGTGAGACTCAATACCCTTTGGTCAAGATTCCCAAGTTAGTGAGTGTAGAGAGAAGAGGTCATTGTGGGCTGAGTCCTTCATGTATACCATTGGAAATTCAAGCCCAAGGGAATGAGACCTGTTCTCTAAGTAGGAGGGAGTGGATTATTAGTGTGTGTTGGAGGCCTGATTTTTAATCTCTGTAAAATGTGAATGCTTCTATATATTTTCAGATTCTAGACCGAGACTATGCAAGTCCAGTGCTGAAATTGGAGTCAGCATGATTCGGCGGCTCAAAGTATAGCCTTTGCCTGAGTTGATCCTGGACACCGCTTCTCTCTAGCTGTGTGTCCTTTCACAAATTACCTTCCTGTGCCTCAATTTCATCATCTGTCAAATGGGGCTAACACTAACTACCCCATAGTTTTATAAAGAAGCTTAAGTAAAACGATGGACATAAAGTGCTTAAACAGTGGCTGACATGTGGTAAGCACTTGGTGCTTATATTCAGATTAGTTATTAAATCTAAGGGAAGCCCAAAGTACCATAAATTGAATAGTCTACTTAAGATGTTCACTTGTCTAAGAATTCAGCTTACATTTTTTAAAAATTAAAACACACATCCATTGATACCTTTGGCTAACCAAACATTTTAGCTTAATATTTCAGTCCATTCTGTTGCAGCTTCTAAACTGTAGGAATCAACTTTCCCATTGTAATACATAGTCGGCTACGGAATTGAGGCAGCATAGAGGACAGGTGAAAAGAAGGGCCTAGCTAGTCTCACTGCCTGGGTTTAAATTCTTTGTGCTTTGCTAGCTCTGTGACCTGGGGCAATTTGCTAGTGACTCCAAGCCTCAGTTTCATTCTTACAAAGTGGAGATAGTAGCCATAAACCCAACCCTCATTAGGGTTTATCGATCTGATGAGATTACTTGGATAGAGAGCTTGGAACAGTGCCCCAGGACCTTCCACATGGTAAGCATTCAATAAATGGTGATGATAGCCATATCTTGTAAAGCACAGGAACTTATAATGCCTTGGGGTTCTTACTGTATGTATCAGTGTTAATTATATAATCCTATAGTTTGTATGCATAATCTATGGACAAGTTTCTCTGTTGAGCAGGAGACTTATGGTTTGGAAGATGACCATGGGTGATGGAGATCTGTGATGCTCCTGAAATTATAGGCAAGACTTAGAGCTATGTCTGTTCTTTTTGGAGAAGGTCTAGGCTTTCATTAATCACTGTGTGACCCTGTAAAGTTTAAGTGTTAGCAAAGGGACGCCTGGGTGGCTCAGTTGGTTAAGCATCTGCCTTCAGCTCAGGTCATGACTTCAGGGTCCTGGGATCCAGTCCTGAGTTGGGCTCCCTGCTCAGCAGGGAGTCTGCTTCTGCCCTTTCTCCCTGCTCATGCTCACTCTCTCTCTCAAATAAATAAATAAGATATTTAAAAAAATAAGTGTTAGCATAAGAACCCTGAATGGAACCTGAGGCTGTTATTAAGAGAAAACTGAAAGCCTGGCCAACAGTGGCTTCAGGAATAAAGTCATTTTGTTACCTCCTATAGCAGAATCAGAGGTGGGTGGTCCCAAGATCAGTGCAGTAGTTCAAAGATGTTATTGAGGCTCACGTTCTTTCTTTCCGCTCCGTGTCATCCTAGATTGATTGCTTCATGGTCCCAGGAGAGCTGCCATAGACACAAGTACTGTATCCTCCTATAACCTTGCTGAAAACACAAAGAAACCAGGGCAGCCAGGATGGACCATAGAGCTTTCATAATTAGTCTCCTTTTGTCGGCGGTAAAAACAAAAACAAACAACAGTTGCCCAGAAGGAACTCCCACAAAGCGAGATCCCCCTATCCCTAGTTTCTTCTTATTTGCCAGAACTGAATCTTATTGCCCCTTCTAGCTGCAAACGGAGGCCAAGAAACCAAGGATCTGGCCTTTCCACATCTCTTAAGGGAGGTGGGCCAGGGGAAGTGGCCCGTAGGTTAAAAAGTTCTCTAATGTCAACGCACCAATGAAAATGTGAGGGTGTAGGGGCCCCAGAAAGGTCACACAAAGTATTCGAATTTGTAGGGGAGAGACGGTTACTTGGCAAGAAATGGACAATATCCAAAGAAAGGAGGCAGGAGAATTGGGAGGGCTTTCAGTGCCTTTAGGTTGCCTTATCCTGTAAGCAGGCATCATTCATCAGTGAGCAATATGGAGGAAGTGCCTGGATTCCAAATTTGTGAGTAGAAAAATTGCCACGGAAGAGTCATCCAACTGCTCTTGTGTGCAGCTGCTGATTCTGACCCAGATCTGCCTTCCCCCCCTCCTCAGCTGCTGTTGCTAGCTCTGGGGAGCTGGACCGTGAGCTCTGCCAGGACGAAGATGCCCATTTCCCTAGCTCTCCCCGCCGCTCTCCAAACAAGCTGTTCCTGGAGACGGGAGAGCACACTCAGTAGTAACAGGGCTGGTAATTAAAAGCTGCCCGAGGGCCTTGCAACACTTCTAGAGACAAGGTGATTCGGTAAGACCTGTCACTCCCCATGAGAGTTTCCCAGATGGAGGGGCAGGTGGGGATCTCCAGGACTAATGATGTGGAGGCCTTTAACCTGCCCGTGTTCCAGGGCATGGGTTGGGGGATGTGGGACAGAAGTGGAACAGGGGGGCATGGGGTCTGCCTGGCTGGTGTTGATGGAAGAGCTGTTTTTATACATGCAATTGGCAAATTGGGCGACCCCGAGAACCCCGAGAACTGCGATGGTGCACTCATGTCAGATGGGAAGACGCTGTACAAAATCCAGGTCTGGCCCCGTCTCCTCAGTCTTTAGTCTAGAGGCTCAAGAACTGCAAAAACATTCATTTTTAAAAACATATTAATGGGCAAATAAAAGGTCGAAAGTTTAAGAAGGTGTTTATCACATTGAGTCAAAATGCCCTAAATTGCTATAATAATCACTTTCTCCAACGGAGAACGGAAGGGTAGAATAAAATCAGTGAAGAAAGCCTTTCTACTAGGGAGCACCTTCCAGAGGTAACTTGAACTGAGTCTGGAAGGCTGAGTAGGAACTTGCCAGGCTTGTAGAGGGACCTAAGCAGAGGTTGCCAAGATGGGTACTTTATTTTATTTTATTTTTTATGTAGGGCATTGCAGGTGGAGGAAAAACATCTGAAGGGGATAAAGTTGTAAAATGCGGTGAGCATCTGATATTTTGTTTGCCTAACACTTCTCTCCCCTTTCTCGGGGGAAAAAAAAATCCCCTTTTCTTCTCCTGGAGATGCTTCTTCACCACCTCAGTTGCGTGGTTGGATTTGAGCTATCGTTCAGCTCCAGCCTCGCCGACCCAATTGGCTGGTCTGGGAACATGGTCCCTGGGATTTTTGAAAGCTGCATCTATCTGGGAGAGAGCTTTCAGTCTGCTCATCACTAGTGATAAACTGAGGGGCAAGGCGAGGGACTTGTTGATGGCTCTGAGCCTGCCATTTCAAAATACTCCTGGCTGTCAGAGACAGAAACCTGGTTCCAGCGTGCATTGATTAGAGTGGTATTGATTATAAAATTTGCTTTATGCATAGGCCCCTGGGTCTCTCATTTTGGTGTTTATGAAAGCCGACTGGCAACTTCTGAGTGGTGGAAATAAGGATCAACGATGACTTCCTTATCCCTCTTCTCCCTGGGGTTGGGAGGAGGATAGGAGACTGGAAAAAGAAAAAAAAAAAAAAAGGATGGAATAAACAAAATCCGATAGAATGTTAGAACTGAGTGTTTCTCAGATGTTCACGTACCTGTGAATGGGCTGGAAATCTTCCTCTCTGGTGGATTTGCATTCCAACAAACTCCTCTGTGGCGTCAAGTCTGCTGGTTCAAAGACCAGGCCTTGAGGGACAGAGTGTGCAAAGGGCACGTTTGAGATTTGAGGAAGTGGGAAAAGCCGGTACCCTGGGTGGTGGCATGGGAAGCAGGGTAGAAGTGAGTTGTTATTTTCAGTTGGGTGATTAAGCATAGGCCCCCGGAGGTGATCTTTGAGCCAAAAAGTCCTTGCATGGACATGATTTAAAAGAAGTACACTCTTTTCTGTTTTAAGTGCATCTGCTCACTCTGGCTGGGTAACAGATTACCCCAGACCTCGCACCTTCACGCAGCGGACATTCTGTCTTCCCGTTTCGGGGGGCGACCTGAACTGGGTGCCTCGCTCGGAATCTCTCGCAGGGCTGCCGGCAGGGCGTTGGGCGTTGGCCAGAGCTGCTGCCTCCCTCTCCGGGCTCGCCTGCGGCGGCCCTGCTCCCAGGCTCACTCCTGTGGCTGTTGGCAGGCCGTCCTTCTTCACAGGCTCCCCCCATTGCTCGTCACAGGGACCCTTCTGCACGGCAGCTCACAAACATGGCAGCTGGCTTCCGTCAGAGCAGGCAGACGAGAGGGCAAGAGATGGCCAGCAAGAAGGCAGCCAGAGTCCTTCCGTAACCTGATTTATTAAGTGACCTCCCTTTTGCCATATTCTGATGATTAGAAAAGAGCCACTAGTTCCAGCATACACTCAAGGGGAGGAGATTATCAAAGGCACGGATGCCGTGCAGCGAGGCTGGCGGGGGGCCCTTTTAGGGGCTGCCTAGCACAGCATCCATTTGCCTATGACCCCAGAATCGGGTGGCTCGTGCTCTTCCTTATACGGGTGGTGGTTATTGCCAGTTTGTCTAGCAAAGAGGATCATGGGAATTTCTCGGCTCCCAACAGAAACCAGCGTTGGCCCAAATGGTTCCGACTAAGCTGGAGTTGGCTTTGGCTGACCTTCAGCTTTTGAGGTGGGTCCAAACCAGTGTCTTCTTTTCAAGATATCCGGGCAGAGGCTGGTAGGCCACCTGAGGGCCTGTGGGCAGCTGAGCTCTGACTGACCCCCAGCCATTTTACTACTGCTGGTAGGATTGCCCTAGGAGCCTGCCAAGGAGACAGATGCTGCTGCTGGAGAAGCACCTTCTGCAGGCTGGCGTTTGTCCGGTAACTGCTCTCCAAGAGAAAATAAACTGTTCACGTGAGGGGGAAAGGCGATGGTGCCTGGTAGAACCAGGTGCGGCAAAGAAAATGGAAAAGATGTCATTAAACAGTAGAAGACAGTTGTATAGATCTCAAGCTGGGTTCTTTGCAACCATCCACCAACTCAGGAAATGCTTTTTGCTTTCCAGACACAGACCAAAACACCATGAATTGGATTATGTGCAGAGTACCTCACCTGTTCCCTCCTGTTCATTTTGCAGTCCTGCTTTTGTTTTTGTTTGTTTGTTTGTAGTAGTGAGAATCATTATTTCCTTCTGGCTTAGAGACTCATAATGCAGTAGAAACAACACTGGCTTCGACTGGCCGTAGGTTCCACCATTCTCCAGTAGGGGATTCTAGCTTTTGTCTACAGTTGTCTCATCTTTACATTGGGACAGTGACATTTCTCCCATGAAGTGTTTTTAAAGATTAAGCTAAAGCAACGTCAAGGAAGATTTCCTTGCCATTTGGTAAATATTTAATAAAAGGTGTCTTTATAGCTGCTCTACTTAAAAGAACAACACTGGCTAGAGCTTTAAATATTCAGCCCTCCAACGTAGATGGGGAAACCAAAGATGATAGTGAAGTGTCCCCTTCATCCCGCCAGTCATTCCCCTGCTATCCACCCACTGGCCCATCCAGCCAATAGTCACTGAGGTGTCCTCTCTGACTATCCTGTTCTCGTCACAGTGGCCGTAAGATGAACAGTCAGGAAAACTACCTGCCCTGAAGGGCTTAGCTAGACAGTGATCACACATTTTATTGATGTATTTCAGATGAAATAACTACTGTAAAAGAAAGAGAGGTTGAAATGAGGGAGACCGGCTGCTGGGGGGTGGATCATCTGGGAAGGGCACTTGAAAGTAGTGGCATCTGAGGGGGAGGCACATAAGACAAGAGGGGACCGAGAAAAGGAACAACGCGCAAAGACGCAGAAGTGGAGAGAACAGAAAGATGGCCGGGGTGGGCATTTCCCAGATCAGATGGGATATTTATAGTTATGCCTGGGGGGAAAAAATTGGCTTAAACAAATTTGGGATTTCTGGTCGTCAGGGCAAAGAGGTTTCTTCATCAAAGGATCTTGCCGAGATTTTAATACACTAGTATTCACTGTATTTTTTTCAGGTAATCGAGGACCACTGTATTATGAAGTGCTTTTGGAAATATTTAGCCATGGATTTGTTCCATCCTGCCTTCCATCTGTCTTTCCTTTCATCTGTCCATCCCTTATTTGTAAAAAGCATTCTTAAGGAATAGAAAGTTCTGTGGGAAACCTTGGGCAACGGCTCAGTGAATCTCTGAGCCTCACATTGTCCCTCACATCAGCCCCTGATGGAGAAAAAGGGCTCTTTTTGAGGTTCACAGGGTGAAGGAGTGGCCACATCGCCTCTGGGACTGTGTCACCTGCAAAGCCACAGAAGACACGCTGGGTTAGGTGGACTTCCCAGAGCCCCAAGGCCCCAGCTGCAGGTGCCCCCATAGATCCTGGGACCTTGATTTTTTTTTTTAAGAACTCTTGATATTTTTATATTTCCAAAAAACTAATAGCAAATAAAGACAGTTAGGGCAAAGTTTCTCTTGGGTGGGAAAATATTTCCTTTTAAGCTCATCGTCATTAGTCAGTATGTGCATCTGTTAAACGATGGCTCTGTTCTCACAGCTCCTGGAAGGTTTGGAGGGGTTGATAAGTGAGTAAATCACAGACGGAGCAAACTCATGCTTCGTCTTCCGAAAGGCTCATAATCCTGTTTTCGCTGAAGAATGGCGAAGTTACATTTCCTGAGTAGTAGCAATAGGATAATATCAGGAGCCCCCGTGTGCCTGCAGGGACATGGACACCGGGCGTGGTGCCCAGTGCATTCCAGCTTAAACCACGGATGCATAGACCGTGGTGGGAGGAAGGCGCCATGAGCTCCGTTGTTTGGTTAAGGAACCGCGGCCAACTCGGCCGTTAGCGCAGCACAGTGCCTCAGGCCTCATGGTACTTCAAGGAGCCCCCCAAAATGTTTTAATTTCTTCTCAAATCAGAAAAAAAGATGAGCTTGTAGTCATCGGACAGAATTAACGTTTTTTTAGGGAGGAAGGGGCCAGAGGAAGAAGTGCCCGGAGTGTCTGGAGGTCACAATGTGAGGACCTTGAGAGGGCTCAGGGAAGTTGGAGCTTTTGCTCAGAGCCCCCAGTGGAGATGGGCACAGACCAGGCCCGAAGCCTTGTGCTTTCTCGCCTATGCCCTGAAGGCTCGTCCTCACCTGGCTTTCCCCCACTCTCTCTAACATTTCGTCTGAGCATTCTTTCCCCAGAAACAGGAGGTGCCTGAAAAATGGGGCCCTGCCTCCTTAATTTTCATGGCCAGTGTGCTCCTGGAAAATGAAACAGAAAGGCACAGAACCTTCTTTTCAGGGGGCCTTCCCCCAGGATTGGGGAACAGACGCCCAGTCCCATGGAAGGTCCTGACGAGAGGGGGCGCCCTTGCGAGACCAACCGGGCCAGCCCTGCCTTGTTAGCGCGGACAGTTGGGTCCTGCCGAAGGACCCCTGTTCGGTTGGACCGAGTGTGGCCCAGGCCTCCTGGACGCCTCAGATAACGAGCCGGGGGAGAAGCAGGTGGAAAGCAGCGGTGCGGGAGCCCAGACGCAGGACTCTGCCCACCAGCCACTTCTGCCAATTAGCACGTGCGGTGAATTTGGCCTTCGTTTCCCTGAGCGAGGGTCCAGTGCAAAACAGGGGCCCTTTTGCATGCAAGGCACAGAGCACCTTCCTCCTCTTGCCTGTGTGAAGTGGAGTTTTAATAAAGCCTTTGGATATGATTCTGGGTATCACAACAACTCAGTTGGATCCCGAGTGCATTCGTCCGTGTCCTGCTGTCTTTGGCAGAGTTCCTCATCAGGAAGAGGTTTCTGAATTACTATAGAAGGTAGTTGCTTAGGTAATATTATAATACGTCCTCTCTCTGAGCCTCAGTTTCCCTCCTGGTAAAATGAGACTCGTAGATCATTTCTAATCTCTCCCTTAGCTTTAGATTCTGGATTCTGAGCAACTGCCAAGTGGAAGAACTCCGAGTTAGGGGCTGGGGGCTTGTGTGGGGATCAAGTGAAGTCATGGATGGAAAAATACTTTGTCAATCTCACTTGCTTTTACTTTCTTTTATTATATTTTATTTTATTTTTAATACAGATTTTATTTATTTGTTTTAGAGTGTGAGAGGAAGAGAGCACGAATGGGAGGAGGGGTAGAAGGAGCGGGAGAAGCAGGCTCCCTGCCGAGCAGGCAGCCTGATGCAGAATTTGATTCCAGGACCCTGGGATCGTGACCCGAGCACAAGGCAAGGCAGACACTTAACCAACTGAGCCACCCAGGCGCCCCTCACTTACCTTTATTTTAGGGAACAATAGCTCTCAGTTGCTGGGGAACTAACGTGGCCCAGGGACTTCACATACTTTTTTTTCTGTACAAAATACTACAACAAGATAAATGTTAATATTCACATTTCGTTGCTGAGACATTTAGGCTCAGAGAGGCGAAGAGACAGTAAAGCCCAGAACTCAACTTGCGAGTTAACCTCCCCTCATTGGTTTCTGTGATTTTTGTCCTCCTCTTCCTCCTCACGCTATTGCTGACATTGTTTTGCGGTCAGTTGAGAAGAAAGTTGGGAAGATGCGTAAGCACAGACAACATGCTAACACGGTCGGGATCCAGTAACCGGCTTGAGCTGAGTGATCTTTGCCTGGATATGGATCCCATCGGAGGGAAACCGTGGGAGGCAGTCCAGGAGAAAAGCAACCAGAAAAATGTTAGCTTCTGATGAATTAAACTGAGTCTCGATTTATTGGGAGCAAGGTCCAGTGCCATAAACCTGTGCCCATCAGCATAACTGATTTCCTTTCCTCTCCTTCAGGGGGGCTGGAGGCGGGAAGCCTTCCCTTTGGGAAGGAGTCCCCTGTCATTCTGAGATAGTTACAGAGAGTTTGAGGTCTTTCTGTCTCTGTCTCTATATCTTTTTTTTTTTTTT
>CM052798.1:40593560-40786328 GCA_028533885.1 Nasua narica | reverse complement strand
ACTGGCCGACGCGGCCTCAGAGTGCGGGCCGAGTTGGAGGAGGTGAGGAGGGTGCGGCATTGGGTGACCAAAGTGGGCTCTGGGGTCTGACCCACCTGGTGTGGCTGTCGCCCTTGGTCCGAGGGAGGAGGAGCCCCCGAACTGGGAGTTTGGGGAGGCACGCTGGACTGGAGCCTGAAGGTCAGGTTACGTCGGCATACCAGATTTCACATCCTGGCAGAACGCGTTTTAGGTCATTGTTTCCTGATTCATTTTGACAGGCAGGTATTGCAAAACTTACAGGCATATGGATAGGAAATATCAGAAAATTTCTCCTTTTCCTTCCAAAGAATTAAATGCAAATGAAATCGTGGGACGGGAAAGCAAACAATACGTAATGAACCCCTCTTGTAGTACCAGGCAATTTGCGTACATTATCTGATTTATTCTGCTCAGCACCCATTAGGGGTAAGGTTTCCCAGGTTTACAGAGATAGAATTTGAGGCTCAAAGACGTCAAGGGATTTGCCGAAGGTCACACATCTGGGACTTCACAGAGCTGTGATTTGAAAACCCAAGGCAAGTCTGTGAGACTGTGATGTTCAAGTATTTGATTTTTTTTTTTGTCTTTGTCACCTACGCAATATGAATCATGATGTCTTTAAGGGTTCAGATGAGAGATATAGATAAGTATTCCTCAGGCTCTTCGCGATAGGCCCTCCTAGTAAGGAGATGGGCAGCTTGTAAGGCCACGCACAGCAGCGAGGAAGGGATGAGTTGAGCCCCTAACAGGACCCATCCGGGCTCTCTCTCAGGACTGGGTTCTCTTCTTGCCATTGCCTAGGATATCATGCTCGCCCTGCCATCGGGCACCCTCAGTGACTGCTTCTATGGAAGATGATCTGTTTCTCTATTTTAATTATATTTTTAAACTTGGTGGCTTCTGTTCATCTTTACTTGGGCTTGCTCATCCCTGGGGCTCAATCGTTCCCTTGCTGCCTCCTGGCTTCTCCCAGTGCGTCTTTTCACTCCTGGTCCCATTACCACTGGACAGAATCTGTATTTATGAGATCAGATTCTTGAGAGAGAGAAGATGTGTATTATCACCTGTATTTGCTTTGGATCTAACTCTTCGTGCCAGGCCAAGTTGTGGCTGTTCGGTCAGCCGGTGGATTGTCCTTGGCTGAGGAATCGACTCATGGTGCAGTCAGCTGGGATCTGGATTAGGGAGTGGACATCTGTGGGGCCCAGTCCATCCTCTGGCCCCCAAAGTTTCACATCCAGCCCAAATGCGAGGTGTCTCCAGGGTCTCATCAGCTCAAAATCTCAAATCTCATCATGACCTCATCTGTTCAAAAGCCCAAATTCTTAAGATCTGAATCACCTAAATCATATTCTGATGATTAGGTCATGGACATCTTGGGGCAGGGGTCATTTTCCTACCCACCAGCCCCACTTGCCATCACGTGGCAAGCATTTTATGTTGCTTATGTCATGTGATACCCTCCCTGTATCAGGTACGTATTCTCAGAGTCCTCTCATTTTGTAGTGAACGCATTCAAACTTGGGGGTTCGGTACTGGACCCAAACCTAGGGACTGGGGTCACGGTTTTGCGCTGAAGATGCTTGTATTCCCAGATGTTGCTGCCCATTCAAACCACCCGAGGAGCTTTTAAGTATCGCAGTGGGCAGGTGGCCCCACAAGGGCCAGTTGGGGAAGAGTCCCAGGATGGCAGGGGAACGTCACTCTTCCCAGCTCCTGAGGTGATGCCATTGTCGGGCAGAGTTGGGGAGCCTCTGCACTGCCCTGCCTCTGTCCTCCGCAGAGGCTGCTGAACCCTGGGGAAGGGTGCACGCCATCAGGGAAGCCTTCCCCAGAGGAGAGGAGCTTGAACCGCCTTTCTGAGGAGGGGAGAGGGTTTAACAGGGACGAGGAAATTGCATGGAGAGGAAACAGCTCTCCGTGTGGGTGATTTGCTCAGTATTTGCCAAGTGTGATTGAATTTTTATGTGTCTGTGAGAAGGTTCAAATAAATACATTCACAAATCAGGAAACAAACAAAAAAGAGCTCCTTTGTCAGCGCATCCATCCCTATTTATGGCTTCAGGAAAACATAGCCCCACGGTTAGCACTGTTGCGTGTGCTTTTTGTGAGGGAGATAATTGTGGAAATTGGGTTGCTTCCAGTCAAGTGCAGATCCTTTTGTGGAGAAAATTTGAGCCATCCGTGTATCCCATTTTACGGTAATTGAGATTGAACTAGCAAATCATTAGGAAGCAAAGGAAGATGATGGGCCCTTTTTTTTTTTCCCTCAAAAGGAAGGTGGTAAAAATGAGGTGTTTGAGAGAGAGAGGGAAGAATTAAAATAAGACGTGAGGGAGAGGAGAAAGCACGCCGTGCCCCTCTCAGCTCTCGGGGCGGGGAGAAGGCGGCACCTGTGGGAAGGGCTGCCCAGGAGGAGCCCCCTGACAGCCCCCCATGAGCCGGATGGCCGGACAGCTGCTGGGATGTGCAAGCTTCCGGAGGAGCCCTGGGACCACGCGGCAGACCCGGCAGCTCGGGGACAGGGTGCACACCTGCTGGGCTCGCCATGTACAGACGGCGGCGGGGCCCTGTGCCTCTCTCTCCCGCTGTCAACTCTGAAGATAATGAAATGCAGCTCGTGGAAAGGAAAGTAAATAACGCAGTGTATAGTTCAGGTAAATCAGCACGTGAAGCTGCCAGATGAGGCGTTTGTTTATTTAAAATCCCCTTCACCGGGAGGGCCTCATTAAATACTTGTCTTTTCTTCCCGCAAGATCCCAGGGAATAGCGGGAGTTCCATGTTCCTCCAACACGCGGTGGAGGGACCGGGGATGACAGAGTAGGGCTTTCGGTTTGCGGTGTGACCCGCCTCCCCATTTGGCTAAGGGGGTTAAAGGAAGGAATGGCATCCTGGCTCAAGTGCCCCCGAGGAAGGTGCCCCGTTGGGAGGAATGCTGGGGAAGAGGAATGAGGGCCACCTGAGACCAGTGCCTGGCCCTCGGAGGGGGTGGTCACCGCCAGGCCTTGACATGTCTCTCTGCACCGCCAGCATGGAGCACAGGGGCCGCTCTGCACACAGTAGGTGCATAGGAAATGTGCGTTGAATTGATTGGATTTCTAGAAACTGTGATTTAATGGCTGTGTGCTGAAGGAATTGGGGATATTTGCTTCTTTTTCTTTTTTTTTCCCCTGAAGATTCTCTTATCTAGAACATACTTGGAAAGGAAATTTGAAGAGCATAAGTTTTTAAACTTACCAAGTCCAGTGATGCATGCTCCCCCAGCTTTCTTCCCTTGCTTCCTTGCTTCCCTGCCTCCAGTCCCGGCGTGATTCCTGGGCTAGCATCATCTTGAAAGGACCTGAACAGTATCAGTCGCTCCCACTAACCCACTGTAGTGGCCACCTGTCACCTGCCCGGTCATCGTCCCCCCAGCAGTGAATAATTTCTGAAGCCTGCACCCTGTACCGGGGTATGGATTCTTATGCATAAGTTTACATACATGTACTGTTTATCTGCAAATTTAAGTAATAAACTATTTGCCCCCCCCTTTTTTAGATAAAAGTAGTTTTCAATAGTTATGGCAGAGTTTGAATTTTTTACTTACGTGACAGAGAGGGAGAGATCCCAAGAGGCAGAGAGGCAGGCAGAGAGAGGGGGAAGCAGGCTCCCTGCTGAGCAGAGAGCCTGATGCGGGCCTAGATCCCAGGACCCTGAGACCATGACCTGAGCCGAAGGCAGAGGCTTTAACCCACTGAGCCACCCAGGCGCCCCGTGTAGTGGACTTTCTTAAGCATTCCCTGGGCTGTATGTTCCCTGGTTTGAAGACTGTGGGGCGCCCTGGATCCCCATTTTACAGATGAAGAAATTGGGGATGAAAATGGTTAAGTAGCTCACATGCCTAACGATAAATAGACAATCGGTGGCAGAATCCGGCATGATTCCATCGCAGCCTCTGAGACAGGTTACTGCTTTAGGTTCTTCCCCCTACTGATACATTTTTGTAGAAGCAGAGGTGAGAATTTTAGAGGTTGGGTGGACGTGGGGCCCCAAGTAATGAAAACACTAATGGGATTATTTTAGGCTTATACAATTGTTTTTTCTGATACTCTTAAGTTTATGTGATGAATTTTCATGGTGCAATAAAAACTTAATGAAACTATGTGATCCATTAGTTAAATGAAATGTTCCTAAGTATACATTGTTGCTGTCACATAAATTCTGTTAATATTGCTGAAACTTAGTTCTGACTTCTGTTAGCTTTGAGTTTGATTAAGGAAACACATTTTGTTCCTCCTGTCATCCCCTTGCTGAAGGTTGGCTGAAACCTGAATAATAACAGTGCTTGCCCTCTGGAATATAGAATTTTATGTTCCCCAAAGTGCTTTCACATAACTTGCATGTATTCCCATTCACTTAATTCCATGAGTCATACCCAGCATCATCCCATTTTATAGATGAGTAAACTGATAAACCATTTATATATATTTTTCTTAATTCTGGAAAATTATTAGAGAAGCCAAGCCACCAAATAGCTATAGAGTAAGATCCTACTTACTTATTTTTCACTTCAGTTAAAAAACAGAAAGCATGCTTTATTCATAGAGAATTTAAAATGACTTGGGTCACATTGTTTTGACCCTATTTAAAAGCAACGCTACTAAATTATGCTTTAGTATTATGCTTACAGCATAAATTAAGGGCCATTGAAAATTCCCTATTCAATTTTTTTGTAGAGACAGTGCTGATGTCCATGACACCACACAGTGTTGCTTTTATGAAACCTCCTTTTCAAAAATTCTCCATTTCTGTTTCAAAGGGGAAAGAAAAGGCTTTCTTTGTGTGTGAACCTTGTGAAACTCAGAACTGATCACATTTCCTTCTTTGCTCTGGCCTCTAGGAATCTCATAGGTAGCTTGAAAGCCTCTCTTCTGCAACTTTACAGATTTTTCTGGGACTCTATCCTAGTCTCTACCCTGACCTTCATTTCCAATTATTTGTTGCCCTTTACTCCACTTCTCCTCATTAATTTATTTTATTCTGTCACAGAGAATGGCTTCCTAGAACGCTTTCTGCAAGCTGAAATTCTTTTTGTTTTTTATTTTTTCGTCATGGGAAGTAAACATAACCCAATAGGACACAGAAGAAGATGAGGTCTCAGGACAAGAGAGGTCTCTGACCTCTGATATTTCTCCCCTTAACACACACCGCATGACAGGTGGTTAATCTATGAACTTTGTGGGCTTCAGAGTTTTTTTCCTAAAGGCTTTGGTTAAAACAAGGGGGGACTCTGTGTTTGCTGTGGCGATGGCGGTCTTTCATCAGTCGTGAGGGACGCTGTGGCCCTTCTGCTAACAGCTCCTGTGATGTTTGTTCTTCTCACACCTCCAGCGGCTTTTAATAAATGTTGTCTTTGGGTTCCAGCAAAACCTCACCTTTTCCTAATTTTATTGTCCCTGAAGAGAAGCTGTGTGCAGAATGAGCACATTTTTTTAAATTTTATTTATTTATTTGACAGAGAGAGAGAGATCGAGACCGTAAGTAGGCAGGCAAAAGAGAAGAGGAAGCAGGCTCCTGCGGGGCCCGAGATCATGACCTGAGCCGAAGCAGAGGCCTAACCCACTGAGCCACCCAGGCGCCCCCAGAATGAGCAAATTTTAGGCATTTTCCTAATGGGCTAGATCAGATCGGGTAGCCCTTGACTTATTTTTTTTAAAAAAGGGAAAGATCTGATAGGCTAAATCTGTAGCCCCACAGAAGGAGAGGGAGAGGATGCCGGGAAGGCTGGCGTTGGCCACGTAATGAAAGGAGCTTGCAGTGATCTATGGGGCAGGTAGATGAAAAGTCTTGGTGGCCAAATTCCTGGCACGGAGGCTGAGTATGAAGAGGATGTCCAGAGCTCGGGAAGAAAAAGGCCTGCTCGAAACAACCTTGGTCCGGAGGCTTCTGCCAAGTCAGGCAGTCTGGGCAGATCCGAGGTGAAGTTGGAATCTGTAATAAGAACCGACAGCCATAAACTAATTTTAACCTCAGCTAGCCTTGGGAATTAGAAAGCATGCCATCTAGGGAGCTGGAATGGGCCTGAACTTAAAAGTGAGGCCAGAACTGGCTTTGTGACTTACCTTGGTGTGCCAGGGTCTGCGCTGGGATTTTTTAAAAAAAATTTTTTTTTTTTTTTAAATTGAGGAATGACCTCAATATTATAGGAAAAGGTTTAAAAATCATACCTTTAAGAACTATAAAAACTGCCATACCCTTTACTTAGATTCACTTATTGCTAACATTTTATCCCATTGGCTGTATTATTTGTGTATTCTCTATGGATATGGATATATACCTACATATGCGTGCATGTACATATATATAAGTATATGACATATACAGGTGTATGTAAGGTGCATATATCTTAGTCCTTTATTCCTAAGAATCAGGGTAGTCTCTTCCATAACCATAGGAACATTATCAAATTGAGGAAATAGCGTTGATACGCTCTTTTTACCTATTATGTCATTTATATTCAAATGTGTCCACTGGTCCAGTAATTCCTTTTGTAGTGTTTCTTTTCGCTCTAGTACAGGATCTTCGACAGGTGTTGCATTTAGTTATTATATCTATTTATTTTATTTGCAAGTATTTTCCTAGCTTCTCTTTGTCTTTTATTACTGTATTTTTGAAGGATACAGTCTCCCCGCCCCCCCTCAGCCTCCCAATTTCTAAATGCATGATGTTACTAGATCCCAGGCCAGAATGCCACATGGTAGTGATGTACTCGCTGAGGATGCTCCACCATCTCCATCTGCCCCTGCTTGTTAATGTTCATTTGCAGAACCTAATCGAGGTGTTGTCCAACTTCCCATTGTGTAATCACGCATCTTCCCCTTGCAACTATAAGCAGTAGGTGGGAAGAACACTTGAAGACCAGCAGATGTCTTCTCATCAAAAATTTCCCGGGATTTACCATCTTTGGATGGTTCTTGCCTAACTGAGCTTTGTTCTGATAGCTTCAAAATGTTGGCTTTATGCCCCACACCCCCTCCGTATATCCCAGATAGTACCTGTTCTATCCTAAGCAAGACAGCCTTCCCTCCTTCCTCCTCTTATCTCTTATCAGTATGGATTCATGGATTGTTGGTTCTCCCCCCCGCCAAGTGGTTTATTATTTATTACCATCCTTAAATGACGTTGGTGTGTAAATTATTCCAGATTGGGCCAATGACTGCACCTCTGAGATGGCGTCTGTGTCCTTGGGACATGCGCTGTTATTGTGTGTGTTTTGAGCACTTCGTTACTTGCTGGAACAATGAGATATTTCAGGCTTGTCTTGCACCTGTTCCACCCCAGCTCTCAAATCAGCCAGTTCTCTGGGAACCCCTGCTTCCTTTTACTGGGGAATGGTAGTAAAAAACCAAAATCCAGATATTAGGCATCATGAGGTTCCTTGGGTGTCTTTGCTCCTGGGCCCATTCAGTGGACAGAGCTAAGAGGTGTGTGCATGTAAATGCATGTATGTGTACGTACGTGGACACCTGCACGCATACTTCATAAATCATGAGTTTGCTGGAAATCTCCCATTTCCAGTCTGTCCCCACCGTATTCTTTCCTGGCTTCTCCATTTCTATAGTTTCATGTCTCCTCTTTCATAGTGAGAACTGGGCTCCCAAGAACATCAAAGCATTTACCCCTTCGTTCAATAAGTTCAATCCTGTAAGACATCTAAAATAGTTTTGTAATTTGCCCCAAACACTACCAGAAAAAAAAGCCCACTGAAAGGAGTTTGAAGGTTGTTTGCAGCTCCCCCTGCTACAGCCCTGCCCGAGACTGAATGTAAACTGTCCAATTCTGTGTTCGTAAGGTATTTCAATTAGTTCTTTCTTTCTCACCCCTTTAGAGACTGTTTGTGATGTTACTTTGAGATACAATTGGATTAATTTGTCTCAGTCCACTTCTAGTCTGAGCCTTCCCCCCACTTCCCACCCCTGTTCCTCTAATTTAATTTTTTCAGGTGTGAAGAACGGTGGGCTCCCACATGGGGGAAATAATGCAGGAAGCTCTCCTGGGAAGTATCACCCTCTGCCACATCCTTCCACCAGTCACCTGGTCATTCCCTCCCCAGATGTCCCCGTGTGGTCCCGGTGCCCTGCCTGTTTGTCCTGTGTTTCTTTACGTAAAGACAAGCAGATGTCTGACTCTTCTTTGATCTTCCAAATCTTATATCCTCGGGGGTGGTCTTTCCATTTTCCCAATGAGGAAACAAGCCTTTCATCTGGATGGTTACAAACTCTTGTGCCTTGTTAATACCTGTTTTGGGTGCTCTGTGGTTTGGACAAAGCTGATTAAAATGCATGCAGGTAGTGGCATGCCGCTTTTAATCCCAAAGTTTGGCTTCTGCGAAGACTGCCTCTTCATCTGTGTTTTAAGCCTGGGTTGTCTTTTTGGACTAGAATTTACAGATCTCATAGCATATCACAAAGGCTGAAATCTGGGTGTGGGGCCTGGCGTGGAGATTTTCTCGTTTTGTTTTTCATTTAGGTGAAATGCACGCAACATGAAATTAGCCATTTTAGCGTATACAGTCCAGGGGTATTTATTACGTTTGTGATGCTGTACGACCACTGCTTCTATCTAGTCCCCAGACCTTTTTAGCACCCCCAAAGGAGATCCTGCACCCATGAAGCAGTCACATCCATGCTTCCCTCCTTCCTTTAGTACCTTGAAACCACTGATCTGCTTTCCATCTCTCTATGGATGTATCTCTCTTGGATCATTCATATAAATGGAATCATACATTGTGTGACCTTTTCTGTTTAACTTCTTTCATTTGGCCCTGCTGTTGCCACGCTTCGTCCACATTGTAGCATGTAGCCATACTTCATTCCTTTTTATGGCTGAGTAATATTCCCTTGCAAGGATAGACCACATTTTGTTTCTCCATTGGCCAGCTCATGGACATCTGGAAGGCTCGGTGGGGAGGGAGGGTGAGGAGAAGAGTAGTTCGTTCCCTGCCCTGTGCTGGGCTACTTAAGAGCCACGCGACCGTGGACAAGCTACCGACCGGCTTCTGCTTTTCTTTATTTGTTAAATGAAAACTAATAATAAGAGCTAACTTTTCAAGTGGTTAAAAGATTGAATACCAGAAGTTCATAGTATAGTACCTGGCAAATAGTGGGCCCTCCTAAATGCTGGCTGTTGTGCAGTAGGATCTTATGAGAGGGATGGGTGAGGGGAGAGGAAACACATTTGTGCTACAGCAGGTTTTTTAGTATGTGCTCTGTTTTGGATGCTCAAACCTTTATGCTGCTGCTTTTTTTTTTTGGGGGGGGGGCCTATGTGTTTTCTCTGCTTTGTGGTTTGGTGTTTTTGTGTCCTCCTCTCCCCAGCTATTCCCCCAACGCCCACCCCCCACCCCAGCGAACACAGGATTTTACTTTAGAAGCAGGGCACTAGACAGAATGTCTGTAGTGGAATGTTACATAATTCACGTTTAGATTTGAAGAGCTCATTATAAAAAACCTGACACACTTCAGGAATATTAAATTACTGCAGATTGTGCGGAGCAAAGAAACATTATTGAAGCATTTCAAAATTCTAGGCGAGCCTGAATTTAACTGATAGGGTTTCACAGCTTTTACTGGGGAAAACGATTTGAGTTGTCACATGGTTCCTGGCCCTTGGGGGACTTTAATCTCTTTAATTACAAAGAAGCGAATTTCCTAAATAATTTGGAGTTACTTCACAGCGCTTTCCCAACCTCTGGCTTTTGGAAAATTAAAGGGGATGCCAGGACCCGGGCTATGGCAGCTTCTCTCCTTACTGCGGCTTCCTTATTTAAGTTTTTATTTGAAATGATGTTGGTTTCCTTTCATTATTGACATCAGGGTGTTCCTCAGAAATCCGCAAGTAATGCTTTATAACACTTGAGCACAGTCCCATTTTGTTGAACAAGCGGTGCTGGAGATACCCACGGAATAGGGAGAGGTGCTGTATGGAGCTTTATGAAGTCGAAGGGGAAAAAAACGGCCCAGCTCCCATCCTGTTTTATATATGAACTTTTAAGAAGGCTTGCAATTGTGTAAAAGCTGTATATTTCAGCTCGTTTTATTATTTCTGTTAGGTTACCTACTGTGTGCAAAACCAGCATGATGGAAATATCTTAGGTTCTGTCTCTTCCTGCAGTGTCTTTACAAGGGAGACTTAACCTGCCTTCGTCTCCTCTTGTGTAAAGGGAGAATGACAGTATGGACTCGAAGTCACATCCACTGCCACGTGACCTTGAGCTGTTAACGCAGGAAATTATTGGCGCCTCATCTTTTTTAAGTGCTTTCCAGGAGATGTGCCAGGTACCCTTCCAAGCACGTGATGCTTGTGGTCACACTTCATTTTCCCAGCAGCTCCATGTTACCCCCATTTTAGAGATGGAGAAGCTGAGGCAAGGAAGGATTGAGTGACTTCCTCAATGTCACATTGCTTGTAAGTGGCTGAACATAGGCAGCTGGCCAAAAAGCAAATCACAGTATAAGTAGGGAGAGATCCCATTTAACCGACCAAAAAAACCTTTCTGCCTACGATACTTCTTTGAACTCAACCTTGAGGGGTCAATAGAATGTCAAGGCAGACTCGAGAAGAAAGACTGAAGAGAAAGGTAGCAGCACAAGTTACAATTGGAAATGCGAGGAGGTACATCACCTCCCTACTAAACTTAGATTTCCTTTTATGAGTTGGGCTGTTCATTGCAAGTCTCCTTGCCTTTGCACAGCTGATCCTTCTGCCAGAAACAACCACTCATTCATTTATTATACATGGATTTGTCGAGTGCCTGTTGGTCCTTTCTCTTATTAGCCAATCGACATAAGAATCCTTCTTCAAGACCCTACAGTATGGGGTTCCTCCTCTGAGAAGTTTTAGTGACTCTTCCAGGCAAAGGAGACTCCTTGCTCCTTTGTGCCCAGTGTACCTGGTGTTTGTGTGTGTTAGTTTCGGTTGCGCGTCCTGCGGTCCCTTACGTGACTGACATCCCCGTTAGACTGAGCATCTGTGAGGACGGGAATAAAGAACCTGCGCTTGGAGCCAAGGTGGCTGTACTGTAGGTGTCTCTTGACGCGAATGAGCCAGCATCTATGCCTGGCCCGTCGTAGGTTATTAGTTGTTATTTGTTGCACTGCAATCATCGATATTATTAATAAAATTATGTCCACGTACGGCCAAGCTTTGTGGCTCTGTCATCTCCCGTGGAATGTTGTCTTCTGTCAGGGGAGAGGTTCGAAAGGAGGGGCGTGAGGGCTAGTGGTGCGATGCAGCTAGATGGCACAAGGGCAACAGAGAAGGTTCTCGTTTTCTGTGTTTGATTTCATGGACCCCATTCCACAGGAAGGCAGTTTTGCATTTTCCTTAGTTGTAGCTTCTATTGCCGAGACACCTTTCATTCAGGGCCAGCGTCGTTTTAAAAAAAATAGCTTGTTAGCAAATAAATAAACCAAGTATCTTTGGCTAAGGTGGGAATTTATTGTCGAGCCTTCCTATAACTTTATTAATTTTATTGTTTTTTTATCTAAATATAATTAACATGCAGTGTTCTATTCATTTCAAGCGTAGAGTGACTCAGCTATTCTCGGTGCTCATCACAATTACTTATACTCTTAATCCCCTTCACCTATTTTACCCACGCCCCCCCACCTCCCCTCTGATAACCCCCAGTTCTCTGTATATAAAAGTTTTGTATTTGTCTCTTTTCTTCTTTGTTTTCTTTCTCAAATTCCACATATGAGAGAAATCATATGGTATTTGTCTTTCTGTGACTTATTTCTCTCAGCATTATGCCCTCTTGCCATTTGTAACAACATGGACGAATCTAGAATGTACAAAGCCTTCCTATAGTTTTATGTGGCTTTTACATTAGACCTAGTTAAACCTTCTTTAGTTGTCATGATTAAGAGGTGTGATTTACTGTTCTTTTTGAGCAGAAACTGGCATTCAGGGTCAGCCTTTTGGGATTCAACCATTCTGGGTCTGTGGGATGAACTCAGAATTGGCTTGCACAGTTTAAAGATCCATTTCCAGTAGCTTTATCTTCATTTTCCTTAAAAATGGGATAACTAGCGAAATACTTATTTTCAACTGAACTCTCCGATAAAACTCACAGATAGGTGTTCGCTGGGAAAGATGGTTGACTCGACACAGGAAATACATTCATTCAATTTAACTGAAATCAAATGAGATAATGTATGTGAAGCCGTAGCTGAGGGCAAGGTATAGAGTAGGTGCATAGTAAATACTAGCTGTAATTGAAGTGGTTGTATTATCATTATTATCATTATCCTCTCTTCCCTGCACAGAGCCTGGACTTAATAATACCTAGTAGTATACGATGCATATTTATTAAAGAAAGAAAGAATGGAATGTGTGGCCGCCTGCTTCTTCTCTTTTTCTGCCCACATTAAATGCTTGTCTGCTCTTACAGCTGAGGAAAAAGCCGACATAAAAATTGGCTGGCTGGGAAGTTTCTCAGCCCCATTTGTCGCCTTACCCTTGGAGCCCAACTGTATGTCAACTCCATGTCCCTGCCAATGCCTGGCAGTGAGGGACAGACCACAGGTCACTTCCCTGTGATCTGCTTTCGCCGCCATGGCTCTGATCAAGCTTGGCTGATGGATGGGTGCCATGTCGTTGGAAATGTCTCCACGAGGTGGCTCAGGAGACAGCCCTTTGCTGTATTTTCAGGGTGGCATCTACTGCTTGAAAGCAAGACACTTGGAAAAGAAGGAGTTGGGTTTTGTCCTTCCTGGAAATCCAGAGTTTTAAAGAGCTCTGTGTTGAGTTACGTACCTAGGTTGAGAGACCATGTTTCAGGTAGACCTGTGTCATTCCCTTTGCTGCAGACCCTGTCAGTGGCTTGATGACAATGAGTGAGCCGTTTGTATACAGAGACCAAGATTTTCGTGGTTTTGTATGTTCAACAGTCTGTTTTGCCACCCCCTGACTACTTTCTGTTTAACCTCAAAAAGGTGATGATTCTGAACGTTCTCTTGGCTTGATTCGCAGCGCTCGGAAGGAGTGAATGAGATGTGCAGCTCGGAGTGTTGTTACTGAAGGGAGGAGTCATTCTCTTGAAGAGGAGTCCTCCATGAGCCTGGCCGAGGCCCGGGATCTGTGTGAAGTGGACTAAGGATTTAGTAGGATGTCAACTGAGACAGAACTTCAAGTAGCTGTGAAAACCAGCGCCAAGAAAGACTCCAGAAAGAAAGGTAGGACTGATTTGTTCCTTTCTTACCGGCTATTTATCTGCGCAGTGTTTTTATCTCTGGAATGATGTATAGCACTGTCTTTGTGATGGCATATGTTTTTTAATGGGCGCGAGCATTATTTGCTGTTTTCTGTGCTCGTGGTGTAATATTTTAATGGCTCTCCATTATGCCTTGGGTAAGATCCAAAATTATTTTCATAACGTATAAAACCCTTCCTGGTTTGCCTTCTCCCCACCCCTCCAGCAAGCAACATCTCTGCCTAGTCCTCCCGCCCCCCCCTTATCCAACCCTGTTTATACTGCAGGCCTTCTGTCTCTTGTGGTTCACTTCCGCAGGTGTCCAAAGTTCTCAAATTCCGGCTGTACCACCATCACCTGGAGGGCTTGTTAAAACACAGATGCTGGGTTTCATCCCCAGAATTTTCGGGTTCGGTAGGTCTGGGGGAGGGCCCAAGCCTGCATTTAGAACAAATTCCCCGAGCGTACCAGTGCCGTTGTTTCAGAGTCCAGACTTTGAGAACCACTGGACAATTAATCTAGCCTGAAATCCTTTGTCACTCTCCACTTTTTCCTACACTGGCTCCCACTTAATCTTCAGGTTAGTCCTTTCCTTCCTCCCCGCACTAGGTTAGTTCTTTTTGTTTGTTTTGCTGCAGGAGCACCTTGTTAGAATCTCACTTTATTAAAAATTTCCTGTGTTTTTGTTCGTCGGCTGGGCTATGCAATCCCGCAGAGCCGGACCTCTCGTTCACCCTTTAACTGCAACACTTAGAACGTGCTTGACCCGGAGGGGGCCCATAGATATCTGCTAATGAGGACTGGCATGCATAGTATGATCATGAAATAACTCTCTCACTCTCTGCGTGTTCTGGAGAATTGGGTCCCTTGGCTTTATGACCATGTCTTTCAGGATGTTTGTCTCCCAGTTGCAATTGGGTGTAAGCGACTTCGTGCTGTGTGTTGTCTTTCTCTCCCTCCTCTTCTGAGCTGCATGGAGGAGGATTAATAGACTTCTCTTTCAGGTCTTGAAATCTGTCGATATGGGTTTGCAAACCCGGATGCACTTAGTTGCTTTGTATAGGGAGTGATTTGTTTGAGACGCTGGTGTGCCTGCCCAGTCACGTTTCATGATGGCACTTGTCTCACACTCTATAGGAAACAAGGGACATGAATGTAATACATAGGCAGCTCCCAGACAGCCACAACCTCAGGAAGGACAGTAAATTATGCTTTGGATGTTTATCTGAAACACACATATTTTGGAAACAGTCTATTTTATTTCCTAAAACTTAATGTAAACCTTGTATTTTATGCATCATGGTCTAGGAATAATAAAAGGAAAGCAGTCAGTGAGAGACCAAGTCTTGGGAGAACTGCTACATGGAGAAGAAAAGATTGCAGAGCACGATAATATACTAGAATTCAAATGCTTTTTCAGTGAAAACTGACAAGTTATATTTTTGCTTCAAATTTAACCTTTCCACTAAACTTGTGCTCTTGAAGGCTTAATGCATTAAAAATTGTATCTTACCGAATATCTTTTCATTCTTAATTTTAACATGCAAAACCAGGAGCATTCTAAAATGAGGATTCAGGTTTTCAGAACATTAGCTTAGTTGAAGATTTGGAATGGGAGTATGAAGGTGACCTTTTTAGAACCTCCTCATCTTCATGTCTTACAGGACTCTAAAATCAGCACGATATGTATGCAAGGAATATCTGCTAGTGAATGGCCAGTACCACGGAGTCTGGGCAGGCAGACCTGGATTCAAATTCTAGCAATGCCACTTCCTAACTGTGTGATCTTGGAATGGTACTTAACCTCTCTGAGCTTCTGTTTTCTCTCCTATAAGTAAGGATATAATATTAAACTTCAAAAGCTTACTATGAAGAATAATTGAGATAAGACAGATTAAATTCGTAGTATAGTAGTTGGTATTTATTACAGGATCAACAAAGAGCCTTTTTTTTTTAAAGATTTATTCATTAATTTGACAGAGAGAGCGAGAGAGGGAGAGCAAGCACAAGCAGGGGGAAAGGGAGAGGGAGAGGGAGAAGCAGGCTTCCCCCTGAGAAGGGAGCCCGACTCGAGGCTTGATATCAGGACTCCAGGATCATGACTTGAGTCGGAAGATTGATGTTTAACTCACTGAACCACCCAAGTGCTCCAACAAAGAGCCTTTATGTCTGTTTTTCCTCTTCCTTTTCTCTTTTTCCTTCCCTTTTCTCATCTTTCTCTATTTCTGTGCTCTTCTTTTTTTTTTTTAAGAGTCTGTTTATTTATTTGAGCTAGAGAGATAGCACGAGAAAGCATGAGTGGAGGGGAGGGGAGGGGCAGAAGGAGAGGGAGAATTAGACTCCTTGATGAGCAGGGACCCCAATGTGAACTTGATCCCAGGACCCTGCCGAAGTCAGCCTCTTAACCTACTAAGCCACCCAGGTGCCCCTCTGTGCTCTTCTCCTCCTCTTCATTTTCATCTTCATCATCAACATTATCCTGTTTTCTCTTATCCCATTCTAGAACCAAGGGGATCTTAAAAAATATATAGTTTTTGGTCCCAAAGTGTAATTGTTCTTAGCTATATGCATTTTTGATAGACTTCTCTGGCCCAAGGCACTATGAAAGCACATACCTACATTAAAAAAGGGAAAGAATGTGCTCATAACAGGATTAACTTATTTCTTACTCTTCAGTTTTCCCTGTGGAACTATAAATATTCCATTAAGCAAATGTTGCTGGCTCAGCCAAAATATGGTAGAACGTTAAAAGGAAATGTTAACAGTTTATTTATTGATCTTGAATCTTGACTATAACAGCATTACTAAACTTTGTTACTAATTCTTCCAATTTCTCTTTGATTTTCTATACAGGCAACATATAATCTCATAAGTAGGTTTATGTCTTCCTCTCTAATCCTTAAGTAACTCTTTTTCATGTCTTATTGCATTGGCTGGGTCTGTCAGTACAATATTTAGTGATAAGAGGTATTCTTAACTTGATCTTCAATTGATGGAAATGCTTCTAAGTTTCCTACAAGTGTGATATTTAAATTTTTACTAGAGGTTTTTTTTTTTTTTAATGTCTTCATTTATCATTGTTTTGGAAGTGTTTTTTTTAATAAGTCCTGAATTTGCACGTTGAATTTTGTCATATGCTCTTTCTATATTTATTTCAATGGTTATACATATTTTTCCTCTCAGTTTGTATTGTGGTGGATTTTACTGATAGATTTTTCTAATCTTAATTTCTAAGGTAAATATTACTCTTTCATGATGTATTATTTTATACATATGATCTGATTTTTTGATATTTTACTTAGGATTTTGATGTCTATATTCACCAGCATGATTGGCATATAACTTTCTTTTCTTGAACAGTCTTTGTGCCTGGTATTAGTTAAAGTTTTTAATTTCATACAGTGATTTTTTTGGTGCTACGGAAATACTGAATGATATTTAAGCCCTTTTCTGGAAAAATGGTTTTCTTTTTTAAGTAATTTTATTTGACTTTTTATAAGGTATATATTCTTTTAACTGGAAATTAAAACAGAAAATTAAGCATGCCTAATCCCATTAGTCAAAAATAACTGCTCTTAACATTCTAAATTAATTCCTTCTGGATTAAATTTTGAGGATATGTGTTTGAGATCATAGTAATTCATATAGTTTCATATCCTGCTTTATTTGACATTATATCTAAGTACATTTCTCACATTATTACACGATATTACAGACCAGAAGGGGTGTTTTTTTTGTTTGTTTGTTTTGTTTTTTTGCCCCTTTGGCAAGATTTAGATGGTTCCTGGGGTAGATATTTTATCTCCTAAAAAAGAATACCTGACAATATGGGTCATCTATCAAGAACGAGAGTGGTATGAAGGAAAGTTAAGAGGCCCTTTAGAATTTCTCACAAACGTATCACCCTGCTTCTGTAACCCAGGCTTTTGAGAGGAAGTCAGATAGTTTCCAACACAAGTCACCCAGGAGCATATTTCACCATAAAATGCATTTCTCGACAGGCCCTGTAGGAGACGTAACTGGAGTATTCATGATTCAAATAAGGAAGTCTTGAAAGCAGTAAGAAATAAAGTTGTTTTCTTCATTTCATTTTTATTGGATTGTGTCACTACACATGCAGCTTGTCAAACGGTGCCTATTCCAGGAGTGGAATTTAATGGAGGACGGGAATGTAGATTTTCAGGTTCGTTACCTGCCCTCAAAGGGGGAGAACAGCTGACATGATTCTGGTTATTTATGAAACCGGCAATAGGCCACCCAGTGGAAGACGGTGGGAGAGGAAGGGTCCCGGGTAAGCAGGGGCAGACGACGCTGGGGGCAGTTCGCCGGGGACTTGAGTCAGTGCCACCTCACAGCTGAGGGTGGTAGAAAGAGCACTCACTTTGGAGCTGGACCTGGTTTCAAATTCTAATTCTTTTCCTTCTCGCTGTGTAACCGGAGATGTGTTAGTTAGCCTCTTAGAACCCTAAGTGTGTGTGCGCGTGCGTGAATAACACTTACCAGAAGGGCGAGGGGGGAATAGTGGGTGAAGGTCCAGCGTGGGAGCCACAGCATGGCAGCTGCCTCCTTAGTGTTAGTTTTTCAGCCCTTTTCCTTCTGAGATCACAGTTTAGCACTGTCTTCTGATCTTCTAGAAATACCTGCAAATAAACTTGCTCAATTTCCAAATATCAGAGTTATGTCCAAGGATCATTAGTTAGCAAAACAATAATAACAGAAAAATGCTACCTCATTTCCTCCCTGAAAGATCAGAGCCCTGATGGGTCTAGGGGAAGTTGGTGGTCGTAGGGCAGACACTTTAGCTTTGGAGCCCCAGCAAGCTGAGTGAACCCTGGCTGTGTGCCTCAGTAGCTATGTGACCTATTGGGAGGTTTCTTTTTCTTCTTCTTCTTCTTTTTTAAAATCTTTTTATTTTTAAATTTTATTTATTTGTCAGAGAGAGAGAGCGCACAAGCAGGGGGAGTGGCAGGCAGAGGGAGAAGCAGGCTCTCCACCGAGCAGGAAGCCCTATGCGGGACTCGATCCCAGGACCCTGGGATCATGACCTGAACCAAAGGCAGCTGTTTACCCGACTGAGCCACCCAGGCATCCCTATTGGGAGGTATCTTTAAAATTCTGTTTAGTTTGGGTTAAGGAATGGTTTCAGTAATGCCATACTCAGGGTGCTCATCCCTCAACTGGTCAGTTAGCCCAGGAAACTATCCTGTTAATCCCGGGCTTACCCCTGAGGAGCTTGTAAAGTGCAGTCACATCCATCATCTGATTGGATCCTTGGGGCTGGGGCAATGAATTAAAAAAATTCTTTTTATGAGGCCTGTGGTACAGAGCTGCTGTTTCCCTGCCTCTGCCTGCTGCTCTTGCCCTGTAGGGAGGCCGCCCGCCGTCTGTCAAGACCCTGGCCCCAGGCTCCTGCCTCAGGCCTGCGGCTCCAGGTCGTCCACTCCCTCAGGCCACTTCCACTTTTCCAGCTTCCATTTCCTGCAGCACCAAACGGAGGCAGAAGTTAGATCTGTACAACCAAATCTGAAACCTAGATGAAAAATTAATGAATGAATGAGGTCTTTTGTCCACAAGGATTTATCCAGCCCCAGTGTCAGGGTTCTGTGGGGAGAGAGAAGTATCTGGAAAGGAGACCCTGACTGCATTAAGTGAAAAGCTTCTACCTCAGGAGGCCCTTCTGATTTTTTTATAGGTCTCATCCTTCCTTGAAAAGACCTGTTTTTCTCTACTTTGTTGCTTTGATTCATTCTCATCCTATTACTACTCAAAAGTTAACGGTTGATTTTTACCCCACATTCATGTTTGTTCCTTAAATATGGCACGTTCCTCATAATAAAGAATATTCTTTAACTCTCTTTACGGCTTTTCTGACTTAAAAGCAAGTGAGTTTTCATCTTCATAAACATACGTAGCACAGTATTCTAAAAGAAACCTGAGTAAGTTCTCTAGAAATGGAAAAACAGAAAGGGTTCTAAGGAATTCACATTCGGGGGCTAGCTAGAACCTCTTGCTCACAGATGAGCTCTCGAAAGAAGGACTTGTCGATGGTCCCTCATTTGGGCAGTGACAGAGTCAGGGCTGGAGGCCAGGAACAGCTCCCGTGGCTGGTGTTCCTCCAGCTCTTCAGGCTGCAAACAACCTAACCTTCTTGGGATTATCCTCCCGGTGTGTTTATTCTCTCTTCTTTACGTTGAAGACTCTTGGAAGAGCTCATGCCTTAGAAGCAGATGAACTGAAGTTTGATGTAAGACTTAACACAATTTCTGCTTGTGTATCTCAGGCTAGCTCCTTTATCTTTCTGAGCCTCAGCTTCTTCATCCATAAAAGAGGGACAAGAGCACCTATCTCAAAGTGTGGTAATGAGGATTCCACGAGTGAATAACCTACAACGCCCAACACAGTTCTCTGCACATAGAGTCAGGATGAGGAAACTTTCCCTTTCCCTCCAGTGCCCAGCTCTCCTCCCTCAGCCCTGAGAGGCAGTACCTCTCCTAGTGCTGTAGGACATCAGGGAACATTAGAAGGCACCCTTTCCTCCAGAGGCTCATGGGGGGCATCCCTGAGAAGAAGGAACTGGTTCGTCTTCCAGCGGATGCTTGTTTCAATAACAATGGGGAAGGTGGACAGGAAATACAAAGGAGAACGGACCGTGTTGTTAAGCTATAAATATTTAATAATAGCCGTCATTTGTATTGTGCTTCCTGCATGCACACCATTTTAGATAAATTGTCCCTAATGAGCCCAAACCTTACATCACCCCATGGAACACGTGAAAAAATAATGTTCAGAAAGATCAAGAGACTTGCCCTGGGTCATGTGCTTTGTCTGCATAAGCTGGAAAGTCCGAGGTCTGCCAGACATTAACGTCCGTGTGGTCTTCCCTGAAAGCATGCTCTGGGTTTGCCCTGTGCCTTGATGCTGGAGGCCGGCGGGTCCCACAAAATTGCAGGGGCTACGCTCTTTTTTTGGCAGGGGAGGCGCGGAAACCGATGAGGCGCATCACGTAGATTTACGGCACCGTTCTGCCTTGGCAGGATTTTGGATCTTGGTGTGCTAATTGTTCTCTCCTGACTCTGTGATTTGCCGGCTTTGGAAATTCAAAATCAAGGATTTAATTACCCGATGACATCAATTTCTCTGAGGTTGATCCATAAAGCTCTGGGGCTGAAGGGCTTGGGAGGGAGGGAATAGTGTTTTGGGTCAAGAAGTCCAGTCCTTTATGGCAGGACTGGCTGTCGGATTGTGTGATCAGCGGTGGGGAGAGACTTCTCTGCTCTCCTTGCACACATGGTCTTGAGTTTATTACAGGACGCATCACTCGTTGCGGTCATTCCCTGAACACAAACTCATTTCAGGTTTCATCGGTGACTTAGCTCTGGGCCTCAGTTTAACTGGTTCCTTTATGAGAAGTCAGGCTTTTTGCAAGCCCTCCTTCACACCCCTTGCTTCCTTGAATGTGCTGTGTGACCCCAGCAGCATACTGAAGAGGATAACACCCCAAGCAAGCTCTCGGGGGTTTGGTCCCTGTGTCCTTGTTGCTTGGCCTCCTCTTACCCTGAGCCACACTGAGCTTCAGTTCCCAGAACTCTCCCCTCTGGCGTCTGTGTGTCTGCTCCTTCTACCCGGGTCATCTTTCCCACCCTGTCTATTCACTTGGCCAACTCCGGGGCACCCTTCAATACCCAACAACCATTTGTCTGAGCCCCCATCCTTGGTGGAGCTCCATAACATTCTCAGTTAATCACTGACCGCCAGCCCCTGTGACCTCCTAAATGCCTTCCAGAGCATTCCATCATTCCAGTGCTCTCTCTCCTCACTGCTCCTCTCCTGAGGACAGTCCGGGCTGCCTTCATCTGCCTTCTGGATTGTTCTCACACCCCTCCTAAGGGATATGCAGGTTTCCAGTCTTTGCCATCTCCAAGCTGTTCTGGACACTTGGAGATCTGATCACGTCTCCTCTCTGCTTCAGACCCTTCAGGGGAGTGGCTCTGAGTGCCCCCAGGGTACCATCCACACTGCTTCTCATGGTGTCCCAGACGCCCCGCCTGGTCTGACGCCTCCCTATCTCTCTGGTCACGTCTCTCCACATTGTTCCACAGTGATAGTCCATTCCGTGGCACAACTGAATTAATTTCAGTTTGCTGATCATACCATATGATCATTCACATTCGGGGTTTGGCAAATCCTGTTTCTTCTCTGAAGAATACATTTTCCTTTATTTCTTTTCAGAGCTAACTCCGCTTATGCTTTAGTTTCAAGTTCAGTGTTACTGTCCTCAGAAATGCTTTGGTGCCCCCATTGCAGCCCACGCACCTGACCCCCAGCCGCAGGCCGTGACTGCCGTGTGTACTCTCAAACGTCTCATTTTGCTCCCCCTAGTATATTTTTAGTTGTCTTCTTGTTCTTCTTCCTCACTCATTAGACTGGGAGTCTTGCGACGGCAGGGACTGTGACTGTCTTGTTAACCATGTCACTCCTAGCAGTGAGCACCGTGTTGAAAGATGCAGACGTGCAGCAAAGTTGGGTGAATGAATAAGCGAGTGAACGAATGAATTCACGACAAAGATAAGCCTCCTCCAGCTGGATTGGTGAAGGGTCCCCCAGCGCCCTGTACGAACTCAAATCATCACACTTGCCATGGTTCTCCGATCGTTTTTGGCTTATTTTTCTGTCTCTGCCATTAGCGCTGAGTTCCTAGCTCAGCACTCAGAACGTGGTAGGTACTCAGTAAGTGTTTGTTGAATTGATCATGACGTGGGGGTGGAGGGGAGAGAACGATTTGCACAAGGAGAAAGAAAATTACAAAATGCAAGCATCTCCCCTGAATGCTGGCTCTTGAGATTCTTATTATGTCGCTTTGAAAATTCCTACCATTCTGTGAACTACTTCTCCTTTGTGATGTGTGTCCAATCACGTCTGGTGCCGTAATTTAGCGTGATGTGGGCCATATTGGTAGTAAAGCTATACGATTTGCCATATTAGTTCATCCCACTGCTTCATTAAGCTCAGTGTGCTGCCTGTGGCCGTGGCTGGGCTTGAATTTTGATGTTGGGAAGAACAAAGCCCTTTCTATTATCCCTCCAAGTCCCGTGAGTCAGGTAAGGGTACACGCCTTTGTAGGGTTAGAGAGCCTTCATCTTTGCAGATAATCAGCACATGCCCCAGAGCATGGGGTTTTCTTATCCATGTGGTTTGCTGAGTGAGCAGATGATGTTCCAAGGTATGCCGGGATTTCAGCAACCCCCTCCTGTTGCCGCAGAGCCTCTAGGATGGTCAGAGTGCATGTGTTGCAAGACGGAGCGATTCTGTACAACCTATCAAGAGAGTACGTGTAGAAAAGACAGGTTGCTGGAGGTGAAATGTTGTCTCATGTAAGCTTGAAAGCAACGTTTGGACAAGTCCCCATGGTGTAGGAGAGGCAACTGAGGCTCAGATTGCTGAATGGCTTGCCTGAAGTCCAGACGACCAGGAAGTAAAGGAACCCATTTGCAGCTAGAGCTCTCTGATCCCAGAGCCTATCTACACGTTTCACACTAGACTAAGCTCTCCCTCCTGAACGGCATGTCTTCTTACCAAATACCGAATAAGGCTTACACTGAAAGACATCTTCCCACAGAGTCCAACGGAAACACGCTTAGGTTGCCATGGCCATAGCGAGAGGAAGGAGTGAGGCCAGAACATGTGATACAGTAAGAAGGGGAGCTGAAAAGGCAGAGGAAGCTCTAGGTCTTCACTCCCCTTCTCTGGCAGGTGGGAGGTTGCCGTACACAAGGGTTCCCGGTGATTGACCAGAAAGCATTTCCCTTTCTAAGGAGAATGCCAGTTACTCTGTGTTTTCCAGATACAAAAAGATAAAGACTTGGTGAACTTGAAGGACTTTGACTGTGTGCGTTCATCAGAATGCAATTCTAGCTCATAACTTGGAACAAGCACTCCAGTTTTGCAAATGCCCCCAAATCGAGGAGTAGTCCCATTAGCCCATTTCACCTCCCAGTGGGCTTCCCCGCAGTCAGAAATAATCATGACAATGCTGGCGAGGAAGGTAGCTACTGTCCGTCCGCAGTTATCAAGTGTCAGGCATTGTATTTAAACGCTTACGTGTGTTTTCTCCTGAACAAGACTTTGGGGGAGCGCCTCTTTTCAAACCCCCAAATTTATAGACGAGGAAATGGAAATTAAGGAGGCAGGACAGATTTCATGCCATCACTCCTGACCTTATGCTCTGAACAGCCCTGCAGTTTTTGCCTCACTGATGCATTCAGCAGGCATCACACGTGCCTTGTGTGCACTGGACCTTCTGAACACATTGACTTGCTTGGTCCTCCCTGAACATGTGTGAGTTTCCTCCAGCTCATCCCCTTCTCTCTACACGGAAATAGAATCATCCGAATCTCTTAGTGCACTGTCAAGGTCTGCCTGATCCTCTGAGACTCAGCTCTGAGAGCATTTCCATGAAGCTCGCTCTTTCTTTCTTTCTTTCTTTCTTTCTTTCTTTCTTTCTTTCTTTCTTTCTTTTTAATTTTATTTATTTATTTGACAGAGAGAGAGAGATCACAAGTAGGCAGGGAGGCAGGCAGAGAGAGAGGGAGAAGCAGGCTCCCCACTGAGCAGAGAGCCCGATGTGGGGCTCGATCCCAGGACCCTGAGATCATGACCTGAGCTGAAGGCAGAGGCTTTAACCCGCTGAGCCACCCAGGCGCCCCCATGAAGCTCTTTCTTAACGTTCTCCTCTTCCCCCACGAAGCCTTCGTTCCCTCGTGATTCTCAGCAGGTTGGTTTTTTACAAAATTTTTCATCCAGAGAAAGCTTGTCTTTTTTTTTTTTTAATTTTTTTTTCTGTCTTTCTTGCATCAACTCAGAATGTGCTTACACACCTCTCTTCCTTACTAGATTGTGTTGTAAGTAGAGACGTGATGGCAGGGACTGTTGTCTTGGGCATCATTAGATCCCCTCAAAGCTGGGATGAAGAGAATTTACTGAAAAGTTGTCAGTGTGGAAGATGGGAAATGACATTAATTGCACTACTACTTAATGCAAGCCGAGAATATGGTGAGAATACAGGAATTGATGAGACTGGTAAAACTCCCATCTTACAGATGAGGAAACATACTCAGGTAAGTTCAGAATGTGTTCAGGGTCACCCATCGTGTAAATGGAAGAATGTGAGTTTTTAAACTTAGCTCTCAATGCTCCAAAGCACAGGCTCTTCCTGCCGTATTCGCTGTTTGCCGGCAGTGGCCGTCAAATAAAACCTCGGTGAGAAGCTCAGTTCCTGGGGGGGTCTGTGTCCTGTTGGTAAGTGGCAGCAAGATTTGCAATTTACTTTTGTAAAGAATTTATATATCATCGTCGTCGATTCACTTCCCTCAGAGTGGGGACTGTCGTCACTTGAGTTTTTCAGTCCCCCTGACTGGTGATACTGCTCTAGGGAGAGCTTGCGTTCCGATTGTTAAACCAGAGGCAGGAAAAGCCAGGCAGGAACTCTTCGCATTGGAAGAAGCCCAGCAGATGATGAATAGCAGACCTGAATCTTATCATGTATTTCAGGATGATGTACGGGACTGTTGGAAACTGCCTTTGACAAATGTGCACGGGAAGGGGAATTATCTCCAACAATGAAAAATGTTCTTATTATGTGATCCTAAAAAGGATCAGGACCCCTATCATTGGGAAAATGATCATCCCCGTATCCCTTATTAACAGCGATATGGAAGCATGTGCTAAAGACATTGGACGTTGGGCTGAAGCTGTGATGGATAGCCGTGAGTGCTGCATCACATTGGACTTATGAAAGGTAGCTTGATGCTTCATAGAAGGTGGGAAATGTGCGACTCACTAAGGTCGCTTTTAGCCCTTGTTTCATGAGGCTCTGCGGGACTTGTTCCTGCTATCTTAGCCAAGTACCCAGTGGCTTTCGGTCAGGCCAAAAGCTGTGATTAAAGAGTAGGAGGTATGTGATATACGTTTGTAGGAAATAAAACCATTTCCATAAGGAGGAGAAGACAGGCATTTTAAAAATTTAATCTTACTTTATTTTCACATTTCACATGCATATGTGGAAACCTAGAGTCATAGAGATTCACTAGCCTGCCCAAGGCTAGAAACCAGCAGAGTGCAGATTTGAACTTGAACAGTCTGATTTCAAAGTCTACACGCTTTGCAGACCACGGTAGTTTTCAACAAATAACCTCCTGGTTGGAGTTCAAAATAATAGAAATAGAAACAACCGAATGTGTGTGCGAAGTGCTTACTGCAGGCTCTAGCACGTGGTAGATGTTCAAGAAATGCGAGTCTTACTGCCTTTCCTCCTGCCCTCTTTCCTTCCTTCTTTCCTTCATTCCATTTTTGAGTGTTTTCCAAAACCAGGCAGAGTATTGGCCACAAAAGATCTTAGGGAACTTGAGATCTCTCCCAAAGACAGACAACTAAGAAGCAATTACAGTTCATTACAGTAAGTTGAAATCCCAGAGCAGAGACAAGCAGGTATCCAAGGGCTTCCCAGAGGTTGTGCCATTTAAATAAAGATTCTTGGAGTGCAGATTTATTACTTTTTCAGTTCAATGGGTGTTTTGTGAAATACCTTCTATTATTATAGACATTGTCTACCCATTAGATTTAAATCCCTAGTTGTGAAAAATAAATCCTACCTTGTCCTCTGGTGAAAGGAAGATCAGCAGATCAGAAATCTTGCTGGGGCGGCCCCGACTTGACTTCTAGAGTTAAAGGCCTTTCAAGTTGTAGACGTATTTTATTCGTTTCCCATTGCATGTAGGACCAGGCACATAGTATGTGTTCATTAAGCATTTGTAGAACAATAGAATAGCCTACAGTAGATAGGTAATTCTTTGGCCTTTGGCCTGCATTTTCCTAGGATCAGTAATTTATATGCCATTAGTTTTCCTTTGATGTTTTAAAATAATGATTACTGTGGCTTCTCCTCCTGCTCTCCAAGTTATAGATTGCAAATAGATTTTTGAGCCATTTGCCAGTGCTGGTCGATTTTAATGGCTGCTTCAAGCACTGTGGGGGATTCTGAAATCATACCCTGGCTTTGAGCAAGAACAGTTAACATTCAGGCATATTTTTTTCCCTTTATTTATTTATTTATTTATTTATTTGCACATGAGTGTGTGTACACAAACTTGCAAACACATGCATTCTTCTTTGATCCTACTGGGTATTTAATTCTGCATTACTTTTCCACTAACTCTTACCATCTAAGCTGTTCCCATATCATTATAAATTGTGCAGTTACCACTTTGCAAAAAGGGAGGCGATCTCATTTCCCTTAGCTTTTACTCACAAGCCCTCCTTCCAGACCCTTCTGTCATTGTTGAGTTTTTTCAACGGTTCATTCCTAAATTTGCCAAATCTCACTTCAGCTGTGGCACACAGAATTGCTTTCAGTGGTTGATGATTCATTTCTGTTTTCGTCCTTGGACTGATGCAAATGTTTTTCTTCTGTATTTTGTGGCTGGGTTGATGCTAACTTGTTTCCCCACAGCAAGAAGGAAAGGAGACCTTGGGGGTGGGCTCCCCTCTGTGGGCGTGTCCCCAATGGGGCCACCACTCCTGGAAAGTCTTGAAATCCAGATTTGCCAATGGTTTCCTCTGAACAGGAGTGATTCTTGCAGTTCACATCTTTTAACCTCAGCTTTATCAACTCTAATATGTTGTCCTGGTGCCTTGATTTTTTGGTTCATCTGTTTTAATGTGATGAAGACGGAGCTCAATCTTGTCCCCGCACAACGACTGTAGGGGTTTTCAGCTGATCACCTATCCTCCGTCTGTTAAGGATTCGAATTTTAAGCAGCCAAAAATACATTTTCCTGGTATCTGTCATCAAGTGATTAGTGCAACTATTTAGTTCTGGTCGTCTTTCTTATTCTTGGTAGATTTATTTTCTCTTCTTAGAATTCCGCTGCCGCCCTCTCTGTCTGGGAGACTGGAGATGTCATTTAAACATTGCTTATTAGGATTCCATTATTTGTCTCTCATATACAGTCAGCTAAATCAAAAAGTCAGACAGTGTTTTTAAATTGCAAATTTAAATGACAATTTATAGACCAGGTCTACTGGAAATTTTCTGTCCTTGGCATCCATCACTGCTTGTGCATATATAGTTTTATGCTCACTCTCTTTCTCTCTCTTTTTATCTTCTTGAGAGCACAGCACCCATATCTATCAGAAGGATCAGAACTGCTTGCAATCCAACAAAAAAAAAAATGCAATAAAGATCTCGAAAGGAAATCAAGACAGACACCGTATCCCAGACCTTCCTTAGATACTCGTTCTCATCCTCCTCCTTCCCCCTACCCCTGCCTCTTAAAGAGAAAACTCGCATTAGTCACTTTTTAAAAAGAGTTTTGAAGCACCTGGTTTAGTTTCAAATAAAATAAACATTCACCAAAGGCCCCCCAAATGCCAAATATTGTTGCCTCAATTAATTTGCATGATAAACCAATGATAATGACACTATTATTAGGAATGGTGTCAGAGCTGATATTTACTGAGCACCTACTATGTACCAGGCACCGTTCTGTGTGTTTAAGTCGCCGTAACTATTTAGGATAATAAGATGTTAACTTCTGAAAGAGGAGACTGAGAGATGGGAGTCGGCTAGCCTGGGGCCCCAAACTTAAGTGAGTGATGAAGCTCCAACTTCTGGTGTAGAACTCTGTCCATCACACTAGCTTTTGTTTTTGTTTTCAGTAAGAAAACTTGGGGTCTACTTAGTATCTCTATTTTGTAAGAATGACAGGTTGAAAAGTCATCACACCATGCCTTGCTGAGTTTTAATTTTTAGCAGATTGGGTTAGAAGGGGGGCTGTAAACCTTGAAATCATCTTCTTTTATCGGTCCATTTTCCCTGGGATCAGAGTAGATTGGCAAAGCATTATGATCGTCCATTTCAAAGCTGAAGGATTATCCATCTCGATGGGGGAAATCATCTCTAAAATCCTTCTGAAGCCAGCTGCTGCAGAGGTTGGTCCATTTCAGAAAATGCCTGTGGTACCCAGTAACTTCCGTGATGGAAATGAACAGCGTCAAATTTGCATCTGGAGGGCCCGTATTTAGTATGTGGTCCCCCTTCATCCGTACTGTGTCCCGTGTCTCCTCTTGTAACAGAGCGTGGAGGTCTGCCTTTTCAGCCTGTGCTCACCGGGCTCCAAGGTCAGCAGCAGCTGGGGGCGTCAGGGCTGGCGAGGTTCCAGTCAGACGGAGGGGATGATGACAGAGATGGAAGGACTTGGTCTTGTCTATGAGAAGACACGGGGACGGAGCCAGAGGAGGATGGGGAGCCATCAGACCACAATGCGGGTTTGGTCCTGAGTGAAAGAGGGAAGGGGGAAGAGATGGAAGGAAGGAAGGAAGGAAGGAAGGAAGGAAGGAAGGAAGGAAGGAAGGGCAGGTAGAAAAAACATCTCAGACGTCTGCAAGGTCATTGTGGAGTCCTTGAGCCAGAGTCACTCATCAGAAGAGGCCCCGCCTCCTGGGAGTAGGCCTGCTTGAGTACCTGCTTGCTCCATCATTGGCTGGGAGCAGCCTGTGGGAAACACGGTCTTGCTGCAGACGTGGAATGGATTTCCAAGTGCAGCAGTTGGGGTGCTTTCCCTGCAGCTGGAAGCCTGCCAGATGCACTCTCATGCCCCCCTCCCGACCCCCTCACCACCACTGCAGCGAACTGATAGTCAGGGTACCTAAATCATTCAGCCCTTCTAACTTGTCAGTTAGGTGATGCAGTGAGCAATTCAGGTTCCTCCCCACATGTCACCCCAGGCCCCTCAGGCAAGGATGGACACATGTCGGTTAAAAGGAGGTGCTGATTGAGATTGGGGCCCTGGATTCTCTGGCCAGTTTGTCCAGCAGTCCTCAGAACCTTTTGTCCTTTTACAGCCTGCAAGGCCTGAAAAGAGGGTATTGAAAGCAGCTATTGGGTTGGTAGCCCGAGAAGGAAGCCCTCTTTGTACCTTGTGAGCTCCCCATAGCTCTTTTAGTGTCGTAGGCTAAAGGGGAATGTCCTTCCCCTTATGCTCCTGCACCCCCACCAATGCCAGGAAGACCAGAGTGCCATTTCTGGAACATCTTCCTGATGGCCAGCCTGCGTACGGTCTTATTTAAGTAGCTTCCGTGAAAGCGACCAGTAAGGCCAGTATTCTTTAGAGCATAGCCTAGTGATTGTGTCACTGTCTTCAGAATTCCAAATCAATCCATCACAGCTCTACCATTTATCAATGGCAGTCACCTTGGGCAACTTCTAAGTCCTATAATCCTTCATTTCCTTACATGTAACATGGGAGTGATGGCACCTATCTCTTAGGGAGAGAATGCAGACCAGATGCAGTCATCTGTATCAGGACTCCAGCATAGCGTTAGACACATGTGCTAGCTTGCTGCCCTTCTGACTATGGGAGAATCAAAGCCCATGTATTATGGCTGGTTCCTGGGACCTTAAGGTTTGTGGGAGGTGGGCCGGGTGAGCCTGTGTGCATGCATCCATCCCTGCCTAGCTCTGTGCTATGGGTGGGTGGGGACGAGTGGGGACACACCACCTTCACCTTTCATGCCTTCTAGAAGGTTATAGCTTAGCCTTCAGTGTTACTCGTTGGTCCTCAAGCACACCATGCTACTTTATGCTTCCTTGCTCAGCCTTCCTCCAAAATAATTTGTTGCTTACTACAGACCCCACTCATAAAAGAAGCAATCTGGAAGGCTGGGCATCCCGAGAGCCTTGAGCAAAGCACTGAAAAGCCAGGCAATCATGTATCTTCCTCTCATCTCCCCAGAGCTACTTTGCTTTTTCTAGACTGGCTTCTTACTTCTCTGCCATCAGGCTCACTTTGGTCACTGTGCTCGTGGTCAGCTTTACTGGCTTCTGCATTCAAAATCTCAATGAAGGCTGAGTCACAGGGTCCCCGTTCCAGATCCCGGGCAGAGCAAATCTGTAGGCTCATCTCACCTGACAGTGGGCAGTTCAAGAGTTAGAGACCTATGATGGACAGTAGGTGCGATGGCCCACACCACAGGCAGCAGGAGGGGATCGCTATGCAAAGTAGTGAGGCATGGGCCGAACAGACACACCCACCGGAAAGATTGAGCTTAGAACGTCACTTCCTCCAGGATGTCTTCCTGGACCCAGCTGAACAAGGATAGGTTGGCCCTCCTCTGGGCTATTTTGATTCTGGGCACTGGCCTGTGTTGTGCTCTACTTGGCTCAACCCCACATCTGTCTTCACACCCGATGGTGCGTCCTGAAGGTAGGGACAGGATCTGTTTCACCTTTGCAGACACCGCCAGTGTCCAAAATGCCGACCACCCAGCTGGTACTCTGAATAGTTTAGACACCCAACTGTCATCCGGGAAACTGACAAATAGTTGTACTGCAGAAGGAGAAGTACTTCCCAGTAAGAGCACGAAGCATACGCTTTGCCAAAAAAAACGGTTGTCCTCTCTGCCCCACCCTCCCGCCTGCCCGCAAGGTGCAGGAAACATCCATGGGGACAGAAGCAGGGCTCCAGCGACTTCCTTTCATATGCAGTCATGCTCCACATCTTTGATCCCGAACTCCTTTAGGTATCGAATCCCAAAGAGCCTGCTGCAGCTCCCTACTTAACAGCCATCCGGCACCCCACGTATTAATGCCAATTAGCCTGGGAAAGATGAAAACTTTGGGGACTTAATGAGCTGAGTTGGCACCTGTTCCCTCAGCGCTCCAGCCAGCGTCTCTTCAGCTGCTCGAACCCACTGGGTGGTGTCAGGTTTGGCCTTTCTGGGGAAAGCCTGACAAAGGCGTTTTTGCTCTCGTGTTTTCCAACTTTTCATTTACTTTTGGGCAACTGACCTCAAGATGTTTGGAGCACGGTCTTCAGGAGCCTCGTTTGCGACATCCCGAAGCAGCCTTTCCTCTTGGGAGCAGTGCGATAGGGCCCCGTGCGTGCTGCGGGAAGGGCCGTCGCCCAGCACACGGCTGCGTCACCACGTGTCTGCTCCACGAGGACATCGCGGTGCCCGTGCCGCATGGCTGGCACCCTTGCCGTGCCCGGTCCGCGGGAGCACCCGAGTAATACCTGTTGCGTCAATGAATGAACAAACGATGAGTGGTGATTAAGAGCTGCAGCGGGAGAGAGACGTGGATTTGAACCCCACTGCTAGCACTTCCGTACATCGTGAACATGAGCAGTTTGCTTGCGTCTCTCTGACCCCGGTCCTTTCTCCTTATTGGAAAGACCAGTGCTTCTCATGATTTGGGACTTACGTGTAAAGCACTTACTGAGCCCGGTGTCCGGCACATAGAAAGTTATTGTTACTTACTTTTATTATTAAGGGACTAACTTCTTTAAATAAAGTGCCGGATACCCACCTCTGAGTGCCTTCATTTATACAATGCAAATGCTTCTCTGTGCTGTACGGGGTTCATACGAGGAATAATGTGATGCGGTGAACAGAGCACGGCCAGGCCTGGGCTCAGGGCGCAGGGCTCCACAGATGGGGGGTGATGCCATCCTAATCAGGTGAAGGCTCGACGGACTCAGGCCCTGACCACCTAGCTCTCGGGGGGCCGTGCACAGGAGGAAGGGGGCAGATCCGGAGAGCGGCTCGTCGGTGGCTCCCAGACGTGACAGCCGTTTGCACGGGCAGACACACAGGGCTCTGGTCGTCCTTTGCCTTTCACCTTGAAAGAACTCAGGCTTTTCAAAGGGATCCTAGGCTATATTATCAGACTTTCACCTAGCAAGCTCTTCTTTTCAGCAGACTGACTTTTATAATTCTCATGACCAAACGCCAACCCTTCTTTACCAAACCCCCTTAATCCTTTGATCTTGTCTCAGTCACAAGAAATGATTGTCTGCTACGTCTTGCCATACATGATTTAGAGAGGATTACTGAGCAACCGCAGTCCATCCCTCACCTTCCCCTCCCCCGCCAGCAGTCACTTCCTCCTGTGAAATCCTCCTTGTAGGCCCCCCGGACCTTGGGAAATATCCTTGGAAAGAAAAAAGCTAGGCGAGGCAGCTGGGGCAGAGGCACAAAGCATCTGAGGGTAAGAGGTTGAAGGGACTATTCCAGAGGAAGGGAGGACAGGGGTGAGTGTGGACTACTGTATCGTTAAGTGAAAGGAAAGCCTCTTCCTGCGGCTCAAGGTAAGCGGAAGCACGCCTGGACCTCAGCATCAACAAGGCACTACCCTACCTGTCATCCGGAATGACCCTCCACCCTCTGAGGGGGTGGGGGCGGCCACAGCAACTCCAGGATGCTCTTCCAGAACAGAAACACAGGATCAGGGTCGCTCGCTTGTAGTCACAGGGTGGGCGACGGCCTCTTCCCAGATTGGACCCGAGCCTCTTCCCGCAGAGCTGCTCAGCAAGATGCAGGGCTGCAAAGTTCAGACAGGTCTGGTCCCGTGCCCGTTGCCATCAGATTCATTCTCCACCTGTACATGGCGGGGTGTTTTCTGTATCCAGGGAGCTGCTCCTTGCAATGCCATTCTCCCCTAGGCTCTCCTGACATTGGGCTTCAGGCAGGGCTCAGCCCATGTGGGGTGCCGGTGGGTGATGGGAAAAGTGGGGCAAAGGGGGACGTGGGGGGCCCTTCTCTCCCTCCCTCTGCTTCTGGTTGTGGTTCTGGCAGTTGCTACATCCTGGGGATCTGGGTCCTGCAGGATGGCTCTTGTCTTGATGGCTGCGGCCCTGCAGGGCGACCTTGCCGTAGTTCCAGCCCCCTCTACACAGCCCTGCCTCTCTGCTTTGGGCACTGCACCTCCTCCCTTTGTGGGTCTATTCCCAGGGCTGGTGGCAGCTTCCTGCACTCACTAATCCTTGGATCACTTCCTTTTCCCCTGGCTTTTCAGCTCTTCCAACACCATTGTAAGGGTTCCCCGAATTAAATTCCCTCTTTGAATAGCTGGCAAGGGCTCCCTTTCTCTGATGGGTCCTTGACTGATCCTTTGTTTGAAAACTGGCTCCACTAATATGTGAGAAATAGAACTTTGGACCAGCTTCTTAACCTGCAGAGCCTCCTTAGTCACCTATAAAATGAAATGGAGATTTTAGATTTAGAGGTTATGTGTGTATAGAAGCTAATCTAGGGCTTGGCGCATAGTAGGTATTTAATGAGTGGCAAGTCTTTTTTATTTCAAGTCATTTAGGAAGAGAGTAAGGCCCTCTCAGGGAAGGAAGCTGATCTTTTAATTTTCAACTCCTAGCAGGATGCCACACATGTAATAAAGTAAGGAAGCTTAATAAAGATACGTACGTATTTAGAGAGAGAGAGAGGGAGGGAGGGAGAGATATTTCAGCTGAAGGTGTTGGATGAATTGAAAGACCACCACTATCATTACAATAATTCTAGGATTTCTAAGAAAAGATTCAAAGAGGGTTTTGTTTTGTTTTGTTTGGATTTTCTAGTGCAATTCTGTCAGTAGTTTCATTTTGGAGGCCCATTCAACACGTTAATAGCCATAAGGTCAACAAATGGAAACCACTACAGGAACCTTTGGAAGGTACTAAGTTGTGTTCTGTGCCCTGTCTGTCTCCTTCACCCTCCCACAGTGTCTCTTTCTCTCTCTCTTTCTTGGGCCCTGTTTCTTCTCTTTCCCCAAACAAGTTAAAAGCTGAATCCCTTAACAGCTTTCAGCACTCTTGGCTGCACCCCTGGTGCACACAGACATTTGCCTGCCTCAGAACTCTTGAAGGAGTGGCCAGATGCTGCTTGCTTCGGGGAGGGGGATTGGAAGGTTTCATTAGTCACACTTGCTAAAAGTGTAAAACCTCTGGTGGGCTTGTCGAACAGGGGGAAATCTCTGCATGTAAATATTTATGGATTAGGAATCAAATATTAAATATTTACTTCAGCTTCTTGGAATTATAAATGATTTACTAAAACCTATGGGGAGTTGGGATGGCTTTGGTTCAGAACCAACCCATATATTTAATTGTTTCCCCAACCCCCTATCTGCTCCCTTATGTCGCAGCAGCATGGCAGAGTGTGGGATGCCCTTGGAAAAGACAGAGAGCTTGGCTTTCAAGTTGGGGTTTGGTTCATTCTTTTCATTTTCCCTTCCGTGTTAAAGGATATGTGTTTCAGGTAGGCATTCCTACAGGCCTGTGGGGGTGAAAAACGCATGCTTCGGGGCTGTATTTCTCACTTGTACCATAAAGCACAACCCCTTGGGGGGAGGTTGTCAAAAAAACACAGGTGTCCTTGCCCTCCCAGTGACCCAGTGAGTGGGCATCTCCACAGGGAGGGCCTGGCACCTGTATGTGTCAGAAGCTCCAGCTACAGAAGCACAGGAGGCATCTCTGCAGCTACTCATGGGGGCATCTGGACGAAGACTTTGCAGTAAGATAGGTTCTGATCTGAATCTCATCTCTGCTGTCGAATAGCTACGTGCCTTGGAGAAGCCCCCCTCCTCTCTCAACCTCAGTGTCCTCATCTCTATAAAAGACATTGAAGTCCTTCTGTGTACTCGTTTCCTGAGGGTGCTATAAAACATTACCACAAACTTGCTGACCAAAAACAAAACCGGAGGGGTGCCTGGGTGGCTCAGGCAGGAAGCATCTGTCTTCGGCACAGGGCATGATCCCAGGGTCCAGGGATCGAGTCCTGAATCGAGTCCCAAATCACTGAGCAGGGAGCCAGCTTCTCCCTCTCTCTCTCTCTCTCTCTCTCTCTCTCTCTCTCTCTCGGCCTGCTGCTCCCCCTTCTTGTGCTCTGTATCTCTCTCTTTAAATAAATAAGTAAATAAGACAAAGAAGTAAAATCTTAAAAACAAAACAAAAAACCAGAAGTCCGCTCTCTCACAGTTCTCACACTCTCTCTGACAGTCCAAAATTTAGGTGGGTCAGCAGCGTTGGTCACCTTGTGAAAGCTCCAGAGGAGAATCTGTTTCTTGCCTCTTCCAGCGTCTCCTGGCTGCTAGTTGGTTCTTTTGGTGTGTGGTCACGTCTCTTTCCACCAGTCTCCTCATCTCCCTGAGTGTGGGTCTTTCCGTCTTCACATAGCCTTCTCTTCTGCGCGTCTCTTGTAAGGACGCTTGTTATTAGATGTTGGACCCATCCAAATGATCCAGGATACTCTCCTTATCTCGAGATCCTTAACTTATTTATGTCTACAAAGATCTTTTTTTTTTTTCCCCAAATATGGCCATATTCACAGGATCCACGGATGAGGACACAACAGTATCTTTTGGGGGCTACTGGTTAGTCCACTCTGGTATCTCAAGGGCTGATGGTGATGTCACTGACAACAGCTCTCATGGGTTGGTACTCATGCCCTAAGTTTACTCTAGAATATGTCTACTTTGTGGAGTTTTATGGATGATTGAAATTATACGCCTGCATGTCTGAGACATGGGAACCATTCATTAAACGGTAGCTTCTTTTATTAACAGTTATAAGGTATTTACACATAGTACTCATCGTTTATTTGAACACTTATCCTTTCATTCACTATTGGTTCCTGTAAATAACAGTTTATTGAGTATCTGTCTATAATGGGCCAGTTACTAGCCAGGCCCTGAGTATATAATTAGATAGATAGATAGATAGATAGATAGATAGATAGATAGATAGATAGATAGATTTCTTGAGACACGAACTAGAAATGAAGATAAATAGTGAAACTCCTATTGGCCAGTGTGACCAGCCCCTCAGTGGATGTATTTGCCCAGGATTAGAGGAGCCAGAAATGGACCCAGGAGATTAGTGGAGGCTTCACAGAAGAGGTGTCATTCAAGCTAGATCATACAAGTTGAAAGGAGTTTATTAAACCAAAGGAAGACATGCAGGTACCACCTGAGATGCTCTGTGTATTCAAGCATAAGAGATCGTAGTGTTTTGGTAAAAGGCGAAAGATTTATGCGATCTGAAGAGAAACCAGAGTATGAGAGATCGTAGTGTTTTGGAAGAATGGTGAGAAATTTAGGGTCCTAGAGCTGCAGGGTCCACCTAAGGGAACAGTGGAAGTGAGACAGCCATAGGAAACAGAAGCCAGCTTTTATTTAATGCCCACAAAGGGGAAAATAGTATTAATCTATTAATCTGAATTAATTAATAGTAATTAATTTTACTGAGAAAGAAAGAGAAATTAGCTTGCCCAGCATCACATACCTAGTTAAAAGGAGGACTTGTGTCCTGTTTTCTTCCTCCCCTTCTTTCGGATAGCAACAGGCAGATATCCCTCAATGCTCTTCTTCCATGGTTGGCAGGAACCTTTGCTTCTTTCTTATTCCTCCTATATTGGGAGCCCTTCGATTTCTAGGGGACCTGCCTTGTGCCTCGCATGTGCCCCTGGCCTGCCTAATCCCTGGCACCACACAGGCATTGAGCAAATCTTTGCTAACTGAGTTTTATCCTGGGAGAAATCCTGGCATCAAGTAGGAGAGCTGGATGAAATTCTTCCTGAAGTCCTGTCTGACCTCATGCTTCTAGATTGAGTTTGCTTACATGGGAGACTGAGATTTTCTTTTGGAGTCAACATATACGGATACCGCCCAAAACCTATTGTTACTTATTTCTCTGGGGGCAGGGAAGTATTTCCGCACACAGCCCGCTCTCCATCTGCCACATGCTTTTTTATTGGTTTACATGGTTACATCTATTTACATTTGCCGTCCACATGAGTGCTACTTTTTCATAATTCATAGAAACGTCGCACAAAATTAATCTACAGTGAGAACTCGAACTTGACTAAAGCCAAACGCCTTGCCTGCGAATGTCTTTGTTACTGACAGCATATCCGTTGGAGCCCTTTTCCATGTTGCGTAAGTTCCAAATTCTCCTTTAAGGAGAGCCAGATTGAGGAAATCATTAATCTCTGACAGTTGTGTAGATATAATTAAAGATATATGAATTTAAAAATACCTGCTATCTCAAATTACTTCCTAAAAGAACAGGGAGGGGTAGAGAGAGTTCTATTTAAAATGTCAGGTACAGACGCATCAGGCCGGGTAGTCAAAGCACTGTATGTCTGTCACTCATGAAAACTGACAATTAGGTCCATAAATAGATTTTACAGGCTTCCACACAAGAACACACATCCTGCACATCTCAGCCGCATAAAGATGAGGAGCGCGGTTGGCAGCCGCTGACTCACGGGAAGGGAGCAGCCATCGGGAGGTGGTGGTGAATGAGATGTTTGGAATGAATCCACCGAGCCTGGGGGGCTGAGTGTGGGGTTCAGGGAGAGGAGGGGGCACTCACCGAGGTGGTAGAAGGGCATAGCATCCCATCACAGCTCTGCCACGCACCACCTACCTGAACTCTGGCCAGTCTCCTCATCTCCCCGAGCATGGGTCCGTTTCCCCATCTGCAAAATGAAATAAGTAACAATAGTCTCAGCTATTCCTATCTGCATGGGTGGTCAGGGAGAGCAGATGAGGTTCGAGGAAAATGGGAAAGACAGTACCATACGTAAGCGGTTGACTTGTTACTACTGAGATTGCTACTGGGACCACTTGAGTCCCTCGACCCTTGACCACTCGAGATAGTCGCGTGTACACCAGGAAGAGACAGCACAGGGGGTCAGAAAGCACGTTAAGACTACATCAGGGAAGCACAGAGAAATGCTTGAGAGTAAAGCTGGACTTGGCCTCCCCTTTGATAGCAGGAAAGGGTCCAGCCAGGTAAGGAAGAGCCTGGGAGGTGGTGGGGGCAGGGCCAGGAGGTAGATCCATTCTAAGACCTGCTCTCAAGATCTAAGCTCCACGCTTTGGGGTCCTCACTCTCTAGATTCAACCTTATTCAAGGCGCTTGGCATTTCTGACCCTCAGTCTCCCTCTCCACAAAATAGGTAGCATGATTCTATAATTACTTCCTCCACAGGACTGATGCAAAACAGCTAAAATCACATTTAAGCATATGGAAATTGTGGTGCCAGTGTGAAGTTTATGGTTGAAAGAATGATCATGATCACATTCGAAAGGGTCAGAGGCAGGTCCGGGTACCCGTCCTCTTTCTTGTTATTCATTCATCTCCTTACCTTATTCAATAATCCTTTTTAATTTATTTATTTCTTTTGCTTCTTATTTATTTTTTGTCTTCCACCAATGGAATGTTCCATGTAGGCAGAAATTTTTAAGTGTGTTTTGTTCATTGAAATGTCCCAAGCGTCTAGAAGATCTCCCATCACCTACTAGGTGAACAGTAGATATTTGGTGAATTAAGTGGATGGTAGTTCAGGCATTATGATGGGAACAGGTACTGTGTGGTACAGCAGAGGGAAGACTCTTTTCTTCAGAAAGGTCATAGTTTGAGGATCTAGAGGGGAGACACAGGAACTGATGGGTCTAATGCAAAATGTTAAGCACAGCATGATACGTGCAGAAGATATGCTCCCCAACTCTTTTATAATGGATGAAAGAGGGTATTCTCCCAGGCCGGGACCAGCTGGGGGCGAGGGGCTCTCAGGGAGCTGGTGTTCCTGATAGCTACAGTTGACCCCTTGCACGATAAGGCAGCAAACATGGTATTGGAATGGGGCTCACTTGAGTTGAAACGCAGACCCCACCCACCATCACACCACTGTGATCTTGACTAAGCAACATAATCACTCTGATCCCCCTTTTCTCCTGAAAAGCATTGTGAAGATTCAGTGAGATAACAAAGGTAACAAAAACCATTGACACGAAAGCTGGCTCTCCCCAAATGGCTTCCGGTCCACCCACCATTCCTTTGCCTTTCTCTCCAAATCTGAAAGAAATGCAGCTTTTCCAGGTATCTCACCTGTAAGATGAAGGTTTCCTCTTTGTCTGTCATACTACCAGCGAGGTCTAGCGTCTTATTCCTTCTCCTGCTGTGGCTGCACCCACCATTCCTGCTTCTAGAATACCCCCACCACCGTCACTCCTGCGCCTGCCCTGTCCTCAGCTTCCCCTGGGAGCGCGGTCCCCATGCCCACTGCTGTGATTACCACCTCCTGGCCCTGCCGTGATCAGCTCTTGTTAATGAGCACTGACTAATGTAGGCATTGCATGAAGCATTTTGTGTTAATCTTTTCATTTAATCATCACAGCAGTTGAGGAAAAAAAGTGCTGTTGTCTCATTCGACAGACGATGAACCTTAGACTCAGTGGGTTCACTCCTTTCCTAGGTCACAATGCTCTTGAGAGGTGGATGCCAGCGAGAGCCACTCCCTAGTCCAAGATTTCTTTGAAGGAAAAGAAGTCTTCACACTGTCACTTGTGTGGAGCTCACAAAATTCTTACTGCATGGACAAAGGCACCATGCCCAAGTCTGTGGTGTTGAGACACCTCGGAGGTGGTACCTGTATTTCAAGGATCGGAGAGCACGCTGTCTCAGGGACCTCCCCTTCTAGACCCTGGCTGGAAGCAGAGGTGTGAGGGTGGTGGGCTCCTGCCTGCTGCAGCCTGAGAAAGAGGCTCTGGGATCCTCTTGATCGCGGTTTACATTATGGGTTTGGTACCTTACAGTGGGGGAGGCTTTGCCCCTGTGGCCAGACTAGATGCGAATGAGCCTCTTAGAGATGCAAATGAATTTCCTACAAAGAGATGTGGGTAAGAGCTGAAAGGATGTGTGACTAAAACCATGGACTACTGAAAAAAAAAAAGGAAAACTTCCTTTGGGGACTTGCCAGCCAATTAGCAATGGCGGCCCTCCTTGGTGGCCAGCCTGCTGATGTGGGCAAACCTGTGGGTTTGGTGCTCAGTCTTCATCCTCATGGCCAGCTGTGGGGAGAAGCCTCTGGGGCAGGAGCACAGGCCCTGGGCCCAGGGGTTCTTAATCACCGGTAACAGGGTTGCTAAGAGCTCTCTCGATGAGAAACGGAACTTCTCTGGGACTACTTTGCCTAATGAGTGTATCTGATGTGATTCCAGCCCGACAGGCTTGCTTTAAGTGTGGTTCTGCCACATCAAGCTGCATGACCTTGGGTAAGTCATTTTAATCGATCTGGGCCTCTGTTTCCTGATTGGTGTGATGGGAATAATAATGTTCATGACAAGAGTGGTCATGAGTATTGATAAATACAAGCTGCCGTTGATATCCTTTTCTCCCCTCTCTGACATTCGTTCTTGGATTCCATCTGTTTTAACAGTTCCTTCCTCTGTTTACCTGCTGAAAACCAACCCCCACCCCCAAATCCTTCTCTCTTCCTCCCCCAACCAGTAAACCTGCTTTAGGATAGTGGCGGTGCCTCTTTGATTTCCATTTGCTCAGCGCAGGAACTAGATAGGCGAGAGGTGGCTAATGAATGAGTGACTGTTGGTGTCCCCGCCATTCATTCCATACATGAAGGCCATGATAATGTTTCTATATCGCGCTTCCGTTTGGAAAAGTATTTTTAACGCTCACTCATTATGTAATCGGCATAAGCCTCTGTGATGATATTACCATTTTGCAGGTGAGGAAGTTCGAGTTTCCTGAGGTGGGCGTGGCTTGTCCAAGGTCACCCTGCTGGTACCTGGCATGGCTCACGTTTCATTCACTAGTCAGCAAGTGTTCATGGGGCGCTTCCAGGTGGCCAGTGATCCGGGTGGTGCCTTTCTTAGTCTCTTCCTTCTTTATGGCTTCCCCAGGGCATCCGGATTCTTGCTGTGACCAACACTTCAGTGAGCAGTTCCGGGCTGCCTGGGACCCACCACAGTAGACGGGGGCCAGTATGTTCGTGGATCTGATGTTCTGTCAGTGGAAGCAGAGAGCAGACAGAAATAGCACATTTGTTAAAAAAGTAAATTATTGAGAATTTTAGAAGGTAATCTCTGATATGGGGGAGGGGGAAGGAAGGGGCTCTCAAGACCTTTGGAAGGACTCTTCCACCTCTAGCATCTCTTATTAGAAAAAGAATGTTACTTAGTCACTGAGTGTGTCACTCTCCAAGCTTCAAGAAAATGTATGCCTGGTCCCCAAGGATTTCAAGATGAAGAATTAAGTGTGTAGGCTGACTGTGTTTCTTGCAGAGGCAGGGGGTGCTGGTGAAGGCTGCAGCAAGCTACAAGAGGGGCAGCATTTACCGGTGTGTGTGAACAGATTAGGAGGGTAGGAGCAGTAATCTTAAATAGAGCTAACAGTTATTAAGCACTTACTACATACCAAATTCCTTATACATAGCAACTCATTGAATCCTCACAGTAAGCCCTTCTGATAGTTCTTATCACGGCCCTATTTCCTAGAGGGGGAGACTGTGGCACAGAGAAGCTAATAACTTGCCCAAGGTCATGCAGCAGAGGATGGCAGAGTAAGCCCAGGGCGGTTGTTTCTTGGCTCTTTTAACCATGCTACCATGCTGCAGGGTAGAAACTAGCCCCTTCTAACTAAAGGAGCTGGCATGGTGTGGCCTGAGAACTGCCAGGGTCCTACTGACCAGACGGGCCATGGAGTGATGGGAGGTAGATGTACAGTGAAATCAGTGTGAATGTGAGAAAAAACAAGAATACTGGATACCTCGAATCATACTTTTGGCCCATACTTCCCTGTGCCTCTGTTTCCTTATCTGCACCGTGGAAGGGGATGGGCTTAGAGGATCATCTATCTAGAGGCCCTTAGCCTCAAAAATCAGAGGGCTGTGCCATTTCATTAACTCTGGACCCTCAGGTCCTAAGCTCTGAATGCAAACCAACTTAAGTTTGAGTTGTGGCTCTCCCTTTTGCTAGGGGAGGGCAGATGGCTTGAATAAATAGCTTATGTTGAACAGTTTGAACTTCGGTTTCATCATCTGTTAGATGGCTCCCCGGTCACAGGGTTGTTATGAAGATGAAATGAGGTCATGTGACCGGCCTCCCTACTGTACTGCCTGGCTCTCAGGCCCTCGTGGCTCGATCTCATTACAGCATTGCAAGGACTCTGCAGACCAGCCACTAGCAGGACAGCAATTAGCAGAGAAAAGGATTTCTCCTAAAGCTGGCTACTAGTTTCTTTACTACTTCTTGCACTCTAGTTTCATAGTGACCCAAGTAAATTACAAATTACAGCACTTTCCCACTTGTGCCATTTACTCTTGCTCTGCTCTGCCTCTCCTCGCCAGGAACCAGCAGGGCCTCAAACCTTCTAGAACTTTCCCCTGGCCTCTCACCCTTTAGGTCTGTGTACATGTCATTTTCTTGGCCTGGAATGTTCTGTGTCTCTCAAACCCAAATTAGTCTAGCTACTCCTTCTGGGATCAGATGCTTTGATGGCTAACCCCGGTTGAATTAGTAACTTTGTTCTCTCCTCTCCTAGGGTATTCTGCTTCCCTCCCTATAGTCCTCATTTCACTGTGTTTTAATCACCTCTTTACTGCTTTGCCTCTTGTCTAAACTGTGAGTCCCCTGAGAACAAGGACTGCCTCTGGGTTCATTATCTCCGCAGCCGGTGCTTAATATATTTTGTTGGCTGAACGGTCCACAAACGGAAAGAGGTCACACCAGGGCCCAGATACAAAGAGCACCCTACACGGGGAAGGCAGAGACCAAAGGATAGAAAGGTGGCACAGGGAGTTTTGACTTTAGCCTCTATTACACAACAGCTGAATGTGTACCATCATCCAGATGTCAATTATCTGTGTTGCGTCGCTCTCCAAGGTGCTGAATCAGAACCGTCTCATTAATCCTCACAAACATCTTCCGAGGAAGTGAGAAAGTAGAATTCATTTTTTGTAGCATGAGAAAATGAGACATCAAAGGTGCTGAACCTGCACATTCGGAGGTTGATATAGTTTGCTCCCCAGCTCCGAGGGAGTGGGTACAGAATACACCCTCCTCACCATGCCTGCACCACCCCTTCTCTTCCTGACATCCTTCTGACATGTCCCCCCCACCCCCACCCCACCTCCCACCTTCCCACTCCCATCTATTTATGACTCGCTGTGTCACATTCAGGTTCACAGATGATTTTAGAAGTGGAGAGTGAGCAAAACCAGTCGAACAATTTAACCAGATTCAAACGGATTTGGATCATTTGCGTAATTGGGCTAGCAGATGGCAAATGTAGTTCAAAGTACAAAAATGTAGAATAATTACAAGGGGAGAAAGCAATGCAGTTTATGGATGAGAAAAGTGATTTGGGAGAAAAGCTCATCGAAATCATTACCTCGATGTGTTAGAAGGACAGACAGCACAGCTCTGAGTAAGAGAGGCAGAGCACATAGAGGACCCTGGTGATTCCTTGGAATTCAGGAGAGAGGACATGTCTGTATTTGAGAAGTAAGAAAGAAGATGGTTGGTGGAGAGAAGGATCTGGGGAGGATGATGATTGGCTGGCCAGAAAAGCCATCATAGTCCTTCATGGGTTCACATTTCTCCTGTTCTTGTCTTACCTGTGGCCCCTTGGTGAGAATCTGTCTCCCCTGAGCCTCACTTTTGCATGCTGTAACATGAGCAGACTGGTGTATACTTTCCTGTTGCATTGAAGAATTTATGAGATCATGGATGGGAAAAATGCATACCACTTGTTTGGAAACCCATGAAATTCACTCTTAATGAGTATAATTGTATATTCACAATGCCCCTCCCCCAAGTCCAGTGTTTTCAATGACTGGAAATTGGAAAGAGTTGTTTGCTAGTGTGATAGGCCAATGATGACCCCTATTCCCAAATATCCTTGTCTTAATCCCCAGAGCCTGTGAATGTTTTCTTAAATGAGATATGATTATGTGATTATATGATTATGTGATGTGATATGAGATGTGATTAAATTAGGCATCTTGAGATGCAGAGATTATTCTGGATTATCAAGGTGGGGCCAAAATGTTATTACAAATGTCCTTTTAAGAGGAAGACTGAGGGCTCTTTGACATAGAAGAAGGATATTGGAGTGATGTAGCCACCAGCCAAGGAGTTCCAGTAGCCAACAGAAGCTGGGAGAGGCAAGAATAGGATTCCCTCCCTCCAGAGGCTCTGGAGGGAGCAGACCTTTGCTGATAACTTTGATTTTGGCCCAGTGAAACTGAATTTAGACTTCTGGCTTCCAGAACTCTAAGATAATAAATTTTGATTATATTAAGACACCAAGTTTGAAGTAATATGTTATCATAACTATATGAAAAGAGAATTTGACCAACACAGAAGAGATTTGGATGAAGTCCAGGCTATGGTTTTCCCTTCTGTGGAACCCTGGGTCATGTCTCTTGACCTCTGTTTCTTCATCTTTAAAGTGGAATAATAATAGTATATTCCTTTTTATGGATTATTGGGAAGTTGCAAAATCGATAATGCATGTACCCTATCTACCACAGATATATTTAAGAAAAAAAGAAAAAAGCTAGGCATAGATTTAAGTTTTGAATCAAGCAGTATTTAGTCAGCACTCAGAATTCCAGAGAAGCTGACAGGGCACAATTTTGGAGCATGGAGGTAACACGCAGTATTAAGGAGGCAGCCAAGAGTGTTGGTGACACCCGGACAGTGTCTCTGTAGGAGGCAGGAACGTGGCCACCAAAAAGGGAGTCAAGTCTGGCTCCTGCCCTAGAGAAGGTTGGAGTTCTAGGAAAGGCAATCCAGCAGAACCTAAGAGCTAGCACCATGACTGAGAAAGGGGAATATCCCAGGTTAGGAAAACAGGATTTGGGGCAAGGAAGTCATCCTGGGGATACCTGATCTCAGGTGTGATTGCCAGTGAAGAAAACTCAGGTGAGACTTCTGGGCTCAGATCCTAGGTTTCTAAAGACATCATAATACCAGGTCCTAAGATTCTGAATTCACTAGTATAAATTTTGCCTCCGTCAGAGTGGTCTAGCCCAGGAACAGTGGCTGCTAGGATGTCAAGGATTACTGGAGGCTGCTTTAGAGATTAAGCCACCTAGTCAAGATCTGAGGTGAACCGCGATGCTTCCAAGGTGCTTTTCAGACTCAGAAAAGACCACTGACATCTAGAAAGTTGAGAACTAGAGGAGTACAAGTAAGAAGCTCCAGCTAAGACTGGATAGATTCAGGGCCTGATGGACCCTTTGTGTTTACAAGTGTGGTACTGGCTATGGCACAGGGAGGCTGTGATGTCTCAATATGGAAAATGAAGACCAGAAAGATTGAACAACTTCCTTAAAGACTTGAATCTAGAACTGGACCTAGAAACTTTGTCCTTTGCCAGATTTTTAAACTGATCAAATATGACTCTTTTGTAAGGTATTAGAGATTCTTTGCTCTCGAAGTTAGAGAGATTTGTTCAAGATCCTGTCTCTGTTGTAATCAGTATCCAACATTTAACAACTCTTGTGTTCTCTGATTATATGGCAAGTTTTTGACCATCATTTAAAGAAGGAATGTGCAGGGAGAAAGGGAGGATTCTAGGAATAAAAAGTAATTAAACATAATAAGTCACTTGAGATTAGCCGTTAATTTGGATGAGAAATGTAAAATTGCCTTTAAAGTAATAAGGGATAATATCGAGTAATTGTAATATCCAGCCTGGGAGGTAACATGCTGATAACATTGCACAAGGCAGGATAATACATGTGGCAGTTCCTTGACTTTTGTAGAATTAATGATGTTGGTTTCATTTCACTGCTGATTGAAGATATACGTTTCATAAATGGCACATTAAGGCAAATGTATCAGATTTGCACCTAAAAAGCTGAATAGCCAGGAAATGGCATCCCCTTGAACACAGTGGTTTTATGATATCTTAGATTTAATGCTTAATCAGTATATATTTACTACTGTCTATTTTAATGCCTTGAAATGCCAGTTCATCAGAATTATTGGAGATATTTTGAGAGGGGCTTGTTGGGTGTGCTGGGGTAGCATTCTGATATCATCGTTACACCGAAAAAGAGACCAGAATACTCTTAAAAGAGTTGGTACTTTTCTTTTAACAGAAGAGCTGGATGTTACTTGTCATGTTAGAAGTGCTATGTTGTTTGGGTTTCATAGAAAATATGTCTATAAAGTAAATAATAAGGTGAGACAAGGCAGTTTCCTACACAAGTTTGCCTCAGACTTTATTAACTCAACGAATTATTATGATGGAACTTGCTTCTGACATACTGGGTTCTTGGAAAAGCTGAGCCTGTTTCCAGGGAAAAAGCATCCAGTCATTCATGAACTCATTGATTCATTTCTTCATTCATTCATGTTATTTCATTTATCCGTTCATCACTTGTTTACTGAGCACCTACTATGTGCCAGGCATGGTTTTGAGTGTTGGGACTCAATAATGTTAAAAAAGTAGCCTCTTACACTCTATGTTATGGAAATAAGATACAGTATTGTGTGCGCTAAGTTTTTTTTAAGTAGCTAAGGACTTCACCGTATGCTTAGGATCTTAGTGAAAAAGCAAAATGAAATTTTCTGTTTTTAGTCTTATGTGTGTGTGTGTGTATTTGATAAGAGTCGACAAATTAATGATTACAGTGAAGTACCCCACATATTTAATGTGTATGTTTCTGATTTTTCGGATTAAGCATACATTTTGTTTTCATTTCCGTATTTACATTAAGCTTCCCGCAATAAATATTCAGGGCTTGGCCAGAAAAGAAAAGCAAGTAGGTAACCACTGTGGGTTCTGATCCCACAACTGAGCAGCATGGGTGAGTTTTTACGAGGTTAGCTATGTTACATGGAAAACTGTACAAAACAGTAATTGTTTGGATTCTTTGTTTATCATCCTGAATTTGTCCTTTTAAAGCCAAGAAGTCTTCTCTCTTGGTTGGCATATTCTTCCCTCTAGCAAGAGCAATGATTTCTGACATGATTAAGGGATTTCATGCTAGTGAGGCATTATTTAAAAAATAGCTGCTTTTGGTAATTGATTATTTTGTGTGTGTTACCCCTAATGATACTGTCTGAAGGATGAAATATCTTGTCTCCATTTTCTGAAGCAGCCTCAGTAACCCCCGGTGACACTGGGTTTTCCTCACTGACTTTAATTACTCCACGCCCAGCCTCCTGTTCTGAGTCTGGGTGTGCTTCACCCACAGTGAAAGGACCCGGCTGATGAACTCGCCCATGAGAGCATCCTGAGCTAGTCATGGAATTTGGAAACCATTAGAAAGCTGGGCGATTTCATTATTCATTCACTTGAAATAATCCCGGGACTGCTTTCAGTGACATGGTTCCTTCAGCAAATAAAGATAAGCCAAATCCCTGGGCACTCAAAGAAGGAGAAGATTCTCTAAATTAATTCCAGGCTCAAATAATTCAGTAGTATTTGTAATATTCTGTGCATAAATTGGCAATTTGCTAGAGAGATCAGGAAATGATAAAGGCTTTCTTTCCCCTCCCCCTTCTCATCTTAACAACTGCTGAGGCAGCTATTGGGATAAAAGAAATGTTTTATCCTTAATAAATGTCCTATCAGGTAATGCACTGATTAAGGGTGTCTAAACATGGTGCCCTCCCCTTCAAAACAGTTATTTTTCATCGGAGAAACTGAAGTATATGCAGAATGGAAGATGGTCTTAATATGCTTTTCCAACGTATGAGAGATTTATATGAAAAATAAACACATTAACAATATCAAGAAATACAGAAATAGGAGTGTTGACTTTCAGGGTTTCTTCTTTTTAGTTTAAAAGTGTTTCACGTGTTTTGTCTTGTGGTTGTGAAAGATTGCTTGCCCATATGTACTGAGGATACCACATCTTAAATCCAAACATCCCAGTGTATCTGGTGTCTCTGCCCTCCTTCTCATCCCCAAGTCCTTTTGTTGGATTTGGGCTCATACTGGGGAGTCTCTGGGAGGGTTGGCTAATCACGCCCCTCTCCCTGTGCATTTGGAGCCAAATACAAACCAGACACCGGGACCAGATAAAGACAAAATACCCTCACTTTGCTGGCCAGGCTGGGCTGGAGCATGTGGTTTAGCTGGAAGGCTGGAATTAGGCCGCCTCCTCCCAGTCCTCCTTGACCTGGAGACGTACTTGAGTCGAAACAAGGTCTGTAGAGCTGAAACTCACCCAGCCCCCCACCCATCATAGGGATGAGGACAGCGTCCCCTCCCATCCTCTCTGTGTTTCCTCTGCTAACACACATAAGGACAGGGCTTGCCTTGGTTGGCCGGACACCGATGGGCTCACTCCCCTCTTGCAGATCCAGAAGCGGAAAGAGCCCAAATGGACTGAGCTCCAGTCTTCACAGCTGTTTCCGGTCTCAAGGATCCATCCAGTAACTCACTCCTCTCCATAAGGGAAGCAGTAGGAGGAAGGGAGGAAAGAGCTGATGCCACCTTCCCATTGTTTGAAAGAGATGAGGGTCTCCATTGTGTATGGGCTGTCAGCCTCCTCCCTTCAGACTCCGTCCGTCCACGCATCTGCCTGGCCATCAGCTGTCTGATTTCATCTGCTGAAAACCCAAAACTGGTCCCGCCACTCTCTTGCTTTCCATTCTTTCAGGTTAGCATAGTTTTAAACTCCTTAGTGATATGCCTACTCTCTGCTCTCCTATTTCATAGCTACACCCCAGTCCTCGTCAACTGTTTGTTGATGGGGCCTTAAGCAGAGCCTGCTCTCTCTGAGCTCTGATCCTTTGCCTCTAATACAAGCCTCCATTCTCCTGGTTAGGATGCCCTTCAGCTCAGTGACCAAAGCATCTGTATTACGCATCACAGCGTTTTTCTACTTGATGTGTTTATTTCTCTATCTCTTCAATTAGATAAGTGAGACCTCACGTTTGGCACACAGTAGGTACTTGTGAATTTTTGGTTGGCTACATCAGTGAATGAACATCTGGAAAAAATAGAGCAATAAGCCTTCCATTGAGTTCATATAAAGAAGGTTGTCAACATGATTTTTAGGTTTGTTTTGCCTTTTTGTTTTCATGGAAATAAGTTTCTTAATGTCACTTTTCACCATTTTAAAGATTTCTTTAAAATAGTCATGAGGTTTTTTTATGATCATCAATGGAATCAAATAGAATAAGCGCCCTCACTTCATCTAGGGTCCTTCGTGGTAAGCTACATGAGTTCTTAATCCAGTACTTAGAGCACGGGGACTGGTTTTACTGAGCTGCAATTGTATCCACCCCGCCACAGACTCACACAGGGGATTCTGGGCCTTGGGCCAGGTTTGCACTGATAATTAGTCAGCGGTGGCTGGAAGTTTTTTTTAAGTATAAGGGGAAGGACGAATGAATGTATCTTGACATTGGGGATAAATGGAATTTCCCCTTTTACTAAATCTACTCTTTTAAGTGATAGAGAACCCGTCTTTGAAGTCTTTGCCTCTCTGATGCTGGGGAACAATGGCTGTGATTATCCTTAAGGACTTAAAGGGAAAGCAAGCCTGCTTGAGGTGTGCCTCACTTTCATCTGCTCTCCTGGCTGTTTGTCCCTTCGTGGGCCTGTGGTCTAGGAGGTTTCTGTGCTGCCTGCGGGCTGCAGGGCTCCTAGGACCAAGGTCATTCCCTATTAGAGCCTCTGCATCAGCCTGCCCCTCCCAAATCCTCTGAACACGTAGAATTCCAGCATTTTCTGTTTCTGAAATCATTGTCTCCAAGGAAAGAAAGAAAATTTCTCTCAGCAGGTTTTGTTTGGAAGAAAAGGGCTTCAGGGTCCAGAAGAAAAACATTTCCTTTTTATTTCAATGACCCAGTTAAAAGGGAAGCTTTTTTTTTTTTTTTTTAATTCTTTTGCTTTGCTTTCTGTTGAAAGTGATCTGTTCAAAGTCCTGAAATGAGAAAATCCAGGGGGCAGTGGTGGTAAGCACTTGTCTAATGATATCTCCTTTTGTGTCCTCAAGAGTGTGTTTACACTTCTTAGTGGTCGCTTCAGTGTTCTTGAGGTCAGCCATTGGCTGTATACGATGCTAACCCTTTAGATTCTTCATTTATAAAATTATTCAGCTCTAGCTAGCTAGATAGTCTTAAAATGTTGATCTAAAGGAGCCATCTGGTTCTAAGAGGAAGCTGTGTACCTCCTCACAAAATATTCCATCAGTCTTGCCATTTCAATGGCTTCTGAGGACACTTTTGATTAATAGTGAGATCAAGGCCAATATGGTAACTGGCTTCTCAGGAAGGCCATGTAAGCTGGCCACCCTAAAGCCATTCTTCTTCTTCTTGCAACAAGACTTTTCCCTTCCAAAAATGTTTCCAGTTTACACAGACAGTCGACTGTTTAACGTAACATATTCTAGCAACCGTCTTTCACGGTAAGATTTGGCTGCTTTCTTTGGTGGCCCATAGCGCCTTATGGCCAACTGCACATCTCAAGGTCTTCATTTATAATAACGTGTGATTTTTTTTCTGTAAGCTCAATGATAAAACAGTTTGTTTTTCCAACCAACCAACGCTGTCCCTTCCCTCGACTCCTCACACATACCCAGCGTCACCACACACACAGCTTCTGAGCTCTGATACGGTAAAAAGAATATGAACTTTGAAACCAGGAAGACCCACATTTAAATCCTGGGTCTGAAAAATGCTGCCTGGATGACTTTAGTCAAGTTAACCTCACCTTTTTGGGTTTCACATTTCTCATCTGTAAAGTGAGGAATAGAAGTATTCACCTTAAAGGGATAACATAAAATTATGCATATAAAGCACTTTGTAATTTATTGGGATAAAAAAATTAAATAAATGTGTTTACTACAATAATCAGTCAGTGAAGAACTGTTGACTGGTGCATGAATCTTAGCTTTGGGCCCAATGTTCTATGACGATGAATAAGTACAAGTTATAAAAAGCTATATATCCTTACTAGAATGTAAGGAAATAGAAAATCTTGGAAAGATTTGCTGGAATGAGTCTCTTTTAAGTGAACTTTATTGGAACCCAGCTTTTTGTGCTGTGCAATGGGAATATCTCAGAACTCTCTGAGTTTCCCTTAAAAGATTTTAAAATATGGTAAAAGGAAGAAGATAAATATTATAGTTTTTAGTATATTTATTGGTCTCCCCCTAGGTCATGACCTCCACATATATGTACTTCCTTTGTTTTACATGATTCTATTTCTTAATAGCTGTAGCCTGAATACAAAAGATATTAAAAGTTCATTGGCATAAATAATTACCCTACCAAACGTAGACAGATTGGTGTACTATATTCTTCTGCCAGTTGAGGTGAGGAACTAACATTTGTCTCCATGCAAAATTCTTGCAAACCACATGGTCCATGGCAACGAATTTGATTTATCTGAGCAAGGGCATGGATCTAGTTCAGCTGTGCTACCAACTAGTTCTGTGGTCTTGAGCAAGCACTTTTATTTAATCAGGTTTTGACTTCTTCCTTTCCAGTTGAGTTCAGGACAGCAGAAGTTTCCCGTGTTATTGGGTGCCCGTCCTGATTCTGGGCACTGAGACCTAAAGGCAAATGAATTAAAGGCAAATATCTCTACGTTCCTAATTATAACATGACAAATGCAAAAGAGAAAATTAATGCCAGATATGCAGCGTAGGATATGTCTTAATCTAAAACATAGATTATCAGAGCAGTGTAAATAAAAGAGGAAATGCCTGGGCAGAATTTTGAATGGAGCCAAAAGGTGTCAGATACAGAACGTTGAGTTGGTGGAGGAGGAAGTGGAAGGCGCAGGAGGACATTGTGGGTAGAAGGTTAATGTGTGCAAAGTCAGGAAAAGGCATGGTATATTCTATATATTCTAATCCAATTGTAAGTATAACTATTTGGTTAAGAGCTTCATGAGAGTGGGGAACGTTGTTTTTGGATATATTGGATATATTTGGATATATTGTTGTTACGTGGATATATTCCCATCTCCTAGCGTACGGCCGGAACGTTGTTTTATACGTGGATATATTCCCATCTCCTAGCATAAGGCCTGGGACTTGGTACTCAATAAACAAATCAGTAGTAGAGTAAATAAATTGGCATAATGCAGAAGATGGACATTTTTCTCTATATAAACCAGGTCCATCTCAAAATTAAGTTACTACGTTCCTTTGATTATTTGTCTAATTTTCCCAGCTAGACCATGAGTTCCTCACGAGCACAAAGCTCTTGGAAGGCCTTCTGTAGCCACTTGACAATTGAATAATTGATTCCAGCCTGAAGCGCTGCTTGAAACCTTTGTGGAAGGTCTGACTCGGCAGTGCCCACATCTAGGGATCACGAACTTGACATACCTCTCTTGTTTGAGGGGCAGCAGAAATTAGGTGGGTTAATTCTGAGCATTATCCTGGGAAGTATGATAGCGAAGCCAACACAGCATCTGTAAGAAACACAACTGGGTCTGCTAAGGAGGAAGAAAAGTGTTAGGGGCTCGTCGGAGATTAAATAACATCCATACACCATAATGAGGGCCTGAGCAAGCGCAGAAACCTGTGGTTAAAGAAAATCACAGCTTCTCCACACCCAGCACAACTGTGGGCGTAGGGGACCTTCTTGCTTCATTATTCTGAGGAATAGCATTATCGGGGAATTGCCAAGATTCGAGCTTCTAAATCAATATGTGCTGAGAGTTACCCGGCAGGAAAGCCAGGAACTATAATACTCTGAACACTGTTTTTAGAGTCAGTTTTGAGAAAGTCCATGAATTCAAATTCAAGGACACGTTTTCAGCGCTGGCACTCGTTAGCCAATACCGTCTCTCTCTCTTTCTTTTCTTTTAGGAGCATCTAATGAATCTACACTATTTGCCAAGCACTGTTCTTGCTCTGTGGCGTGCTCAGTGCTGTGGATCCTGCCCTAAAGGAGGGTGCAGTTGTATTAGGGGAAATTCCAGCCCCTCTCAAATGTGCAATCATTCGTGAAAATTTGGAGTTAACTTCCTGCTCATGTAACGGTTCCAGGTAGAGGAACTGCTTGGTGAGCATTTCATTTCTGTGTGGTCATTCAGGAATGCAGACTGAAGGAGGCTCTGCTATTTTCTACAAGTAGGTCCAAGGGACCTTCCTGGGACTGGTCTCCATTCCAGATGGTTAGAAGAGACAAAGGGAAGAAAAGAACATCCATGGGGGTCTTTTGGGCCAGATTTGAAGGTGGCACTCATCATTTCCACTTGGGTAGAACACATCTGCCTGCGAAACAGGCTGGGAAGTGTGGTCTGGCTGTGTACCCCGGGGATTTGAAAGGGCCCTGCAAGTCTCTGCCGTCACGCTCTACTACAGAGAATAGGTCAGGTTCAAAACTCATGGCAATACAAGAGAAAAGAGAGTCAGGTAGATTTATCAACTATGAGGTGATCAGCCCTTTGCTTTATACTGCCCCATGAATTAGAGCATTTCTGTCCTCCAGGCAAAATTTCATGGGTTACGAATCATTATCTTCACTTTACAGAGGAAGACACAGAGACTCCGAGTGTTGTAACTAACTTTTGACAGGGCTCATTTGAAGCCATTGGTGGAAAAGTAAACGGAAAATTTGCAGTCCCTGTGTCCCTAATTTGCAGGGAAATTAATAGTGCATTCACTGGTCAGAATAGCAATGCAACAAATACTTCTCCAGACAGGGTTTTCAGCTGGAGATCATTGTCCTTGCTCTAGCCTGCTCTCTACCACGTTTTTGGTGATATATGACTTCCCGTAGAAGTTGAGGTGGTGATACTTAGCTATAAAGCATGGACCAAAGACTCATCACTCCATCATTTATTTGCCCACCTATCCATTTTTCCTTCATTGCTCTATTTTTTTTCCTCAGTCACATCTAATATTTACTGTGCCCATTGAATGTGCCCAGTGCTGTGGTAGGTGTTTGGAACACAAAGACCAAAAATATGGTGCCTTCTCTTTGGCAAGCTCACTGTCTAGTCAAGGAATCAGACATGAAAATGGATAATTAAAATGTAAGGTTTTTAGAGGGTGTGGGACAGAAAATGCAGTTGGACTAAGAGATGAGAGAACCAATTCTGCCGGAGAACACATTCCAAGAGCGGACTCACATAAAGGGAATAAACAGATTTGGGCAACTGGAAAGTTTTCCCAGATTAAAGAATCAACAGGCAGAACATTCCAGGTTAAGGAGACAGCACAGATAAAGGAAAAGAGGAATTTGAAGATGGGGTATGTTTAAGATTGGTTAAAAAAAAAAAAGCCAAGTAGAAGGTGACTGGGGGAATAGCAGGAAACTTGGATGGGTGGGATCTCAATGTTTTAAGAAAGGCATTCCCCCAAAACTAATGTTTTATTGTTTTGTTTTTGTTTTGTTTTGTTTTGGTTTTGGTTTGGTTTGGTTTTTCTCGTGCCTCCATGATAAGTCGAGCTCTGGTGGAGTTGTCAGGGAGGCTCTATGGTGTGGGGGAGGCCATTGCTGACTCTGTTGATGTCGTGCGATAGGCAGAGTCGGGATCCATCCGCCGCCAGTGGACCTGTCCAGAGGCCCAAGAGAGGACAGGAACTGAGCGAGGAGTAGACTTGCCGTTCCTCCAAACCCAGCTTGGTCTGGCAGGCAAACCAGACGTGCAGAATGGAAGTCCTGGGGCTCAGAGACTGGCTAGATGCAAGAGAAGAGACTATGAGCAATAAAGCAGGGACAAGGGGGATGGGGAGCCAGGGCCTTGGTTTGGACATGGTTGACCGGCTCTTTCCCATTCCCCCACCTTCTTAACTCCCTCCCCACAAAACATACACACATAGAAACACACACGAACGGAGACAGAAAAAGAGAGAATGAGATTCTGGTTATCAGGGGTTTGCTGGGTGTTTAGAATGTGGTTAGCTTAGCCATAAGGAAAAAGCCACGGGAACGGGATTGGGGGCAGAAAGTTTTGGGTAGAGCTACTGTGTGCATGAGAGTCTGTGGGAGAGATGCGCCATTACCTGCTAATTCTCTATGGATTTCTTCCAAGTACATCTCCGCTGTTCTATTTATTCACCGTGATGTCAGGGACCCCTCATAACTACACCAAGTAAGGCAGCCTTTAAGAATGATTCAAATAAAAATAATAATAATAAGCATGTAAGTATTGATCCGTCATGGCTGATCAATTGTATCTTTTCCATTTAGCTAGTGGATAATTAGTGCCGTTAGCAGGCTTGATGGCTCACACATCAACTAGAGTCCCTCCACCAAGGGGAGCCTCATAGCACCCATGTTGGGACTCTAGCAGCTGGCAGCAACCCATTTCAAGTCAATTCAACAAGTATTTATTGAGTGTCTACTAAGTACGTGAATCGTGCTGCTAGAATAACAATGATCAAATGATACCGATTTGAAATTGCCCTTCCTGGAATTTTTCCATTTGGTTTATTATGCTTAGAACTGTGGCTCTGGGGACTAACAAATGAAACTGTCTAAAAACAGTTCTGTGTAAATGTGCTTTGAAATGCTTGGAGGGTGTTTTGTCTCTTTTATAAATGAGAAGCAGTTTAAAAGATGCTTTAGGAAGTGGTCCATAGATGTCCACCTTTATTATTTGGTAAATATTAGGACTTTTAATAACAAGTGACTTCAGAAAGTGTTAAATTTGTTGGGAAAAAACTAAATTATGTAGGGAAATATCTAAAAATTATAAAACAGCTAGCAGGAGGTTACACCTAGACCCAAGGAATGATGTGTGTGTTGCTATTGTCCTTGTGTATGTGTTTAGTTTTTGTCTTCCTCCTATTTCTTTCTTTCTTTCTTTCTTTCTTTCTTTCTTTCTTTCTTTCTTTCTTTCTTTCTTTCTTTCTTTCTTTCTTTCTTTCTTTCTTTCTTTCTTTCTTTCTTTCTTTCTTTCTTTCTTTTTTTCACTTTCTCTTGTGAAGTGAGAATAAGGAAATTAGAAGGGCCAGTAGATTCTGAGATAGTGACTGTTACGAACATCTTTAGAAACACAGGCATCTCCTGTAGCCCCCTGAGATACACCCTCCCCAGACCCCTCTGAGAGGGTCTTGGCTCTTTCGCACTCCAGGGGAGTCTCTTTGTCTCTTTATGTCTGGGCCCAAGGAAAATCCTTTATGATCCCTTGGCCCAGAGTTAGAAGATTAAAGGCAGAAGAGAAACACCTGAAAATACTTTAGTCACCAAGCTGCTATGAATTCCTAAAGGGGGGGAAAACACTGTAAAGATGCTTTTACCTCTTAGAAAACGTTCCGGGTAAATCAGAAGTTGCTTTCTCTAGGACCTTGAAGTCGGGTTTGTGAAATAGGCCAAACTCCTATCTGCCACAATCTCACCCATAAATCTGTAACCACTTACTTGTGTTGCCTCTTCATAATTAGTACGTAGAAAAGATAAGCTAGCTCCCTCAAACCTAAGACTACATGGTTGTCATTGCTCAGGCAGGCTCTGCGAGGTGTTCTAGGTCTTTAAGATTGTGAAATATAAGAATAAGGGGAAATTATTGGTGGCTGACGGCATTAACAAGCAGTATGCATTCAGCTCTTGGAAACCTGGGCTTTCCTGCAGCAGGTGTCGGAGCGCAAAGGGATCATTTCTATGGTAGATGGGGCCCAGCAGCAGAAGGTATACTTATATATGTATATATATATATGGGTGTTTGGTTCTCCCCAGGTTAGAGGAATAAGCCCCGTGGCATCTTTCCATGATAAAACCCAGCCAAGAGCTCGCAGTAAGGGAAGTAAGGTTTTAATTCCCAGAATAGGATCTGGCAAGGGCTGGACTCAGAAGAAGTTTCTAAGTGGGTGGCATTCCCAGTCCAAATGAGGAACAGTGCGCAGCTGCTAACCAACTTGTGCACAGCCAAGTCCCCAGAAAACTAGCAACTCAGTTACTGTCCAGACCCTGCGCTAAGCCCCACAGGTATGAGGTAAATGGCAACATGATCGGTTCCACGCCCTCGCTGCCGGTGAGGCTCAAGATCAGTTTTCTACTCTGGTTGATAGACTCAAGACTCAAGATACAGGAACGTAGCTGTTTCATACAGAGGCCCTGGGTCTAGATTAGAGAGGGACTGGAGAAGGAAGGGGCTGGCTGAAAAGCCATAATGTTATAGAACCGTGTATTCTCCATTCCTTATTCCCGTCCTTCCCCTTGCCCCAACTGCACTGCGTATCAGTGTATCCTTTTTTGCCTGTTGTGTGGCAGAGATTGTGTTGATTGACAGTTAACAAGAAAAAGAAAAGCAGCTAAGCTCCAACTAACACAATACACACTTCCTGAGCACCTACTCCGAGCCAGGTACCTCGCTCAGTGTTTTGGATTCCGTGAGGAATAAGATATCTCTACCGCATTTCTGCATCCCGCCCTCAGTTTTCCTTCCTAGCATACCCACCCTCCTCGGAGATGCTTGGATGGCCCAGATACATGCACGTGTAACTGTCGTCCATTCTTTCATATACCCAGATGTGCCGAGCCGGGAAGGTCCCCCCGGGAATGCAAGAAGGGGAGAGGTCTGCGTTTATCTGAAATAGGGCCCTTCCCTGAACAAGAGAAAAGTCCCAGAGGGAAGGATGATAGAATTAACCACACATTCATAGTAAGAGTGGTCCTTGTGGTTTAATCACAGAAGTTGTATCTGCAGTAGTAAGCTCAATTTAATGACTAAAATTTTAATTTCCTTTGTAGGATCCTGCCCATCCTTCATTTTTCCCAGCCCATCCCCCTCCCCTCATTCTAGCCCATGTTCATCATTCTTGCTTTTTCATTAGTCAAACTATAAAAATGGAGGCAGCCATTGTCTGGTGGAAGCGACAGAGGGCATACCGCCGGAGGACCCGAGTGTGAATTGTGGTGCCTTTAATTATTTTGCAACTTCTGTCGACTTCCCATTCTCCAAGCCTGGGTTTTCTTCATGTGTAATGGGGGGTTAATACTGCTGGCATTTTAGGATTGGTGTGTCCAGTCAGATGATGTGTGGAGACTGCTTAAGACTTCAGCTGTTTTCTCCTTAATCCCTGGCACTGTGTAAGGCACACCGTAGGTGATCAATAAATGCGTGCAGTAAAACTGTGGTTGAGTGTTTGTGTTGTAGGAGATTCCAATTTGCATTTTTGAGTGTATTCTTATTTTATTAGATTTCCATTTTTTTTTTAAATGTCTTGTCTCCCTAATCAGATTCTCAACCCCTAATGGTGCCTTTTCACTGTATTTGTTGTGTCCTCTTTGTTCTCCCCGTCCCAGGTTTGATCACAGGATAGGGATTTAAGAAATGCTCCGCAGATAGTAATATATTGTTTCTCATTTCTTTTCGAACACCAATTAATAAATGCTTGTCATCAGTGTGTATAAAGACATTACTTCTGGGCTCAGTGCACTTGGAGGGTGGGTACAGTGTGCCACAGACAAATGAAATCTAAAAATGAGTAACGGTTCAATTCCAAATAATCAGGGTCAACAGACGAGTAAGCTTCTCAAGGATGAAGGCTGTGTCCTTTCTCATCTATGAATTCCTGGTGGAGGGACTGGCTCGCAACAGGGGCTCCTTAGAAGTTTGTTGGTTGGATGGATGGATAAATTAATTAGTTAAGTGACAGATGACCTGACAGCCAATAAAAGTCTTTGAGAATCAGAAGGCAGAGAATTTGCTAGTGAAGTGGAATGTTTGCATTTTTATCTGAGGAAGAACCTCATTAATTGATCTGAGTTCTTGCAGAATGAAATAATCTTTTGGATAAATAAATAGAATAAAAGAAGAAGAAACAGAGATATGAACCTCCAGGCAGGGAAAACAGAACAAGGTGGAGCTTGTACTTTTCCTGAAATGTCTTTCTCTTTATAATTTTTTTTAATGTCAAAATTGACTCTATTCTTCAAGATCTATGTAATTTCATCTTCACATTGACCCAAAGTGTTTTCCTGACACATGGTAGGTGACGACTTTAGAATAAATCTAGTTTTCAAATTTCATTGCACTTCTTAGAACCTATGGGTGTTCAAACACTTTGGATAATGTCTGAGCCTTTACTTCCCCCTCTGTAAAATAGGCATGATGATTTGAAACTTACAAGGCTCTTGTTGGGATCAAGCCCATTGTGCTTGAGCAAATGTTTCATAAACCATAAAGTACTGTTAAACACTAGTAACTCGAGCTATCATTTTTTTCTTACAGTATTTCTTATAGTTAGGGATATTAGAAATAGGAAATTTATTTGATATCAGAAAATGTATAATTAATGCCCTTGCTAAGGCTGGTTAGTGGGAGAAAATTAGAGTGGCATTCCTAGAGAGGAAGAAAATCTGTCTTACTTTGCATAGAGCCCTGATACTGAGAAGTAAAGAAATACCTCTGGGCTATTCAGAAAGTCTCAGAAGTGGTTTGTGTTTAATTGTAAAGCTTCCTCCAAGAGAAGATGAATTGTTTCCCGTGTGGAAAGGTTGCCTTTCATCTGGTCAGTGTCTGCTTTAGCTCAGCGGAACTTCCCTGAAACAGGTCCCATGCTAGGCACACAGAAAAGACGCAGTCCGTGTCCCCGGAGAACTCAAATCCAGTGGGTGATCCATTAGGAAATAGAGTGTCCAGAAATGCGCCTCCCCCGCCCCCAGGATTATCTCTTCTCAAAGGATTGGGAGGCTAGAGCACTGGAGAGGAGGATAGGGGAGGGATCATCTGAGCAGATTTTAACTCTGTCTTCTCCAATAACTGTTGTCACTTGCCACATGTGGCAACCTTACATGTAAATTTATTTAAATTTAAAATCCAGTTCCTCATTTGGACCAGCCCCATTTCCAGTGCTCACCGGCTACCTGTGGCCAGTGGCTACCCTGTGAGCATAGAATCTTTCACCTTGGTAGAGTCCTGGGGGGCAGCCCTGGGAATCTGTGCGATCCCTAGGAGGACTTGCAGGCCTGGCAGAGCAGGTGACATCAGTGTCCGGCCAGCCCTCCGCCCCTGTAGTTTGAGTCCCTCGCTCTGGGAATCACAAAGATCTCTTTTACTCAAATGTCAGGATTTCCTATTCTAAATGAAAACCAGTCCTTGGGGCACCTGGTTGTCTCAGTCTGTTAAGCGTCTGCCTTCAGCTCAGGTTGTAATCCCAAGGTGTTGGGATCGAGTCCCACATTGGGCTCCCTGCTCAGCAGGGAGCCTGCTTCTCCAACTCTGCCCCTCCCCATGTTCATGCTTTCTCTCTCTCAAATAAAAGATAAGAAAATTTAAAAAAAGAAAAAGAAAGAAAATCAGCCTTTGACTTCCTTCGCCCTCCAGGAGCAAAGATAAACCCTAGCATGACATGAAAAGAGCATGGTGATCTTCCTGTGCCACGTCCCAGGTGTGTTTGTGCTATGCAAATGGTCCCAATCTACAGCGGTTCAACTTAAGATACTTGTGCCGTGGTGCAAGAGTGATGCACTCTCATTAGAAACTGTACTTTGAATTTTGCGTTTCTATCTTTTCCCAGGCTAAAGAGAGGTGGTAGGATCATCGGGGTAAACCCACACACTTGCAGCCATTCTGGACCCAAGCAACTGGTCTGTTTTTTACTCTCAGTATGTCAGTTCTGTACATTGCACGAGATAGTCAACATTGGATTATGAAAAAGGCTTTGTGGGGAATGGTTTTACCCAAGTGTGGGCTGAGGTAGGTGCTCCGAGCATTGAGCATGTTTAAGGCAGGTGAGGCGAAGCTGTGATGTACGTAGGTTAGGTGTATTCAGTGCGTTTTCGCCTTACAAAATTTTCTTCTTACCATCGGGTATCAGAATGTAACCCCATCATAAGTCAAGGCAGAGCTCTATCAACTTTGCCATTGTTCAGCCATACCTTGTAGTTTTATTCCTCGAGCCCTTTGCTTGCTTCTCAGCCATTCCCTCCTGGCCATATTCTGTGTGCGTATCCTTCGTGGTGCAGGTTAAATGGCTGCCAGCTGGCCCTTCCTTCCCCGTTCTCCTGTGGCTCTCCCGTGGCACTTCTCGTGTCCTGCCTACTGATCTTCTCCTACTCAACGGTAAGCTCCGTGAGAGCAAGAACTTCACTGAGTCCTCTTTGAATGCCCTGCTTCTCATAAAAAAAGGAAATTGAAAGTGACAGATTGAAAAAAATGGATTTTCCCATGAGTGCAGAAATTGCTGTACAAACAGGTGAATGAATGAATGAATAAAAAAAGAATGACCAACAAACTAGACTCCCCAGGTCAAGTGAGAATTAAACAGCTTCGCAAAAAACCTTTGTATCCCCCTTCCGATTCTATTCTCTCCTGTGCTGTAAAATCCTAGATGATCTCTCAACGTCCAGAGTCGAGTACCTTTGAACTCAGGATGTTAACCTAGATCCTAGGGCATGGCACCCAAGTGTGAGTTAATCATCTTAAGAAGGATGCAGGTCAGGAAATGAGGCCTGCTGGCTTCCACTTAGGCAGATGTTGCTAACAGGCTCTGTGTGTACTCCTAATGAAGTGGGCTATAAATTCTGGGCTGTGCACGCTGCAGCAAGGTGGGACGCTGGCATTGTGATGAGTCTACATTATTTTGTGAGTTTAGTGTGAAGGGGATTAAAATGCAAGCCATTAAATCGTGCCTACAACAGTGGATGCAACAGACACGACTCAGCCTCACACAGGGCGATTGTTTCTTAAAAGTCTGGAGTGGAAACAACCCAACTAGGGACTAAGACAGAGTAGGTTGAGCTTTGGCTCTGCTCTCATTTAACGAGAGGCACTGTGTTAAGTACTTGAAACTTCGTTACCTGTAAAACACAGGCAATAATAACTCACCTACCTGATCGGGATGCAGTGATGTTTAAACAAGACGACACACCACCATTTAACCCGTAAACTCCAGGACGAAAAGAGCTAATGTACATCAGGCACCTTCCATGGGCCAAGATTTCTTCGAGCCCCGTTAGGTTCTTGTTTGTATTTAAACCCCAACACCATCCTCAATATGTAGATGTGATTGTAACTACAAAATGGCGCCTTTTGTTTCCAGACCCTACTATCCGTTTCTGAGCACGGACTTCTAGTGTACACATTATCCTAGTTAGTTTTATAGGTGTGACTTCTGTAAATCCTCCTACCTAGTAAACTAGATAATAATGTCCTCCCTTTGACCTGCGATGCTAGTGATGCCCAGAGAGGTTAAATAACGTGCCTGTAGGCAAACAGGAAATAAATAGCAGAGTGGTAGTCTCACCCGTTATCACAACTAAGACTCTGAAATTCTTTGTACTTATTTTGTTGCTATAACTATACTAGGCAGAATTTCTTAAGTGGGCCCGAAAAGATGTTATACCCTAATCCCCGAAATCTGTGACTGTGATGAGGGGCCACGTCAGTGATTACATGATGTTGTACTCACAGTTTACATTAAGAAGGGAGATTACCCAGGTGGGCTCAGTCCAATCCCATAAACCCTGAAAAGTAGAGCGAGTTCTCCGCCTGATGGCAGAAGAAGAAGTCAGGAAGATTCGAAGCGGAAGGGAGATTCCTGGTGCCAATGAGGCTTGAAGCTGGAGGGGATCTGAGCAGCTGCTAGGGGTGGCGAGCGGTCCCCACTGATAATTGCAACCACAAAACTGAATTTTGCCGGCAACCTGAATGAACTGGAAAGCGAACTGTCCCCAGAGCCTCTGGATGAGAGTGGAGCTGGCCAGCACCTTGACCTTGGCCTGGTGAGACCCTGAGCAGAGAAGCCCATTGAGCCTGCCGGGACTTGTAAACACAGAGCCGTGAGATGATCAACAGGCATGTGTGTTCAGCTGCCGAATTTGTGGTTACAGGTTACACAGCAAGAGAAAACGAATACAGATGCTTTATGTTAGTTTACATGCATTAATAGCACCTACCTGACAAGGTTATTTTATGGACTAAGTAAAAAAATAATAATAATAACCACAGCACTTAGCGCAGTTGTTGACAAGTAGGAAGCATGTAAAAAATGTTCCATCTTATTTGTGCTCATTGTACAAGTAGGGAGACTGAGGCTCCAGTGCTTACATACCATGCCAGAGGCCCTGGAAGAGGCAAGAGTCAGGATCAGAGTAGGCACCACGGGCTGCTGCTCTTCCTCCGTAGCCCATGGTGCTTAGGCATGAATGCACGTTGGAATTACCTGCAGAACTTGCTAAAATGGGGATTCTCATATCCTGATCCCAGTGATTATGATTCAAGGTCTTAGGTGATCTAGAGGAACTATATATTTAAAAGCGTTATGGATGCTTCTGATGTATACCCCCGTAGAGTGACTGCGCAAGACTGTGAGTTTCTTGAGCCAGGAGTGTTCTTGTGTCTGGCTTGTGCCCACAGCAAGGCCTGGAACCTATAGTAGAATATACCCATCCTTCCAATGGATTGTCGGGCCTTCACTGTTTCCGCTGCAGTGCCATTGACCTTGGTGAACGTGCATCCCTACTGTCCTCCAACTCAATCTGCCATTTTGGCGGCTGGCAGTGAGCCCTGCATTTGTTCTCTCTGACAGCTCCCAGAGCTATGAATCAGCTCCCCACCGCCCTACATCCCCACTCGCATCCAAGTATGGAGTTCCTCCGTCTTAGTCCACGAAGGAGGGATTGCCACTCACCTGACAGCAGCAGGTTTAAAATAAGCTGGTGAAGAATCGGAGCAGAGACTCGAAGCCACGTTGCTGAGCAGGGTGAGCCCATCCTGAGTGGGCAGAGCCGCTGGAGAAAGGCAGATAAAAGGCGGTGTGGAGAAGGAGCACGTTAACGCAAGCGGGATCCCAACTTGGATCGTCGGCTCACGGTTTTCCTTTCCCCGTCCCTGGGGGCGGGTGCCAGTGTCTTTCTGTTATTCCTACTCAGCTTTATTTTTAAAAACCCGTTCTTCTTTCCCAAGACAGCCCACACGGTCCTACTAGTAACGTATCATGCGCTGAAAACCTTCAGGGAGACAAAGGAAGGCAAGTGAAATTCCTCAGGAGCATCGGCTGCCTGCTGAACATTTTACTGGACACGGTCATGCTAATGACAGTCCCATTCTAAAAAATTTATATGGCTCCTGCTGTCTTTCCAAAGAAATTGCACTACACTGTCAAATTAGTTTCCACTGCTTCTGGTGGAGCTGCTGACAATGGAATTGAGGACTTTAAAAAAAAGGGGAAAAAAAACACCTCTCCATTCTTTGAATGCCAAGCCATTTGAAATGTCCCTGCTTTCATGGCGCCTAATAAATGTCAGCTCACATGTTGCTCGTCAGATGGGCGCCATCTGGTGTATTGGAAGGAGATTTTGACTGGGAACGGCAGAGAAAGTGCCGTTTACTGGCTGTTTGACTTCGGGGTCTCACTTTCCTCCCTAAAACTGGGAGAGCGTGTTTAGGTAATCTCTAAGGTACATTTTGTCTGTTAGAGCTCAAACAGTATATTAAGAATGTAAGCTTCCTGGGACAGGAAAACCATCTGACTTGCATGCTATTGTATCCCATTGCCTCGCACAAAGGTCACCAGGTAGCTGTGGTATAATAAATATTTGTTGAATAAATGACCGACTGGCTGAATAAACTAATGTCGATGAAGCAAATGAAGAGATCCTTAACATGTTTGTTATTGTCTTTTATGCCCATTTTTGATGGGGTTTATGCAAAAAAAAAAAAAAAAGACAACTGATACACTGCCTTTGGAAAGCGTATCAGCTGCGGCAGTGTGGGAGTGATAATGGATTTGTTGCTCTTGGGCACATCACACCCCTACACAATTAGTCTCATTATCACTCTTGCATGGTACGTAAAAACCTGGGATAGAGGCCGGTCCGTGAATTACACATCTGATGGGGTATGGTTGGCAATGGCCGCCAAGGGTGCCGAGAGCTCAGAATCCAGAGATTTCCTCTGTACCTCAGGTTCAAGCAGCTAAGGGTTGAAATCTGGGGAGGTCATTTTAAATGAAATAGAGCAACTCTGCAGGCTCCTAGGTGGTGCCCAGAGCCAATGGGTGAGAGACTCGGGAAAAGCAGCAAAGACGTAGAGACTTGATATCTGATGTCAGGGAAGAGGCTGGATGGGTTAGAAACCCATCCAGGATGCTTCGTTTCTGCGGTCCCCTATATCATCCTAAAAGTGCTGATTTTTCCCAACTAGAGTTCATTCTATAAGGTCGGTGATAAAGATGAGTAGAGAGAACAAGGGTTTTAAAATTAGAACCAAGTGGCAGCTCCTGGGTGGCTGCGTCGGTGAAGCATCCGACTCTTGATTTCGGCTCAAATCATGGTGTCAGGGTCGTGAGATGAGCCCCACGTCGAGCTCCATGCTCAGTGCTCAGTGGGGAGTCTGCTGGAGATTCTCTCTCTCTCCCTTTCTCTCTGTCCCTACCCCCTCCCTCTGTTCTTACCTGCCCCCGCTAAAATACCTAAATAAATCTTTAAAAAAATAAATTAGAACAAAGTGAATTTGAAAGCTTGTGCCATCATTCATTTACTATATGCTATTACTACATAACGTATTGACTGTTAATATTGAATGGCTTCTTTGAGTCCTTTCTCCATCTTTAATATACAGTTAACAATAGTGCCTACTTCTTAGTGTTATTATGAGGACTGAATGAAGCATGTAAGGTGCCCCGCTCTGTGTCTGGGACACAGCAGGTAATCAGCAAGTACTTGTTTTGTTTCTTTCTCATTCCTGGTCAATCATTAAATATTCATTGAGCACCCAGTTTGGTAAGCACTGTGCTTGATGTAGGGATACAGCCATGAAAGACAGTCTCCTCTCCTGTGGAGCCCTCCGCTGAAGCAGAAGAGCAGTAAAGGCAATAGTACCTAACAGTATGATCGATCTATATCAAATATAGAAGCACGAACCACTGGTGTCCGAAGAGGAGATACCCAGCTCTGTCTTAGAGAGTCAGGGAAGGCATCCATTGTACTCCAGCTCAAACATTTTGAAGATGTCTCTACTAACCCAACTTGGGGAAGGAAAATGTTCTCTAATATTTTGTATCTTGTTGTCTGGGCTTTCCTTTTGGAAGTTTCAATTCCATATTTGAGTTATAGGAATCAGGGACTGTTGATTGATGATCCATTGAAAATAGCAACAAGGTCTCACACGTGTCAATTATGTGTGTCAAGTGATGACAATAATAGCTAATATTTATGGCAGCTAAGAACAATACTAGTAATTATTAATTCATGTCTATTATGTGATAGGCATTTTTCTAAGCACTTCCATTCATCATGTTAGTCAGTTCTCCACAGATTCCCATAACATGCATTTTATTATCCCATAACACTTTAATTATCCCCATTTAACAAAAGAGGAAACTAGACTTTAGAGAAGTAACTTCCACAAGGTCACCAGTTAATAATTAGCTGAGTTGGACTTGAACCTGGTTCTTTCTGTCTGGCTTTAAAGCTCATGCTCTATAGGAGAATATTACGTTGCCTTCAGAAATCTCTTTATTTAGAAAAGAGAACTATCGTGGTTGAGTGTGTTAGCTGCAAATCCAAATTAGAATATTGGAAATGATATTTGTTCATTTCTATACAACTATTTAATTTTAATGATTGTATTTCCTTATCAGGATGACATTCTTTTTGAGGATCAGATGAGTACACTTGATATCTTTGATTCTATTTAATTCATTTAACATCTGGAGTGGCTGTTTTATTTTTTTCTGAAGAGTTGGTAGTTGTAGATTTTAGGGAAATTTTTTAGTCCTTCCCCACTCCAAATCTCCAATATTGAAAATAAAACAAATGGTTAAAACAGTCTCTGGGTCATAGCTTACACATTACAGAGGAGTGGTTAGCTTGCAAAAAAAAGATACACTGTCAGAAGGAGAGTTAAAGAGCCCAATTTGAGGTTGCTAGGGAAATCATCCATAATCATGAGAAGGATTATTTGGGTGTTCATTGAGTTCAGAACTGAAGTACAGACTGCTTCACGATGATCCTATATATTTCCTGTGTTAGGAAGGGGAAATGTACGCTTCAATAAACAAGTCTCGATTACAAAGACCAAATAAGGATGATGGTGGGAAGGTGCCTAACTCAAACTGTAGTCACTCTCTGACAGATTTCCCTCCTGATTGTGAGGGAGATGGGTTTGGGGCATCCAGTCAGGGGCTCTCATTTCTAGTAGAGGCCAAAAGAAAGATTCCTATTTAAGTTAAGGTGACCCCACATGGAAAAAAGGCAAATGCACGTCTTCTGACAATGAGAGTAATGCAGTGTGTTGACTCATACATGGGAGCAGAAACTTAACTTTGGGGGAGATTTATACAGTCTACACATGGCCACCAAAATGTCAAAAAAGTCTCACAGCCCAGCAAAACCATCCTGATGTTTTGTCATTGCTTTTAAAATTATGAATATTTTAAGCATATGGATAAACATAAAAGAATAATGTCATAGACCTCACTATACCCACCACCCAGTTTCAGCAAAGATTAATGTTTTTGTGTCATTAACTTCGTGTTTCTTTCTTTAAGAATTAAAATAGTACCAGTAGTACTGGCTTTACACCAGTCAAGCCCCCTGTGGTATTCCTGCTTGAACCCATTCCGTCCTTCTCTAAGTAGAAATTGGTATTTTGAGTTTGGTGTTAAACATTTCTTAGAGAGTCTTTAAACTCTTAGTGCATATTATACATCTGAAGCAGAATGTCCTTGAGGTGCTAAGTGTTTCTTAAAGCTTTGCAAAAATGCATGCACATTGAATATGAACGTGTCTTTTACTTTTGGCTTAACATTTTTTGGAGCTTTATCCGTGTTGAAAGAAGTAGCTCTAATTTATTCATTTTATGGCTACTTAGTATTTAGTTGGATGAATATAACAGTATTTATTTACCCAGTCTTCTGATGATGAGCATTTAGGTAGTTTACAATATGGGGCTATAACCGAAGAAGCTTATGTAACTATTCCTTTATCTATCCCTTTGGCCTCATGTGAGAGACTGTTGCAAGGTAGAATATCCAGAACCAGATTGTTGGATCTTACTGCATATGCATCTTCAATCTTGGTAGATAATTGCCAAATGATACTTTATGGTGGGGTTTTCCAATTTACTTACCTACCAGCAGGGTGTGAGTTCTCTACGCTCCATATGAAAAGCAATAATTAAATCATTTAGTTCTGTTAGGCTTTTAGTTTTTGCCACTCTGGTGGGTATAGAACGATTCCTTATCTTTGTTTTAATTTGCATTTGCCTGAGTACATTCTAGGTTAGGTTGTTTTCCTATGTTTACTGGCTATTCGGGTTTTCTCTCGTAGGTTTCAGGCTCATATTCTTTGCCCTATTTTGAGTGGTTTTCCTTTTCCTTACTGATACATAGTTCTTTCTGTATTCTACACATAAATCTTTTCTTGGTTACTTTATAAATAGTATTGTTATTGTTTTTGCAGATGAGATAGGAGATTCAGTGCAATCCAGATCAAAACCCTAACATGTGTGGGTGCGTTGGTGTGCACTTTGACAGATTCCAAAATTTCTATCCGAATGCAGATGGCCCAGAACAGTGAAGACTGTTTTGAAGACTAGAAGGCAGATATTGCACTCCCAGATATTGAGATAGGAGCGTGCTCTGGGAGCCAGGCCTTTTTATAGACACTTTGTCAATAGGATGAAAAGGTAGAAGCATTGCCTTTCACACGTCAGGAACAAGAAGCATTTCTGCTGCTTCTGTTCCAGGTTACGTGGCAGACAATAAGCAATGCTTCTGACCCATTCGCTGTGAGACGTGACGCCCACTCCCGCCGCTCACCCCTCATTTACTCTGCTTTAACAGAGCTGGCCTCTTGCTTCTGCTTCAGTGCATTAAGAACGCCCCCATCTCTGTTGCTTTGCAGTAGTTGCTTTCTCTGTCTGGCTCCCCATCTCTTTACTCAGCTTTATTACTGCTTATAGCTTATTACACTGGCCATTGCCAACTTGGCTGTGTGTCTCCCTCATTAGACCCTAGGCTCGGTGATGACCCTCGTTTGTATTTATTGCTGAGTCACCGGATCTAGCCTAGTGCCGGGCATGTCCTGCGTTCTAACCGTAGTTGTGGAGTGCATGAATGATTGAATCTATACTACACCTTGAAATCTTGTCTGGGTGAAGTGATATATTTCAACTCTACTAAGGCTTAGGAGGTCCATGTGTTTTGCATCTAAAGCACGGAATGGTTTCTTGGCAATATGGACTCTAATTAAGAATATGGGCTTTGGATTTAACAGCAGGTGGGCTTAAATCATTCTCGGCCTACCACCTATACTTACTGGTGGCGTGACTGTTTACTTAACCTTTTGAAACCTGTTAGCTCCCTTGTAAACACTGACATAATCTTACCACTCTTTGCGTAATAAGATTGGCTTGGCTCAATTGACGATCATTTGAGGTTGAGGGAGTGTGCATAGAAACAAGGAAATGGTGCTAGAGAGGAATGCCGCCTGGGTCAGAGCTGGGGCAGTGGACAGGTTGTAAAACAATTCTGTTCCACATGGATTTTAAAGACAGAGCCTGCAGAGTTGGTTGGGAGTTTGGCTTTGGTGCATGAGAGGAAGAGCAACTGAGCAACTGAGTCCCGTCTCTAGGGACTTGGGGTTGAGAAGCTGGGATGATGGATTTGCCATCTACTGAGACGGATGACACCGAAGGAAGCAAAGGTTGGAGAAATGCTAGTTGGGACCTTAAGTTTGAGATGAAGGGTAGACGCCCAGTGTAGTTGTGGAGTCAGCAGGCGGATGAAGGAACGCGGAGTTCAGGAGAGTGGTATCTGCTGTAGATGGCGGCTTGAGAGACTTTGTCAAAGAGATGCCACTAGAGGCCATTAGCATAGAGGAGGGGACCTACGTAATGAGTTTGGGTGGACAAGAGGAGAGTTTCGAGGTCTGAGCTGTGGGGCATCTCAACATTTAGTAGTTGGGGAGAAGTTTAGGAGACCGAATAGGAGTGGCCACCGAGGACTGAGAAATCCAGGAGAGTGCGAGGCCAAGAGGAGAGGGGTTTCCAGGAAGTGGCAGTAACCAGACGTGTCCATCGCTGCTGGCCTGAGGGTAAGAAGAGGACTAGGAGTTGATCAATATTAAACCGCATGTCAATAGCCTTGTACATTATATGTATAAGGTATCGCGGAGCTTGACCCAGGAATCTTCTGAAAATGCCTCTTGTAAAAAAAAAAAAAAAGCTGAAACAAAAAAGCCCATCATTTCCTCCTCATTGATCTTTTTAAAATGTTAATAAATTGTGTTTTTAGAGAGGATTGATTTGCACCCGGACCCTGGAGAATTTGCTCTCCTTTAGCTGTGCCTTTTATTTTAAAGACTTTGTTTCTCTGGAGCAGTTTTAGGTTTACAACCAAACTGAGAGAAAGGTACAGAGATTTGGCCACACGTGCATGACCTCTTCCATTATCCCTCACTGAAATGGTATGTTTTTACCAAAGATGAACCTGTTTAGACACATCACCCGTGGTCCGTAGTTTACCTTAGGGTTCCCTCTTGGTCTTGCACATTCTGTGGGTCGGGACAAATGTGTGACAGATATCTGTCTTCGTAATATCCTAGAGGGTATTTTCACTGCCCTAAAACCCCTTCCTCTGCCTGCTCATCTCTCCCCTGCCCCCGACACATACCCTGGACCCCCACTGAGCTTTTTGCTGTCTCCGTAGCTTTGCCTTTTCCAGAGTGCTGTATGATTGGAATCAGACACCGCGTGGCCTTTCAGACCGGCTTCTTTCACTTAGTCCTACGCATTTTAGGTTCGTTCCCCTTTAACTGAATAACATCCCATGACTTGGATGTACCACAGTTTATTCGTCAATTCACCTACCGAGGGACATCTTGGTTGGTTCCACGTGCTGGCAATTTTGAGTAAAGTGATATAAACATCCATGTGTAGGTTTTTTTGTGTGGACATAAATTTTCAACGCCTTTGGGAGGTTGCTGGATCAGATGGCAAGAGTCTGTTTAGTTTTGTGAGAAATCTTCAAACTGTCTTCCCAAGTGGCTGTGCCATTTTGCGCTCCCACCAGCAGTGAACGAGGGTGCCCGTTGTTCCATGTCTTGGCCAGTGTTTGGTGTTGTCAGTGTTCCAGATCCAGGGCATTCTGGTGGTTGTATAGGAGGATCTCGTTGTTGTTTAATTTGCGTTTCCCCGACGACATACGTTAGCGCACCTTCTCACGTGTGCGTTTGCCATCTGTCTATGTTCTTTAGTGACATGACTGCCAAGGTCTTTAGCTGTGCTCTGCAGAAACGCATCTCATTAGCCCCTTCTTTATCTTCAGGTACACACTCATCTACCCCAACCCTATGACTTTCTTTATAGTGAAATTATCTGTCGGCATCCCTAGCCTAGGTCGTAAGCTCGCTGGGGGCATGAACTGTGGCTGACACATCTATTTCCTGCACGCCTCCCACCCACTGATGTGCTGGCTGTTGAAGAAGGTTTGGTGGGACAGAACTGAGCAGGCCAGTTGTGAGGGGTGTGCCGTATCCTTGGTGGTAAGGATGGGTGGGCAAGGGTGGAATATGGGATCGCATTTCAACACCAGTTCTCCACCAGTTCGACACCAACTGGGTCCGTTCATTTTTGACACTAAGTATCCCATTAGCACAAACGCCACAAATGAAGAGCTCAGTCTCACAAGACGGCCCCCACTTCATACCCCAGGTATCCCCAAACAGTCCACACTTCCGCCTGGCTGACTATAGATTTAGGGGTTCCCATGACCCCTCAGGTTCCGAATTTGCTAGAACACAACACAGAACTCAGGGGAGCTGTATACCTGTGATTGTCTTTTTATTATAAAGGATCCCAATGAACAGCCAAATGAAGAGATACAGAGGGCGGCAAGATGGCGGACGGGAGGGTGCAGGAGCTTCCGTCCCTGTGGAGTCAGCACGTCGATATGTTCATCACCCAGGAGGCTCCCTAAACCTCACTCTTCCCAGTTTTCACTGAGGCTTCATTACACAAGCATGATTGATGACGTTGATGGCCACATGATTGAACCCCATCTCCCTAGAGGCCCGGGGGCCCAGCTGAAAGCTCCAGCCTTCTAATCATGTGCTCTGCCGTTGTGGTGACCAGCCCCATCCTGAAGCTATCCCAGGGCCCTGCAGGAGTCACCTTGTCAGCATAATGGAATTCTCCTGTCACTCAGGGAATTCCAAGGGATTTTGAATTCTCTGCCAGGAACTGGGGATAAAAACCAAATACATATATTTTCATTATGCCACAGCGATGATGTTAAACGGGAGCTGGGGAAGTGACTAGCTCCAGACATGCCCTGAAGGGAGGTGCTTTCCAGAGGAAGATAGAGGCCCCTGATGTGCCTCAGGTCGGCGCTGATGACCAGGGCAGCCCTGGATGCCGGGCGGTGTTGGGCGGGATGTGGGGGGAGGACTGACTAGCTGGCTGACAGTGTCTCGACTCAGAGTGCTTCAGCCTTTTGCAGCAAGCCTTCCACCGCTGCCAAGGGGGCGGGGGTTGGGAAATAGGGTGGCCCTATTCTCCAAGCGGAGGGCTTGATAAGTTGTGTGGGGTGGGATATAATCAAGGGTGGCAGCAGAACGCAGGAGGTCACCAGGGAAGAGGACGGGCCAGAGTAAGGGCTCAAACCATGGCCGAGTTCTTGACACACCCCACAGCCATCCCTGGAGGTCGTGATTCGGTACCAGTCTCCACAACCTTGTTGAATTGCTCCTAGTGGCAGCCCCCGTGCCAGGCAGGCCCTGGGGATGAGACTGTGAGTAAGCCCGAGACGGTGCCAGCCTCTTACGGAACTTTCAGTCTGGTTGGGAATAATTTCAGGCTGGCGAGAACGGTACAGTGTTCTAAGCACAATGCAAGGGACCTTGCTGTGCATGGAAGGAAGGTGATATTGTAAGAATCAGAGATAATCAGGTTAGCCAAGCCACATACTAATAAGGGTTGGGACCAGGAATTGAACCCAGGTTTTTCCTTTTTTCTTTTTTTTTTCCCCCTTTAAGATTTTACTTATTTGACAGAGAGAAAGAGAGAGACAGAGAAAGAGAGCCCAAGCAGGGAGAGCAGCACAGGGAGATGCAGGCTCCCCTGCTCAGCAAGGAGCCCCACGCGGAGCTCGAGCCCAGGACCCAGGGATCGTGACCTTAGCCACCCACGTGTCCCGAACCTGGGTTTTTCTGACTCCAAAGCCAGTTCTTTGCCCAGTATTAACACTGCCTAACCTGAAGAAGCATGGCGGGGGAAGGAGGAGGGAAGTCTGTTGATCATGGCTTACCCACACCAGGGGCCCTGGAGCTAGGAGTAAGTCCAGCCCCGCCCAGTGTTGGGGTGTGATGGGCAGGGTGGCCGAGGGAGCCTCCTGAAGAGCCTCTGCGTTGACTGCTAAGTAGGGTCCCCCCCGCAGAATCCTCTCTGCTGCCGCGCCCCCCCCCCCCATAGCACAGGTGCTCCTGCAGCATTGGCCTGCCCCTGCCGCGTGCCTCCCAAGGCAGCAGGTCCCGGGACAGGCTTGGCTTCCATCCACTCTGCTAGCAAAGGTGGGGGGGTGCCCTGAAGGACCGTTGCCTCTGTGTGCTTAATGAATGCCCAGCTCCGCCAAGTAGACGGGCCAGAGACGGGGCTCAAGTCTGGTCACTCATAGCTCAAAGACAAAGTAACAGACATGGGACTACAGTGACTAAGCCAGCAAAGCAAGTTTCCAACTTTGGGGAAGGACGTGGGCCACGTGGTCCTGGCAGATCCTGTAATCATGGACAGAAGTCTTGCAGTTACCATGCAAAACACTCTCTTCCGTAATACGTACTATTTTGAAATCTCTACTTTGAGCTATTTTCTTCTCTCTTTTAAAAATAAAATCAATTCTCCCAGGAGTTGGTTAAGCATCTGTCTTCCGCCCAGGTCATGATCCTGGGGTCCTGGGATCAAGCCCCGGGTCTGGCTCCCTGCTCAGCAGGGGAGTCTGCTTCTCCCTCTCTTGGCCCCTCCTGCTGCTTGTGCTCACTCTTGTTCTCTCTCTCTCTCTCTTTCAAATAAATAAATAAAATCTTGAAAAAAAAATCCATTCTGGAGGTGGTCACAGAATGTGCTTTTGGAAACCTCCACTGTCCCGGATGGCGTTTATTCCCTGTGGCCCCTTGGTGGCTTCTCCCTTTGCTTCTCTAACAAATGACTGCACTGACCGTCCTCTGAACAGCACCTGCCTTTGCCTTCTCACCAACTGAAGCCAGAGAGAGATTGCTGTAGCAGAGGGGAGTTAGGTGAAGAGTTCTACCTATGGCAGCTGTCCGGGATCTTCTCCTGCAGGAGCATTCAAAGGGAGGACCAGGAGATTTTAGCCTGCTAGGAGTAACTCTGCAAGGCTCCACAGGGAAGCCAGGCACCTGCCTAAATGCCCCAGGACGTGTCTGGTTTGAGGCAGCCCCGCCCAGACTCAGGTGTGACATGCATTATGTACAAGTCACTGCTGTTAATAATAAAAGATGATCAGTTATAAATTCTTCTGAAAAGAAAAGTCAGACTGGAGATAGGATTATTCCTCTCATTAACTGCCATGATACTGGATTCTCTCACTTAAGAGGGGAAAACAGGGAATAGAGTTCCAACAAGTGCACAGGGCGGGGAGCTGAATTCTATATACACCTGTGAGAACAGGTTGCCCAGGGGAATGAACGCCTTCCCTCTGCCAGTGTCGCTCGAGAAACAGACCATGTGAGCTGGGGCTGTGGTGATGGGGTCCAGATCGCTTAGCGTGGCATACCAGCCCCCCGCCTGGGCCCTCCTCTCTAGATGGATCTCTGCCAGTCCTTCATTCACTTTCTGCACCCCAGGCATGCCGACCGCGGAGCTGGCAGTGCGCCCAGCCTATTCGGTTCACCTGCTCCTGGACTGTGTCACCGGAAGCGCACGGGGCCCTGTGCCCCGCTCTCGAGGAGGACTGAGCTCAGCCAGGCTCGCCGTGACAGCTCAGTACCCGTGACCTTCTCCACGCTAACGCTGTCCCTGTTTCTCTCTGTCACAACACCTGGGACTTTGCTGTTGTTCACCGCATCGATGTTCCTTAGCATAGGACCAGAATTTTCTATCCCGAGCGGCAGAGATTTGTCACGTATTTGGAAGGAGGATGGAAAGAAGAGGGGGACGCACAGACAGGCCAAGGTGTCCCGCGTATCTGGCTCTGCAGGCAACGTTCTTCACCCCTTCACCCTTTCTTTCTTCCGCTAGAAAAGAAAAGAAGAAAAAAAAAAGGAGCAACAACAGTAATAATACTTTTCTTACTGTTGCAAGGATTAATGAGAAGACATTTGTAAAAGGCCTAACAGGTTGACCCTTGGAGGGCAATAAGTAAATGCTAATCCCTGGCCTGTTTCTCCCCAGGGTCACTTTGGGCAAAGCAAAAGAGAAATCAGTGTGAAAGGAACTAGGAAAAGTACTCTGTAAAACAAAAACCGAAGTTTAACTACCGCCCATTTAGGGTAGACTATTTCTGTCCTTCATTTTTTGTTTTTTTATCTTTTTAAAGATTTTATTTATTTGACAGAGAGAGAGAGAGAGAGATCACAAGTAGGAAGAGAGGCAGGCAGAGAGAGAGGAGGAAGCAGGCTTCCTGCTGAACAGAGAGCCCGATGCGGGGCTCGATCCCAGGACCCTGAGATCATGACCTGAGCCGAAGGTAGAGGCTTTAACCCACTGAGCTACCCAGGGACCCCATTTCTGTCCTTTAAATATGAAGCAGGATGTCATGCCGAAGGTAGGAGACGGTGATTGGGGCATTTTGACGGGAGAGGAAAAGATACGTACTTTTTGTGTATCCTCCTCTGGGAAAATTGACCACAGATGTTGTCTCAGTGTTTCTTAAGGCCAAACAAAGTCGGGAGGGTGCCATTCTCCAGAAAGCCCAGATCCGTATCCTCGTGCTGTCGTCCTCAAAGGTCTTAACCTCACTTACAAGCTCGGGGGGCGGGGGGGTAGGCAGGACATGGAGATTCAGGATTTCTGTAAATTGTGGATTCAAGCCCCGTGTGGGTGAGACAGTCTGATTCTAGAGCATCATGAGTTTCTGAAAATATTACTCAGTTTGGGCAAAAGAAATGTCTCTTCTATTACTGAGCAGGTGACCTCGGGCACATCTTACAGCTTCTTGAAACTTCAGCTTCCTGGCCGTACAGCGGATACACTCCTACTACCAGTGTGTGGTACCTTGTCAGGAGATTGCTGACAAGGGTCACACTCCAGGATGGCTGGGAAGGCTTTTGGGAAATCTGTGTGTCGTGCAGTCATCAGTCCTGGTTATCATGGTTGCCATCCATCCGTCCCCATGTCAGGCCTCACCCCGCCCAGCCCTGCTGGGGACTTTTGTCTTGGACTTCAGGATGAGACAGTGCCGCTGAATGTCTGATTTATAGCTCAGGACACACAGTCCATGCATGCTGTTGTACTCGTGTCCTTGGAAGATCTTCCTGGCTTTCGAGAAGGATTAGCACTGTGACCACAGCCCAGAGGAGCCCCTCGCGAGAACTTTTGGATCCGTGAAGAGCACCGTGGCAGCCCGAAAACCAGATAGCCATTCCTCATAGCCTTAAATCAGGGCCAGCCCAGTTCGGTCTGGAGTGTTTCTTCCCTCCCTCGCATGTATGTGCAGACGGCCATTCTAGGCCCTCTGAGATCTTCCGCCGATAAGCTCCTGGCGTGGTGCATTCCGTAGCAATCACTGCACCACAAATTACCACGCTCAGTGGCTTGACATGGTACGCCGATGACCTCACACTTCCCATGGGGCAGAAGTCTGGCCTCAGTCTAGCAGAGTCCTCTTCTTGGGGTCTCACAAAGCTCCAAGCCATTGGCCGGGCTGTGGTCCTATCTGGAGCCCGAGTTCCCCTGTAAGCGTAGGGGGTCACCGGCAGAATGGAGTTCCTGTGGTTGCGGGACTGAGGTTGCCGTCATCCCATGGACTGTCATCCCGGGGCTGCACTCAGCTCCTGGAGCCCTTGCAGGGGGGCCATGCGGTCCCCTCACTCCGTGGCTGCGTCCTTCCTCACATCCAGCAGGAGAGTCCTCCCTCCAGGCTGCAAAGAGGGAGGCAGAGGATTTGTGTGGTCACGGAAGTGGGCGGCCAACCCATCGCCTTTGCCATCTTCTGTTGACTCGAAGCAAATCCCGGGACCTGCTGGCACTCGGAGGGGAGGAAATGATACAAGGGTGTGACTCACTGGGGGGCGGAGGGGGTCCCCTGAGGGCAGGTCGGCCACAGGGGGACTGGAGACACACAGGGCGTTACTCCAAGTAAAGAAATTTTAAAGGACCGGTTTGCCTAACCTGAACTGATCTGCTTGGAAACAAGGAAAATAAGAAAAACATTGTGGGGTTCATAAAGCCACAATGATTGAATGTAAAGGCTCTGTCTTTTATTTTTGAGGTGATCCTTCTGCATTTTCATGTTGAAATGCCTTTCTCTTATGAAATGACAATGATAATGGGTATATTTTTAAAAAATATTCTTGATTGGTCAAGTATAAAGACAGCGGCCCTGTCATGGTCCCTGTGAGTTTATTTATTTGTCTATCAGAATTCACTGATCCATTCAAGTCCCCAATCCAAAATGATTGCCAATCGCCGTCCCCTCTCGGGATGCGGACCCTTTTACGTCAGCGGCATAGAAGACAGAAAGCTCAGCATGATTCCCTTAGCTTATTCACTGGCCAGGAATCTTTTGTCAGGGCCTGTACCCAGCGGGCGGGCTTTGGCTGTACGGTGTTTTTTGAATGTACGGCTCCAGGCCAGAGCAGGTGCCTCTGATCAGGTTTGATAGCCCCTCCCCCCCGCCTCCCCCCATCTCTGCAGCCGTCACCCCGAGAGAGCAGTGGGGGCGAAGGCTCAGGCACCTCTTCTCTCCGGAGCTGCTTTGGGAAGGCAGCACCTCCCTTCCTGCCCCCGCGTTAGCACACACCTCTCTTCACGACCCATTGTCTTTGTTTCGTAGTCACTGCGAACACAGCACGCTGTGCAAGGTGCTAAAATGTGGCTTAGGAAAGCGAAAAGGAAGGAAAAGATGACTTCACCCGGGATAATAAGCACCGAAGATTACTTACAAGCGATGTTATCTGAGCAGCATTTTACAAACGGGGGTGGGATTTTAAGCGGCCGATGTAGCGAAGCGGGTGTTGGAGGTCGATGCGGGCGTTTAAACCAGATGGCGCAAAAACCAGGGAGCAGTCTTTCTCCTGCGTGCCTTTGCCCATCTGTGTCTTCTGCCCTCGGTGCCTGGTGCCTTTCCCCAGTCTTGTCCCGCTGGTGAATACCGTAATCAACTCTCCCAAGGTGGCTCAGACGACTCATCGAGGACACCCTCCTCTGCATTTGGAGCACGGGGTCATGTTGTCCCGTGTCTGTAATGACAGTCCCCCTTGCCAGACCGAGCTCCTAGGGGCCAAGGTCCGTTACTCATGTCTCCACCCCCAGTGCCTGGCCGCGTCTGACACCTGTACCCAGACTTGGACGAGTGAATAATGGATGTCGGGGGATTAGGCCCTTGCAACTTGAGTGTAAGGTGTCGGAGGAGGCACAATCAGGTATGGGGGGCTAGGGGGCGGTACATGCGGTCGGACCTCAGAAGGGTCTCAGCGCAGTCATTTTCTTCCTCAGCCTGAGGCGTCATTGTCCCCGGACAAGACAGTGACGCCATCAGATCTGTGACTTAGGGCGAATCATTTTATCAGGAGTGTGAAACAGGATGTCCAGCCTGCACCTTCTGTGGCCCTATGATTCCGCGAAGGGAAGCTGGAGGTTTGCCAAACAGTGTCTGCGTTCTCTCCCTGTCACCTGCTCGCCTTCTCCAGCTGCTTTGGGTTTCAGTGCTGGGTTTCTTTGTGTTCTTTTGGGTGACGGTACAGATGGGAGTCAGCTCAAGCTCGTGTTGAACCACCAGCGACGTGCCCCTCCGGGCCTGCGCTTCACCCATCCACTGCCTGGCTTTGCCGGGTCCTTTCCGGCACACTGACTTCCCCACAGGCTTCATGAGGTTGAGCAAGAAGTCCTAGAGTGAAGATCAGACTCCCTTCATGCCCTTCCGCTTATAGAACGTAAAGAAACCGATTTTGATTTAAATGTCCCTGTCTTCCAGGAGCTTTAACAAGCCTTTAAGATACTGGGTCACTTAAGCATTGTGAAGGAAATAACATGTATTTCAGGAGGAAAGTGTGATGTCTCCTTCCTGAAGGCTGGATTTCTTGCTTGGGTATTCTACTGGTAGGGGTTATCTGGGTCATCCCAAGAGGGCCAGTTCTGTAAGCCATGAAACACAGGCAAACCCACCCAAGATCCAAGTGCTCAGCTGCTGGTGGAGTGGGGAGTCCCAACATCATGCCAGACACCCAGGCCCTGGGTAGCCCAGTAAGTGTTGAATGAATGAACGAAGTCTACACAGCCTGAATTTCTACTGGAGGCTTTCTAAGGAGGAAATCAGAAGAGACACTAGTTTTAGAACAAAGAACGTACAAGTAAAAAACCCAGGCCTGCTGTATACCAAATACTCTTGGTCCATGGGCAGTCTCCAAAACAGTTCTGATCCCCTATTTTCTCATGTGTCAAAAATGAGGACAATAAAATGTTGTACAAGGTTATCTTGCAGGGAAATGTATATGAAATTACCTTGTCATCTATGAAGTGGTACATAAATAAAAGGGCTGATTATAAACATACTCACTGTATCTTATTATCTTGCACTTTATTGTATATATTTCTGAATATGCCTTTTTCCCCAAACTAGGTTGAAAGTCCCTAGAGGCCAGGGACCTTGTTTGCTTGCCTAAACCCATGGTGACCTTCTTACCCAGAGCCCAAAGTGGCAGTGTGTCATCTAATAAGAACACATTGTACTTCTAGGGCAATTAAAGAGAATATTTGAAAATACCTCCACCTTAGGAGTTCTGGGACACACCCATAACTCTTTGTGTCTGTTATGGGCCCTGGCATAGTGCCATAATCTAAATGAATATTGGCGGAATTAGAGTATGATAGAATTGTACAAAGGTGCCACATTTCTTGACTCCCTGGTATGCCCAGACACCATGCTGGAGACCTTCCCTATATGTAATCCTTGCAGCAGTCCCACAGAGAAGGAACATTCACTCTATTTTATAGCTGAAGTATCTGAGAGGATCAGAAGGGGTAAGGAGCCCTCCCAAGGTCACACAGCAGGTAAACGGAAGAATAAAAGCTAAGCCCACATATTAGATTTTTAAAGGTCGTCATTCCTCCCCTAGCTTCTCTAAGGGTCACACCTCCCCATGCAAATAGCAGTGGAAGTGTATAAAATGCTAAGAATGGATCAAGGACATCTGTTTCTGGAATTAATTCTGACTAGTTCCTTTCCATCTCCCAGCTCTGGTCTGACTTACCTGTCTTTCCGATCAGGTCAGCCCCGCACTTCAGATCCCAGAGGAGTCTCAGAGCCTTGTGTGGACACGTGCTGATTGCAAACCAGGCAGAGTATTTCACCCACCTGCCCTTTTCCCGGACAGCTGCCCATCTGGGCCTGGACCTTGTCCAAAAAGGGACTTCCTGAAATACACGGACACTTCCCAGGACCAGTCTGAATTTGGGCAGAAAAAAAAAAAAATAGGGAAGAAACCAAGTATCTGCTTGGGTCTAGTTGGGGATGAATACTAGAGAAGGAAGGAGGCAATTTTTTACTTTCCGTGATCATTGTGTTTCCATCAGGAGTGGGATGACCTTCTCAGAAAGGTGACAGAACCCTGATTAGAGGCCGTCAGAGCTGACTAGACACTGGATTAATGGGGATTTGATAGATTTCTATAAAGAGCGCTTGAAAGCAGAATTCATGGGCCAACACAAAGACATTTTTCCAAACTTCAAAGATGGTGCATTGAGAGAGTTTCTGGCCCTAGGAAGCTGATATTGGACATAATTCAGGGCGTAGAGCGAGCAGGTGAAGCTACCAAGGCTAAGGCTGGCGGTCTTGGAAGGTGCTTTTGTTTCTTTCCTCTTCTCCTGCATTCCAAGGGCAGCATCAAATATAGGAACAGTTGGTTTGTTCTAGCAAGTCCCCATGGGGAACAAATGGTTCTATGTTTTTATTAAGCCTCTACTTGCAGATTCTTCCCTGATTGCCTTTACTTTCCATCTGATTTGGAAAACATTGCTTTTTCCCTGCATTTTTCACATCAAGTTAATATCATGCATCCATCACAGTGTGGGAAGCCGTGAGCCCGCAGCTCAGGATCAAACCCCAAATGTGACACTCTCGGTGGTCTAAATGGACCCTCACAGGGCAAATCTGTGTGGGGAGAGCCTGTGACAGGGTCCTGAGACATCAGGGATACTCGAGTGATTATTTACTTCATTATCTCCCAGTCTGAATTCCTGCGTTTCCCGTGATAGGCAAATATAATGAATCCCCAAAGCGAAGTTCACATTTTCACCACGCTTTGTTGTCGTTTTTATTGTTTGGAGCCAAAAACAGAAATCATGCTCTCTCCTTCTTAGGCTTCTTTGCTTTGGAGTGGAATTTCTCAGCTCCCCGTGGCCACCTTGGCTGGCTCTTGCTTGCCCTGGTGAAGAAAACCAAGAAAAGAAATTATGACTTAGTGCAGTGTGACAGACAGAATCTCTCCTCTGTCAGGCCCTTTCCAATCTTCCTCCAACCAAAGGGTAGTCAGAGGTTCTGGAACACTCTCTCCTAAGTGATCCCATTATACTTTGTGTCCTTCTATGTTACAGTTATCTTTTTGCCCATCTGTTTCCCCACTAGACTGTAGCTACTAAGGACAGGGACCGGTCACTCTGATCCCCCAGGACCTAGCACAGGGCTTGTCAATAGTCCTTGCTCAATGAATGGTGGAAGTTTATGGAGAAGGAGAATCAGCTATATATATATATATATACACACACACATACATACATACATATATATGTGTATGTATGTAAATAAGGCGTGGGGGGGTGAGCGAGGGAGGGAGAGGGAATTTGTAAGGAATTAGCTCATGCGCTTATAGAGTCTGAGAGGTCCCACGATATGTAAGCTGGAGTCCCAGGAAAGCTGGTGGAGTCAAACCAGTCTGAGTCCAAGAGCGTCAGAACTTATGCTGTAAGTCCCAGTCCGAGGGCAGGAGAAGACCAATGCCCCAGCTCAAACAGGCAGAGAAGGAGAGAGAATGCCTTCGTCCACACTTTTGCTCTACTCACGCTGTCCTTGGACTGGAGGAGATCCCCCTGCCTTCCAGAGGCCAATCCACTTTCTTCAGGCTACTGATTGAAAGACTAATCTCTTCCCAAAACATGCAAACAGACACATCTACAAGTAATGTTTAACCAGATATCTGGGTACCCTGGGTCCCAGTCAGACTGGCACATGGAATGAACCATCACTATAAGCAAAAGAAAGAAAAAGGTTGGTGAAATCTTGCAAGGGTTTCTGGGTTAGTGGAACCACCTCATTTTTGTAAGTGAAGCAACGGGGTCTGAAAGAGCTTACCTGCCTGGAAGGTAATGCTACCTAAGCCTCGGTCTGTAGGTGCTAAGTGTTTCCTGCTTCCTCATATTTGCTGCCCAAGGAGAGAAGGATGGAAGGAGGACGAAAGCATACTAATGCAACCATGTTTTCTTGTTCTTCCTTTTGGATCTGCCCAGAGCCCAGAGGTCACTACCCTTTCCTTCGTGACCTCTGTCTCTACACTGACCTGCGTAGTATCCAGTAGGCATGTGCAACTCTTGAGCACCTGATGTGTGGCTGGTCAAAATGGAGATGTGCTGTAAATGTAAACTACACACCAGATTTCCACACCTTAGCACAGCAACAAATAAAAATGTGAACTAGGTCACTGATAATTTTTTATCTTGATCACATGCTGAAATGATACTACTTTGGATGCATCAGATTCAATTAAATGTATTTGTAAAAGTCCACCTGCTTCTTTTCACCTTTTTAAATGTGGCTACAAGAAAATTTCATATTCCCTCTCGAGCTCACTTTCTATTTCTTCTGGACAGTGCTGCCCTAGGTCATCCATCCCAGGCCCTTGGCATCTCAGGCTTCGACTCGTCTCCCACCTGTTGCCCATCCTGCCCTCTCGTTCTCCAGCTTGTGGTAACCCACTCCTGCCACATTCCAGTGGCCAGATCCTCAGGCCCCCAGTATCTCTGTACTGTATAGCTCAGCATAGGCTGGCAGAAGTTATCTGAGTTTGAGTTCAGATCTAACCTTGAGCCCAAACTCTGCCACCAATTAGCCACTGAATCTTGGGAAGGTCAGCGCTCCTTCTTAAATGACAGATTCCTCTTGCTTAAACCAAAAGTCACAGGGCGCCTGGGTGACTCAGTCAGTTAAGCGTCTACTCTTGATTTCAGCTCAGGTCCTGACCTCATGGTTATGAGATGGAGCCCCACATCGGGCTCACTGCTCAGCGCAGGCTCTGCTTGAAATTCTCTCTCCCTCTGCCCCTCCTTCTCATGATCTCTCTATTTCTCTCTCTCTATTTCTCTCTCTCTCTCTCTCTCAAATAAGTAAATCTTTAATAAAATAAAATGAAATGAAGTGAAATGAAATAAAATGGAAGTAACAATAATACCCTCCCTCTCTCATAGAAGATAAAAATCAAAGGATTCATATGACTGTGCTTTGTAAGTAACAAAATAGTGTGTACCTGTTAATATTACCAGCAATTATGTTTTAGTTTTTATATCATAATCATTTATGGTCATTATTCAACCCCTGCCTACAGCCCTCTGAACTTGGACCACTTAGTTCCCTTCAGTGAGTGTCTGGTCATCCGTAAAGTAAGTGGGTGGACTAGGCATCCCTCAACACAGAGTACATTAGTTTGGGAAGCAAACCACCAAATCTTACCTTGCCCTTCAGATTATTTCATGTATCTTTTCTGGGGCAGCCTGGGTAGAGGACTCCTTGTACCAATGGTCATGATCACAATGAAAGAAAACTGCGTAAGTGTATACATGATAAAATCATAACCTTATATAGCTCTGAGAATTTAGTTTTTGCATGCAATGTTTTTTTGGTGATAGGAAGCTTTATTTTTACTCTCAAACTGCTCGCTGCTCAGAGACGGCAGAAGTCGTTACCAGTGTTCCACATCCAAGCACGGCAGAGTGAATTTTAATGCCCCACCCCACTTGGGAGAAAGGGAGATCGCACTTCATACTTTCACACTTTGGGAGACAACCAAAGGTTGTCTGCCACTTCGGTGGTCCTGAAACGATTTGGTTTGATTTCTTGCTGGCTTAGGATACTGATAGGCTTGTAAAGTTGATGGCTCAAACCCCTCTGGGCAGGGAAGGACAGAAGGCGGGCTGGGAAGTGACTTGGAATGGATGGACAAAGAATGTGCTCCAGCTCTCGTCGACAGAGGTGGTTGGTTCTGGGTGGACACCGGAGCCGCCTGAGTGCTCAGGCTGGGTAGATGCTGCTTTGGTGGCCCTCATCTGCCCATGATACCAAGTCACCACTCTGGAACCACAGCTGGATCTTTTTCAGTGCTCCTCAATGGAGTCACTGTGGTGGATGACATTCTTGCTGATGGGGACCTTGTAGTCTCCCCGGATGGTGCTGGGAGTGGCCACATCCAACCTGGTGTATTTTTTTTTTTTTTGACCTTTGAGGTGTGGGCCATGCTGGGGCCTTCCCAGACCACAGACACTCTCTGGGGCCTACAGATCCTCATCTCTATCAGCTTGAAGTGCCACCTCTCATCGTGCTGCCTCATATCCCCTAGGAGCCACTGATACCCCATCTAGGTTCGCTACCACTGGGATCCACTTCTGTTTCTAGATGGGCCCTCCTGACATGGAAGCAGGATTGGCTTCGGGTCCCACGCCAGGAGCTGAGTGTAGAGAGGAGAGGACCCTGACCATCAGAGCCCACGGGAGGACAAGAGGGTGGGTTGGAGGGCCACATAAGATATTACTGACTTGGCATTTCCATTACACTTGGAAGCAGGTCTTTGTGTACGTAACCCTAGTTTGCAGATTACTAAAGGGAGACACCTGATGGTAAGTGATGCCTCAAGGTCACCTGTGTGTAAGGTGGGAGCCGGGATTTGAACACAGGCTCTCACCCTCCCCTGTATATCATGTTATATCTGATCCAACAAGAAGAGAAACAAACGTTCTTTTTAGCTAATTGCCTTGTCACTTCCACCTCTCTGAACACCCTGACCTGTGCAGGGTCTCCCTCAAGATGGTCCTCGGGGTCCCCCCAGTTTTCAGCACAGCACCTACACTTGGAAGGCCGCAGCTTTTTTCTGCAAAAGATCCCTCACTGAAGAGCCTAAAAGAACTCTGAGTGTTTTCATTGACTTTTCTAATCTTCCAACTCCAGTTAAAAGCATCATTTTGCTTCACTGTCAGTCAATTTCACTTTTGTGAGAATTTTAAAGATGTATAAGCCCCTAAGGTGACAGTCCCAGCCTGATGCTGTCATGCTGAGCTGTGTCATATTGAATTCTGTCACTGAAGAGAAACAAAATGAAATGCACCCAGGTGTAAAATTCCAGGCCTTGTTCATTCTTATCAATACCAGATCAGAATGGCAGAGTCTAATATTATGAAATTGATATGATGAAGATTGATATTTTAACATTAATGGGCTGGTAGCAAAGTGTATCATTTGTATATTCATGTATTCATATACATGCACAGACATTTAAAAGGATTTCCTTTGGCCCCATTTTTAAAAAATTTTAATATATTTTTTATTGGTAATTAGACTTGGTACTCGTTGAAATCTACGTACTCCCTGTTAGCCTAAAAAAAAAAAAAATAGTTATTTCATCAGCCAAATGGGCTTATGTGGGAAGAGCAGAGACTTGCAACTTGAGACACAGAAGCTAGGGCAAAACCAAAGGCAAGTCTGGAGAACAAAAGAGAGGCTCTTTTAAGAGGAAAAGGGGTAGTTGAGAGAGGCTGTTATAAAAAAGCCCATTGGACTAAACCAGAAGTCCAAAGTATACTGGCTTTTCATTGGTTGAGTTGTGATGATCTCATTGGCTGGGCTGTTGCTGGGCAAGGAGAAAAATCTTCTTCCTCCTTTGGTGGTAGAATGGGCTTCTTCCCCTTGGGAACTCAAATTACCTTGATTCCTGACTGGGGTCTGTTAGTGGTGATACATGAGAGCGCCCCCTTCTGGCCTCCTGACTTTGTTTGGAATGAGATTTCCTTTTTTTTTTTTTTTAAGATTTTACTTATTAGAGAGCGAGAGAGGGAACACAAGCAGGAGGAGTGAGAGAGGGAGAAGCAGACTTCTGACTGAGCAGGGAACCCAATGCGGGACTCAATCCCAGCATCTTCGGATCGTGACCTGAGCCGAAGGCAGATGCTTAAGGACTGAGCCACCCAGGCGCCCCTAGAATGAGGTTTCCTTTGTTCAGTTTACTGTCCTTTTGAAAGCCAATGAGTTTGATTGCAACCACATGGTGTCTTCATCAAATAGTGATGTGCCTTTGGTTCGACATGCACTTTCTTATGCATGTGTGTATGTGTGTGTGCCTGTGTTTGGGTATATATTCTTACAGTGTTCTTCAAAATACAGACTGTTGTTTGAGACAGCAAGTTGACAAATGAAGCCTTTGGTGTATCACCCATGAGACACAATAGTCTAGGAGACATGAGGCTTTTATAACACTTAGTAAGAAATCGCTATCCCTCAATCTCTGCCCCCCTGCCCACCCTAACAAATGGGATAAGCAAACTCTGGCTCACTTCACCAGGACACAGTCTGGAATGTTTTATTCATTACTTAGAGTTTTATTATTATCTAGTGCAGTAGTTCATTCTCAAGAGTTTTATGGCAGAAAAATAACAGATGACTGTCCTATCCTATTGTCCTTTCCAAGTATGGTTTGGTTATGTTTTAACATCATACCCATAGACGCTGTTCTCTCAGATAGTAATGTAAGTGCTATGTCTTTAAATTACACAATAATGACTATAGCAAGACAATGCTTATTAATATTAATACTAGTGCTAATGAGAGGAGCTACCATAGGTCAAGTTTTTAAGCACTGGTTCAGATAGTTTTTTCTACCTTTCCATTTAATCTTCACAGTAATCCTAAAAGTTAGACATTATTATCGCTGTTCTCTTAATGAGGAAACCAAGGCTTAAGGAGGTTAAGTCATTTGGCTAAGGTCACACCATTTGTAAGAAGCTAAACGGAGATTTCAATTTAGGTCTCTTTAGTCCAAGCGATGAGGCTTTTCTGTAATCCTATAAACACCTTTTCCTATGAAATTGTGTTACGCTTCCATTCCAGTAGACCAAGTATGTTGAGAGAGTGCCTGCTATGTGCAAGGGGAAGGTAGAGGATGCAGGCATAAAGACCAGAGGAGAGGAACAACAGAGAGCCATTGAATTAAACAATGATAAGAGAGCAATAGTGTTGTGATCTAGGCATTATCCACGTTGGTTTTTCCCTAGTGTTATGGACTCGGCATTACGCACTTCAGTTTCTCGCACTTTGCAGTTGCTGGTTATCCAGTAACAGTAGTCAAAGTTCAAGAGCAGATTAAGGTCAAATAAAGCAGCAAAATGTTAGCTGTCAGATCTGTTCAGCTCAGAGATGGGAGATGTGAGTTATATTACAGGGTGGTCCTCTTAGCTCGCAAAACAAAGGTGTGAAGTGGAATTGAAGCTGACCGCCAGGCATCCATCTTCCCTTGTGATTAGGTGTAGGGCATTATTGACAGCAACAAGCACACCCCGCAGTGGAGGGACAGTTGTCGGTAGAAGCTTTTACGACTGCTAATACCCACCCAGCTTCAATGCAAAGTATGATCTTCACCTAGTTCATTTGACCATCGTACAGCAGGGGGAGAGTGTGTGTTTAAACAGAAAAAAACCCAGTGTGTTTACAGCATATGATCTGGGTTAGGCTTTCTGAGTGTTGCTTTAAAATATTGATGTTCAGTAAATGCTGGTCCAGTGAATAAAAACCCAGTCCAGAGACACTGAGTGCCGTAATGCCACTTCCAAGCAGAATCCCTCAGAACAATCATCCTGGGCATCCCCTTGGTTCATTCTGCCATTTATCTCCTAGTCAGTTATTCAGCTTGTTCTGCTCAGTTAGCCTCCATGGGACCCTCACTGTGTGCCTAGCCCTGCGTGATGTGCTAGGCATCAAAGGGGGAAGTTTCACAGGGTTCTGCCTTGTGGAGCTCACCTTCTCAAGGGAGGATCTATCAGTTGTATTGTTTTTCCTGTATGGCCCCAGCAACACCCTGTGACACTATGCATTCCTCTCCAAAGCCTAAGGTGGACTCAGAATTCCTGGTCACCTGGCTGAACGTACCCTCTATAACCCTCCCGCTCGCTAAGTTACAGTCCAGCCTGGGTAAGGACATGGCTTTAGAATCAAGCAGCCCTAGATTTGTATCTCTCTCACCACATTTGATCTCTCCGTCTTTAGCTCTTGACTCATCTGGGCCTCGGTTTCCTCATTTATAAAATGGGGGTGAAAATTAATAAATAGGGATATCATGAAAACCAGAAAAAGGAAATGCAGTGAAATCACTTCTCACAGTACCTACCTTTAAAGGGCACTCAGGTAAAAGTGGACTCGTTATTGTAAGGAAACGTGCCGAGGGTTTTTCATGTGCCGGATTCTATTCCGGAGGCTTCCGCTGCAGAGACGATTGAGATGCCCGTGGTTTTAGAGTATAATGCTGTCAATAAGTGGTGTTAGAGGCTGGATGTCTAAGGAGATGGCTCCTGCAGGGCGAGAAGGAGTAGGCAGGGGAGAACATCACCAAGATTGTTGTTGCTGGCGGAGGGAACAGTGCGGTTCATGGCATCTAGACAAAAGGCCTCATGAGGGCTCAACCATATCTGTCATTCTCTGCCATTCCAGTTCCAGCTGCCCAGACCTGCGTTTCTCCTCCGACTTCTGTGGAACTGAGGAAGGCCGTTCTGCTGATCAGGGTTGTTGACATCTCTTAGGAGCAGCCCCTGACCAGTGGCTCTGGGAGTTAGTTAGTGTATAAATAGCCCAGCTCCGTCACCCTTTGGGTCGGATCATCCTGAGGTTCTGTGTTTATATTGTTTTCTATTTTTGGCATTTTCATCTTTTCATCCTTTTCGCCCTTTCATCAGCATTCATCATCCTTCATCATCCTTTCATCCTTTCACCCTTTTCATCAGCTGCGTCCCCTTTCTTTGATCACCTCCTCACTCCCCTGACAGGACTTCCTGCCTCTCCCACGTCACTTACCGGCCCTGGAATTCTCATTTCAGGTTCTGCTGGAGGGCAACTCAAAATAAGACAGAAAGCATTTTCCCAGCTTGGTTTCCAGGAAGGTCGTGTGTCTGTCTCAAGGTCTTTGACCTCTGTAGACACTTTTCACACGACCCGACAAAGTCAGCCATCAGTGTGCTTCAAACTGTGGTTTTACTAAACTTTGAAGAATCAAGCCCTATAAGACATAAATACATACGTCCTTCCCAAGACTCAGAGCCTTGCCCAAGGAAATAAATGTCTAGCAAATGCATGTTAAGCTCCATTTGGAAAGCTCCATTTGGATAAGCTGTAAAATAATTATTAAATTATGTTTATAAATGGGACATAAAAGTTTTTTCTGGTTTTCCTTTGGGGACAACTCATGAACTGAAGAGCCCAAACTTTAATCATCTGTGTTTCCATGATATCTGGAGCAAACAGCATTTCTTAATAAAAATAAGAATGGCTGAATGCCTGGGTGGCTCAGTTGGTTGGGCATTTGACTCCCAGTTTCGGCTGACATCATGATCTCAGGGTCATGGAATGGAGCCAAGTCAGGCTCTGCACTGGGCGTGGGGCCTACTTCAGATTCTCTCTCTCCTCTCTCTGCCCCTATCCCCGCTCACGCGAATGTGTGCACTCTCTCTCTCTCATAAATAAGTCTTTAAAAAAAATAGTAATTCTGGCTATCATTTGAGAGCCCAGTGTGTGTCAGACGTCTTACACACAGAATTCCACTTAGTCATTACAGTGCCTATATCTGATCCAGGAGGCTCAGTGGGGCTAAAGGAGAAGCTTTCTACTTTTGAAAATACCTGCATGTTTCCCTGTTTCTACTCCCTGCCTCTTGACGGAGCCCCTTGCTTGGGACTCCGTTCACAGCTGTAGACACAGTCCAGCGGAAGAACCACAGTGACCAAGGCTTCAGAAGCAAGACAGTGTGAAAGTCAGCCCTGAGCTTGCACACCCTGTTTTGAGGAAAAGAAGGAACCAGGAGCCCCACAGGTCAGCAATTCGTTTTGTGAGAGGAACCGCAAATGGGAAGAGACGGGCCTCCGGGGGCTGGAATTTTAAGTTAAATACAAAGGAGTAGTAAAAATACGCATGTTGGTGTTGAAGTCTCTTGCCTTTTTTCCTAGAATCTTAGACTGTTCCCTTGTCACAGATCTTACTGACGAGGCAGCCGGAGATAGGAATCGGGGGAGCCGGAAATAGAACCCAGATCTTTTGACTGCAAAGCCTGGCTGGTTTCTGCTTGGACGGAAGTGCTGTTTCCTCCATGCTGGAGAAAGGGTGCTGATAGAAGAGTGTTATCTCCTACTGCTTTGCCTCTGGTTTCCTTAGCTAAGCATCTCTTCCTTTACCTCTCCCTCCTCCTCTCTCCCAGCCTCCCCCTGCTCTCCCCCAAAGCCTTTCTAACAAACTCTTAGTTACCTAAATTACAGAACAAAACCCGCTTCCTGCTAACCCCTTTGGACTTCAATTAAAGACATATTCAAATGCGTTCCATGCTCCAGCGCCATTAGCACTAAATAGCACATAAGCACTTTTGCAGGGCTTAATGTAAACTTGTTGAAAAACGTACATTATTTTTCATTGACTTTAAATGGGATAAATGCTCATTGAAAAGAATAAAGTGAATTGGTATTGGAGAGAGCATCAAGAGAGAGAAAGAGAAGTGCCAATAAAGACGTGGTCTCTAAATGGAGAGCCGCTAATTTCTCTTTGCACAGTCATTCGGGCCGTACTATTTGGATGTTCTTGGAGGCATCGTACATATTAATAAAATTAGGTTGTAAGCCAGTGTGCGAGAGATGCAAGCCCGCCGCAAACACATTGCCTTCGAGGTCAGGCAGTCTCGGGTCAGCGACGTTGTCGCTGTGTGACCTTATGCAAGGGACTCTGCCTTGCTCGAGGCTCAGGGTCCCATCTATAAGGTCAGAGAGGTAACACCTAGCTTCTGGGGGACTGTGAACTTTAGACAAGGAAGCATATGGACGTTTCCTGTGGTTTCTGACAAACTAGAGATGCTCAGTTGCTTTTTGCTGTTTCCAGATAAACAAGAGGCAGATGTCTCCATCAAAAGCCTCCAACTTTGGGGCCATAAGGGGAGAACCTTCCTACCCCACTCCCTGTTTGTCCCTTGACTCTCCCGGAGAGGGCGGGGCTGTCCTGCTTTTCTTCTCTGCTCTGTCCTCAATGCCTAGAAAGATTTTGCTTTCTAGGGATTCCCCCTGTCCTTGGACCGTGGCACAAATTCTTCTTCGTGTTGGGTGTAGGGGACATTCCTCCCGCTCCCCCGCCCCCCCCCCCCGTGCTTTACGATAACGGAGTGATGCCACAGTAATAGAATACAGGAAGGTCCTGATGCCTTTAGAGAGGGGCTTCTTTCTCTGACATCCCATTAACACCCTCAAATGGGTGGGCTTTAATTTCCCACCAAGCAGCCTTATTTTCAAAAGGTGAGAAGCTCATAGAAGAAATTGTTTCAAGCATCTTTTTCTCTCTGCATGGAAAGCTCTTTAAAATTAGTGTTGCCATTTGTATTTTAATAGGGGTGGGGATTGAAAAATTACTGCCATTTTTCAAAGCCTTCTAGGCATGGATTTGATCACAATGAATGAAAATCTACTTGGGTAGATTTTCTACTTGGGTAGCGCATGGCAAGAATAAGTAGCATGTTGACCTTAATCAAAAATGCTAATTCAGCTCTTATTTGCTGCCTGCCTGTTCCACGAAATTCTTTACCCCCATCTTTCCTGATCCACAGAGACAATTCCAGCAAAGCCTTTATCGATCTGCACTATACATGGAAGGAAACTGAGGCTTCATTTTTAAAATTCATTATTATTTTCTTTTGAGACAGAAACTGAGGCTTTAGGAAGCTGGGACGGCTTCCTGTGATCATGTGAACAAAAAAGTGCTCAGGTCAAGAATCTGACTCTGGTGACTCCAAGTCTAGGTCTTTTCCCCTTGATGTTCCAAGTCAGGCTAATGTTATAGACCAGCTGATACCAATACTCGGCATGTCTCTAGGCTGTTGTTTTCCTTTCTTGTTCTGTGGAACCTTCAGTCTGTGGAGGTGCCTCAGGAGTCAGGAGATCAAGAGGAAGCCTAAGTCAGTGGCACCCTGTGCCCCCTACTTCTCTTTAACTGTTTTACCGTTTTTTAGACTTGTGTTTTACATATATATATATACCTGTGTATTTAAAAGCACTGCTCCGAAAGTCAAGCCAAACCCAGCAAGGCCTGTCCCCTTGTCTCCACCAATTGCCCAGAACGGGAACAGGTTGCGTAATGTCCTTCAGCAAACAGGCACTGAAACACAGAGAGGAGAAACACCAATGTGGGCTTGCGTTGGAACCGAGACCATGCATCCAATTGCAAAGGCCACTGAGTGCAGTGAGCATGGACTACAGTGAGCTCTGCCACCGATCGATCCCTCAAGGGGCCTTTATCAGCTGTCAAATGGAGGTTGTGCAAAGATCCCACCGGTCAGTTGGTTCTTGGTCACTTTCACTTGAAGTCCGGCCGGGGTGTCATGCTGCTGCCATCCACACAGTCGTGTGTGCCATCGACAACAGGAACGTGGGCAGCAAGGTGACCGCCGGTCTCTGGAGTGACTGGTTCCCATCTTACTAAGGCCTCCTGGCTCACAGTCTTGGGCAGAGGGTCCCCACTCAGACCAACCGTGCCCTTGTACATCAAGCCCCACATTCCACTTGCCTTGCCTGCACGGAACTTACAGTCCGGCAGGAAGAGACAGGTGCCCGTGCAAAGCTTAGCTGAGAAGCTGAGAAGAGGGGAATGGGAAGTGAGAGGAGACTGCCAGGATTAATAACCGTTTATCTCACGGAGAGAGAAGGATGAGATCTAGAACTGTTTGATTTTTCCAAATCTTGAAGTGTCAGCAGTTGTGGGGCCCGTGATTCCGTGTGGCTCTGGCTGGGGGTGATGAGTCTCTTGGCCACTGGTTCCTTCGTGGCCACCGTTTCATGTGAATCCATCCCTATATTCCCCCTCCAACCTGCTGCTCCCGATTTCACCCACGGCGCAGACAGATGACAACTTAAACCCCCTTTCCTTTCAGAGCCCCTCCTGCAGGCCATCCTACTAAAAGCATGTGCTTGAATTGATCGTCGGTCTGACCTCCCTCTTTGTATTGGAAGATCTTGGTAAGCTAGGGCTGTGCCTGGGGAACAGTGAATGACAGAAGACAGAGCTGCGAAAGTGGGTTAAAATTAGCTATGGGGAGCCTGGATTTTGGACTTCAGCCTGAAAGCAACAGGGTATTTCGGAACTCACTAACAGAGGGGAATTACGTGAGCTGATTTATTAAAAAAAGATAATTAGTACTGGTATAATATCTTAATCACAGGGCTTCAATGGAGACAAAATGAAATCATGGATAAATATTAAAAAAAAAAAAAAAAAGATTTTCCAAACTGTAAAGTGTTTACCCAAATGGAGGGTGTAGCTAATATACTTTTTCTTTTTGAAGCCTACTGTTCTGAATTCGTATTTCAGTGAATGAAAGCATCTTCTTTCAATTTCTAATCTTGATTCAACTGGCAATTCAGTGGTTAATTCCACTTCTTCCCCAGTGAATGCAGGTAAAGGGATCCTACTTATCGACCTGGCCTCTCTTTGCATTTCAATGGGTTCCCGAGCAGAACTGCCAAATTCCCTTGCGCTATTAAAATGGGCAGCACACCAACAGAAATCTGTGCTCATCAAAAATTCAGGAAAATAAAATAAAAAGATGTAAGGCCACATTTTCAAAGGATTCAGCCTGACCCCCTTGTATTTTTTTGTGTATGCAAACCGTATTTTTTCGCACCTGCAGGCATAGTCTCTATAAGCCAACTATAGCCTCCAAATTGCCAAGGCTTTTAAAAAAAAAAAAAATCTGCCTTTCAAATTCAGTCCAGAAACCCGGTAATGAAACCAGAATGGGTGGAGGGCTGCCTAAAACTATTTATAGGAATATTGGGGGAGATAATTACTACCTTGTGGCTTGTTCTGAAATACCTCTGCTTGGCAGAAATATGTGTACCTCACATCAGAGATTGAAGGGACGCCTTAAAGATGGCAGATTACTTTAAGTTGTGACAGTGGCAGCCTGAAAGCCTTCCTTTTCCTTAACCTCATTTTTAAATCAATCTATCGAAGATGCTTTGGAAATTTCCACTGCAGTCATTCATGTATTCCTTCATTCATGCATTCCTCTTTCATCTGAACTTTCATAGAACTACCTTACCAAGTATCTTCCAGGTCTCAGGCTCTGTGCTAGGCTCTGGATTCAGCGGTGGAACACAAAGGCCATCCCTATTATCATGCATCGTCCAGCTGAGTTTGGAAGACAGCCCGCTAATGGTCATTCAGATAATTCATTGCAATCATGATAAGGGTTTTCAGGGAAAATGCTAGTTTCTCTGCCAAGGAAGTTGCCATGAGGGCAGGGAGTTTTGTCTGTTTTGTTCATGATGAAGTTCCATTTCTCTGAGTCCTGGCATGACTTTTTCATGAATTTTGAAACCTGGGGTATGTTCTCAGAGGATATATGAGAGGGTCCTAATGCAGGTGGAAAAGTCCAGGCCAGTGGCCTTGCCCAGGGAAATGCCATGTAAGGTGAGGCCAAGAGTGAGGGCAAGTCCGCTGGTTAAGGAAGGGCGCACAGAGGGGATGGAGAGCGGTCTGGGAGAGGAAAGAGTCTGTGAGAAGACCCCACAGGAAGATGGCCGTGTGCCCCTGTGACACTGAGCAAAGGCTAGAGTCCTCAAGAAGGGTGAAGAGGGTGTCTGCAGGTGTAGGCAGGAGCCGGGTCATTGGCAGGTCGAAGGTGACAGCCAACATGAGAAAGTAGGAAAGGCTTCTGATCCAGGGTAGTCCTGCTGCCAGACTCCGGGAAAGTCTGCTTCCTGGTGGCGTCATGTGCACTGAGAGTGGCTCCTGGGAGGACTTGCAAGTTGATAGAATCCATCCTTCGGCAAAGGCTGTAGACACACTTGCACCCCTGCCCTCCCGGGAAGTATGGTAGGCGCGTAGTGAGGGTGTTTTGACTAACAGTGGATGAACGAGTCCTTATTCATGCCCATCGTGAAGGCCTATCGTGTGCCAAGAGGGAAGGGGGTCTCATTGACAAAGCTACAGAGCTGTGACAACAAGGGAGGGGGCTCTGCAGTGTTTTCAGTGGCTTTGCAGAAGAAGCAGTGGCTTCCGTTTAGGACCCAGCCCTGGTTCTCGCGCAGTTATGTGACCTTGAGAGAGCCCCCGAGGCTATCTGAATTCAGTGTGGGTCATGCAGCTAGCACTGTGGCAGTCTCAGTCAATGCTGCCTCCGTTCTCTCGTCCGTGTTAATTCATTCAACAAGCATTTATTGCACACCTGCTTTGTACCTGGCCCTCGGCGAAGTACTAAGGACGCCGTGATCAGTCAAGTCATTAAGAAGAATTTCTTGCCTTGCCCACCTCTTCCGGTAGTTTGTTTTGATGATAGGAGAATATGTAGGAAGATGTTTTGGAAACTAAAAAGTGATGTATTATAAACATGAGTTGTTCTTATTCTACAACCTTGCCTACTTATTAACCATGACCTTTAAGCATTAGCTTATAAAATTACCCGTGAAGGGGCACCTGGGTGGCTCAGTCAGTTAAGTGTCTGGCTTGAGTTTGGGTCATGATCCCGGGGTCCTGGGATGGAGTCCCATGTCAGGCTCCCTGCTCAGTGGGAAGTGGGCTTCTTCCTCTCTCTCTCTCTCTGCCCCTCCCCCTGCTTGTGCTCTGTCTTTAAAAAAAAGAAAAATTTACTAGTGAAATCACTTGTGAACCTGGTCAACTGCAATTATAAGAAGTTTAGCTAGCTTTTTTTTTTTGGTTCTTATTAAGTTCCAGGCACTGTCCTAGGCTTTGCACATATGAACTCGTTTAGTCTTCACCACACCCCTGTGAAGAAACAGAGGCCCAGAAAGCACTGGCCCTAAAGTAGACTGGGGGAAGCAGCAGACTCAGATCCAAACCCAGGCACCCGGCCTCCAGAGCACGTGTTGGAAACCACCGCCGAGCACATAGCACCACGACTAGATTGTTATTTCCGTGTGAGACTGATCCTGGTTTGCTTCCTCTCCTCCCTGTCACAGACTAGCTTGTCTCTTACCTGAGGGCTGAGGCCAGGTTGACTTTTACCCTCTGTGCCCAGAACAGTGCCTGGTCTATAGTATGTATTCACTGCATCCATGCTGGGTGAATGCTTTCTAGCAAGCCTCGGCACTGTTCGACGCCAACAGATTGACGTCAGGACGGCGTGCAGTAGAACTACAACTCGGAAATACCTAACGGTAGTCAAGCAGGGCGGGGAGAGGGCATAGTCACCAGTAATTTCTGATCCACTGGGGACAGTCTTCAGAAAGAGGTTGAGTTCTTTGCCTAAAGTCCTTCTGGTGATCTAATATGAAAAAACGACTCGATTAAATAAAATACCGGTTTGATTTACAGAGCCCCATTACAACTATAGCACTGACAGTGAGGAATACCAGGAGACCGAGAGCTCCTGGCCCCCCGCCCAAAAGCTGCAGGTGCGCTCACAGGTTTGGGTGACCTGCCTGTGGTCACACAGCTTGCTGAGGGCAGAGGCAGGATGAGAAACCCAAGGTTTTGGCTCAGAAAATAAAGCGATGGTTTAGTCCCACCAGTTTTAAAACTGCAGTTTTAGGTTGCGCTCCCATGTTTCCCCAGTTTTTAGACTTTGATTTGATTTGGAGGTCAGCTCGGTAATTAATGTGGGAACTGAGAGGAGAGCAAGACCCGGTTCCCATTTGTTATTCGCGTCCTTGGAGAGTTGAGGCCATCATGTTACTCCTCTGCTTTAACCCCTTTCGCTGGCTGCTCACGTCTACAGGAAGATGTCCACCGTCATGTATGGGAAGATGCTTCACATCCTTCCTCCTGCCTCCCTGCCTGCCAGGTCCAACTCGAAGCACTCCAGGGTGCGCATTACGCTCGCTCTGCCCTCTCCAGCCCCGCTCAGACTCCTGCTCAAACATGCCCTCCTCCAGGAAGCCATCCTAAAGTTCTCCCCCTAAGCTTTTCCAGCTAATAGCCTTTCCTGTTTCCTCTCATGCCACATGGTGCTTGCCTTAGGATTTCAAACTTTTTGAGGGAAGGTTCCATCTGGATTCTTCTGTGAATTCAGAGTTGATTATAGTATATGACACACCCTAGGTGCATAAAACAAACAAATAAATAACAAATTGATGAATCTGCTAGAGGGTCAGCCACAATTGGGTTCGCCTCATGTCTCTTCTCCTTCTCTGGGAGACTTTGGATTAGTGGACTTTCCGTGAATCTCTGGTGTGTTTTCCATTCTTGAACCCTGATGGTCAACCTGACCAGGCCTCCCTTCCAAAGACCCTGCACTTCCCCCTGAGAAGCCTGGAGGGACCCCAGATGGCAGCTTGGGCAAATGGGTCTCCCTTAGTTCTGCTTGGTCCTGGGCTAGACACATTTCAAGTGCATTTATGTTACTTCATCTTTCGGACCATCCTGCTAGAGGCTGGCCATTCTCCCCATTTGACAGGCAAGGAAACGCGGGCTTGGAGACATGAGATGCTTGACTCGAGGTCATGGAGCTGGTCGTGGAGCAGGTCATGGAGCTGCAGCTGGGCCTCGGACTGCTGGCTCCAAGTCCCCTTGTCCCTTTTCCTCACTTCCGAATCTCCAGTAGTGGCAGTTTTATTCCACAGACATCCGTGGTTGCTCTGTCGGTAACCTATGATTTTGCGACAGGCACAGTTGTTCTTGTATGGAGAAGAAGTGAAGAAATGACCCATGCCTAGCCCACCGTCCTTCTCTTCCTTGCTCACCACTGGCCCGCCTGCAGTGAAGTCTCCCCACAGCCTCTGGAGTGGCGGCTGCTGGGCCATCAGGGAGGCGGCTTCTCTCTGAGTCTTGAAGAGAAGGTGACAGAGCACGCCTTCCCTCAAGCTGATGGCGCAGCTCCCCGGAGCAGCCCCTGGGTAGCTGACCTCAAGCACCAGGCGGTTCCTGCTGTCCCCTTCCTTGCCGAGGTGCCCTAGATAAGGATTTTTAAAAGGATGCCCATTTGTTTATCCCTCTTTAAAAGAAAAAAAAAACCCTGGGTGTTAGAATTTTTACTTTGCCAAGAGAAGAAATTTTTAAAAGGTGCAGGAGCCCCACCCTTTTGATGCCATTTCAGAAGAGACACATTAACGAGGTAATGAGGATGCTAACCAGGGGCTCCCATGTGGGGGATGGGGACTCGGGTGTGGTGGTGGTTCCCGGACAGGGGCCGGTCTCACTAAGTGTAATGCTTGGAAGCTCTTTCCCATCCCCCAGTCTCAATGTCCTCATCTGGGCAGTGGTAGTCTCTCATCTACACAGCCGTCACAGACTTTTTCTTTCAGAACAAACGTTCATTAGACCATTGCCCAACTTAGTGGCATTCCGGGGACTCCCATGGTACACACAGCCCATTCCAGGGTACTGACCTTGACAGGCAGTCCCTTGGCAACTGGGCCCAACAGATACCCTTGTCTTTTCCCATACCTCACACATCGGCACCCTGTGCTTCCCTCTTTTCCCCCAGTACGGCCTGCTTTTCCACAGGTCAGCACCCCCACCACTGAATCTTCTGCCTTGCCTTTGCTTTTCCTCTCTCTTGACTTTGAAATACCTAGTCTCCTCCTTCAGATTCTGGCTGACATGTCGCTTCCTCTGGGAACATTTCCTTCATTCTCCCAGGAAAATGGACGCTTAACTGTGTGTGTGTGTGTGTGTGTGTGTGTGTGTTGGGCCAGAATATGGATGGGTAGGACATTCCAAGTAGAGGGAACAGAGAGTGCAAAAGGGAAAGAGCTTGGGGTACTCGGAAGGACTAAGAGAAGGCTAATGGTCCCTAGTATGTTCCTAGTAGGAGACCCAGCTCTAAACTTACAGCCTTAGGGGCCGTGCACAGCATTTATGGATTCTATTCTAAATAGAATAGAAAGGTCTTGAGAGGTTTCAGTATAGTCTCTTGAATTATCTTGCTTTAGGACCATATCTGTCTTTCCTGCTAGACAATACATTCCTTGAGACTAGCGTCTCTCCTTCAGCTCCATATCCCTTGCTCTGGAACATGGTGGGTGTTAGTGACTGTTTAGTATTTAGTAGAAAGGATACAAGGGAGGCGGGATATATTAATGAACCCAAGTCTCCTGCAAGTTGCTTACATCCCTTCTCATTTCTTCCAAATCATATTTTAATATCCTTCCACCTACTGGTGTAGGCTTGGCAGACAGAGTTTATGGGAAAAGCAGGTTTTCATTTATTGTAGTTTATGTTTATTGTACGTACTATATTCTCATTATTTTATGTGCAAAGAATGTTTCTTACGCGATACTCTTTGGGGAGATAATATGCAAAGAGATCTTCTATTTCATTTTTACTAACACCCACTGCAGTTTGCTAAATCATCACCTTCAAACCATAGTTTAATTTAATCTGCTTTATTGCTTTCCAAAGCATTTCCCATGAGTAAGAGTACATTCCTTCCCTGCGTTTTAGAAATAACTGACTCGAAAATATACAAGTAGAGTTAAACAGTTGTTTTGTTCCTTTCAGCCTTTCGGAGTCTGTGTGTCTGTCTCCCATGTCTGAAGAATGGAACTTTCTGACTTGAGAAGAGGGAGAGATATCCAAGGGGGATGTAAAACCACGTGCTCTAAAGAGTAGTTGGTGGATTTGTAATTAGATAAATCTGGCTCTACTAGTAATTAACTGTGAGATCTTGGATGAATAAATATTTTAAAGCCTCAGCTCCCACATTTGTAAGATGAGGATAGCCGAACCTAGCTATGGTTTTAACATCAGTTTTTAAGAAGAAATTGCATTTCTTCTTAAAACTCCAACTCCAAAACTCGCTGGAGAGAAATAAATAAGCAGGTGCATGTTAGTGCTCAGCCTTGCCCTCGTGAAGTGCTCAATGAACATTAGATCTCTTTACTACTGTTAATGTGTTGTGGTTCTTTAGTAATAGACATTGAGCAAAAGCAGAAAAAGCCCCCTTTCGTGGTAAACAGACTGTTAACACATCAATGGATGCCCTTTGCTGAGGAGTGTTCTAAGTGGCAAGAGAATAGAAGGTCACAGTGAATCTCATACTCCTGCTCTGACCCAGCAGCTGATGGCCTGGCTTCTACTAGACTCGGTAAGCGCTTGGCAAAGGTCTAACACAGGGTAAGTATTAAAGAAGCAGTAGCTGTTATTATTATTAGTTAACACGTACTTTTTGCTACATGGCTTCAATTCAGCTTCGGAGCTTCTGTGCCTCTGTGTCCTCGTCTAGAAAATGGGAATGATGATCGCAGTCTCCGTAACAGGCTTATTGTATGGGTCAAATGAGCCAGTGCTTACGGAGTGCTGAGGACGTGCCTGGCCTGTGGCATCTCCTCAGTAAATGTCAGCTTCTCTTATTACTATTATCAGTTATGGTCATATGTGCTTCCTCCGTGGTTTCCAATATGAGATCAAAGTGAAATTCCAGACTACGTACGTACAGGCTCTGTTTTGCCCAAGCAAAAAGGACTCTATCAGAGATTAATGATTCCTCACTTACTGTGAGGTACCCGCAAGTCAGAAATATTTTCAGTTCCTGACTTATCTGAACAATTGCCTTTGTTGTGATAACTGTAATATTCTGGAATCTCCACGGCCGGTTCGCTGGGTTGACGCCACTGAAAATTGCCTGATGACTCGCAGTTCACAAACTACCTTAATTAAACAAAATTGTCTAGATCAGTGTCGGGCTAAGACTGAGACTTATTAAAGCCCTTCAGTTCGCTAAAGCTTGTCCTCATTATGTTGTTTGTAGACCTCATCAAATGATCAAAAAATGTTTGCTAAGCTCCCTGACTTGCCACGTGCCCACCTGCTCCCATCGTCGCTGCGCGGGCGCCTCCTCCTGCCACGTGACAAACAGAGAGAAAAGAGAGGTTTGCTGAGATGGGAGTTCCTCTTCTTGTGAAGAGGACAGGAGCCCTGAGCTAGCGCCGATTAAATGGACCCCTCTTTAGATAGAGAAGTCACACTCATGCGCCAAAAATGCTTTTAAAATAGCTTTGTGGAGGATAATTGATATCCAGTAAATTGCATGTATTTGAAGTATACAGTGTGAGCCATTCTTACATACTCGTATACCTATGAAACCATTCCCAAGGTCATGGTAACTGAACACCCATTACTTCCGTAAGTTTCCTTGTCACTTTGTCGTCCCTCGCTCCTGTACCTTCCTTCCTGTCCTCAGATAACAACCGATCTGCTCTCTGATTCTGTACATGAGCTTTCATTTTCTAGAAGTTTTTATCTATGAATTCATACCACTTGTCTTTTTTTTTTTTTGATCCGGCTTATTTGACTTGGCGTAATCATCTTCTAATAGAAATGTGAAACCACACTGCCCACATACAAAGTTGTGTACTTGGATTGTTTCTAGTAACAAACACCAATTATACAGTGTTTGTTTTTCGTTGTTTGTTTGTTTCTGTTGCTTGTAGGGATTCCATGCATGCATCTCTTTAAATTCTCACAACAACCCTTTATTGCAGCTTGATGCCCATTTAGGAGATATCCTGACTTAAAGACTACTTCTTTCCACCTTGCTAGTGGCTGAAGGCAGCTCAGGTTCCGCCTGACTCTGATTTCAGAGAGCGCGGGCTTCAATCCCGCGCTGTGGTGCCCCCTGCAGTAAGACTTTGCACAAGTTACTTAACTGCTTTTCACCTTAGTTTCTTCACTGCACAATGAAAATGGGATGCTAGAAGGCCAACTCACTCTGGAGAGAAATAAATAAGCAGGTGCATGTTAGTGCTCAGCCTTGCCCTCGTGAAGTGCTCAATGAACATTAGATCTCTTTACTACTGTTAATGTGTTGTGGTTCTTTAGTAATAGACATTGAGCAAAAGCAGAAAAAGCCCCCTTTCATGGTAAACAGACTGTTAACACATCAATGGATGCCCTTTGCTGAGGAGTGTTCTAAGTGGCAAGAGAATAGAAGGTCACAGCGAATCTCATACTCCTGCTCTGACCCAGCAGCTGATGGCCTGGCTTCTACTAGACTCGGTAAACATTTGATGAATCAGTGGGGGGTGGATGCTGGAATGAACGTGTTTGTTGACAGTAGCACCCCCATGATTCAGAGAGAAAGAGAGAAGCCCAAATCAGGCAATTATCCCCCCATATTCCATTGAAGGTATAACCTGGAAAGGCTTTTCCTAGTCATTAGTTATTTTTTATTCATTATGTGAAGACCTAAGATCCTAGCAGTTATTACACTTTCCACTGTTACTAATTATTAGATGTACCAGTAGGCACCTGGATGATAATAAGCCTCTCGTCCTGCCATCTGTCTATTGGCAAAATCTTAGGATGCAGTATTGGTTGCATCTTGAGTGCTAGTCACTAGGTCAACAATGCATATAGCCGTGTTCCGTGGTTTCCTGATGAGTGGTTGGGAGATGGGCTTCGACCACATTGCCCATGGCAATGCGTTCTCTGCGGGCTCACAACTACCACCAGCACCCAGGCCAGTGGGTTTCAGATGGGATGAGGCTTTGAACCTGGCATTGAGACTTGGTGATATGCTCATGGAGCTGACTCCATTGGAAGAAGGAATTGGTCACACCTAAAATGATAATTTTTTTTTTCTTAACAAACACCCAAAGAGAGAAAGGGGTTTTTCGAGAGTGACATAGCGTGTGGGAAAGAGCCGTGTCTGACCAACACAGAGCAGGATTGCTCTTGCCTCTGGCATCTCTCATCGAAGCCTCTCCTTTTATCATTGTCTTTGAGGCATCAGTAATATAGTCACTGGTATTGTAATGGCATTGCGTGGTGACAAATGGTACATATTCTTGTGATGAGCCTAACCTAACGTATACAGTTGTGGAATCGCTATATGATACACCTGGCACTCGTGCAACATTGTGGGTCAACTATTCTGCAGTTAAAACGTAAAATATAGAACTTAACTGCCCCCAAAATGAAGGAGACAATCCTTATGGAGTGGGAAGCACTTTGCACGTATTGGTTATAGTCGATGCTGGCTTCTTCCCGAAGTCCCTTTTCTGCTCTTCTGTAAAGTCATGGTTCTCAGAATGTGGTCCCTGGACCAGAAGATCAGCCCCACCTGGAAACTGGCAAGGAACTGGAATTCTCAGGCCTCCATCCCACACCTACAGAACCGGGAACTCTGGGGAAGGGGTCAGCAGTCTGTTCCTCAGTAGTCCTCCCGGTGATTCTGATGTCCACTCCATCAGGTTTGAGAACCACTGCTCTAAAGTGGCCTGCCTTTGGGGGTCTGCTCCTGCTTCCTGGTATTGAACACGGGTGGACATTGATTTGAACATTAAGCTCCAGGCTCCTATCCCTCCCCTGACACTAAATTCTTTCCATCCAGTTCTAGCATCAGCTGCTACGCGATCCTGAGGATCCTGCGGCATCCCTCAGGCTATCACGGGCCATTTTGGTGATTTGTTATTGTTGAGTTTTTTAGGGTTTTTTTTTTCCCTTTGCTATTCTTTGCCAACAAATGTTGAAACACTTCTGACAGCCAGCCAGGTACTTCTGTTTTGGACAAGTGTCCTTCCTTGTCTTTCTAATCGTCCTTCTGCTTACCTCCTTGGAATGCCTGTGCCTATGCCTCCAGTCTTCTCTCCAGATGGCTGGTGGGTGAGCCTAATTCTCATCAGTGACAATGTGGTGGTGACTTCTTATCTTCAGGCTTGACATCATGACCTGCCTGCCCTTTTACTGTCAAGAGATTTCAGGGGGCTCAGGAAAGCAGGTGGCAAGAGCTTGGGAGAATCTATTAGGGTTAGTAATTCCTGCAAAACCATTTGCTGCAAACAAGATTGCTTACAATAACTCTGTCTCAACCAGCCAGGGTCTGTTATCCACTAATTATTTTTGGATTAGGAAGGGCTAACAGGACGTGGCCTTGGAAGGTCAGAATGATTTGAGTAGATAACTAGGTTGCTACATTCCCTGGGGAAAAGAAGGATCTGTGCAACCAAGGTTTTAGCACTTTGATTGAAGGGAAACCATGTTCTTGTTTTTCTCTGATAAATGTTGATAAAGGACTACAGTTATACAATTTTCCAAATGTCAACTGTTAGGTCTTGTGGTCAAACCACTTGAAGGATGAAGCACCTATAACGTCAGCCCCAAAGTTCTCATGGGAGAAGAGTAGGTTGCACGGGTAGGAGAGGAGCTGGGAAGGCAGATGATTAGGAGACCACAATCCATCTTCCAGAGGAGCAATACTGAGGGCCGTGGAGTGGGGCGAAGCTCAAGGGTAGTCCCACAGGCCCGATCAGAATTTCTGTCCCCACATCTCTCACCCTTCCTTGGAGCTGAGACCTTGTGTAAGTTATTTCACTTTTTTGAGACTCCCGTTTGCTGATCTCTAAACCGAAAGAAAATAAATATCAATATCTATACCATCATTGCAAAGATATAACTGAGAAAAATTTTTTTAATTTATTTTAGCTAAGTACTGGTATGTAGGAAAGACTCAATGTTAGCTCTGACTATTTTTCCTAAAGTAGTGGTAATGAGTTAATGTGGTGGGGGAGGCAAAGAGTAAAGTCTAGGCTTGTACCCCAGGATTCCAACTCAAGTTGGTGGAATAGATTTGGGTCACGAGAGAAACAAAATTAAAGAAAATACAAAGACCAGAAAGTAGCAAGGAGAAGCAATGTTGATGCGTTATAAAAGCACTGGGGCTTTGACTGTCTCTCTGGAGATCACACACACACACACACACACACACACACACACACCCTCTTCTCTGGTGATGACATCAGATAAATGAGGTGTGAGACTCTCCAAATGACGGCTCTCAGTGCCTCTTCTTAGGGTCATTATGAAACACTCTCCAATTAGCTGTGAGCCAAATTCTGGTCTTGCTTACTTTCATTTTGCTGGAACACTTTTTTTCTCCCCAAAGCCCCATTTATAATTTCTTCCCCCGCCCCTGCCTTCTCCTGTAGACTATACGCATTGAGCTCTTATCACACAGTGATGACTCAGGATGAAAATTTCCAAATCAGCGTAAATGACCAAGGCATTTAATTGGTAAGGAGCCAGGCAGATTTTGAGTAGATCCCAGCTCTACCATTTATTGGGCAAATCATTTTTAGAAAGTTAACCTATTTTTTCAGCCTTCGTTTTGTAAAACTTAAGGATGAAAACGTGTTTATACGTATCTGAGTGCCACATAGTTACAGAGTGTTTCCTGAACTCCCAAGCTGGGGTTATGTGCCACCTCTGTTCCCATGATACCTTAGACTTGCCTTTCATGGGGTTTTGCATATTTGCTTAGAACTGTTGATCTTTCTGTCACCATTGTATATCTCTGTATCCCCAACTTCTTTCTGGGTATCCAGGATGTAGTAGATGCTTAGTAAAATCTGGATGAGTTGAAATTGCTTTACCCTGCCCCTCACACATGCCTGTTCGTCATCTACAATCTCAAGAGGTGCCCATGGAAAGATTCCTTCTCTACCAAATTTCACTAACAACAGTCCTTTCAATTCATTGACCACTTCATTGTTTCCAGAGCCCTTTCATGTCTGTGACCTTACTGACGGTGTGTAGGTCAGGGCTCATACAGCCGAACGGCACTGAGAGTGGAGCTCAGAGAGGAGGCATCTGGTCTCCATACTCACAGTTCGTAGGTCAAGGAACTGGGATCTGAACACAAGCTGGCATAACTCCACAGCCCGTGTTCTCTGGACCCCATATGACTCCCTCTTCTGATTTTTCTCTCAGGGTTTGCTCCTAAATTTACCTCCACTGGTTGTCCTGCCAATATTCTTTACCACTTCCGTATCAACTGCATGGACCAGGCTAATGCATGCATGCATGGTGCAGGGACTCTTGCCCATCCTAAGCAGGCAAGGTGCTCTCTGACTTAGAGATCAGAAGACCCATCTATGCCTGCAGAGATAAATATAATCAGTTGTGTCATGGTGGCGAGGTTGGTTTTTTTTGTTTATTTTTTGGAAGTGACTGCTGATGCACTTGAGTTAACAAAGGAGGACTTTTTTCCTTCCCAAATATGGTTTTGTACTTCTAGCAACCCTCACCAACTGCTCAAACTTTTTTTTTTAAAAAAATTTATTTATTTATTTGACAGAGAGAGAGAGAGATCCCAAGTAGGCAGAGAGGCAGGCAAAGAGAGAGGGGGAAGCAGGCTCCCTGCTGAGCAGAGAGCCCGATGCGGGGCTCGATCCCAGGACCCTGAGATCATGACCTGAGCCGAAGGCAGAGGCTTAACCCACTGAGCCACCCAGGCGCCCCCAGAAATTAAAGGTTTTATTCTGTACCGAATGTTCCTTGGAAGTGTTTGTCTGGTACTCGCCAGCCTTGGTTTGGAGATGTCAAGGACACAACAGCAAAGCACCGAGGGTAATGTAGCTCCCCGAACGTATACAGTCTAAACAGGGGCCCTGTGGCCCAGATTTCGCAAAAAGGTTCCAGTTTTCAGAATCCTGTGTCAGGAGCTCATGAGCGCATTTATATCTTTGGTGCACATACTTTCCAGAATCATATGCAACTTGCCACATAAAATCTGATGCTTTCTAAGTAAGGTACTGTTTTTTTTAACCCCTCCTTTCTTACAAAGACGATGTGAGAGGAATTCTAGCGATATTTATATTGTAAGGAAGATTACTTAGATAACTACGATGAAAACAAGGTAGTGAATGATAGATAAAATCATGCGACAAGGTCCTATTTGTTTGGTGTGATACACGGTTGATTCTGAGCTTCCTAGTAGCCACAGGAAAAAGATTTAAAAAAATCAGTTTCAAGATTCACAGTGTCTCTAGGAAACAAACAATTTGGTGGGGAGAGGCCCAGAGAATATGCGCTGCATTTAAAGTATGTTTTAAAATTGTATGTACAATATGAAGTTTTTATACTATTCTGACTTAAAAAGTGGAAGATTGATATCCTGGGATCTTTTGGATCTCACCTTTTTGGGGGTGTGGTGACAGCAGCCATCAAAATGTGGCATTCCTGTATAAAATGCAAATCAAGCAGCTTTGAGCTCAGCTTCTAGAAATTTTCAAGGCCTCTTCAATCGACAGCATGTATTTTTCCTTATGTAATTGAAACAGAATAATTTCCCACCATAACATCCTAAGACTTCTGGCCAGCCTTCCCTTGGAATACAGTGTGTCTTTACTCCACTAATGAAACTTTGCTAATTATAAAATTCCTGAAGTTGGGTCCTGGAAGAAAAATGTTTTGCACACTTTACAAATAATATGCCTCTGTGAGGCGAATGCTGACTCGTGCAATTCAGGTTTTGGCTTATTTGGATATTCATAAGGGTCCCTCTTTGCTGATTATGTCAGCACAACCTCTTTATTGAATTATGGATTGGGTATTTAATCAAGGCCCGGGCCTTATTATTAGCCATGTAGCATTCTATTGTTGCAGCGGAAAATGGAATGTGTAAAACCTGTCTCACATGAAAATCTATTGGCCCACTAATAAATAATGTTTTACGATACAGTCTCTCTTATCCCTGTAATCCTTATCTGCCAGAGAAGTGAGAATAGATAAGCTTACCTCACCCCTGGTGCACTGGGCGACGATTCTGTCAGAGGGCTGGCAGGCCGGACGCCTTGAGGGATCTCACAAGTTTGCTTTTCCTATATTATTTTTTATTTTATTTTTTAAAGAATTTATTTATTTATTTGACAGAGAGAGAGATCACAAGCAGGCAGAGAGGCGGGCAGAGAGAGAGGGGAAAGCAGGCTCCCTGCCGAGCAGAGAGCCCAGTGCGGGGCTCGGTCCCAGGACCCTGAGTTCACGACCTGAGCCGAAGGCAGAGGCTTTAACCCACTGAGCCACCCAGGCGCTCTGCTTTTCCTATGTTAATCCTGTGCCCTTTTTAGAGACATACTTATATATAGGAGAGAGAATTTGTCTTCTGATGTAATTGCTCACATGAGGGGGTTTGAGTTAGTCTAATGATTCCTGCTTTCCTAGAACACCTCTAACTGCTGTCCCTTGGACCTCCCCTCTGGGGACTTGGATTCACCTGGTCTGAGTGGTCCCAGGTGACACCTCCAAGCGGTCGAGACGGAAGATCACTGAGTGGTGCTCTCAGAGGGGCATTTCCTCTGTTTAATGGCTATGAGCTGAAAGTCCCAGCCCCACACTAGATCTTTGAGGGTAAAAGTCTTCCACGATTTCTTCTTCTAGAATCGGCTTTTCCGGGAGTCTGCTTGGGCATTTATGGCTTGGGGGAAAGGGCTGAATTTGGAGATCCTGAAATACAGGCTTGTGTCCTGGTACTTTTCTAGCTGAGAGGTCCTGGGGAATCTACCTCAGTCTCTGGAGAAAAATCAGAAACCTTGCTTTATGGTGAATTTGGAATCGCTGACATGAGAGACAGTGTTGTAATTTCAATGCCCGAAAACCAACTTCGAGCTGTGTCAATACTTGAGAGTGTAGGCTGGTGACTCACTGCTAAAAAGGGGAGGATAATTTTTACTTTCCTAGGCTATTGTGAAGATTAAATAAGATGATGTTAAGAAGGGCCCTTCAGGTGAGAGGTTGTTCATAAAGGTTTGTTTCATTCTCATTCTCCATCTCCCCTAGGATTCCTTCTTTTGATTTTCTGTGTTCCTCTGGTAGAAGTTTCAGAGATTTTCACTGAGAAGCTGTGCATTCGATGCTCCTTTCTCTAGGCCCAGGTATCCAAGCCAGGGGCACGTTGGTCTTAACAGTCTCCAGATTCCGACCTCCTCTGCCCATTGGTAGTGTATACCTGGTCTTTGGGCCTCTGGATTTTCTGTTCTCCATACTTCCCTTCTACAGCCAGTGTTGTAGCCCTAAGATGAAGTTATAGAGTAGCACGGTCAATGTCAGGAAAGGGAATGTCCACAGTGTTAGGGGATTACAAGGGAGATCCCTAACTTGGCGGGGGATAGAGATATTGAGCCTCCAAAGACTTCCTCAAAGAAATGCCATCTCACTCGAGTTCTAGAAGTTTAGTTAGAGTTGGCCGGGCATAGAGAGGGAAGAGTGTTTGGGGCAGAGGAACAGTTTGGGCAAGGACCCAGGGATGGGCAGGGGCTTGGTGGGCTGAGACGAGCTGGATGACAGGAGCCCCGGGAATGGGACTGAATGCTGGGATAGTGCCTTTCCTCTTTAAAGATGTATCTATTTAGTTTAGAGAAAGCATGAATGAGAGAGGGAAGGGGCAGAGGGAGACAGAGAATCTCAAGCAGACTCCTCACCGAGCACAGAGCCCAACTCGACTCAGCGCTCGATCCCAGGACCCTGAGCTCATGACCCCAGCCGATATCAAGAGTCAGAAACTCAATGGATTGAGCCACCCAGGTGCCCCACTGGGACAGGTTCTGAAGGATGGCCAGTAAGCTGACAGATATCTCCATGCCTGCTTATCTGTCTCTGTACCTTAGGCACCTGGTACATCACTTGTGCCGAGTGACTTTGTTAGATGAGTACTTTCTCAGGGCTTAGTGGGCGGGAATGTGAGTAGATGGAATGGGGAGAAGCTGTCCTTGAGTGGGTGGTTTTGAAATGGGCCATGAAGAAGGGTGGCTGGGAGTTTAACGAGCACAGGCGTGTGTGTACACGCGCACGCATGTGGGGGGTGTGGTGCCAGACCCACGTGTGGGAGGAGGATTTCAAAAAGTAAACCTGTGATGGTGGTGAGGCTAAATGGAAATGCCCTCACCGTGTGGAATCAGCTAGCTGAGTCGGACTTGTTTTTGGTAACTTTTCATTTTTTGTTATGTCACCTGTAATTCCTGGGGTTTGCCGGACTAAGGGTATGCGGCTTTATCCTAGAGGAAGCCCTAGATGAATTTAAAGCAGAGAGCAGGGATGGGGTGGGGGTGGCATGATCAGATAGGCATTTCAAGATGATATTCCAGCTGCAGAGGGGAGAATGAATGGGAGGAGGTCAAGAATGGATACATTGTAACCTCTAAACTATTTCCTCATCTAATTCAAGGACTCTCTTTTCTCCAAAATATGTTACAAGCTTCTGCCTACATAAGACAACTCTAACTGTTCCCTGTGGTTCCCAAAGGGCTCTTACTCATATTCTCCTGGGTTAAGTCAAAGCGGACAGTCTCCCCTAGTACCAAGCACCCACTCCTGTTAACCAAAGTGGATGCCTAGATGTGGGGAGACAGGTTTCCTGGCGCTTTCTCTACTTCTGTTTATGTAGTAGGCTCATAGCTCCTTTCGGAAAAGTTGTCTTGATTTTTTTTTTTAAGTAATGCTGAGAAAAAGTGGAGTTCAGGGAAAGGTGATTCTTCCTTAGATAGATCCCTCCCTCTATCCTCTTAGACCTGGCCCCCTGTGCCTCCTCCTCCATGAAACCTCCCCCATTTCTCCTTTCCTCGCCTTCACATTCCCTCAGCCCTTTGTTGAATTTAGTGTTCCTAATTTGGCATTGCTATGAGAGCACTGCCTCTTTCCCCTTGGCAATTACTAATCTCTGAGGAGAAGGATTAGTTACTCACTTTTCTATTCTTTTTTCCTAATGGAGTGATTGGTGCACAGAAGGTTTAGTGTCTCCAGGTGAGCTGGTCCATAGCTCCCCCGTTATTAGGAACAATTATAGTTATGGTCTTGGGATACCTGCACCCCACTGCCCAGTGGGCATCTCCGTCAGAAGGTGCCCTGGGGGAGAGGTAAACATGCCCAGACCTTCCCCTTTCTGTTTCATGCCCCAGGAGATGGTTGCTTTGCACACACAGATTTTCTCTGCCCATCACCCTCGGGATTGATTTTGCCTCTCTCGTTGCGTGCATATCAGATCTCTCGCTCCAGCTCCTGCGTGTGCTCCACATTTTTGCACCTGTCCATCCACACGAGCTTGTGCCCCAGTTTAACCGTGTGCATGTCTCACAGTATCTAAACCTTGCCCTGCTTGGCAAGGTCACCCCTACTCCACAGCCCTCCTGAAACCCGGACCCGTTCACATCAGCCCAGAACTCTGGACAGCTCCCCATGGTCACCTTGGGACTCCTCACCATCAGGTCCCTGTGTCCCCCTCCAGGGAGGAAGTGCTCGTTACCCTGACAGCTAATTACTCAAGCAGTTTGCACTGTATCATCCAAGACAAAATACCACCAGTGTTTGCTCACAGAACTTTCCATGATGACAGAGATATTCTGTGTCTGTGTATGCCGTGTATGCTTGTTGAGCCCTGGAAGTGTGGTTGGTGTGACTGAAGACCCACGTTTTTCGTTGTACTTAATTTTAATCGGTTTAAGTTTGAATGGCTGCATGTACTAGCGTCTACCATATTGGACAGTCTAGTGCTAGACCCGAGTGTGCCACACCTGCCTGTATCTCTGTTCTTGGCTCAAGTGTTTCTCTGTTTCCAGAGGGCTCATCCCTGTTTTTTTTTCCAAAAAACAAAAAAACACAACCACCTTCTCTTGATCCTGTAGAATGAGCTCCACTTCCCCCCCACCCCCAAGCCTTTCCCAATCTTGAGACTGAATTTGGTGCTGCTTCGGACTGGTATCCACCCCCACCCGTGGGACTCCTCATTCTCTTTACTTTTGTATTTTACCATCTCTTGCCTCGGCCTTTTTATTTCCCTTCTCCCTGTGAGACCGCAAGATCCTCCAGAGTAGGGCTCAATCTCTCCCCCCTGGTATCCCAAGAGCGTAGCCCAGTGCCTGCTGGTCCCTGCCCGGCGAGGGACTGGGATACAGTGTCGGGGACAGATAGTGCTAGGTTCCAGCCCCCCATCTGCACCTCACCACCTCCGTGGCTTTGGCCGAGTCCGCCCAGCTGAGCCTTAGCTTTTTTTCACCCGTAGATGTGGCATTTTAATTTCTTCATTGCTCAAGTGGTTATGAGAATTACTGATTATCTACATCAAGTACCTGGGGCATGGCAGGCCTTCAGTAATTGGTCGCTGCTGTTATTAGATGTTCTACAAATGTTTGAGCCTTTACCACTACAATCCCTGCGGTACTTGAGCGCTAGCCAGTGTGTTGATTAGCAACGTAACATTCACTCTTTACAATAACCCTAATAAGGCGATTACCACTATTCAGTTGATAGTTGAAGTTATACTCCACAGCTCGGAAGTGACTTAGCAGGGACTCCCACCCAAGTTTGCTTGAGCACAAAGCCCCCACTAGGCTTCCTCATCACTGCGCTCACACGGATTTGTATTTAATGCCAGGAAGCATGGCACATATTCAATCAAAGCTGATCGCGAGGAGAGATCACTGTAACGCAGCCAACAGAAATTTCCCAAGCTAGTTGATTGGGGAGGATGCACAGTGCAGTCCTTGTACGATCCGTCCATCCCCTGTTTGCAGTTTTTAGGTAAAGAGATAAGGAAACATTTAATCCATTCCCTCAATTAGGTTGTGTAATAGATTGTCATGGGCATTTTCAAGAGAAGGGTTCGATGCTAGTGTTGCGAAGTGCATTGAACAGCTGGTCTCAGAAGTCTCATTGATTATCAGGTCTGTGCAATGCAGAAAGGCTTGCTAGTATCTGATGCTTGGAAAACCTGAAGTTCAGTTTTTGAAGACAGCTCACAGGATGCTCTGGTCAGGGCCTCACTCTCCTCATCTGTACGGTGAGCCTTGCTTTTGAGAAGACTCGACTGGAGGCTGGATTCCGGGCATTTTTACTGACACCCCTAGGGGCCCTGTCCCTCCAGCTTCTCTGGGTTTTGTGATCACTTCTTTTTCCCACCTCATTTGCTGAGTGTCCGCTCCTTGCGGGGCACTGGGTTACATGCTCTGAAAAGACAACTGTCACTGAGAGATGGCTGGATGCTTGACCTCTGACTAGAGGACAAAGATAAAATGCCCGCACCCACGATCTTAGCCAACATGTAGGGTAAAGGGCGCTTGCCCCAGGTAAGAAGAGCCTTAGTGATTCACTCACTCCTCACCTCAACCCAAGGCGTCAGGTACTACTATCCCCATTTTAGAGTTGAGGAAACAGGTACACGAGAGATTACACGCCCTGTCCAAATCACACAGCCAGAAAGTGTGAGAACTAGAAATTGAACCCAGGCCGTCCTGCTTCAGTCTTTGCTTGCGGACCCACAGTGCTCCCCTTTCTGGACGGACAGTTAGGGTATGAGGTCCCGTGGCATACGTGGTTATGGGGGCTTTCCACCTTGGTCTACACCACAGATTACCCAAGAAGATCTAGGCTTGCTGGGCCTGAATCCCTAAAAGAGGATCCAGAAAACGATATGCTTCTAAAAAAGTCTCTAACTGATAAATAGGAGCAGCCGGGTTTGGGGATCCCTACCCTGAGAAAGCAATGTGCCAAGTGCTAGGACAGTACGAATGAAGGCGGGAAATAAAGGCTCATTGTTCTGCAGGAGTTGGGTGGGGAGAAGGTGTGAGGAACAGCCGGTTTGAATTGTGCATGGAAAGGCGGAGGGCCAGTAGTTGGGTTTTCTCCCATGGGAATAAATCTGATCACACCTGGAAGGCTGCAGTAGACGCTCGGGAGAGAGACCGAGACAGAGAGATAGAGACACAGAGAGAGAAACACCCTGTACTCCCATTTCACTGGAAATGTCTGTAGGGGGCCTGGTGACATAATTTGTCACTGTTACCCAGGACCCCAATTAGTATAAAATACCTTATCCTAGATGATGTCCTTTCGGGGCCTCGCCCAAACTGCTACAGAAACTCTTTGCCCACTTTCCACAAATCTTAAAACCTCCAAGTTCTGCCTTTTGGTTTCAAGCCTTTGCTTATTATGGCTGAAAAACAAAACGGCGTGGATTGCTGACTCGCTACGACAGGGAATAGTAACATTAGTGGTGCAGCTGTTTCAACCCATGGGGGTACATACGCAGGGAGATAGCCGACGTGGGGGGGCGGCGGGCGGGGGGTAAGGGTGGTTGTGAGAATTGTTACTCGCCCAAATAAGATCTGGGTTAAAACTAGGCATGACAAGGAGTGCAAAGAGCTTAACTGGAAGAAAGGGCAGGTGGAGACCAGGAGCAGAAGGACAGGGCACCTGTCCCCTGGTGTCCTCTGCCGTGCTCTGTCCCCTAAGGCTGGCCGGACCAGCTCAAGTTTGCATGCAGTTGTTCTGGGACTCTGTAGAAGAGCAGTCCGTAGGGTGGAGCAGTAGATCCCGGGAGGAGGGTTAGCATTTCAGCTCAGGTGTGACTGGCGTGAACTAAAGAGGGGGTGCTGGCAGGGTCCCTGTGTTCTTGTTTTCCCTCCTTTCTTCCCCCTCTCCCCACCGCCCCCAACTAGCATAAAACGAACACAGAAAAGAAAGACAGGATTCTAAACGACCAGAACTGGTTTGTGAAGATTGGCATGCTGCTGTAATCCTCTGGTTGACAGACTCATATCCTAAGGGTCAGTGTTCACCATCTGTCCCAACGCTTTTCTAGTTTAAATAGTATTTTTCCTTACTACATGTAAAAACAAGCCATTGCAAATTACTATAAACTTACGAGAAACGAAAACCTCATACAGCCCCCCCAGACCCCCCTCCCCGCGCTCTCTCTCTCTTTCTCACTCACTCACTCATACACACTTCAATTTAATAGCTAAGCATTGTCTCAAGTACACAAAAATGTTTCAAGTATTTTTTTTTAAAGATTTCATTGTTTCCTCCCCCTCCCCCCACCCCCGTCCCCCAGCCTTTAAAGCAGATAGAGTTGAGGATTCAAGGTGATTTATTTTGATGATTTCAGTAATAAAACTCAAGGGGAAAATTGGTTCTTAGTGAATACAGCCACTTTTCATTAAATGCAGCTAAGGGCCCAAGAATGAATCTGCAATGGAGACGGGATCTGCCATTTGAATCAGGGACAAATATACAATTTGCATCTGACATAAATTCTCCTAGGGTCGTGTTAAGAATGCAGCAGGCAAGGAATGAAAATGCAATTGACTTCTCACCTATTGTTGTCCCTCTCTGAGCTCTGCTGCTCTGGAAGTCATTAATGGCTGCAGGTACAAAGGCTGAGATGTAGCCCTTTGGGCTTTCCCCAGTTACAGAGATCTTTAGCACATTGCTGCTTTAGACCTTGATCCGCCAGCCACCTTGGCTGCGCTAGGATCTCCTTTAAATAAAAGCAGCAGGGGCCTCTCTGAGAGCCACAGCCCGGAAGAGCAGCCCCACATCATTAAACAGGGTGTCTGGGCCTTGCTTCTAATCCCCCCAAGTCCCAGGTGCCCATTTGCCGTGCAGTGTCTGAATATGGAATTTCAGGATTTCTAAATGAGGTTGAAATCACCACTCTTCTTCCCCAAATTAAAAAAAAAAATTCATTTCTCCTTCATTAAAAGCAACTTAAGTGAGTTAATTGCTTTAGGTTAAAGAAAATCTTTACAATGTTATATTTCATGCCTTGGTCTCAGCTATCCCTTGTCTGCAGGGGGTGGGAAGGGGGCTGGGACCGTGTGTCCTTCTTTTGCACCTAACAGTCTGTCACACGCTATGTCAGGGGCATCATGTATGTGATCACATATCTTGTTCTTTTCCATTTTTTTTTTATTGTGTAACATTATAAAGATACTGAAAATAGAGGAAAATGAATAAAGCGTCAGTGGACAGCCTAATGAACGATCGTAAAGTGGACACTTAGAAAACACATACCCAAATCACAATCTTAGAGCGCAACTCATGCCCCCGAATTTCCCCACATCCCTTCTCAGTCATCATCCCTTCCTCCCTTCGAACGGAAACCCTCCTGTCTTTAATGATACTTATTACTTCCTTGCTCTCAGGAATAAATAAATACGCAAACAGTTTCGATTTGCCAGATCTGGAATTTCATATAAATGCAAGCACACAGTGTGTACTCTCTCCTGCTTCTCCCTTTCTGCACAGTGCTGGTCTTTATGACTCATCCACATTGTTGCATATAATACAATAATTTTTCGTTCATTTATTTTACTGAAATATGGTATTCCATCATATGAATATGCCACAGGTTTTACTGTTTCTGTGACATCTGGATTTGGAACTCTTAGAACACTGCTACTGTCACCAGGTTTTTTTGTTTTTTACATGCATTCAGATACACCTAAGCATGCATTTAGATGGGCTGGAACTGCGGGGTCAGAGATACCACATTTTCCCAAAGTGATTGTTTCTATTTCCAGTCCCAGCAACGGTGAGTTCCTGTTGGCCCATGCTCTGTTCAACACTTGGTATTTCAGACTTTCAGTTTTTTCACCCGTGATCATTTTTATTCCTTTGTTACTCTCCGAAGGCAAATAGAGCCCTATTTTATAAACAAGGAAGCTGTATTCTCAGTTTTTTAAAAAATGCCATGAAACATAAAGGAAACATAAAAAGAATCAAGTCCATAACTGAATAGTCAAGGAAGGCCAAATACCTGCATTGTTTTATAGCCACGTAATAAGTTTACGTATAACCTGTGACACTCAAACACCTGATCTGCCTTGTATTTTATTGCTTTGGAGGTGAGTGGCTCTAGGCTCTGGGGAAAAAAATTCTTTGGATGGCTCGTACTTTGGTCAGGATAAGAAAATAAACTAAAGAAATAAAACGAAAACAAAATAAAAAACAATAATAATAATACTTCTGCCTTCCCTTTCATGGAATTCTGGAACAGATACAGAGCAGATTCCATAAATTGTTACCACTGCACTTTTCCATGACCGTGTACTTGAGTTCTTGAGTGATGTGAGAAAAAGCAAAGGCTTCTTTGGTTTTGTTGAGTCTTGGGAGATTTTATTATCACTTCGAGGCCTCGATGTCTACTGCCCAGTCCTAAGGGGATATTGTAGACTAAGTTCCCCTGTGAAAGATATACCAGCTTTCTTCATCCCGTCCTTATGACCTTGTTACTTGTGCCTGTTTCCCTCCGAGGTCTCTTTCTTCAAGGTCAGAGGTCTGTACCTTGCATGGTGAGCTCTCTTGCAAATCTTTGCCCGTAAGCAGAAGGGTCCAGATTTGACTAGATCTCTTTGTACTCCATCCCTCTCCATGTTAGTGAAGTAGAAAAAATAGTCACAGTGGTACATATGTTACGCGTCACCTTCCGAAGAAAGGCTACGATGTTCTACGACCAGATTCAGATTATCGTCCAGGGATTTTTGTTTAATACAGAAGGGCATTCCTCTGCCACACTGGTTAATATTGAAACTAAAAGGTTAGCCCTCCAAGGGGATCCGAGAATACTCTTCCCCTAACATACATCCTCTTGTCTGACTCTCAACAACAATCTTGTGAAGTACATAGTATCCTAACTACATTACAGATGGGGAAACTTTGCTTAAAAAGGCTAAGTAAGTTGCCCCAAATCACACAGCTAGAAAGCGACGAAGTCTGCATTTGAAGCCAGGTCTTTTGCCCTTAACTGCTATGCTATGCTTCTAACCAGAGAGAAAAAAGTCAAGCAGGAAAATCCAACCTACTCATAATAGCCTAGAATCTGGCTTTCCTGCAAATGAGGCTTTCCTGGGTTTGTCATTCTTCTGGGTTCATGTCCCGTATTTGATACTGTCCATTGTCCACTAGCTTTTAAGAGAATTTCAGTGGCAGAAAGCAAGCACCTGCATCATTTGGAATTTGTATAGGATGACTGCACTCTAAGAATCTCTCTAGGTTGGGCCATCATTACGCTATTTGGGACTGTATGATTTCAGTGCAGATATGCTATGTTAAATGGTTAACATTTTTCCAGTGTTCACCAAAGAGCTAAATGCAAAGGCTATAGTTGTAAATTGGATGTAATTTTTCGTGGTGATATAAATATGACTCTATTTGAAGTGGGTTGAATTAGAAAACTCATGAATAAATACTTTGACATAATCAGAATTATATAGCAAGGAGCTGACCTACTTTGCAGGAAGACTCCCCCAGAGTTCCTTGGCTAATAGTATGTTAACCCAACAGAGAAATCTTATGCTAATAGCACTTAGCAGAGAAGATTAGAGCCTACAGTTGGTCAGGTGATCCAAAAAAAAAATTATTTCAAGTCTGGAATCATAAAAAATATATTTATGCCTTCTTTTAAATTTTATCTCAACTAAAGTATATATAATAAATGTACATCAATTTATTGATCTTTTGATGTCAGTATAAGGACTTTTTCTTGGCCTTGGAGTACAGTTTTGCTTAATTGAAATGCTGTGTACTCTTCTAATGAAATCCACACCTGTAAAATGTTATCTTCTGTCATTTCTAGTTTGGGTTTCTGTAAAGTGGCATGAGGATTTGAAAACACACGTAAAGCAGCTCGAACGCAGAATCCTTCTGGGTCTGCGTGCTTTTTTACTTCATTAATTTGTACCCCTTTCTATTAACAGCTTGACCCTTTTGACTGCTTGCAGACGTTGAGCTCCGTTTTCATAGAAATAGCAACTCCCTTTCTTTTTGTACTCCTGTTTCACTCTTATATGTAACGTTTAATAATTCCTTGTTTCCAATAACAAGTACAACTCTCATAAGCAGGTTTGGGAACAAACGTATGGGATTCTTGGTAAACATCTGACTTAACGGCATGAAACAAAAAGAAATCAAGTAGCCTCCTTGGCACCGGGTTTCAGAGTGCAGCCAGGATAAGATGGTGAGAAGGGTGAGCGCAGCATGTTGATTCGCTAACAGAGTCTCTCTCGTACCTGTCCTACAGAGTGGTGCGCTGGAAATGTGAAATAAAGTAAGGCATATACATAAAGTGACGAGCATAACGAAGTGACAAGTACGTAGTAAGATCTCAGAAATTTGTAGCTTAATTTTTTTCCTTTTTTGTCCCATCAATTCAGTCAATACAATTTTTTTTTATTGTTATCCGTGGTTTAAATCTTAGTTTTTTGTTTTTGTTTTTGTTTTTGTTTTTACCAGTTGATGAGCCCGCTGGACATAAAGGGCTTGTCATAGACTATTCTGTCTCCATTATATTGCTTAGCATCTGGTAGGCCTTAGGGAATGTGTTTTAGCCCATTGCAGTCGGGCAGGTTTACCCAGGGTACCCAGAGCAGGTCCTAGGGACTGGTTTGTGGAAAGGTGCCAAGTCTAAGAGGCCAATGGTGGGTTCCCGATGGAGATTGTGGGGCCGACGGTTTAAGTCAGACCAGCTTTCTCAGGCACTTCTCTGGAATTTCCTTCCTTAGGGGGAGGGTGGTGTCAGTCCATCCTGCCAACTGAAATCAATTTATCACACTTCTTTTGCAGAGATTCACTACCCAACAACATGCTTGCAAAAGGAACCAAACATGATTTCACTCCTGGGAACTTTTTCTTTTCTTTTTTCTTTTCTTTTCCTTTTCTTTTCCTTTCCTTTTCTTTTCTTTTCTTTTCTCTTTTCTTTTCTTTTCTCTTCTCTTCTCTTCTCTTCTCTTTTCTCTTCTCTTCTCTTTTCTTTCTTCTCTCCCCTCCCCTCCCCTTCCCTTCTCTTTTCCCTTTTCTTTTCTTTTCTTTTTACATTCGAGTAGAGTTAACATATCATGTTATCTTAGTCTCAGGTATACAATGCAGTGATTCAACACTTAGCACACATCACGTGGTGCCCATCACAAGTGCATGCCTTCATCCCCATCACCTAGTTCATCCATCCCACCAAGCCTTAGAACTTCTGAAAGGCAATGACCACATCCTACTCATTTTTAGCCCTAAGGCCATGAAAAGACAGATTAAAGATTTAATCTGGTATTTCCATGAAATTCCAGACTTTAAAATGAGACCATCAAGAGCCTCACAGTCTCCTGCCTGGACCCAAATTATCACAGCCCTTCCTTGCTGGTGAATAAAAATACGCTGTTCCAGTCGTTGGCAGCTCTGTTAATAAGAATCAGATTCCCTTTTTCTAAACCCGATCTAAAAAGTAAAATGTTGTTTGGGCCCTACGCCAAGCAACAAAGAAATGAAATGGCCTTTATGAAACGTCAAGAGGAAGACCATTTTTGCTTTCACGTGCTTTAATGTGAGAAAGCTGCCTCGTGTGAGCCACAGAACGTACTCTCCTCTCTCATCTCCTTCTCTGTCTGGCAATTAGACTCTCTCTCCCCCCCTCAGGGCTGGTTCTGGCTTTAATAACCCCATGATTTGCTTGTCACACTGTTTCAGGGGTAAGTGGCTGGTACCACGGGCCGCATGCCTCTGATCGCCATCCCTGTAACATGCGGTCCTGCTTTCTGATGTGGGGGGCTCATTATGAAGCCTTGATACTTGGGGCCAGCCAGAAGTGGCAGTGGCACACCTGGTAACCACGTGGTTTACCGCCGTCGAAGGTGACGTAACACGGAGAGCACGGAGCGTGTCATCGTCATCGGGGGCAGGTTTCCACCTTAGCTCCATCCGTACTCCCTGTGCATGTACCGCAGTGAGCCTCCGCCTCCTCATCAAGAGAAAGCGAAGCATCATGCATGGGCCTTTCTGGTGGAACTGTTAGGAAGATTAAATGAGGCAGCACTGATAAAGCACCTGTGTTACGGATGGAGTCATGTCCCCACCACCCTCGCCCCGTCCAGAGGTGAATGGATGGATTAGAGTCCTAACTCCTGGTCCCTCGGATCGGGACCTTACTTGGAAATAGGGCCCTTGCAGATGCAATTGGTTGGGATGAGATCAGTAGGGTGGGCCTGAATCGACCAGGCCTGGGGTCCTCACAAAATGGGGAAATGAGTACAGAGACAGACGGCCGGCGAATGGCTCTTGAGGGTGGCCACAGAGATTGGCGTGGTACATCTGTCAGCCCAGGAACGTCACAGATTGCCAGCGAAAGTTGGCCAGGTGGCCTGGAACAGACTCCCTCTCACAGACCTCAGAAAGAGCCAGCCCTGCTGACACCCTATCTTGAACTTCTAGAACTGTTAAGACTACCTGTTTCTGCGGTTGAAAGCCGCTCCCTGTGTGGTGCCTTGATCCAGCAGCCCTGGGAGACAGATGCACAACTGTGGGTCCGTTTTAGTTCTTTTTTTTTTTTTTAAAGATTTTTATTTATTTATTAGAGAGCGAGAGACTGAGAATGAGAGGGGAGAAAGTCAGAGGGAGAAGCAGACTTCCCGCAGAGCCGGGAGTCCGATATGGGACTCGATCCTGGGACTCCGGGATCATGACCTGAGCCGAAGGCAGTTGCTCAACCAACTGAGCCACCAGGCGCCCCCGTTTTAGTTCTTTACCTCTCTTCCGCCTTGTAATTCCTCCTCCTGTGGCCTCCTTTAAATATATTCAGAGGAGCGTGCTGCCGGACCCTCCGGGGGGACAGAGGGCTAGTGCACAGCACGTCCAGAGAGCATGTGCAAGACAGGTCCACATCTCTATGATATGCAATATGTATTTTTTTTTCCTCCTCGGGGTAGTGCCTGCAGTAATCTTGTGCACACACGTATCCTGGTGGGGAAGATTTGACAGTCAGAACTGCCTCACGAGGCGGACCTGAAAAGGAACAGCAGATATAAACATGTTGCCATTCTTGTCATTTGGAAACATTTTTTTAAGGCATCTCAGAGAGCGGGGAAGAGATGGATCCTTTCCTTCTAGGCTTTCTCTCTTCTCCTGTAGCAGGAAAAGGCACCCACAGGTGTGGTGGAGACAGCAGGAAGGAGGGAGGCCTTCCCTGCAAACACCCCTGAGTGATTTCACATCAGATTAAGTAAGCACAAACCACGTCGCTTCATCATTCATATAAATTAAGCAGTTTTAAAATTGAAAATGGAGTTCCTTCTGGGTTCATGCTCAAGGTTGTGTCTCAGTGCTTCGCTGGCGTTTCCTTGAAATCAGCCCTATTGGGTCCAGCTTTGCTTTTCTGTTTGATGTTCTATGGAGAAATCCCCACCTGGCCAGACAATAGCGTCTGATGCATCACCACTCTCAGCGGCTTTATAGTAAAGAAATTCCGGCTCTGGGAACCAGCAACACTGTATCCCGTGACTCACAGGAGAGTTTTCCAACCAGGATGCAAAACACAGCCCTCTCTTTCCTACCAATCCATACTGAACCCTTTGCCTTGATCTGAGAACCTAGAATCTCAGCTCCTTCAAGTGTTCCAGGCGGCAGTGAGGGAGCCAGGACCCCGCCGAGCGAGCCGCCTACAGGCTACAAAACTCCAGCAGAGAAGGGATTTTTGAAGTATCAAAAGCCTCACACCTGTGGGTGATTTCCATGCAGAGCCCGAGAGCAAAAGTAGCCAACCCATGACCTCTCCAAAACTCACGGCGATACCAGCCCTTTGAGGAATAGAACGATCCCTTTTGTTTTCCCAGACATCGCAGGAATACAAAGAAGCTGAGGTGTGTGTAGGTTTGGGAGAGGAAAGAGACAATAGGGTCAATTCAGAGGGCTCCGAAGCCGGACTCGGGGATGTACATTCTAGTCCTGCACCTGCCGAGTTACTCAGTGGGAAAATGTATCAAAGCCCCTGTACCTGCCAGAATCTCGGTTTCTTTATGTGTAAGGTAGGTGAATAATAAGTGCCTGTGATAGGCCTGTTGTCAGGATTTTGTGCAGTAGTGTACAGGAATATGCCTTGCACTCCTGTGTTTGTGAGCCTGTTTTCTTTCCCATCCGTCCCATTTACTGAATGATTACTATGTGCCAGCTCTGAGCTAAGGATATTCTGTCCACTAATCACGCACTAATGTGTGTGTGCTCCCCAAGGGGGGCAGGGTATTGCTAGTGGCTAAAAATCCCATTGCTTGAGTTCACATTAAGTCCGGCTGTCTGCGTCACCATGGTCAAGCCCCTTCCCCTCTGGAAGCCTTGGCTTCCTCATCCAGGAACGGGGAATGACAGGGTCTATGGTAGAGGACTTTCGTGGGGGAATAAATGAGATGATGCTTGCAAAATATTTACACGGAGCCTGGCACATAGTAAGTGCTCCACCGATATTAGCAAGCATACTCAAAAGAACCTGTTGAAGAGTTTCTCTGTAACTTCTTTTTTTTCTTTTTTTTTTCTTTGACATGTTCATTTTATTTTATTTTTTTTTAATTTTTTATTAACATATAATGTATTATTTACCCCAGGGTACAGGTCTGTGAATCATCAGGCTTACACATTTCACAGCATTTGCCATAGCACATACCCTCCCCAATGTCCATAACCCTACCCCCATACCTCCCAGCAACCCTTAGTTTGTTTCGTGAGTTTAGGAGTCTCTTATGGTTTGTCTCCTTCCCCGTCCCATCTTGTTTCATTTCTCTGTAACTTCTAAAGAGATCCACAGACCTGTAAGGTTGTCCGATGACTCCGTCTGGGACTGGATTTCAGCCGTGTTAGAAAAACGCGTTTTGTAAATTAGTTGATTTCCATGGCTTAAGATATGTGTCCCTGCTTCAGTTTTTTAATCTTTATTCAGAACCTTGTCGGTGTGAGCTGAAAAGGAAGGGGCACTGGGGAATGTCTGGGCCTAGACTGAGCAAGAGAGACCGAGGGGAAAATAGCATTATGGAAGGAACTAAGTAAATCACTTAAAAGAGAACTGGGAGGCAAGCCCCGGAATTTTGGACGGGTGGGCAGAAGGTGGGAACAGGAAGGTGACAGGTACAGTACTGACCTAGCCGATGGGTCGGAGAAGCTCTTATTCCCGACAGAGAAAACAGTGTGGGGAGAATGCAGACACGTGCAGACATGGAGGATATTCATATCATGGGACCTGTGTTTCATTGGGCTTCCTTTGGCTGATGCAGAGAGCGCGTGTTGGGGAAACTGGGAGTGAGCAAGAAATTCATTTTCTCTCCAATCAAAAAGACTGAGATCTTCATGAGGACAGGAGATTGGTCTTTCAGGTTCATTCCTAGCTCTCCCCAGTGCTTAGCGAATCTGTGCTCAAACATATTTGATGAAATATCAGATAAATGGATGAGAAGTTTCTGTTCCCATTTGGTTTGGAGGAAAAGTGGAACCAGTGAAGACTCTGAATGAAGGAATGACACTATAAGCATGTACCATCTAAGGAGAAATCTTGCGGTTCTCTAGCCAATGAATTGGATTAGGGAGAAATTATAAATAGGTACGTTGATAGACTGGGGGATTATCTAGGTAGGTTGGGAGGATCAGAAGTGCGGTGACAGGACATTGTACAAATACTGTTTGCAATTCTTAGAATCTGTGTGAAAGGCGCTATAAGGAAAAGGAGAGAAATCAAGTCTCTCCAAAGCTTCTACCCTGGATGGAGGGTAGACTACCCCTGGCATGCATTTATTTGACAAATGTTACCTGCACTGTGCTGGGCATTATTCTAGACACAGAAGACTTAACGATGAATAAGAATCCTACTGGACGGGCGCCTGGGTGGCCCAGTCAGTTAAGCATCCAACTCTTGGGTTTGGGTTCAGGTCGTGATACCAAGGTCATGAGATCGAGCCCCGCGTCTGGCTACGTTCAGTGCAGAACTTGTGAGATTCCTTCTCCCTCTCCCTCTGACCCTCCCATGCCACGCCTGTGCGCTCACTCTCTCTCTCTCTGTCTCTCTCTCAAAAAATATTGGTGCATCAGGCCTGCAAATAACTGCTCATTGCACTGACTGCTTTGCTCATGTGGCCATAAGGCACTGTTAGGTTATTGTCACTTCACTGTCACATGGCCTGGTGAGGCTGCACAGGATGGGGGGAGGTGTCTTAGGGGCGGCAGTGGGCCAGGCCCCGAGAGAGAAGGCTGGTTGGAATAAAGGAGAAATTGGTCATCTCCATCCTGTCCCTACTAAATTTTGGTCACTGTAAGAAATTCAGGTGCCAGCATCTAGAAGGCAGGTGGGAATGTGGGCTTGGAGCTTGGGAGGGGTGCGGGAAGTAAATAGGATGACTCCAGTGTCATGTCAAAGAAGGTGAAGGAAACAGAAGAAGACAGTGGACAGAACATTGGAGAATACCTCCATCTGGGATTCGGAAAGCAAAGGCTGACCAAGTCAGGAAAGCAGGAGAACCAGGAGAGTCGCAGAGGCATGAGAGAGGCAGCTTCCTCAAGAAGGAGGAGGCAGTGAGATAGGCAGCTGCGCGGAGGAAGGGCCATTGGAGTCAGTGAGTCCTTAAGGACTTTACCTTCATGAGAACATATCATGTCGTTAACTCTCCTGGCGGCCTTTGCTGTGGCTGTGTCAGTCTTAGCGAATTTGGAACCAGATTATCCCGTCTTTGGACTGTCAGTACCCCAGTTGCCTCTGAGATTCTCCACGTCTCATTGATTTTTCTTCCGAGACAGGAGGTACAAGAATGGTCTTTCCCCACCCGGAATCTCCTGACTTCAGCCAGACCCATACGCTTCCTCCGATTGATGGCTCTAACCACGTTATAATAATGAACCTGAACAAAGACATCCTTAACGCCCCCAGAGAAACACTAGGCTGGCATTCAGAGCCCCCCAGAGTCTGAGCCCAGACTGCACGGGTGGTGGAGTGTGGTAGAAAGAGCTTGAACTTTGGATTCAGACGGGCACATCTATCTTCAGACCTTACCCCTCCGGAGGCCTCGATGCTCATCTGACTTGGACAGCTTGTGGCCCCCTGGTGCCGAATCTCAGCTTCTTTCTTGCACATGGACATCATCTCAGTGTGCCTTGTACCATTCCTGGTTCATGAGGGATGCCCAGTAATGTGGAACACTTAACCACTGAACAGAAGTCAATAAAGGCCCATTTCCAGCAGCTTTAATGACCTTGATTTTGCCTTGACTCCTAGCTGAGGATGGTCTTCCATGGCCCCCACTTCATGTAAGTTGTGCTTATTGTTGGAGACCTGACTTCAGCCCCACCTCTTCCTGAACACTCCCCCCAGACACCTTGCACCTTCAAAAATCGTGTTTCTCTCCTCCCAACCCCAAGGACACTGCCTCGTATAATATATATGCAGGTTATGCCTGAGTTGACCTGGGCCGTGACTTCTAGTGTTCTTGACTTGTTTTTCTACCTTGACTTCTTGTTTCAGTTTTCAGAGGTTTATATATTACTTCCCCAACTTGATTGTAAATTCCTTGAGGGCAGAGAATGGCCTTATAATTTATTGCACCTATAATTTTTAGGTCTTTTTTCTTTCTTCTTTTTTTTTTTTTTCCTTTTGTCTTTCAGTTCTTTGGAGGACATGGTTTAGTAGTGAAAATACATTATTGAGAGTTGTGGGTTTGAAATAATCGGCAGGCAAATGAAGATTATGTGACTTGGGTGAAGTTACTTTTCCACTGTGAACATTACTTTCCTCATCTCTAAAACTGAAAAAATAATACCTCCCTCTTAGGGACATTGACGGCATACACGTTGCATAATTGGCCCTTAATTCCGGTGTCTTTTACCCCTTCCACTGACCTTAGTGAACAGGGTATAATAATGAATATTTCCATTTTGTCAGGATTCCTTTAAAAGATTTGCTCTAGATTCCTTTGCATCGCTTAGTACCCCATCGGAATGCCACCTCGTCCATGCAGCACAAATAGGCAGAGCAGCAGGCAGAGGGGGAGGGAGAAGCAGGTTCCCCACTGAACAGGGATCCTGATGTGGGACTCGATCCCAGGATTCTGGGATCATGACCTAAGCCAAAGGCAAACGCTTGACTGAACCACCCAGATGCCCTTAAAGTAAAAGAGATTTAATACTTATTTCTGTTTTCCCTTGACCTGTTATATCCTCCCACTGCTGACTATCCAAATTTGTTACATAGTCTTCCTGGAAATTTACTATGGAGCTTTCAGTAGCATTAAGATCAGGCTTGTGACTACACTGAGATCTCTGGAGGGGAGGTGCTTTGTTGAAATCGGCAAGGCTCTGCAGGTATTCATGCCTTTGTTATCTGATCAAAAAGACCTGTCTCTGTTTTTTTGTTGGCATAAAAGGGACAAAAAGAAGTTGTTTAGGAAATAATTCACTCTTGTATGTTAAATTCATTGAAAGCTAAGCCATTCAAGGAGATGAACTACAAAAATTAGACTGTTTGAGGTCTGAGAGCTTAGTGATGAAAATTGGAGGGAAATCATCTAAACCCAAATTCCTTCCCTTTTTGTCGGTTTATTAGCAGATAGGAAGTTGAGGATTGGGGGAAATAGGAGATAAAGCACCCAGCCAATTGGGTGTAGCCGTGAACATCCCTTCTCTTCAGCAAGCATTCAGTGACTGTCTCTCCTCCATCCGGCAGTGGGCAAGGAGCCAAATACACAGAAATTCGCATCTATTATTAATGAAGATCTTCTAGTTATAAGTAACACAAGTCAACTTGAATGGACTTAAATATGACAGAGGGACATATCAATAAGGACTCAGAGGTGTCTCAAGGAATTTTAGGAAGAACATGTATGAGCTGAGCCTCTGGAAGGATGACCCCGAGGTTTGGACTCCCTAAGGACTCCAACAATACTTTATCTCTGTGGTCACTTCTTCCAGAACATCTTTTCCCTTTGCTTTCCCCCCAGAAGATTGCCTGTCTCTTACTCAAGCAGGAAAAGATGGCGCCCCTAAAATTCTACAGTCTCGTGCTACGATTCTGGCCACACAAAGTGACTCCTCTCTCTGCTCCAATTCTCAGTTCCCCAGGATGGGGCTCTAACCATCACAGCGTGGACCCGGTGTCCCCATCCAGTTTAATCAAGAGAGGCCTGAGGGTGGGGTCATCTGTGTAAATGTGGCCATGGTGAGGATGCCGCTGTGTGGGAGAGGGCAGTTGGCTGGGGCTCAGTCACTGAGACCAGGCACACAATTCAGAAGGTGTCTGCTCTGGATGAATGAGGCAAGGTCCCACCTCTCCCCCAGTCAGTGAACTGGAGGCAATAGAGAATCCATAAAAAAGCAAAACCAAAAAACCAAAAAAGTGCCCCTTTCCTATGACGAAAATCATGCTGGGAAGAAGCCAGGGCCCTTCAGCAGTGACATAGTTCAGTCTGAACTCTGGTCTCGGTGTAAACCAGAGGGAAGGAACTCCTGTTTGTGGACCAGATGTTTGCTGGCCGCTTCCTTATTTCATTCCCAGACTTCAAGGTAGGTCTTGTCTGTTTCGTGCCGTAAATAAAGAAATGACAGGGACTCAGCAAGGACAGGCGCCCTGGTGGCAGAGTGGGCATTCTGAGGTCACCTCTCTCCGTCCCTGAATCCTACCTGCCCTGCACCCGCTGGGATGTGAAAGTCACCAGGTTCCATCGGCTTGGTGGCCATCACTGATTAAGACGACAGTGTATCAGGAAGGGACTCTGCCTTTCACTCAGGTCCTGAAGCCAAAGCTCTGCTGTTGTACGTGCTCCCTCCCTTTTCCTGCCTCCCACAAGGACAGTCGACAGGGAAACTGTATCTGCCATTCCTCCTTGGTCTGTATGGATGCCGCCCCCCTCCTCCTTGTCTGCGGCCATCATTCTCATCCCATCTCGCAGCCACACTACACCATGACTCTGGCTTCGACTGTGTCCTCTTTGGCCACAGGGCCTTCAGAGAAGTTTATACAACACGTGAGTCACGTGCCTGCCTGATGGCCCCCAGTGGCTCTCGCTCGCTCTTGGAGCCAGATCCCCTAAACCTTGCCCTGCCTCCTAAAGCAGCGTGAGAAGGAGCCCGGTCTCCCTCTCTGATCTCACATCCCACGTCCTCCTCCCCCTTGATTTCTCCAACCCGATCACACTGGCTCCTCTCTGTTTTGTAAACAGGCCAGACACATTCCCTCCTGGCGCGTGACTGCCCTTTTCTAGTTGTTCACGTCTCCTTTCAAATGTCATTTCTATAGAAGTGCCTTCGTGCGCCAGCCTGTCTAAATGAATCCTTCCCCCCCTTCCCCCCACCCCATCTCCATCACTCTTCATTTCATTAGACTGTTTTATCATCTCCATAACACTTTTCCCTATCTGGAATGATCTCGTTCATTATTTATTTACTGGCTTATTATCTTCCTTCCCCTTTTAGATCAGAAGCTCTAGGCGAGCAGGGGCTTACTTTTCTCCCTGTGGTTTACGACTGTACCCGCGGCCCCTGGGGCCCGTGCTACATAGGAGTCATTTGACGCATGATTGCGGCGTGGGCGAATATTCGGCGGACTCTGTTCGAGACCCCAGAGGTGTCAGGGCTGGGCCCGTGCTCTTGCATTCATTACTGGCGATGTCGGGGGGCACTTAGTCACTGTCTCTTCTGGCATATTCCACTTAAAACCTCCATCACTGAGATTTATCTCTGAGTTTAATCAAATGTAATTTATATTGCAGCCTTCTCAGTAAATAATTGATTTGCCCTCTCTGTTGTCTTCATCACAAATACTTCTTTGTACTCTAAAGAAATAATTTAATCAGTCGATAGTATACACAGCCCTCTTGTTTAGAAGGCAGATGGAAGATAAAGCATGAGCCTTGCTTGCAACCAGAATATACCAGGACCAAAATAATCTCCCTTAAAAAATAGTCTGCAAACAAGTTGGCAGCAGAGACACCCAATTAAATCCTCTTGTTTTTCTCCTAATGGAGATGACCCCATGGAAGTTGTAGCTGCCACCGAAGGAAGTTCTTGGCCAATTGCAGGCTGCATGTGAAAATAGAAACCCTTGTCCATCTGTGGTTTAATTAACCTCTGTCTGGGTGCGAGAGTAGGCTTTCACATTCCGAGTGTTCACGCACATTGGGTGAAAACTCCAAACCGGGGGTGCGGCTGCTGTGGGCTGCACTGTGACCTCGGCTCGCTGAATAAATCCCATTCTCCTGCTTCTCCCTCCTCCGCTAGTCGCCCAGCTTCCCATGGGCACCATGGCCTGAGCTTGCAAGGATTCTTTTGTAATCCAAATCATACAAACAACCTTCCTTCGCCCTCCCGTGTTTCTCCAAAGAAAGACATTGGGAGAGGTGAATTTTGCATTTGTTTTCACATGTTTGTCTACTTTGAACCCACACTTTCCTGGAGTGGAAGAGGGGGAGGGGAAAATAATGAAGCATCAACCCTGATACTCCACGGAGTCGTCCTCCCAGGGAAAATCCATCCCTCTACTGGCTTTTGGAGGAATTCTCAATATTGTATTTGTTTGTACTGTTTTTAACTGGAAACATTGTAATTGATGATGGGGGGATTGGTTAGATGAATTATGATATGTCTCTGTGATGGGCTATTATGCAGCCACTAAGAATCATGCTACAAAAAACATCATGTGGAAGAAAACGTATAACACACTGCCAAACGGAAGAAGCAAGCTACAGACTTAGAGCATGGAAACATGTTTGAGAAGTGTGTGTTCGTGTGTGTATATACACTTTGGAAAAAGTTTGGAAGAGCATGTACTCCAGTGAAGCCACTGATACCCCGAAAGGAATTCTGGGTGACTTTCCCCCTTTTTTCCCTCTCTTGCATTTTTCCAAATTGTAAGGTTTGAGCATGTTTCACTTTGTAGCTAGAAAGGGGGGGGGGGAAGCATTTGTTTTAAAGAATGGAAATAGAGAAGGTTTAAAAATGTATGTTATTTTTCATCGGAAAACAAGACTGGCCTTCATTTATCATCAGCTTCCAGGGTTTTGTAAACGCCTAGTGTCTGCCGCAGTGTGCATTTGCCACAGCGGGGGTGGGGGCGGGGGCGGAGGGGGGCGTCTTGTGAATTTCAGAAAAGCCAAGGCCACAGTACCTCCCAGATCTGGTGGTAGTGAGGATGCCCCTGGGTGGCTGGTCGCTCCAGTCACTCCTGCAGACTCCCCTGCTCAGGATGACCGGTGAACCCTCGATGCATTTGCCAGGGGCCTTTGCGATGCACTTGCTGAGGGGGTGTTAGCCCTGGATGTACCTTCTCAAACAGGCTTCGTCTCACGGAGCGTCAGCATCAGTGGACATTACGTGAGCCCTGAGTGCTGCCCCCGAGCCCTCCTCCTGTCCCCCTTGGGTTATTGCGGGCAGGCACCTGGTGGCTTGCCTCTCCACATCATGACCCCTTTGTCTTTCAGAGCACTCTCCTCTCAAATGTGTTGATTTTGTGTGGGGCTTTGATCAGGAAACCAGTAGCAGACCCAGAGATCTTATTGGGGAGTGCCCCAGAACCAGCCCCGACGGGGAGTGCAGGCAGTAGGACTGGGCAGAGCCAGGAGATGGGCTGTGATGCAGATATAGCCAGGACCTCAGCTGACCCCATGTCCCGCAGGGAGCTCTGCTCTGCCCTCCAGCATTGTCCCAGATCTGCAAATCGAGGCCAGGGCTTGGACTTTTATACCCACACCTGTAATCACACCTGGATGTGAGCTACAGGGAACCCGGGGAGTGAGGCAAGAGTCACTTCACTGCCCTGAGTCTCTCCCACGTATACAGGATGAGTACGTGTCCCCAAATTTGTGTTTGTTTTTCTCCTGTTACTCTGTCTTTTATTACAGGAGGGTCTCAGCCAAGAGCCTCTAAGGATAGAGAAAATTATGATTTTCCCTCTCCCGACACCCTAATTGAAGGAAAACATTATCTCTGTTGCCATCAAATAGCAAAAATCAAAACTTTGGGTCATTCAAGCGCTCAAAGAAATACTAAAATCCATACTTAAATGCTTCTAAAGAACTTTTAGGCTTTTAAAAGTTACAGAGCACTTCAGTTATACAGAACTGCGGGAGTTTGTTAGTGTCCCAGAACAAAGCACATCAGGGAATGAGGTGAGGGCGATAGGACTCTCTTTGGTAGAAGGCAGTTCTCTGAGAGCAGCTCACCCCAGAGCCTTCCTAGGCCAGCACGTCACCTGGGGGGGATGAGCCTTCAGACCCGAGACTGGGTCTGGGAGATAGACCTCACGTAGCCTGCAGTCCGGAGGAAAGGGATGAAAATGTTGTCAACGTGTGAAACCGGCCAGGAGCTGCCCGACTGTGCTGGTTGCTTCAAATACATGATTGCATTGACAGTAATCCTGCAAGGCGAGTGTCGCTGTCCTCCTTTGCAGAGAGATGAAGTGACTTGCTGTAGGCTGAGAGGCTTCTGAATGTCAAAGCCAGATGAGAATGCCCATCTGGATGCTGTTCTTCCCCCTTCCTTACTCTGCCCCCACCCCTTTGGTATTTTATCTGCACCCTCTGCCTTCCTCCATGCAGCAAGACTTCCCCTAACAGGACACTTTAGGTTGCAAATGACAGAATGAATGAATGAATGAATGAATGAATGCATGCATGCATGCATGCATGCATGCATGCTGGGGCTGTGGCTTCAGACCAGTCCTCCCCCTCCTTCTGTGCTCTTGCTTCTTAGCCAGCCCAAATCTTCAGAATCTCTTCCTTAAAACTTCTTCTGATTATATGGGGGGGTGGGGAAGAGAAATGAAACAAGATGGGATGGGGAAGGAGACAAACCATAAGAGACTCCTAAACTCACGAAATAAACTAAGGGTTGCTGGGAGGTGGGGGGTAGGGTTATGGACATTGGGGAGGGTATATGCTATGGCAAATGGTGTGAAATGTGTAAGCCTGATGATCCACAGACATGGACCCTGGGGCAAATAATACATTATATGTTAATAAAAAATTTTTAAAAAATCATTATTAAAAAAATGAAAGTAAAAAAAAAAGCTTCTTCTGATTAAGTCCATGTACTGTTTGGCACTCCTGGCTCTGCCTCGCACTGCCTCTGTCCTCTCGGGCCAGTCTTTACCCTCTCAGAGCCTCACTGTGCTCATCTGTAGGAAGGGGCTAATAATGCAGACCGCGCTCAGTTGCTGTAAGGAGTGAAGGCGTGATCAAGGAGGACATACATATCCTTTAAAGCCTGGTCCATGCTGTGGTCTGACACTCATGGCAACACACGCTAGTTTAGTTTGCCCCTTGCCCACCAGGAAGAAGACACGGGCCTCACTGTAAACCATTCCCGAAGCCAACAGTGTGTGTGCTGCCCGCAGGCGTAGATAAATACAGCTGCGGATGAGAAGCCGGACCAGATGGTCCTAGATAGGCCCATGTGAGCAGGACACGCCACGCTCCTTGGTTTCCAGGGAGGGGCTTCAGAAGGGCTCACCCACAGAGGATTACAGATACCGGCACAATCTTAAAATCTATTGGTTTCTCTATTTTTGCCAACAGGGAGGAAAAAAAGAAAGAAACAGGAAGAAGTACTAGCAGACCTTAAATAAAAAAGGGAATGAAAGAAGGACCAACTATCTGAGCATAAAGATTGGGTCACTTGTATAATGTCACCAAAGGTCCCTGCTTTACACTTCACTTGTTCCTAATCTGACTCCGCCTCAGAATCCTAGGCCAGTCTTTGAAAATGCAGATTCCCAGTCTCTCAAATTAGAATGTCTGGGGTCTTAGTACTTGGCTTTACCAGGGAAGATGCCGGTGGATTCCAGATGCCCTTCATAGAGCGCTCTTTTCCGACGTACCAGTGAAGAACATCTCTTTAAAAGAACGTGTACACGAGTAAGAGGTGGAATATTATTTTGGCTCTTTAATTAGTTTACCTTTTAGCAGTAATGACAGCAACCGTGTTCATAAAAGCACATTTTAACAGCCCCCTAAGTGTGTTGTTCCCCTTATTCTGCTCACTACCCAGCTAGTTAATTACACCAAATCAGCATTCTCTCCTACGCAGCCAGTATACATAATTATTTGTCCATTGCAAATCAACACCTGGATAATTGCAAGATAGAATCCTAAATAAAATAAGTTATCTCTGCTGCTGGGCTCTGAAATTCCCCCCACAATCTGTTCTTAAATTGGACAACATAAGAGACAATAGAGCTCTTTCGGCAATGGGCAGAATCATGTTGGACAGGCTGGGAGAGAAAAAAACCTCTTTGAAATTTTCTATCATCAAGATGGATGGCCTGGTGATTCAGATAGATATGCAGAAGGAGGGAGGATGTCTCAGTTTGGGTATTGTGTTAATAATTCATAAGGTGGTCTCCCGATTGCCTTCAGGAAGGAACATCCTGTTCCTAATTGCACCCTTATTCCCAGGCAACCAAAAGTATTTCCCAAACAGCTGGGACCATCATTCCTACTGCAATAGGCTTTGCTATGGTTAGCTTTGGGCCACTGGTGCTTAATGTGAAATATATTATTTGGGGAGGAGGAAGGTAATAAATATTTACTGAACGACTGTGTTGTGCCAGGGAGTGTGCTAAGAGTAAAAATGTGTATTGTTTTATATAATCCTTCTGACTGTCCTAGAGAGCAGTGCAAATAACTACAGTGTTTTGCAGATGGGGAAGCTAACACTCAGAAAAGTGAAATAACCTTCCCAGTATTACACACACAAGCAGTCACAGAGCTCCCGAAAGGCCACTGGACTCCAATGAGTTAGGCACCATGCCCCTCACTGGTTGGTTGTGTGGCCTTTTGCCGATGACCTCACTTCCCTGTGCCCTAGCCACCCCCGCTCCAAGGTATTGTGATTCTTCGGTAAGACAGTTAATGAAAATGAAAAGGCTCATCTTCAGGGATCATTCAACTTTCTATTCTTCCTTCCAAACCCTGGCCCCCGTTATGTGGACTAAATGCTGGTGTCTTAGTGCTTCACTCCCAGCCACCCAGGAAAATTCATACCTTGAACCCCTCACCCCCAATGTGATGGTATTGGAGGTGGGGCCTTTGGGAAGTAATTAGGTTTAGATTAAGTCATGAGGGTCTACCTGTGATGGGATTAGTGCCCTTGTAAGAAGAGGAAGAGAGATAGCACACTCACTCTGTCTATCATGGGAAGACACAGCAATCTGCGCGCCAAGAAGAAAGCTCCTAACCAGAATAGAATCAGCCAGCACCTTGGTCTTGGACTTTCAGCCCCCAAACTGTTGTTCCAGCCACCCACCCTAAGGAATTTTTGTTACAGCAGCCCGAACCGACCGAGACACTTCCTTAGACCTCTCAGTATCCATCTAAATCTGGAAAGTGAACACTCAGCTCAATGTAAGGAATTTGTTGAACTTGACCTCTGCTAGGCAGAAATACTATTATCAGAAGTTAAAAAAGAACTCACAGCCAGGCTGACCGCAACATAACATGTAGCTTGGCTCTTGTGTGGGTTCCTGTGGCTGGGCTCGTTACAATCTGTGACGGGCAGGGGGCGATAAAGGGAAAATAACCTTGGGTGTGACATAGCTTTTATTTGGCCATTAGCAGTCTTCAGCAAGCAGCCCGGAGTGGCAGGCCGTGTTGTTTTTGTTTTTTTTTTTAGATTTTATTTATTTATTTGACAGAGAGAGAAATCACAAGCAGGCAGAGAGGCAGGCAGAGAGAGAGGGGGAAGCAGACTCCCCGCTGAGCAGAGAGCCCGATGCGGGGCTCGATCCCAGGACCCTGAGATCATGACCCGAGCCGAAGGCAGAGGCTTAAACCACTGAGCCACCCAGGCGCCCCAGGCCGTGTGTTTTTCTAGTGGATTCTGTGGGCTCTCTGCTCGGTGTCATAAAAAAATGCTAATTGCCTGCTTCCTCTGGACCCTGACTTCTGACGGAGATGCTTGTTAGTGGAAGCTTCCGCAAGGTCACGCCCCATGTGAGACCACCTGCCAACATCGGCAGCACCTTCTGCTCCAAGACAGGGTCTTGGTGTTCCTGATAGCGGCTTTGAGGACTGTTCAAAGCGGTGAAGTTTGCTCAGTGCCCCCTGGGGACTGCTGCAATTTAAATTCCGAAGAGAGGCATTTCCTGGGTTATCAGGGGAGCAGGTTTGTGATGAGGTTGAGAAAGGCTTTTCCTTAATGGCTCAACGCAAAGGCAGTGTTAAAATAACCGTGGGTATGACATTTACTTTATCCCATCAGGGATTTTATTCCTTGGAGACTAAGCGAATCACACTCTCAGAATGGATTTGAAATAGGGTGTGTATGAAAGGGTTGTTTAGTGACCCCTTACACTTCCCCGTGGTGATTCTGACTCCAGGAGTCCACTTGCCCCTTTTGAGTAAAGAAGGAAATTCATTCATGTATTCCATGATTCAGTAGAGCTGGGCACTGCCGGTCCACTCTGTGCCAGGCACCGGGCTGGGCTCAGAAACCAGTGATGAATCAGTCCCAGCCCCCGCCCGGTGGAGCTCAAGCCGGGAGAAGGAGGCAGGAGGACAGAGTCAGCGAGGTTCCACGGATGCCGGGACAGGTGCTGTGAGGAAATGCTGTGCTAGGAAATGCTGCGCTCTAGTACCTTGGTCAACAGTTCCGTGACCGCTCCCTATATTCTGGAACTTACAGACTACAAATGAGATTAAGTCCTCCAGATAATGCAAGGGATTATCAGGAGAGTACTATGGAGGCATCTCACAGGGGACCTCCCAGACAGACCCCTGGGATCAGAGGAGCCCCGGGCATGTGGTGCTGTGCTGAGGCCTCGGGTGTGGAGTGCAGGGGGTGGTGGAGAGAGACAGGGCAGGGCAATGCCTTCCAGGCCCAGACGACAGCAGGGGCAAAGCTGCAGAGCACAGCCTGCCTTGCACAGAGTAGGGCTTGGTGGAGGATCTGGGTAAAGGCCAGAAGGTGAGCAATAAGGGGGAACGGGCCCAAAGGGAGGTTGACGGGTTCCAAGAAGGGCCTTGTAGGATATGTTAAAGAGGTTAATTTTACTTGGTGGGGAATGGGGATAGGGAGAGAGGAATGCTTCCCCCTCCCCCCAAAAAAGCCCCCATAACAGAAGTTATACTTGACCTGAAGGTATACTTGAAACATTTATCAAGGAGACAAAGCAAGTCCGAGAGGAGGAAGCACAGGCCAAGGGCATGGAGAAGCCCGGCCTGTAGGACTGGAGTTGAAGCAGAAATGAAATGGGAGGAGAGGGAGGCTGCCTGTGGCAGGCGGGGTGAAGTCACTGACATTTCAGGGATGGTCACGTGGTGACGAGGTGGCATTTAGGCTGGGTCTCTTTGGAGGCCATGTGGGGGACGGATTAGGGGTCACAGTGGGGGCACCTCTGTGGCGACTCCCGGATGCCTCCAGACATCTTAGAGTAATGCCTGTGCACTCTGCCTACCCCCACCACCCGTGAAAGACAGCAGCCGTTAGGACGACCCCCAGTCCGCTGTTAAGAAATGGCCCATTCTTGGAAACCCGAATGCCTTATCGTGATTGTACGTTTGCCGGGACTCCCTGAGGATCTTTCAGGTGGTTATTTCTCAGTCGGGGAAATCTGCAGGGAAGCATTGTGAGATGCAGACCCCCGCAGGGCAGGCATGTGGGAAACTATGAGACCTCTCTTTATGTTTGGTCCGAAACAAAAACATTTTAGGACAGAATGAGCTTTAATAATATTAATACATAGATTGTAGGTAGTACACGTATGTAAGTTATACAGAAATATACCTATTTTCGATGTATAGGCTCAACAGTGGTTTACCGATAGAGACATGGGATTAAAAATAAAAACCCAAACCGTGGAAATCCTGGTTCTGTGGACTTGGGCAGACATGTGCTCAATTCCCGGCCCTGGCACTGACGTAGAGGCATCAGGCTAGGCAATGTGACCGCTCGGAATTTCTGTTTCTAGGGAGGGACCCAGCAGATTGAGTTGACCTAGATACAGGCCATCCTCAGAGATGACTGGGTCCCTCCCACTAGACTCAGAGTCTCAGTGGATGGTATTCAGGAATCTGTGATTTGGGATTTGGAGGTTTGTTTTGTTTTTTACAGATGATTGATTCTCCCGTTATATTCGAATGCAAAAATGTCTGCAGTAGCCCACTGGCTTGTCCCCTGCATGTAACTCCCCGAGTGCACAGCTCCTTATGTTTTGTTTGCTGCTGTCTCTCTAGCACCTTGGATCACATGGTGGGCACTCGATATATATGTTGACTCAGTGAAGGAATCAATGGTCAATCCATCCATCCATCAGTAAGAGCCTGGTGCTTCTCCAGATGTTATCTCAGTGTCATTTAAATCTTACCCTCATGACAGGGAGCATCATGAAGAGTTCCCGGGGCCTACAGACCAGAGCCCAAAGCCTCAAGGCCCCTAGGAATAGGCCCCCACAGCCATGGCCAGAGTCATGTGAGGCCTGTGCTCTAGCTTGGTGCTCCCCAAGCATGTTCATTGAGCCAGGCTCGCCCCAGACCGATCTATCCAGAACCTATGGGGTACTATTTTTGAAAGCTCCCCAGGCGATTCTGAAACGTAGCTACGGCTGAGAAGTACTCAAGACTGGACTAACCCAGTGACTCATTTTTTCTCTGAATATCATCATACTTTTTGCTCTTCTGGAAGTTTGTCCCTTCTCTGCCTCATGAACCCTGCGTCCTCACCAAACCTTCCTCAAATGTCATTTCACCTCTGTAGCGGTTCAGATGTTCTCCCCACCAAAGGAGTAATTTCTCCTCCCCGCAGCTCTCTATGACCCTCACAGCCCTCGTCATATTTTATTAAGCTCTATGTGTCCCCTTCTGAAATGTGGCTTCCTCCAGAAAGGAGAGGGGATTCTTGTCACACACCTAGATATCACAGGAAGACAGCACATTGTCTAGCACAAAGAACATTCTGGAGCAGGGCGGTATATAAATGACGATGATATAACCAGGGGGACCGCACCATTGATTATCCAAACTGGGATAATTTGAGAGCAGTAGGATGACAGTAGTAATAGTGTCAGGACAGGAGGTGTAAACAGGGATTTTCCCAGACAAACTGGAAGTATGATCACCCAGATAACTGGTCAACTGTGATGAGCTCCGATTGCCAGTCACTGTCCTACATTGCTGTCCCTGTGTCATTTCTTTGACCGACACAGTGACCCAGTGTGTGACCAATGGTTATTAGCTACTCTTCAGAGAACAAAGACACAAAGACACGGTGGCAGACATGGAAGGATCTTACCCGGCACAACACAATGACGAGAATGGGTGGGAGAGCCGGGACCAGAATGCAGATCCTTGGAATCCAGAGCTCTTGTTCTGAGCCACTGAATTCCTGTTGCCTCCCAGTGGAAGATCTCAGGTCTTGGCCTGGGACGAGAGGGGATTCTGTTCCCAGCTCAGCTTGCAGTAATTTTAGGTACTCCTCTGGCTTTGGTTTCTTCATTCATAGAATGATGACAATGCCTATTTCCAGTAGCCCTGGAGGAGTAAGGGGGGAAAGGTCTGAGAAGATCAGGCACAGTGTATGTGTCTATAAGGTACTTGTCTTAAGAGTGAGATAGCTGCCAGTTTACTGTAGGCTCCATAAGGTGTCTACTCAAATAGCTGTGACACAAAGTAAGACGTGGCAAGTGCCCCAACAGAGTATGGAGTAAGGTCAACCAGTGCCAAAGAGCCTACTGGGTAAAAGCGTGACATTTTTCATAACACCTGGGTTCAAACTCAGGCTGTCAGATTTGACTATGTCAGATTTTCTTCTTTTTTCTTATTTTTCTAAGATTTTGTTGTTTTTTTAAGCAACCTCTACACCCAGCTTGGGGCTCGAACTCACAGTTGTGAGATCAAGAGTTGTACGCTTTTCCGACTGAGCCAACCAGGTGCCCCGACTATGTCAGTTTCGAATAGTTTCTCCCAAGAAGATATATGCAAAAGGACAAGGAGCATAAGAAAAGATGCTCAACATCATTAGTCCTGAGGAGAATGCAAAACAAAACTCTGATATCACTAACACTCATAAGGATGGCTAGAGCAAAAAAGACAAATCAAAATATTGGCAAGAATATCTGGTAGAGAAACTGAAATCCTCATACTTTGCAGGCAGGATCATAAACCGGAACAGCCACTTTGGAAAACACCAATAGTTTTTCAAAAATTTAAACATAGAGTTACCATATGACCCAGTATTTCACCTAGGAGAGAAGTGAGACTTGGGGAGAAATGATACGATACTAAGAATTGGAAAATATGTCCCTGCGATAATTGATACACAAACGTCATAGCAGCATTATGCATAATAGCCCCCAAATAGAAACACCCTAGATGTCCGTTAACTGATGTGGCACATCGATACAGTGGAATACTATTCAGCCAGAAACAGAGCACGAGACGAGAAATAGCAGCGAATGCTACAACATGGAGTAACTTTGACAATGAGATTGTCAATGACGAGAAGTGAAAGAAGCCAGTTACCAAGGTGTGATCCCATGTATATGAAATGCAGTTTGCCTCCAGAACAGGCAAGTCCATAGACAGCAAATGGATTAGTGGTTGCCTAGGTTGGTTTGGGGGAGATGGGGAGTAAGTGCTAACGAGTGCAGGGCTTCTGTTGGGAGTGACGAAAATCTTACGCAATTAGCTCATGATGATGGCTGTACAACTCTATGAATGTACTAAGGCCAGTGAATTATATTCCTTGAAAGAGGGAATTGAATGGTATGGGAAATATATCTCAATAAAGCTGTTATTTAAAAAATTCCGGCTCTGCTCTTGGTGTTGGTCATTGACGTTATCTTCCATAAAATAGGGCAGGTGACAGAGTCTAACTTAAAGAGCAGCTGTGAGGATTACATGAGAGGTTGCACGTAAAATCTTGGCACAGCGACCGGTAGAGTGAGTGGTCAATAATTTATAGTGAAAACGTTGGTGATTTTCCTATAGCACATGTCCTTTCTTTTGTCCGTCCTGAAGCATAGGGTCAGTGGAGCTTTCAGGAAAACAGGCTGGGGATTCATGATGACTTGGGACACATGAAGACTGACCCTTGCCCTGGTACCCTCACATCGTATGTGTCTCTGATGGAATAGCCTTATGGCTCTGATATCTGTTATTTATTTCTTAACTAATATAACCGAGACCTTGCCCAAGATGTGCTCATGAAAAATTACCCTTTTAATGGGGGAGCATTTAATGAGAAACCGGATTATCTACTGCATAAGTGCCCTTCATACAAATTAGCTTGGCCCTGGGTCCTAATCTAAATTGGGCTCCCTACTTTCCTCTAAATGGCCTAATATTTTCTTATTAATCTCTGCCCTCGTCCACCTGATCTGGCTCTGCCTCCTTATGAAGTGTGCTCCTTGGTAGAGCTCTGTGCCTTGACAAATGTTTCTTAAGGCTGTCTTTGTATCTGACTCATGGACATTTTCTGGGACATGATGGGGAGGCTGGAAGCTGTTTGTTCCATTTTCAAGCTCTCTCTCCAGTGGGGTTTTGATACTGTTAGTGAATTAGGTATCAACGGATTTGGGCCAGGGGAGTTCTCGTACTGTATAAAAATGGGGAAATCAGGGAGAATGAGAAGCAATTAATCCTGGTTAAGAGCACAAGCTTGAAAACACAGGACACCTGCAAACCGGAAGTCTGGGCTTTGGCTCAGACAGATCTGGGTTCAGGTCGCACTCAGTAGTTTCGGACAAAGTTACCTGGCCCCTCAGTTGTTCAATTTATATCCTCATTTATAAAACCCTGAACGACAGTACCCACATTTAGGGTTCTTTCTGGGGCTAAACAAGTTGGTATAGACAATGTGCTTTGAAGAGACCCTAATAAATGCTACCTGTACGTAAAGCTTGGAGAAGCCCCACACAGTGAAAGGGACTTGATTGGTGACCGAAATACCATCGTGTGTTGAAGAGGCAGAAATGGTATTTGGGACCCATCACCTTCCCAAGAACCAGGGCAAGCCGTAGGCCACTCCCACCCAACGTTGCATGATCATGCAGAGAAAGGTGACCTGTAGGACCATAGCTGTGGTGTTGAGCTTGATGTCTATACAAGGGCATCGTGGCAAGTGTCTTCTTCGTTTGTAGCTTTAGTCTCTGACATCTGCCCTCACGGAACCCTGAGGCTGAATTTTTACATCGATTATAAGTTCTGGCTAATCGTCCCTGTGTTGTATCTGCTTCATGGAATATGATTCAAAGGTTTGATTATACCAGGAGTCAGCAAGGGCACAGCAGGATAAAGCACCAGCTGGAAATTAGGGGGCTGGCTCTGCAGACATTTCTCCTTCGTGCCCTCCCTCCCTCAGCATCGTATCTTCTATATGCTTCTTTCACTGAGCTGGTAATAGTGGCGACAGCTGCCGTTTTCTGAGAACTTACCACGTGAATCTGTGCTTCGCACATACTCTCTCCTATAAGTTACTGTTCACAATAAATCTGAACATACATATTTTATCTACATTTGACAGATGAGGAAACTGAGGCTCAGCAGACGGTTTAGCTGGTTTTCAAGTGAGAAAGCCATGATTTGAAATGAAAGGTAGCACTAAAGCTGCTACCTTCTTACACAACTAGCCCAGTGCATTGCACATTTTAATTTTCAGTCGCCAGAATCTTGAGCTTGTAGGGGCACAGACTTTGTCTCCTTACATCTTTTGCAGTGAGTTAGAGCATCTGGCACAGAGGAGACCCTCAGTGAGGGACGACTGAATAAATAAACGAACTGCAATTTAATGTTTTTTTCAGTAGAAAAGCATTACGAAGTGGTTAACTATTGTGGCTGTTTTTCCTCTGTTTTCAGCTCCAATAATTCTCAGTCACCTTATGGAATAGCCTTAGTTTCCACGTCATATAGGTAAAGGAAAGTAGGCTGAGTTCTCTCTCATGCACTCAGTTCCAAGTTTCTGCCCCGTGATGGCAGGCTTGATGGAAGAGGTGTCGGAAGTTCTCGTTCATGATGTTCTGGGACACGAGCATCGGAGGACAAGTATGCCCCAGGTTTTGAGAACCACATATGCAAACTTTATGAAAGTTTGATGATACTAGAAATTTTAATTCCTGTGCATTCTTCTTTTTTTTTCTGACTGGGTGAACTTGGGACAAGTTCCTTGAAGTCTGTGACTTTCGTCCTCATTATCCAGAAAATGGATGTGGTTGAGGTTTTACGAAGAGTGGGGATCAAGTGTATAAAACATCCGCCATGAAACACGCAGCTCACAGAAACTTTACTGTCCTTATTTTATGCGGATGTATTTGAATGTCTGGTTGACGCGTCCTAGCAAAATATTATGTTAATAATTACTGAGAAAGACTGTTGCAGGATATGAGCCCACCGTACCAAGTAGCCTGTTTCTACACGCACGCGAGTTAGCAGAAGAGATATTGTAAAAACATTTTTTGATAATTGTCCCTGGGTCATTACTTGATACAAAGCAATTACTCTGGAGTCTCACTATAAAACAGCCCATGGAATTGGGTGTAAGAAGATCTTGGACCCTGGCCAAAGTCATATTAAATGCTGGAAATGCCAAAGAGGCTCAGTGCTAATACTCCTCTAACAAGAATGTCAGACATGAACTCTTAGTAGGTGATTATTATTTGTTGAATACCTGGTGTGTATCAAACTCTGTATTGGGCGCTTTACAAATGTTGTCTGATTTAATTATCTTAATGCCCCATTGGGGTTGGTTATTTTTAACTTTTTTTTTTTTCCTCTTGCCTGAGAAAACAGAGGCTCCGAGAAAAATAATTTGCCTCTGGATTTAAAAGGATAGAGTCAGAATATACATCCAGGAGAGCTAGCCTTCTTTTCTACTTGGGTCAGTGGTTTGACTTTCTTAGAAACCAGAGAACGAAACTCGGCACTGGGGATATTTAAAGACATTGGGACCTGAATGCTTACATGCCTGAATCCTGCTTTTCTCTGTTTTTAGGTCAGGATCGCAGTGAAGCCACTTTGATAAAGAGATTTAAAGGTGAAGGGGTCCGGTACAAGGCCAAGCTGATTGGAATTGATGAGGTTTCTGCAGCTCGGGGAGACAAGTTATGTCAAGATTCCATGATGAAACTCAAGGTGCTGTGCAAACATTGTACTTTCAATATGGGGGGAAGGGAGTGATTACAATCATTATGATAAAACTTTTTACTTATTCATTTATTAGTAAATTACTTGGTTCACTGATGAATCACTGCGGGTGTTCATTGGGAAGAGATTTCAATCATTAAGGAAATGTTTATTGAGTGCCTACTATGTGGAGATATTTTGCTGGGGCCCAGTTTTATAATTTCTGAGCATATCACCTTTTTTTCAATGTTATCTTCATTGTGCCATGCCTACAAAAAGAAAAGTAAAATTGTCAAATTTTGTAGTCCCTCAGGTTTTATGAATCTTTACTCCTTTGTTATTTTTGAATACATTTTAAGTATTTTACCATATGATAAATACGCTAAATGATGCTGTGTTAAGATAAAAGCTAATTTTATTCATTCTTATCATTCCTCTTAATGTTTCCAAACACTTTGTAAAAGAAAAATATTTTTTAAAGTAGCATGTAGTAAGATTGAGGGGTTTGGAGACATCACAGGTTTCTGATAGTAAATGCTTTAGAGAAGGCCTTTTTGAGAAATCGAAGAAAGAAATTGGAAAAAATTAATATACACAATAAAATTATGTTATTAAATGGCCTCTTAAAACATATAAAAAAGAACATTGTTTGTTCCCACATTCTGGTCTTCATATAGTTTATGTTTCTTTTAAAAAGTGATTTAAAATATGAAAAAACAAATGAATTAGCAGGAAGTCCACAGAATACCTTATGCACTTAACACATATAATTTAGGTATCTTCCCGATTATAGAATTCACAAAATGTTCTTTGTAAAATATTTTGAAAATACAGAAAAATATGAGGAGAAAAATTAAAATCATCCATGATCCACCACACAAAGATCAGTGTCAACATTTTTATGTGTAACTTAAGATCTTTGTATTTTTACGTATATGATATGAATTATAAACACATGTAATATAATTGGAATTACTACTTATACAATCTTATGTCCTTTTTTTCCTCACCTAATATTATGTTACGAGAATTTTTTTTGTATCTTCAAATAGTCCCTCAGGACACAACTTGGTCAGTATATATATATTTTTTTTAAGTGTAAAAAAGGAAGAACAAAAGAAAAAAAAGATTTTATTTGTGTATATAGATATATATCTATATACACATACATACACACACATATACATGCAAGGCTGGCCTAGTGCCTCCAAGAACGAACCTGGACAGTATCTGTAAAACACCCTCTATGTTGCCTTTTCTTTCCTATTTGCTTAATAAATCAGAGCTATTATTTTTATTTATGCTATACAAATCTTCTCAGCAGTTTTACATGGATACCAGATGCTAAGGCTCCTTGTAGTAGGGCTGTAGGTAGGAATCATCATTTTAAAAAAATCTTAATTTTCTTTTTTATTTTTAATTTTTAAAAGATTTTATTTATTTACTTGAGAGACAAAGAGAGTGTGCATAAGCTGGGGGGAGAGGGAGAGAGAATTTGAAGCAGATTCTGTGCTGAGCGCAAAGCCCAACACGGGGCTCGATCCCATGACCACGAGATCATGATCTGAGCCGAAACCAGGAGTCGGCCGCTTAACTGACTGAGCCACCCAGGCACTCCAAAATCTTAATTTTCTAAACAGTGTACCCATTATTTTTATAGCTCTTACATAACCGAGGTTTATTTTAATAGTTACGTATCTAGTATAAGGTATACTAGGAAAAGGTTTTAAAGATAGCCAAATCATGATTTCATAGATTATCACCTTGGAAAAGGTTAATGTTTTCTTTCTTTCCTTTCTTCCTTTCTTTCTCTTTAAATAATTAAGCAATGTTATGAGAGATTTTAGGGCCATCTAGTAATGAGCTCTCTTCTTCTGCTAAGCTCCAGTCTGATTGATAAGTAGATAACAAAGTCTGACAGGAGGAATTCTAAATTCCAGCCTAATGACTGATAAATGCTGGAATGAAGGACGTGACGAGGATACATGGCCACCGTGGGCATCCTTGAAAGAGATGGGCTGTAGGACTTGGTTTGTGGAGCAGTTGGATAACTGGGTCCCTTCCTATTCCCGCCAGCCCCCATCCGGCCCCAGAGCAGAACCCATGATTCGTGCATGAGAGGAGACCAGAGGGCTGCCTCTCTAGCAGTGGGCATGTTGCAGAGAGAACCCCAAGGACACTGAGCCTGGAATCCTTAGCCTCCCTCCAGACTTCCATCGGATAGAGCCACACCTTCTTCCCCAAGGAGACCCCACTCAGGGATCGGGATGAAGGCCAGGATCTTCATTTTTGCTGAAGGTCCCTCCATACTGAGTATGAGTCCAGGAAAATGGAGATTTGCTCCTGACAAATATTAAAGGACATCGAGAAAAATCTCCCAACAACCTGGTTCTCACCCAGAGCCACAAGTAGGTCTACTGAAGAGCTGATGCTTCTTCTCCGAGCCTCCTGGTGGGCAGCCATTCACCAGGCACGCGTCCCAGAGCGCCTCGTCGGCCAGCTGCCTTCACTGAGGTCTAAGGGGCTTGGAGCAGGGGTCTGCCTGTGCTCGCGGAAGGTTCTCTGTCCGCCTTCACGTTGACTCAAGCTAGCTGGACCAGGCCTGGCGATGGTCGCTGACCTGGAGTGTGCGCGTGTGTTACCTGCCGTGAAGTGCCCCAGCTGTCACCCCTCAGAACCGCGAGGTCCCCAAAGCCCCGAGGATTTGTCCTGCCGTGACACCTGTCAGATGCGCGGCGCTCGCGGAGGGGTTCCTGGTTCCCAGACAGTTGTGTTTCATTATTTGCAAGTCGCTGAGAAGAGTGTTGACATTTCAGCTCCCAGTGGTTTTTCTTTAGGAAACAGAAGCATAAATGATCGATTCTGCATTTGGCCACCTGCCCAGGAAAGAAGGAGGGAGAGAAGTGCAAAATGCCTGTTAAGCCTTGCAAAAGGGCCCACTTGTTCACGTTAGGCCGTGTGAGAAATCGAAAGAAAATCCGCTTTCCTTTGCTAGACCCTTTGAGGGTGGTACCTTTTCCTGTTTTAGAGAGTTTTCTTCTGGATCATAGAGATTTAAGAGGGGAAATCATATTCTGAGTGTGAGAGGGCTATTGCCTGTCCTCCAGCAAAACACCATCACCATCGTGTTTTAATTTAGAGTCAACATAAGCATATTCCCATCTATTATCTCTTTTGATCTTGTGAGATATTAGCCCCTCTGTTTTATAAATAAGAAATCCGAGGTTCGTAGAAGTTAAAGGATTTGCTCCAGAACCTTCATTTAACCTACGTTAAGCCCAGAATTTCAACCCCCGATCTCTGGATGCCCAGTGTTTGATGAGACATAGTTTAATGCTTAATTATATTCTTTTTTGTATCTCCATTTAATTTATCTTGGTTGCCCAATGAGATTTTAAGCCCTTACTGGTAAGTTACTACCCAGTACCCACACGTCATTGACTTACAAAGTAGTCAACTTTCAGAGTCCTTGGGCAAAACTTTCCGAAACTCCAGGAGGGGATGAGTTCTCCCAGAGACAATGCCTGGAGGACTAATTACAGAGCTCTAAATATGTCAGCTGGGGTCCTCTAAGAAGCAGAGCCCACTCTGGCTAGGTCAGATGGGGACACTTTAATGAGAGAGCCCCTTAGAAAGGGTATGTAAGGTTAGTTAGGTGAGGGAACAAGGGATGGTGAAGCTCTCCGGAAGCTGCAAGGGTAGAAAGCAGCCACCACCCTAGGAGGAAATACATTTACTGGAACTGATGGAGAGCAGGACTGAGGAGTAAGTGCCCTCCCTCACCAAGCAAAAATATAGGCACTGCCAGAGATGTAGGACAGGAAAGGAAAGGACGTGGGTGGAGTACCCTGACCTCCCTCTCCATTCAGCCTCTCATCTCCTGCCCATCTTGCACTGGTAGAACCCAACTGGAAGCCAGCAGGCAGGAAGCCCAGAGGACCAGGGAATGAAATCCACAGGGTCCAGAGCAGAGCAGAGGAAAAGAAAATACTTAAATTCTTTTTTTTTTTTTTTCAACTAGGAAAAGTGAGATTTGGAGTGAATTTTTTTCCCAAGGCTTCTATAGCTTATGATTGGGATGGCTGAAATTGGGGACGAGCTTTTTTTCTTTCTTTTTTTTTTTTTGAATCATGGAATGTTCTCGAATAGCATTGTAGGTTTTCAGCCATTCATGCCTGAAGCCTCTTGTGTTTTCCTGCATTTTTTTCAGGATCCACTGAGCTCACAGCCATCCCATTATGTGCATGGACCATGCTGAGTGGGTTTTCTCAGAGTCCTCTCCTGTGCTTCCCCTTATCTCATCCTCAGGGGACCCGTAGCTGGTCAGGACAGCCGGTTAATGCTGCCTGACGTGTCTGACCATTTGTATGTCACTTCCTTCATGGAGATACCACCTATGTGTGACTCCCTGAGGGATGATTGTGTCTGTCATTTCAGAAGCGCCTGGCACATGGCATTGCTTCGTGGTATGAATGCTGGTACCCGTAATAATGATAACTGTTATTCACCCAGCTCTCCCGACATGCAACACACTGTGCTCAGTGCTTTTGGGTGTAACTGTTTTCAGTATCTGAACACCCTTATGATATAAGAAATGGGATTATTTTCATTTAAAGTTCCCCTTCACTGTGGAGCCGATGGTTCCACCTGACTGTTTGCGGAACATTTCTGACTTATCTGTAATATATCGCGTAGTCTTGTCTTGTCTTGTCTTTTCTTGCCTTTTCTTTTCTTTTCTTTTCTTTTCTTTCTTTTTTCCTTCCTTCCTTCCTTCCTCCCTCCCTTCCTCCCTCCCTCCCTCCCTTCCCTTCCCTTCCCTTCCTTCTTTTCTTTCTTTCTTTCTTTCTTTCTTTCTTTCTTTCTTTCTTTCTTTCTTTCTCTTTCTTTCTGTCTGTCTTTCTTCCTTTCTTTCTTTCTGTCTTTCTTTCTTTCTTTCTTTCTTCTCGTCTATGTTTTCCCAAAAAAAAAAGCTCTTAAGGAAGGTTATAATAGAAGGAAGCCCAACACAGAAATCTGGAAGATTGCTGTTTGACTTTTCTCTCCGTCTTACTAGTTCCTTGAGGTTTCAGGAGGTCACTTCAGTCCCTGGCCTTATGTTTCCTTACATGTATACTAAGGGAGATGATTTTTACTTTCCAGGATTAGGGCATGGGCCACATTATGTGATAGGGAAGAGAAGCTGTAGCACATAAGAGTAGGTCCTCAAGAAAATGCTTTACTGTATTTTCCAGATTTCCAACAGGGACTTAGGTGGCTAACGTGAGGCACAGAGCCCCAAAAGGCTCGTACCTCCACATCTCCTGACCACCCCCCATCCCCCCACCCCCCGGTCGAGCTGTCTCCCGGACCTCTGCTGGTTCTGCATCCCGGCAGTGAATAATCTTGTGGGGAGATGAGACCGTGAGGCGTGCTGTCTGCTCGCAAACTTGCTTGGCCTTAGCGCAATTTTTCAGAGCTTGACTCGGGGTCCTGTCTCACAGGAAAAACATGCTTGATCAAATTGGAGTTTTATTTCCCCAAAGACAGCCCTGCACGGATAGTCCTTCCCTCTTTCATTTGTCATGTAAAGCCACCCCCAGCAGCCCCAAGCAGAAATGCTCCTGGACCGCGTGTGTGTGCTCTTTCCATTCTGTCCGTCCCTTCTGTGTACAGCTGCATTCTGCTATGAGAGGTGGCAGTAAGTCAGAGAGCTAAGGACTGTGAGGGCTGCTTGGGGGATGGAGACATTGAAGCGGCTCTCCTTGATCAAAGCGGCCGCCCTCCCCCCACCAAGGACTGTGATGTTCTCTCCTAAGAGGAGTTAAACGAGAAGGAAGGGCTCCTCGCCCCTTTGACACAGTCTCTCCTATCCTTCCGTTTACGATGGAGCCACTTCTCGCTCTCTTTCTGTGTTATGTTTGGAGATCTGAAGTTGGAGGTTCAGCTATAGAGAGGTGGCCTCGTCAGGTGTTTGATTCCAAATCCAGCCAAGAATCCAGCATTCAAAGTGAAGATTCCCAGGGTTCAAAGTCTGGCGGGCCCACTCCCTGAAACAGGGAAAGTCACTTCCCGTTTCAAGGGCCTGCTTGAGGCTGGGCTCCATTCTCAATACTGGGTATGCAGGATGGATAAAACAGAGTTTCGGCCACAAGTGAGCTTTGGTTCTATTGGGCAAAGGCACACGGTCACCAGATGAATGAGTAAATGTGTCAGATGACAGTAGGGACCCGTGAGGAGAAGGGAACCAAGGAGAAAGAGTGAGGTGCGAAGAGGGCGGGGTTCGGAGACAGTGTCCCCAAAAGGATGGCATTAGAAATAAGAATTACTCCCTGGAGCTGCAAAAACCTACTTCGGCCATTCTCCCCATGTTCCTTAGAGTCACCCCACCAGAAAGCAAGCTGCACATTGAGGGCTCTAGAAACCTCTGGTATAGCAGGACAGTTACAGAGACCGAGAACTTAGCATTGGGGGGTGAGTCACTCTCTTTAAGTACTTAGAGGACAGGCATTGCAGGAGGGGTCTCTCGTCACTGAGTGGCAGCCCTGAAGGGCCATAAGAACAATGCTGGGGAGGGTTACCCAGAGCGATTTTTGGCTTGCTAGAAAGAAGCCGCCGCATGAAGGATTAAGTGCCTCTTGCACAGGGAGTCTGGAGAGCTGAGTTGTAGGCTTAGCTGTGCCAGCCCCCTGTGCCACCTCAGCACTGCCCACCCCCGCCTCCAAGACATCATTTTCCTCATCTGTCAGCTGGAAACTCGGAAGGCCTTCTTTGGCTCTGACATTCTGTACATCTGCAAGGAGAGAATGAATGAATGAGTGAGTGAATGAATGGGTGACTCAGGAGGGAGTGAATCTCCTGGAGTAGAACTAGAGCACAGAGAAACCAAACAGGAACCAGAGCACAGAGTTTTAGGGACAGTTGTTCATTTACTAGAAGAAGTTAATTTTTATGACATCCCTGTAGTGTTCCAGGCATCGTACTACGTACTTGATGTAAATTTTCATTTAATTCTATCCTCCATGCAAAGATAGTGTTTACACTTGAGGAAGTGGCAGTGAAAATTAAGTCATTTGCCCAGGATCACAGAGAGACAGCTGCATAAGCCAGCTGTCCGGATTGCACAGAACATTTCCAGTACCCAAAGTGAGGACAACCAAACAGCCTCAAAGGGATGCCCTGTCCCTGTGCCTTCTGGTCATCCCTGTTCTGAATACCGCTCCTTCTCTGACACTGGGGTTGTGAACATGCTCTTCTGACGAGCACAGATGACTTTTATCTCCCGGAAACATGACATCATGCTGATTTTCGACTTTTCTACTCCCGGAAGCCCAGAACTAGAACTGCTGGCAGTTGGACTCGATCTTGCACTCAGGGCAGTCTGATAGCGATGACGGGGTTAGAAGGAAATCCCTTGTCCTCACCCTCTGAGTGACACCTTCATAAGAAGCCCGTGCTTCCCTGTCATGGGCCATCACAAAAGCTAGTTTAAAAGCAAGTGTCTTTGTGCTTAACTTGCATCATATTAACTGTGGGAGATCTCTGGATAGCACATTCATCCTGTAAGAATGACAGAGTACCCCTTCCCTCCAGGGACTGTCCTGGGCACCCAGGATAGAGCAGTGAGCACAGCGACACCCCTGCCATTTGTGATATTTACCTTATAACTGACTCGGATACATAGCTTCGGTTTATAAAAAGTTTGGAAAAGTGGGGAAACAGAGGCATTGACAAATGGAATGCATTTGGTAGGTACCTTCCTACCAAAAAGGATACAGGAAAATAGAAAACGTGTGTAGGTAAAAACTACAAACCGTAAGCATGTAACTCTGGTGGTAGTATTTTTTCTAGACAAAAGGAGACATGCAGGGGTGCCTGGGTGGCTCAGTGGGCTAAAGCCTCTGCCTTCAGCTCAGGTCATGTTCTCAGGGTCCTGGGATTGAGCCCCGCATCGGGCTCTCTGCTAGGTGGAGAGCCTGCTTACCCCTCTCTCTCTCTCTGCCTCTCTGCCTACTTTGATCTCTCTCTCTCTCTGTCAAATAAATAAAATCTTTTTAAAAAAAACAGACGTGCAGTCTGGCCATGGTTTTTATTTTCTTTCTACTCTCTAAAATCGATTCCAATGAAAACTTTTTCCAGAAGTAAAGATAAAATCACATTTAGGAATCTATTCTGTGACGCCTCTTTATTTCATAGGTTGAAACCATATGCAGTATGAAGGCCAGCAATATACTGTTCATAAGAGGATCGTATTGTGTTTATCTTGGGGTCTTGGATTCTGAGTCGATATCTAGACACAAAGGAGGCATTCTGTAAATCTTGGGTAGTCATGTGAATCAATGTCCAGGTATCTATTGATACAGTGTTAGATATAATGTTAGGGTAACCATTACCCTAAAATATCAAGAGGAGGCCAGCACGCCTGGGAGGGAAGCACAGAGGGGCGAAGGGGGAGCGGCGTGCGTGATTGGCGGCATTGGTGGATGGGATCTGACCTGCCTTTGGGAACGGAGCGAATCTTCAAATGAAAACACTCAGGTAAAAACCTTGTCCTTCCTTTCAACAGGGCGTTGTTGCCGGCGCGCGTTCCAAAGGAGAACACAAACAGAAAATCTTTTTAACCATCTCCTTTGGAGGTATCAAAATCTTTGACGAGAAGACAGGGGTAAGTAAAAGAATCACATGGCGTTGTGAAATTGAATCCACTGACAGATGTGCCCTTAAAAGCCTCTACTCTCTGGGCAGGAATATCAAACAAGCATAAAAACACATAAAGCGACTGACAAACTTGATCAACTGTGATCGTCCATCAAAGGGAGGCTCTTCCCTGACTTGGCCACAGTGTTTCTCACAGTGTGGCTGTGATAAAAGTGTCACACAGGCCCGGGAATCTAACGGGAGACTGATGAGCTTTGAAGCGCGGTGGGTAATGTGACAGCTGAAGTTAAATTTCTTTGTGTGTTGGCAACTTTAATGACATGCATCCTAGAGGGAGACGCATGAATGTCTTTTGACTTGGTCAGAGCCTCCAGAGTCTCCTGAGTTTAGCCTGTGCCACCTTGCAATTGCTGTGATCGAAAAGAATGGAGTTTCCAATCTTAGAAAAATCTGTCACCGCATGACCAGGAAATGTCAGGGCTGATGTGTTTGTTGAACCCGCCAAGGAGGTGGCTTGTGTTTTCATCAGCAGCCCCCAGCAGCAATTAACTCCCACACTCATCCCCAGGGCTGTCCTGACATTGGTGCTCCTGTTCACTGACGATAAGGGAAAAACAGAAAAATGTTCTATGCTTTGTTTGGTCCAGAGAGCAGGAGTCAGATGGACGTGGTTTTTTCCTTTTATTCATTCCGTGTTTTACAGCTTATAGAATACTTTGCATATATCACCTCCTTTGCACTTTCCAAGTTAATTTTCAATGTCATAGACACCAGACTCGACCAGCCAAGTTACTCAACCTTAGTCATTTTGCATTATATCTTCTCCCCTTTGCTCTGATCCCTGTTGGGATTCCATACGGGTAGGAGGATGATAATTTCACGGTAAAAATGGGTTTTGAGGAAAAGTTCTTTTTTTTTTAATAATCAGTAATAGGATAGAATATTTGTCTACCCAGATTCATAGCAGCATTATTCATGGCAGCCAAAAGATAGAAACCGCCCAAGCGTCCATCAGCGCTTGAATGGATATAGAAAATGTGGTGCCTTCCTCTAGTGGAATGTGAGTCTGTAGAAGAAGAAAGGAAGTTCTGACCCATGCTACTACACGAACGAAACTTAAAGACATGCCAAGTGAAATAAGCCAGTTATAAAAAGGCAAATTCTGTAGGATTCCACTTCTGTGACGTATCTAGAGAAATGAAATTCAGAGACAGAAAGTGGAACGGTGGTGGTGAGGGCCTGTGGCAGGGGTGGGGGCGCATGCGCTGAAGAGTGAGTGTTTAGTGAGTATCGAGTTACTGTTTGGGAAGAAGAAAATGGCGCTCGTGATGGATTGGCAGGGCGGGTGCTGCACGGTGCTGTCCATGCCGAGAAATACTTAGAATGGTAAATTTTTAGTTATGTGAAGTTTACCATTACAAAAAAGAGTTCGTGATAATAACTCCCCTTCATGGGGTACCTATGGTATACTACATGCCTATCAGTCATGTCACAAACATGATTCCGTTTTACCCTCACAGCAGTCTTACGGGAAAATAATAATAACAGTTAATTCATCAAGCACATAACATGCGCCAGGCATTGTTGTGAACCCTTTGTAAGTACCAACTCTGGTAATCCTCACGCCAGCCCTGCGAGGTAGATGGTGGTATCCTCTCCATTTTATAGCTGGAGATACTGAGGAGAGAAACGTAACTGTAATTCATTGAAACTAAGTGTTGGTTGGAGACCGGGTTAGAGTCCAGGTTAGTCTGGCTCGTGAGTCTTCTCACTCAACCTTGATGCCTGTTATCCCTCAGGATATGTGACTTTGCCATGGTTATCCAGCGAGTAGGAGGTAGAACTGGGACTTGGCCTCCCATCGGCCCAAGTCAATGTCAGGGCAGTTGAGCTCGCTATTGTTAAGAAAGATGGGCCTACCTGAGATGCCTTGGGAGAAGGGAGTTTAGAATGGGGGGACGAGCACAGGGAATAAAGGATCTTGAACAAAGCAAGATTAAGAGCCTAATGAAAGCCTGCCCTGCCTGAATAAAAGGACTGTTTCTGAGACCCCGTGGAAGTTTTCCTTCTCTTGGGGAGACTACAATTTGGAGACTTGTGCTCGGTCTTGAACCTCACACTTGAGAAAGGACAGGGGCAAATAAAAGAGTGTCCTGGTGAGGGGGGCCACGACCCTTGGAGGACTAGAAACTATGTTAAACCAAGACTTCTCAACACAGGTGTAGCCTCTGAGCTGCGCACAAGGGGCAGAGAGCTGTGGGCTTGTAGGAACCGGTAGGATGTCATCGATCCCCTTAGCATCCCACAGTGATGTGGATCAAGCCTCACCGAGAGATTTGTATGCCCGAATACTGTGTCATCATCTCATCTCTCTGGTCTATCTGCCACCGTGACCGCTGACACAACCAAAGGAGCAGAAGTGAGGTAGAGTGTCAGATACTTTACCTTGTCCAGGGGCCATGTTTTTGGGCATTGCTATCCCATTATGTAACCCACCGGCAGGTAAGCTGTGCCAAGTGGATCGTTAAAATCCCAACCACCAAATTTTAACTCATGGGGAGAGGTAGTTTCTATTCTTGACTGAGATCTAAACCCTCAGTCAGGGGTGGCTACCCTGGCCCCAAAGAAAGATACCGCCAAACTCTCTCATGCTATTTTTCATTCTTCAGCTGGATACAAAAGAGAACAATAGTAAAATCATTACTTTGGCTCAAAGTCATTTGGCTTTGTGGGAAAAAAATGTCTGATCCCTGGTGGAGAATCAGGGAGAAGGCAGAGTTAGATGTCTTCTGTTTGGCCTACTTCACTCCAGTTCCGTCTGATTCACATTAGGCCCTGGTAGCATCTGGCTTCTACAACCTGAGCTTGTTAATAATATGTCTCGACACAAGTCTAGGGAAAGCTCATAGAAGGGGTCGAATGTGTTTCAAGCCTGAAGTATAGACAACAGAGGGCGGGACACCCCCTATTAATAGTGTTCATCTCTCCAAAGAGTTGTGTGGTAGCAGACAGAGCTGACTTAGTTCTGCGTGACCCAACAAATAGTACCAAGATCAGGTGATAGAAGTTTCTTTGAAGCAGTATGGGTTTATGAGGAGGAGGAATTTTCTACTGGTTAGATGGACCACCTTCTGTGCTAGCAAGTTCCCCATCACTTAGGAGTGTTCAAGCAACAACCATATGATGGGAAAATTGTGGGGGGGGTGTAGTAGAGGATGAAGTATTGAACAAAGTCACATCAAAGTTGAATCCTGAGACTAGTTTTAAAATTCCTTTTCTTCCTTAAAGTCATCCCCGTTGATGTGATTTATCTTCAGACAAATGGAGGTTTTTCCACCTCCACTGGAGATTATGAGCAGCAACAGTTTACTAACCCTTTGCTGTTGCCTAGCAGGGGACCAGCTGAATTGTGCAGGATAGGAGTTGAAGTGAAGTATTTTGTCCTACATATCAACAAAATGGAAAACTGGATTTTTGTCATTTGGAATGACAAATTTTAGTTGTTTATCATATCCAAAGTATTCACAAGCTTGACTGCAGTGTTTTTTTTTTTCAAACCAAAAAAAGAAACATTTGCAGAACGTGACAATAGCTAGAATTTTAAAATCCAAAAGCTGTCAAAAATGTTTTGATCCCAATTAAAGAGACCCTTTGCAGCAATTTACACCTTGTCTTGAATTTCAAAGGGTTCTTGATCCCAATCCTTACATGAGTAAATTCTGTTTTATTATTAGCATATTGCAGGGAATAAATCAATATTGAAAAACTGTTCATATTTTCAGATAGCTGGATATTGATAATGTGTCAGAGGGATCAGTGTGAATGCAGAAAATGTCATATATAAACTCATTGTTATTGGGAACAGTAGATGTATGGCAAATCAGGAGTAGATGTGGTTTTCATATCAATGTTACTAGGTCCTCAAATCAGACAGGACTGAAGCCATCTTCCTTGCACAGATAAAGAAACTGAGATTTTGGGAGCATCTCTGACTTGGCTATAGACTCACCACAAAACTTTCTATTTCAAATCTTCAGTCTTTCCGGGAAAACTCACTGACTTCTCTCTTGATGTACAGTTTTATTCCATAGAAATGCTATAGTTTCTTGCCTTAAAAATATCATAAATATTGCAGGACCCTGACAATAAGTCTGTTTCTCAAGACAGAGGGCAGTAGTCTGATCTTTTCAAGATGATGTAATATCTTTGCCATAATCACATGTAAATTTTGCTTGTTCTTTTGGTTTTGCCAACCCTGATTTGGGACTGCTATACGTACCCTCTGAAGTGCATTACAACAATTCTGGAAAGTAGGTGCTATTGCTATCACCATTTCACAGCTGAGAAAACTGACAATTAAGTCCCATAGTAAATTAAATAGCCAAAGCTGAGATTCAACCCCAGGCAGTCTGATCCAGAAGGCTGGATCCTAGTAAGATAGCACTCATAACAACATACCTGCCTTAGTCTGTTTGGGCCGCCCTGACAAAAATACCAAAAAGGAAGGGCGCCTGGGTGGCTCAGTGGGTTAAGGCCTCTGCCTTCGGCTCAGGTCATGGTCTCGGGGTCCTGGGATCGAGCCCCGTATCAGGGTCTCTGCTCAGCAGGGAGCCTGCTTCCCTCTCTCTCTCTGCCTACTTGTGATCTCTCTCTCTCTGTCAAATAAATAAATAAAATCTTAAAAAAAAAAAAAAGCATAAAGAAGTCAGCTTATAAATAACAAACATTTCTCTCTGGTAGTTCTGGAGGTGGGGAGTCGGATATCACGGCCCTAGCAAATTCGTTTGTCCCGGCGGGGGGGGGGGGGAGCCCACTTCCTCATAGCGGGTTCCTTCTTGCTGCATGTCCTCACGTGGTGGGAGGGGTCAGGATGCTTTCTAGAACCTCTGTTATCCCGACACTAATCCCATTCAAAAAGGGCTCTGCTCTCATGACCTAATTACCTCCCCAAGGTTCCACCTCCTCGTACCATCCCCTTGAGGGCTAGAATTTCAACATTTGTATTTGGAGTGGGGAAAACATAAATACCCCGACCACAGCAGTGCCAAATTTTATAAATGATGGGCTTTTCTATATGTTAGAGCAGATTCAGTGTTCTCTCTGTTTTATTGTCACCATTACTCATTTTCATGCCGATGACCTCTCCTGAGGGACGGTACAAGGAGTGGAGTTACCGCCGGAACCGTCTTGTGGATGGAATGTCGGCCGTGTAACCCGTCTGTGGTTAGGCGAGAGCAGGTCGGATGCCCCTTCTGTGCCACGTGGTGCCCCGTTTCCTGGGGATTCAAAGATGCATGAGACATGGTCCTTGCCCCTGAACTAGTCACAGTCTGGCTTCACCAGACTCACAAAGTGAACTGACAGTTGTTAAGATCCAGGTGTGAATGGAGTTGTCAGGACTCAGGGGATCAAGACCAAGCTTTGCCTCGTATATTCAGGAATTTTCCACAGAAAAGGGCACACTGACATGGCAGTGGAGGAGTGAGCTAGAACGGAACGGATAAGCAAGTCAGGAAAGAAAAAGCAATATTTCCAAAGGCACAGAGGTCTTAAAGGGAAAGATACGTGTGTTCATTCTTCTCTGCAGAAAATATTTATTGAGCACTTCTGTAACCACGCAAATGAGTAAGGCTATCTAGTTGTCTATCTAGTTAGCACAATGACTTCCACATAGTAGATGCTCAGTAATACCGCACAAAAAATAAATTGTCTTAGTGATTAAGAATCAGCAAATGTACACAGAATTACCAGGGCATAGCAGGGGAGAGGTACAGAGCGACCCAGGATTGAATGTTATCTCTCATCATAGAGGGCTAATGATGTTTTAAACGCAATGGTTGCTCGTAAATTTCAGGGCTAATTTAATAATGTCCTCTTCAGTGAAAACCAGATGTCACTTTACTTGTGTCTCATAAAAACCAGGACTGTTCTTCCTTCAGTTTGAACTGGATGTTTTAAGTGGGGCTTGAGGAGAGCAGATTGGGATGAGGAAGGAGAGTGGGCCTGGGGAGGGAGACAGGGAAGAAGATAAAGGGGCTATAGAGCAGTGCTGGGACCTGGCAGTCTCTGGGGTGTTCAGAGACACTGAAACACTACACACAGTTCTCCCAAGACTACGTATGAGCCAGCCTGTAAGCAGTATGGTATGGTTTCCAGTGTGTTCTTTTGTGTCCTGCCTCACTGGCCACCCAGAGGTTCTCGAGGGTTTTATTGCTGCCTTTTACAGATGAGTCCACTAAAGGTACGGGGGAGGGGGGGGATGAGTGGCTTGCCCAAGGCTATTATGTGTAGCTATTATGTGTAGGATTTGAATTCTAATTCACATTGTATAGCACCCGAGCTTGATTCTCCACTTCATTGGTCTTTTCCTTGTACTGGGTGTTCTGGAACTTTATATCAGCAATACGTGGTTACAGCTTTTGGGGGAGAGGGTCCTAATGCAGGCATTTATTCGGGACCAAGGATGCTAGACATGCTACAGACCATAGGACAGTCACATACAACGGAAGTGGTGCCTGTGCTATACGGCTTTCAAACATCTTACTAGACATTCATGTAGATTAAAAAACCTCTGTATAATGAACTGAATCTAAAACCTGACTCTGCATACAATCCATAATACTGAATTTTCCAGAAATGCAACTGAACTACAGGAAGGGAATACTTGGTTTTGTCAGATCCCCATTAAGAGCTGTTCATCATTTTGGAAATCCATACCATGTAATGCTCTTCCGTTTTGAGTTACCAACATGGCACTGGTTTGCCAGTTTCATGGTAACTGTCATGTTCACTGTAACTCAACTCATCTGGCCCTTCCTTAAAAATGTTATATAATGTAGGAAAAAGCATCTGCAATACTGAATTGAACACTTCTTAAACCCAAAATTATTCATTATAAGAAAATGTAAACATATAACAATGTCCTTGTGTCCTTCTGTTGTAGTTGTAAATAAGCATTTAAATGTAGACATTCACATTACTTTTTGTCCGAAATCATCTTTTATTTCTTCGTGTTATAATTAGGACACTTTGATGTGCTTGAACTTTGTTTGTAGGTAGATTATTATATAATCATTTGCAGGCAATAAAGGAAGACTTACAAAATATTTGCTATAAAAAGAAGGTGTTTGGCTAAAAAAGATTAAGAACCCCTATCTACACCAGGCCACCATTTTCATTGGATTATTCATTCATTCACTCACTCATTCATTCCACAAGTGCTATTTAAGTGAAGGGGGCATTCTAGTTGGCGGATAAAGATGAGTCAGCCTGAAACCATTCCTTTGTGGAACTTCTGGTTTTGGAGGTACGACATATGTAAATAACTAAAAACTCAAGGCAAGAATAATTAATATAATAAGAGAAAGATGAAAATTATCATGAGAGTTTAAAAAAGATTATTTCTTCTATCTTAAAAAATATGGAATGATTTAGGAAGAAAGAGCTAAACCTTGAAAAATAGACAAGATGTGAAGTTGGGGTATTAGAAGACCAGTGTCCAGGGAAAGGGAATCAATCATAGGGAGTATTTACTAAGCCTGTGTAGTGGGAAAGTCATGAAGGAGGGCAGGCATGGGGAAAAGTGAGATGTCTAGTATTCTGGATCTGAGGCTGGGTGACAGCTGTCAGTGAGAGAGAACACGGAGAAGGTAGGCAGAGGCCAGATCATAAAGCCCAGAATGTCAGACAGAAGGCTTTTGGTTGAACCATGCCCATTATAGCTCAGGCACTAGTCAATGTACAGAGAAGTAGATACAGTGACTAGAAGGCCACCCTTAGTTCTTAAGATGCCTTTGTGCAAATCCGGAGCAGGTCCTTTTCTTTAATACCCACTGCCATTTGCTGGGAAATTGTTGGAATAAGTACATACATTTTTGATGACTAGAGCATGTCTCATTCCCCTGGAAGCCGTGCAGTCTACACCCTGCCCAACTGTAGGTGGCAGACCTGGGAGTATCATCAATGGATAAACAGAAGGCTAAGGCTACCTCATCTTGCCATTTCCTGTGCAAACCAACCACCGCCCAGCTTTTGTGATTTTTCTCAAGGCAGCCCCTCCACCCTGAATGTCCTTTGCCCTGTTTCACACAGTAAATACCTAATTTTTCAGGGTCTTGTAATGTCCACAGTAACACCAACAGCAGTATGACACACTTAAATTTATTAAGACCTTTCTCAAGCAAAGTACTTCCTTCAACCAAGTGCTTTACGCATTTCCTCCTGCCTCCAGGATCCACGTCAAGTCTTTCAGAATCCGCAGCCCACACTCCTCCCCAGTCTGGTACAAGCACCAGAAAGTGGATGGAGTAGAAGGAATGCGGATTCGAGATCCAGACTATCTTGGGTCTACTCTTGACCGGTTGCGTGATTATTAAATAATTGTTCTTAATGACCTTGTGCTTCTTTTACTCATCTTTAAGACGGGAATAATAGAAGTACCTATATCTCAGGGTTGGGGCAAGATTAAATGAGTATTTAATTTAATCCCTCAAGATTTAGAATAGTGCCTGGTGTGTACAAGTTCTAGATGTCAAATGATTTTATATCATTACCTAAACTGCCCCTTCTTTGGTACAGACCTTATGTCGTCTTAGCAGAATGAAGAAATCCTTTTGTACTGCTCCTCCAGCGTCCTCCGCTCTCCTTTATCATAGCAGACCATCGTGCTCCCGTCAGACGACACACTCCAGGAGGCGCCTTGACTCACCCATAGCTGTGTCTGCAAGGTCTCTCCTAGGTCCTGGCATGTGGCCGAAATGCTAGTTGGACACTAGAGGAAGGAGGGAAGGCAATCAGGGAGGAGTAGAATAAAAGAGAAGGAAGAAAGGTACAAGGAAATAATAAGTCAACTTATAATGAAATGCTGACCATTGGGGCCAGGTCTTGGAGCCAAAGATGCTCATCTTGTCATGCAGGCAGTGAGTGAGTCCCAGAAAGAAAAATGTGCGTGGTTCAGAGTTAACCCAGCCCTGGGATGTCCTGGGTGGAAGGTGCCTTGCGCAGCGACTAACCTACTCATTTGCAAATGAAGAAACCTAGAACCTAAAAAGAAGTGATGTCTGTCCCCTCTCCCCTGCCCCCACCCCCAACCCCCACTCCCCTATGCCCCGCAAATCACATGAACACCCCTCGGGGCTCCCCCAAGTCATTCTCTGATGCTCACGAAACAGGACATAGGAAGCATCCTCTTCCCTCCCTGGGCTTCCTTATTTTGCCTTTCTCTCTTACAGTCTGTTCCTTCTCCACCATCTCTGTGCTCTCTCCTCCCTTCGCACGCTCCCGGGAGCCTGACAGCAGCCCCAGATCCATTTTAATATCAAAGAGGCTGAACATCTAAGGGGGAAAAATTGGGTCTCTGTATGTTTAGTGTCTTGTTGGATGATAGTGGATTTTAATTTATCACAATAAAGAATCAATTTATATAGCTCAAAACCAACATATTTTTAGAAATTGGTAGTATGAGGAAGCTGCCTCGGGAAGACCTTTTTGACAGGGCATAATTCATGATGGGGGGGCGGCGGGAAGGATGTCCCTATTACCCTGGAAAGTGAAGCCGTGAATGTTTGCAAGCAGATCTGGTAAATTCAGAAATGTAATATCTTTCCCTTAATGAATCATTTTTATCAATTTTGGTCTTTCAGGTGGTAAAGAGGTAACACTTTCTTTGTTAGCTGCTTTCACACGCTGGGTCTCATTTCTTTCAATCCCCTAAGGACTCAGCTAAGGAAGTATTATTACTCCCATTAAGCGGATGAAGAAACTGAGACCCCAAGAGGTGAAGGGACTTGCACAAAGCCAAATATCCAGCCATTTGCCCATCTGGGAAGTGCCCCCCGCATGGGAGAGTGGCCAGGCCCATGTTCTTTCCTGTTCCCAGTGGTGGTCTCTCTCCCCTGCAAGGGTCAAGTGGCCACTCCTTGCTCTCCAGCACGGAAGTCACACTGCGTTTAGAGTTGTCATCACGCTGACCGGCCCTGTGATGCAAGGTTTACCAGCTAAACTTCGGACTCCTGAAGGGGTTCGTCAGCTACTGGTCTCAAAGCCGCAGAGCCTAAGTAGGCAGGGTGACCTCGGGTATGGCTCGTCTGCTCCCTGGGACCCCGTCTCCTCAGCTGATGGTCATTCCACAGATTTTTTTTTATTAAAGGTCCAGATAGCAAACATGGTGGGCCAGTATGGGCTCTGGCAGCGATTTCATTTTGCCATTGGACCCTGAGAGCCACCTCACACGATATGTGAACAAAGGAGTTTAGCCGAGTTCCAATAAAACTTTATTTGTCAAAATAAGTATCTAGTTCGTGATGACTGGCTCTGTCCTGGGTGAATATTAAGGAGTCTCCTCACCTTCTCATTCTGGTGCTCTGATGCGCCCCGTGGGAGAACGGATTGAGCGCAAGCTGAAGGCAGATCTCGGGTTCTTCCTCTCTCGGCCCTCTGTTCCCTGCTCATTCATGGCTGACTTTTGGGACAGATGCAGAAGTGGATTTTTTGGTTTTTGTTTTTGTTTTTTTTTTTTTAATAAACTTTGAAGATAAATATTCAGCTCTGAGGAATTATATTATTTATTGCTACCATTTGTTGAGGACTAATTGCCAGACACTGTGCGAAGTGCTTCCCCTGTATTTTTCTCATTGAATTTTTGCAGTCCATCTGTTAGTTATAGAGTATTAGCCTCACTTCACAGATGAAGTGACTAGGATTCAGGGAGGTCAAGTCACTTCACCAGGACCACTCTTAAGTTTCCATCCATTTCTTCTTTCAACCAATATTCATTGAGTACCTACTATGTGCCGGGGAGTATTCTCAGGGATATGCATACTTGGGTGAATGGAAGGAAGGTCCCTGCCTCGTAGAGTTTACCTTCTAACGTGGGAAGACAGAGAAAACAGTAGACACCCATAAATCCTATACTCTGTTAGAGAGTAGTCAGTGCTATGGAAAAGGAAAAAGTAAAGCAAGGTCAGGGCATTTCTCCGCTATACTTTCTTTGTCCTTGCAAAGGGGCCTGTGACATATGTGTGTTGTAAATCACAAATATTAACGTGCTCTGGGAGCTTCCTGTAGTTTTAAGAGTCGGCTGAGTAATAGAGAAAGACACTTCTGGAAATTCTCATGCAAATTCCAGAGGCCCTTAGACTTGATAAATCAGAGCCGTACATTTGGGTGTTTCCGCTTTTGTTTAGAAGGCGGATGGCTTTCTACGGGCTCTGCTGTCGGTTGTTTTTCTCTCTCACGCGTTGCTTTTAAATTTTAATTTAAAACACATTTCCATGGCTCTGCCATGGTTACTTAATAGTTACTTCTATTTTTATGAAGCCGCTCCTTACTGCAACCGTTTGTATGGAAATGGTGATACTACAAGTAGGCACGGCGCTGATATGACGGTTCTTCGTGCTTCTCAGCAGCGGCCCGAAAGTCGGGTACAGTCAAGGAATGTGTGTCCTAGAAAGTGAGACATTGGGTCAAGGTGAGAGCCCCGTCCGACCCCCCTCCCCCAACCCCGTGTCTGCAGGGGGGACAGATGTGCTGGGGAGAACCTGTGGGCTAGGTGACCAGTGGCACGGAAGGAGCTCGGGCTCCGCTGGGAGGGCCTGGCTTCGAGCCCTCACTCAGTTAGAGAAGAGCAGATTGAATTGTAAGCACAGAGACAAGAGCAACGACAATGGCGACCCAAAGGAGGCTAACACTGTTGTCCCGGCAGTGGTTGTGCGTGCTTCATCCACATCTCATTTCCTGCTTTCATAAAGCAGTGACTTTCTTCGTAGCCCAGTGCTGTCCTTTGGAGTCAGAGCGCAGTCATTCGCTAGCCAGTCTTGATAGCCAGCCCGCAAGAAAGAGGTGTTACCTCTTCTTCGTAAAAGGTGACACAGAGGTTCAGAAAGGTGCCGTGAGTTGCTGTGCTGTCTCAGATAGTAAAAGGTGCCCTGTGAGACATAGTCTGTCATTCCACCCCGGGCTGATGGCCAAACTAAGGAAACTGGTATGGGAGTGTGGACGGTCTCCCATGGGTGGCTAACTGATACCTTGAGCAAAATGGTACAGTGTTCAATGATACCCTGGTTTATTTTTCATCGTTTGTACTATAGTTACTGACTGTGTGTTTGTGTGTGTGTGTGTGTGTGTGTGTCATTAATGAGGTGCATTTTTGTATCTTATAGTCACTATTTTCCTGCACCTTTCCCCACTTTTCCATGGACCAGGAGCGATGTGCTAGGCTGGCAAGGTATATGCATTCCCTGATTACTTGCAGATAAGGGAAGTGAGAAGAATGAGAATTTTATTTTTTTTCCCCAAATATGTTTATTTTATTTTTGCAGTGTTACAAGATTAATTGTTCAAGAATGAGAATTTTAAATGAAGAAACAAAAACGCTAGACTGAGTCATTTGAAGGCAGGGCCCGTGATTTAGCCATTCTTGTACCTCCCCCCTCGTGGCACATGGTAAACTCCCAGTAGATATTCACAGAATTGCACTAAATTCCCCATTGTTAAGTCAGACGACCTGTGACTCCCCTGCTCGTCCAGCTGTGTCTGTCTAAAACCGTTGGCCATTGTGGGTGGCCTCTAAATTCTGTCAGCAGTTATCTAGCTGAGACGGAAAACGGGAGCTCCGTCCACCCTGATGGTGGGCCTCATTAATAGAACACATTTCACTCAAGCCACATCTGTCCTTCCTAGGGCTCCTCGAATTTCTAGATGAATAGGAGGTTACATAAAATGTGTTAAAAGTTGCATGTAGGGTATTAAATCTCACCTTCTGGTGTTATTAATGACCTTAATGCCAAGGGGCCTTGTCCCCCCCCCCCCCATTTCTCTTTCTTTCCCCTGATTTGATAGACATTCATCTTGCTCATCCCTGTTCTCCGGGGCTCATATGCATGTAAATAAGTTGCTTTACTTCTATTACCATGTTCATTTCCAAGGACATTATCAAGCACCAACACTGTAGAAGATATAAAGTATAACCTGCTATAAAAGAAGTAAAACACACCTGAGGGGAAGGTAGGATCTAACTGGGAGGACGGAAAGGAACAAACATTTATTGAGCACCTACTGTGTGTCTAGCCCTCTACTAATACTATAATACAGGTTCCTGGAGGACAGCAGCTCTTGCCTTCTTCTACCCATCCTATGCCCTGCCAGAGCAGGGAGTCCTCCCCAAGAGTCCCCTCAAGGACCTGCGGGGTCTGCACCTCCAAATTTGGATGCCAGGCACCCTAATCCTGGAACACATGCAAGCGTGTTTTGCTCCAAAGAATGAGCGAGAGAAGGTTAGCCCAGCTGAGGTGGCGGGTGGTGAGGGAGTGCCGCGAGGGGGTCAGTGGCCTGGGGGAATCATGCACACGTTTCCTCCAGTCCTCACATTCACGCTGCATTGCTCACCCCATTCTGCTGGCTGAAGCCATGAGCACGGGCTGGGGAAGGACGGAGGTGCCCCTAGGCACCGAGAACAGACCAGTGACTTCACAGGTCTGACTTGAGCCCCAGGGCCTCACGGTCTGTCTGAAGACCCCACATCAGACCCAGCACGCGGCCATTTCCGCCACGAGCAGCTCCTTTACCCTGGTTCCAGCCCCACACTCTCTCGGCATCCCACCGGCACTCATCGTCCTCCTGCTGCATCAGTCACAGAGCTCAGGGATTCGCCTGCCAGAATGGATTTGACTTCTTAAACTATTTAGAAAATCGGGAGATTGCAGATGTGCAGGAAATAACCAGGGAAGCACGGCCTCAATATTTAAAGACAAAACGCCTGCACCTCCAGAGACGGAGGTCTGAATTTTTCATGATGTCTAAGGGAGACACAGGCTAATCTGAAATCATATATTTAAAAAATTTGAAGATAAAGATGATACTGGCAATCGTCTAAACTCCAGACAGTCGCCGCCGCACCTGGGGAGGGAAGATAAGTCCTCCTCTCCGTGAATGGGTCCGAGGAGAGTGTCTGAGACTCTGAGGTGCGCAGTCTGGTACCTTTCACCCACGTGCATGGATGCACAAAGTCACGCCATGATTGTGGATGGAGCCTGATCCTCATTCGTATTTAATGCCTCTTCTACTTCTAAAGACAGCATATATTTATTGTAGAACATTTACGATACATAGAAAAGCTGCAGAGAAGAAAATGGAAATTATCTGAAGTACCACCACTTAGAAACAAACCCAGGCAATATTTTGGTGCCTGACCCACCAGTCTTCTTTGCACAAATACTTTATTTCAAAACCAAAATTTTCCTGGACGTGCTGCTTTGTAACCTCCTTTTCTGCCTCTGTGCATCTTCTCTTTCATTAAATATTTCTCTAACATTCTCAGTCACTGTAAAGCATTCTAGCATCTGTGTGCAACATAATTTAATAAGCACTGTCTTGTTAGTGTCTGCATCTTTGGGCTTGTCTTTTTATATACATCTGTGATGATTTCCTCTAGTCACATATCAGAATCACTGGGTCAACATATATGTATATTTTTAAGGCTTTGGTTTTTTTTTTTTTTTTGGGTCAAATTATGTTCTAGAAATTTGTACTACCAGATGTACAAATACTGTTTCACTACATGTTTTGAGCATGTTATCATTTATTTTTTAAATTTTATTTATTTTTTTCCAAATACTTTTATTTTATTTTTTCAGTGTTACAAGAGTGATTGTTCATGCACCACACCCAGTGCTCCATGCAATACGTGCCCTTCTCAATACCCACCACCAGGCTCTCCCAACCCCCCACGCCCTCCCCTCCAAAACCCTCAGTTTGTTGCTCAGAGTCCACAATCCTTCATGGTTCATCTCCCCCCTCCGATTTCCCCCACTTCACCCTTCCTTTCCTTCTCACAATGTCCTCCATGTTTTTCCTTATGCTCCACACGTAAGTGAGACCATATGATAATTGATTCTCTCTGCCTGACTTATTTCACTCAGCATAATCTATCTCTTCCGGTCCCATCCATGTTGATACAAAAATTGGGCATTCATCCTTTCTGATGGAGGCATGATATTCCATTGTGTATATCATCAAGAGAGAGAAAGAGAGCATGAGCAGGGGGATTGGGAGAAAGAGAATCAAGCTCCCCACTGAGCAGGGACCCCCCCTCCAATATGGTGCTCAGTCCCAGGACCCTGGTATCATGACCTGAGCAGAAGGCAGATGCTTAACCAACTGAGACACCCAGGCGCCCCTCATTTATTTTAAAATAGAAATTTTTAAGCTTTTGATACTAAACTTAAGATGTAATACTTCTGTCTTGATTTCATTACCTATCCAGAATAGTCATCATAGGGCAGCAATGTAATTTCAGAGACGTATTTTATACTGATGAGACTAATGGTCCTTTGGCTTTACCTGTAAATCTGAATGATCCCAGAAGGCCTTGAGAATTGGCTCAAATTGTGTTTCTTATGGGGGTTGGCTTAGAAATCCTCAAGCTGTGGACTGTCTGGACCACAATTATGCCCTTGGTCCTATACTTTCTCTGGCCTATGTACAGGGCAATATGATTGATTCCCCACGTATGCATAAATGTCACCAAAAGGAGAAAACTTGAGAGTCATCCCAATTATAATTTAAGATTTCTGATCTCTGACTTTCAAGCACAATAAAATATATGTGTATATTCATCCCTACCCATAAAGCTCTCCAGCCTTGGGCAGGCCATTTCACCAGCCTGAGCCTGCGTGTCCTCCATCCCGAGATGGAGATGGGGGTGACTTCGGCCTTCCTTGGAAGTCTGGTGTAGTAAGTCAGGGAAAGCGAATGCATGTTCGCTTGATGATGCGCATGATTTTCGTTCCAACAGAAGACCAAAGGTGGCATTCAGCAAGCGTTTATGAGTGAATAAACTTCTTCTTTGGTGTTTTCCATTCTAATAATGTGTGTAACTTATGGAGAACAGGTTTATGGAGCTGAGGAATGCAATGTAGGTCTGTCCAAATTCAGAATTAGTGGGAGCTGAAATAATGAGATTTTTCCGTCAGCTTCCTCTGGATTGTCCCGGTGCCCTCGTGGCACTCACCAGTTCAGTCTCCTGCCCACAGAGCTTATATTCCTGCCCCTGAGATAAGGTCTTCTAGAGAACCGAATGTGCCTTACACCTCTTGGGGCCATTTCCCCAGCCTCAGAGAACTTTCTGCGCAAATCTGTCTTGGCTTTTATCTCTTTTTATGGAACTATGTTGAGTATCATTGGGAGAGTTAAAGGGAACTATTCCAGCGTGTATAAAATTCCAGCCTTAAAAACCAGAGCTTCCATCGACACCTTGGAGGAGTCATTTGTTTTTCTTTTCCTGATATCCTCATCTGTAAAAATTAAATTCTTCTAGCAAACATTTACCACACGCGCACTGTGTCCCAGATACTGGCATGCCAAGATGGATCAGAGAAACCCCCTTCCTCCACAGGACTCATGACGTAGCAGCCGAGGAAACAACCAGTTAGATGACAGTGGGATACCTCCCCTCACGTTCATCTGCGTGCGCTTCTGTATTAACGCTCTGAAAAGGAGAGCAAATAGAATCAAGCTCCTTAAGCGAGCCGATGGCATTGAATCGATCCATACTGGGAAAGTTGGTGAAATAGAGATACAATATAGAGATACAGAGTAGGGACCAGCATCACAGAAGCGATTATTGTTGGGGAGTAAACCTCGCTCAGCCTTGTGCCCCACTGGCTCCCTCAACCAAAGGAGAAACCACTGTCAGGTCAAACTGTGTCTGTCTTTCTTGTCCTTTGGGTGTAGTGTGTTTTGGTTTTATTGTGTTTTTCTGCCTAGAACTTTCTTCCCCTGTCTCCCCCCCACCAACCCCCTCACTATTTCCCCCTTCCTTTATTTGGCTCACTCTAGTTTATCATGCAGGCCACTCCACTCAGGTGCCGCCTTCTCAGAAATTTCTCCATGACCTACCAACCTAAGCTAGATAGCCTTTGTCTGTACTCTCAGGCATCTGCCACCAGTGATGATTATTAAAACGTGTTTTACGAAAGATAGAAAAAGCCCAAGTGTGCATCGATGAATGAGTGGGTAAACAAAATACATCCTATCCATACAGCGGAATGTTATTCAGTCTTAAAAAGGGAAGGAGATTCTGACACATGTTACAAAGTGGATGAACCTTGAAGATATTATGCCAAGTGAAACAGGCTTGTCACAAAAGGACAAATATTGCACGATTCCTCTTTTATGAGGTTCCTAGAATAGTCACATTGCTAGGGAGAGGAAGTAGTATGGCAGTTGCCAGGGGCTGGGGTGGGGGCTGGGGAGCACATGTCAATAAGTACAGAGTTTCAGGGCACCTGGATGGCTCAGTCCATTAAGCATCTGCCTTCGGCTCAGGTCATGATCCCCGGGTCCTGGGATCCAGCCATGCGAGGCTCTCTGTTCATCAGGGAACCTGTTTCTCCCTCACCCTCTGCCCTTTCCCTCTGTTCGTGCTCTCTCTCACTCTCTCAAATAAATAAATGAAATCTTAAAGTAAGTTACAGAGTTTCAGTTGGAGACAATGAAAAAGTGGTACAATAGTATAAATGTTCTTAACGCCACTGACCTGTACACTTAAAAACAGTTAAAATGGTAGTTTTTATGTTACGTATATTTTATCACAATAAAAAATATGCTATAATTGGCTGTGTTCTGACAGCGTACCTCCCAATACCTTATGCTCCCTTGAGAGCAGAGGCTGTGAGTTTTCATCATTGTGTTCATAGTACTAAGCCCATACCCCACAGACAGTAGGTACTCACTTAAAAAAAGTTGAATGAGGGGCGCCTGAGTGACTCAATTGGATGAACGTCTGACTCTTGGTTTTCTACCCAGGTCATAATGTCAGGGTCATGAGATGGAGTCCCTCCATGGGGCTCCACGCTCAGTGGGGAGTCTGCTTCTCTCCCTCTGCCCCTCCCCCTACTCGTGCTCTCTCTGTCTCTCTCTCTCTCAAGTAAATAAATCTTAAAAAAAAAAAAAGTCGAATGAGTGAATAGATGTAGAAGCTGTCTGTTGTTACCAGATCAGACTGATACACCCTAATTTTATAGACAGGAAAACTCAGAGGGGAGTGCTTACCTTCCTGGGACCACACAGCTCATTACCGTCCACATCCGGACTGAGACCCAGATGCTGTCGACCCCAGTCCATAAACATCCTTCCCTTCGTGCCAGCCTATATTTGCCATCGGTGTCTACGCACAGTCAATAGGACCGGAGAAGGTCAATGGAGATACATGAAATGGAAATGCTGTGTCTTCCATCAGAAATGATTGTAGAAGGCTGAAAAGATAGTAGAAGAGGAAGAGGAGAAAAAGAGCCTATAGAAGACTTCCCTGGGATACAGTCCCTTTTCATTTGCTTTTTACTTCTTCTAATCTCTTGCCATGTAACCAAAAGAATTGGAATGGGGAGACTGATTGAGCAATCAGTTGTTTCCCAGGGGCCGTACCAGAATCCCAGTCTCTTCGGTAATTTAACCTGGAAGGGGGTTTTGCTAGAGGGAAGAGCCCACACAGTTGGAGACGGACAAGGTGATTTAATGGGCCTCTTCCTGCCCTAATTGCTAACCTTCCTTATGGGAACCCCCTTCTCGCGCTACGTTAAAGACTCCATTAATTTGTTTATATATAAATTCAGGCTACTTCAGTGCTGTCACACTTCTAAGAGGCTCTCCTTCAAGAGTTCCCGGCTTGTACCGCCCGTTAGGATTTACTGATAAGAGAGATGCATTATACATTTTACTACCTCATCTATGGAGCACGTGTAACAACTATAAAGTACGTTCATGTATAGTATGAATAACTGTCCGGGTAATTGATAAAGTAGTCTGTAATAAAGGTAGCCAGGATGGCATTCCTAGATGCTGAGGTCTCTAAGTGCTCAAGAGGAGGGGGGAGAAGCACTAAATAAATCCAGTCTTGCAGAATCTGCTGGCATTCAAAAAAAAAAAAAAAAATAGCCAACCAGAATCCTTAGGCATGCATTTCACTTTCAAGTGTAATTATTTTACGTTGCAATTCATATCTGCTGACACTTTGGAATCAACTCAAATAAAGGAATGTCATAAATCTTGCATTGTTTGGATTAAGCACGTGTTGGCCCACGTGTTGGCTCTGAACGAGGTCTAGGAGGAGGCTGCCCCGGTGTGTAAATAGTTTAAGACTATCAGAAGGCTGGGAAGGAGAAGGATGTTGATCCGGTTAAGACAAACGATCCACCAGCAGCCGCTCTGCCTGTATACAGTATTCAAAGAAAGGTCAGCCCTTCATCCTTGTGGATGCATTATAGCCGGCCATTGTGGTTACATCATCAGTGACAACAGCAGCAGACCTGTTACCGGGCTTCTTTGTGCCATCTCCCCATGTGTACTAGCTAGTACCTTCGAAACCGGACTACGTGGGAGATTGTTTCCAGCTGTGTCCTCTAGGCCGTGCCATTTAACTTCTCTGGAAGTTGTTCTAGATGATCCATTTGGAAATGGAGCTAATTCTAACCACATTCACAACACTCACAAACCTGGCAGGGCCCTTGAGAGGGTTAAATGAGGTAATGCACGTAAAGTGCCTCAAACAGTGCCTGGCACACAGTACGTGCTCCCCAGCATGAGCTGACCTTAGCATTTTCACCTGGCAGATAAGGAAACCAGTCACAGCGAGATGAAGAAGCTTGCCCAGGGTGACGGATGGAAGAGTTGAACCTGGGTCTTTCATTCCAGGGTCTAAATTCGCTCTACACTTGCTGCTTGTCTGCCGCATGGTTTCCATGTTAATATCACACGTTGGTTGGTCCTTGTTCTGACTTCTGAGCCCACAGGGAGGGAGCTTTGTCTTTTCTCAAGCCCTGGGAGTCTCCCAGCCTGTCCAAAACTGAAGGAGGGAACGGTGCAGCCTTCCTTGGTAGAATCTTCCACCTTCACCTGGAATCTCTTCGTACCTGAGTACATGGTGTGTCATGTCCAAATGTGAATTAATGCGGCCCCTTTGGACTTCCATTCTTTTTTGCAGCATGATCTCTGTACCCCCCCCTCCTCCACACTTAAATATCTTGGTATATTTATAGTAGCTCCCCACTCTTACTAGAGAGTCTGATGACTAACCATTGCTGACCTCAGCCATGGCCATAGATTTTTCTTCTACAGCTGTTTTGCAAGTAGACTGGTCTCATTAGCTGGAAAAAAAAAGTGCTAGAGAAGGAGTCAGATCCAGGATAGAGGCCTTTATCTCTCTGCCTATATGCCTTTCCTTCGGTCTCTTGGATCACAAGATAAATGCCAACTCTTTCTCTGGCTGGCCAAATATTTCCCCCATTGTGCCGGGGATTTTGGATCCATGAAGCCAACAGAGGGGATGACCTCTCATCCCCTTCGCCCTAAGCCATCTTGAGAATCCTGCCGTCTTCATGAGGCCTTTACCACTAGCACTGGACGGGCAGCGGACTGCAACATTTGGGACAGAGCTTCAGTGTGAAGACACCAATAAAACAGCTTAGAAGCAGAACCAGGGCCTGGAACCAGGGAAGAGTCAGTGGGGAAAATACAGGTTTGGTGCCGGTTCCACTTGTGAGCTGCATTGGCCTCGGCAGATGATACAAAGGCTCTGGAGCTTGGTGTCCTCGATTTTTAAGTCCTAATCCATCCTGGGCCGCACAGAGGATTTGCATTAGACTGTGCATGTCAGAAGTGCCTTGGAAACTGCAGCATGCATGGCATAATGTTAATAGCTGCACCGGTGGAAAGAGAGCAGCCCTGGGAACCAAAGGTAGAAATTCCTGGCGCAGCTCTACGGCTGACCAGCCGCATGATCTTGGGCCCAGACCCTCCCTGAGCCTCATTTTTTTCATCTGTGAAACCGGCAAAATCATCTTAAGTCCACACACCTGTTTCACAGAGAGGCCCTCAGGCTCCATCCAATATGATGTCCATTACAGGTGTCCTGCACACCGCACATGTTAGCCCCCATCGCTATGATGGGGATGGCCCAGCAGCAGAGTATCTCATCTTTGTCCCTGCGCATCCAAAGGGCACCTTTGTCAATGCAGCACATCCTCCCAGGGAGAAACCCTTACTTTTCACGGCACCAATTCCAGCTGTCTCAGCCACAAAGATCTTCTCACTTATCCCATTATTTAATTGGAGAGGGAGAATAGAGAGGAAACAGAAGTCAAAGCCAGGAATCATCGAGCTTTTTCCACACAGGTACAAATTACAAGAACTGTGGGTGTCTTCGCCTCTCATTTTCCTGTCTGCTGGACAATGTTTGCACGGTCCCGGGATGAAGTCACTAAGATCCCTATTCAGGATAAATGCTAGTTCTGCCTCGTACCAAAAGATATATGCCAGGACATAAAAAGAGTTCTCTCCATGGTGTTCCTTTTAATTCATAGCAGTTATAGAGAGCTGTAAAAAGCCACCTAATTACTTCTTCTTGCTGTATATTTCAGAGATTATAGGTATCTTAGTAGATTCGAGGCAAGTCTGGTATTTAAGGCACTGGGCTATAATTTTTTTTTTTTTTTTACCCCTCTTTGTAACCATCACTTGGGTCTGTGGGAGAGAATATTGGCCCCAGAAACCATTTCCATCCTTGGACTTCCTTTATCTTGTATGAGTGGGCGAGACACTGAGGTGTCCCCTCTGCTCCTATTGGCCTCCCTTCGGCCACTTGTAAAATGAGGGCAGTTCCTGGACTAGCTTTTAGAGACGCATGCCATTCATGTAGGCAGTGTGACTGAAGGACCCTGTGAGGGTCCCAGCCTGTCTTCTGCGCTGTCTTTGTGCAAGTGCCCAGCATACCCAGGTGAGACTGTGTCCCTGCACAGGTCTTGAACCTAGTCTGCTAAGCCGTGGAATTTGCACGTATCCTTGGCCTGTTCATGACACATTAGATCATGGGCAGAGTGAGGGGAAAAGAGCTAGAACCGCTGTGGACCAGCTGAGCTCTGGAGGCAGGAACTGCTGTTTCTGTGTCAACTTTTTCCTCCTGAACAAAACTCCCCATGGCCTATATAGGTCCCCTCCTTTGCTCGATAATCAACTCTTTAAAAAGAGGCTCCAACTCAGCTTAGATTCAGATCCCTTCCTTACAAACACCGTAGCCCTTTGGGAAATGCCCACGCACGCCCTCCTCACCCAGAGCAAGGCCAGGCTTTCCACAAGTCAGACTCCGTTCATTTTTAAGAGGCCAGCTCAGAGAAAACCCCTAGCCAATGTGGCTTTTCCTGCCCACCCTGACTGAAAGCCCTGTCTTTCCTTCCTGAAGACCCAAGAAGCTTCAGGTCCTCCTTCTAGGACTGTGCTGTCCAAGAGAGTAGCCTTTAGCACATGTGGCTATTTAGCCTTAAATTTAAATTAGTTAAAATTTAAGAGCACAGGGCGCCTGGGTGGCTCAGTTGGTTGGGCGACTGCCTTTGGCTCAGGTCATGATCCCGGAGTTCCGGGATCGAGTCCCATATCGGACTCCCGGCTCTGCGGGAAGTCTGCTTCTCCCTCTGACCTTCTCCCCTCTCATTCTCAGTCTCTCTCTCTCTAATAAATAAATAAAAAATCTTTAAAAAAAAAAAATTTAAGAGCACAGTTCCTTAGTCACACCAGGCACATGTGCTCAAAAACCACATGTGGCTAGTGACTACCTACAGACACACACGCGCGCGCACACACGGATAGGTAGATATAAATCTGTCTCTGCCCCCACTTCCTGGCATAGAGCTCCCAAAACCTTTGTAATTTCCCAAGTGTTAAGCAGCCTAGGAGCATCTTTTGTTCTTATATTTGATCTTTGACTCTGGCTCCTGACAGAGCTCCAGATCCCTTGGAATTTCCTGGATGATGGGGTGTCTTTTGGGCTAACGAGGCAATTTTCGGCAGACTCCCAGATAGCTCCAGGCTGGGGGCTTGTCACCAGAAGGACCACACCATGATAAAGAGCTTGGATCTTTCACTCCACCCTCCTCTCCTACCAATGGGAGAGGTGCTAAAGATTGAGTTAATGATGAGTCATGCCTGTGTGATGAAGCCTCCCTAAAAAGTATGGGGTTTGGAGAGCTCCCAGGTTGGTGGGCTTGCGGAGGTCCAGGAAGAGGGGCTTGCTCAGAGAATGCATGAGAATCTGTACCCCTTCCCTCATACCTTGCCCTATGCGTCTCTTCCATCTGGATGTTTCTGGGTTACATGCTTTTATAATAAGCCAGCGGTATAATAAGTAAACTATTTTCCTGAGTCCTGTAAGCTGCTCTAGTAAATGAAACCTGAGGAGGGGGTCATGGGGACTCTAATTTGTAGCCAGCTGTTGGAAACACAGGTAACAGCCCAGACTTGCTTTCAGCATCTGAGGTCAGGGGGCAGTCTTCTGGGACGGAGCCCTTCATCTGGGGGATCTGATGTTTTCTCCGGGTAAATAATCAGAAATTGAATTAAATTATAGGACACTCAGCTGGTGTTGCAGAGATTGGCTTGGTGGGGGGAAAACAATCACACATCTGGCACCAGAAGTGTTGGGAGGCTTGTGGTGTGCGAGAAAAGAGACACACAGGAGGAGGGTTTCTTGTATCCGACCCTATTGGATAGCACAGATCTAGAACGTTTTCTTCCTCATTTCCTTCCTCATAGAAAGTTCTGCCACGGGGCGCCTGGGTGGCTCAGTGGGTTAAAGCCTCTGCCTTCGGCTCAGGTCATGATCTCGGGGTCCTGGGATCGAGCCCCACATCGGGCTCTCTGCTCAGTGGGGAGCCTGCTTCCCCCTCTCTCTGCCTGCCTCTCTGCCTACTTGTGATCTCTCTCCCTCTATCAAATAAATATATAAAATCTTTTAAAAAAAAAAAAGGAAAAAAAAGAAAGTCCTGCCAGATGGGGCTGAGAAGATGAAAATGCCCCCCCATACTAAGTGCCTTTCTGAGTCAACCCCGTGCTAGGTACTTTCTAATCCCCAATCCCCCATGATTTAACACTAAGAGACCTGCGTCTTAGGGGGTGGTAACCCGGCCAAGGACGCGTAGCTGGCAAGTCGCCGAGATGGGACTGGACCCTGTGTCTGTCTGCTCTGAAATCTACTCTCCGAACCACTGTTCCATGCTGACCGTTGATCATCTGTGCTCTGCGGGAGATGCAGGTCTCACCCGTGTTAGTTACTGTTGAGCACCTTCTAGAAGGGAGCCGGCAAGGTAACGGTGAGCAGGAGGACGGGGTTGGGCTGGTGCTGGCGCTCGGGTGCGCGGAGCGTGATGCTGGCTGCCCACTTTGTCCCTGTCCCTCTACTGGGTACTCTCCAGGCATCGATCACGTGCAGTTCTGCCAATAAGCCCATCCTATACTTTTGTGATGCCCACTTTATAGATTTAAAAAAAAAAAAAAAGTTTAGCAACATGGTGGTCAGTAAGTGGCAGAGCCCGAACCAGAACCCAGGTGATCCGGACCCCGTAGCCCCTCTCGTGCCCACTGGGTCTTGCTGCTTTGGCTTTCCACGGTCTGATTTCAGTCTCACTCCCAGCAGAAGGGTTCTCAGCCTCTGCTCAAACATGCAGGACCTCAGTGAATCTTCTGCTTGCTTTGGGAGAGTAAAACAGAGCAAAATATCTGAGTGGAATGGTTGCTTCTGCTCATAGGAGCTTCTGTAGTCCCTGGAGAGCCGACCCTGGGTAAAGGCTCACCCTCACCCTCCACTCCTCAAGTGCTAATCGATGCAGCAAATACACCTGATTGACTTCTTGTCAGAGCCCCATTTCGCAACAAAGGACAACATCTTCCGTAATTTGAAAACTGATTACAGACCTGCAGTCCCGGTTTGCTTTTTTTTTTTTTTTTTTTTAAACACAAATGGAGCTTCTCTTTAGGAGCAAGCAAAAGCTTTTCCGGTTGATTCCGATACATTTCCAAGGAGGTTTCTTTGCCAACCCACTCTTAAGAATCTACTCAATTACAGTAACTGATCTCAAAGATACAGCAAAGGAGAAAAGAGCACCATCTGCATTCCATTTCCATTCATTAGGAATCCAAGCTGAATGAAAGAGATGTACCGTCATAAACAGTATTTATCCCATTTTCTTGTGTATCTGTAGTGGTCTGTTAATATAGAGTCAGTGCATCTAAAATCCCAAATAGCAAATGGCTGGGAGGATAGATGAGAATGCAGTGAGTGGCCCCGAGCTCTACATTCGTATTTTGGTCAGGGAAGGGAATTTAAACGAGGATCACCAAGGCAGGGAGACCAGGTCAGTTTCCATAGAAACTACTCCTTACAGGGACTCTGAGGCATCACCAAAAGCAGCAGGGAAGTATTCCAACCTCTCGTTGAAATCCACTCTCCGAGTGTGCGCATTCGGAATTCCTTGCGTTCTTCCTCAAATACTCGACACAAGTGGTCGCGTTTATGAGAAAGAGCACGTGGCTCTGGAACACAGGAGGTTAGGATTTGCGTCTGTGTTATATACCCTTTGGGTGAAGAGAACAGGCTCTAAAATCAAACCGAAGAGGCTCCCGTCCTGGATCGAGAGCCGGAGTCTGTCTGCAGAGGGTAGTCATGGGCAGGTAGAATCCCGCTCGCTGCCTCTTCCCGTCCAGTCACAAGCTAAGAAGAGCTTTTACAGTTTTTAGTGGTTGAAAAAAAATGATAAAAGAATAAATCACATTTCATGATGTGAAATTTAAATTCCATTATCCATAAATAAAAGTTCATGGCAACAGGATCCTATTGATTGGTTTCCACGTCGTCTGTGGCTACAGTTAGAGCAGAGACCATGTGGCCTGCAAAGCTGGAAATATTTGCTGTCTGGTCCTCTGTAGAAAAAGTTTTCTGACCCCCAGTCTAGATTCTAGACCCTTGATCTAAAAGGTAAGGTTAGGGGTGCCTGGGTGGCTCAGTTGGTTAAGCGTCCAACTCTGGATTTTGGCTCAGATCGTGATCTCAGGGTCATGAGATCAAGCCCCACATCAGGCTCCACACTCAGCGTGGGGTCCCTCTTTCTCTCCCTCGGTCTCTGCCCACCCCCACCCCTCCCAAACTTGCTCGCATGTGCATGTGCACTCCCTCTTTCTCTAAAACAAATCTTTAAAAGAAAAGTAAGGTTACTGCTTTGTACCTCAGTTTCCCCATTTTGAGAAGGGTGAGTAATAGTAGTCCCACCACAAGGGGGTTGTGCTGATCGTATGTGGTCATAAGGGTCAGCATGGAGCCCAGTTCCTGCGCATAGTAGACATGCAATAAATGCCGGTTGATGAGCCCATGACTTCAGTCAGGTTACTTAAACTCTCTGATTCTCAATGACCTCCTCCATGAGATGGAGCTCATATTACCTACCTCACAGGATTTTTCAAAGGATTAGTGGGGTAGCCTATCTATAACAGTACTAGACAATTTTTATTTAGAACTTACTTGACACATGTGAAAACTGAGACAAAAAATGGTTAAGGGACTTGCCTTACCCCAGGCTAAGTGACAGAACTGGACTGTGAAACGGGTCATCTCCAGAGCCCGCCGCTCCCGAGAACTCTGTCACCTAGCCTGGGCGCCTGACAGGCCGTGAGTCTCCAACCATTCCCTTCCTCCTCCTCCTCCTCCTCCTCCTCCTCCTCCCTGGTCCCACGGTGGCACATTCTTCATGCCCGCATTTGACTCTACTGTCATTCTGTCTTGTATTGTCGCTGGTTCTTCACATTTTTGTCTCAAGCATTCATTTACAAGTGTCTTATAATTGACCAAATGTGTATTCACGATCCTTCCTAGGATGTGGCTTTCTTAAGCTTGGAAACCGTATTTTTTCATCCTTGTAACCCTGTGGTCTAGCTTGGTCCCTGGCCCATTATTGGTGCTGAGTTCGTGTTTGCTAATTGTCTGAATGAATGAGTGATCAAAACAATGGATTTTTCGATACCGTGTGGATATGTTATTACACTAAGTGCATGTGGCTGCTTTGGGTAGTGTGTATTGGAAAACATTCGGCATACAGCTGGCCTGGGCGCTCACATGTGCAGAAGAACTCAGGAGGAGCCTGTGTCTGACTGGCCCCTTGAGCTTATATGAAAGTGAAGAACACATATTAGCCTCCTTGTTGAAAAAGATCTTTTCAAGCTTGCCAATTTCATTCATTGAAATGAATCTGAAAAAAAAAGACTTGAAAAAAAATGTTAAGCAATGAAATTGCTTGGCAATTTCTTTCGTAATTGCTCTTTGAAAGCCCAGGAGTATTTTTCAGGTGGAAGATGGCCTTAGGACCTGCTAGGTGAGCCATCGAATCACCCCCTCTTGGTGATGGTTCACCCACTGGGCTTCGACGGACCTGGATAAGTAGCCTTGTGGACGCGGACTGGCTCCGGAGGGTCTGGCCCCGAGCTTCACAGTGAGGGTGACCGCAGCCCCCCGGTCTGCGGCACATCTCTGGCCCTCTTTCTGACACAGGTCCCCAAGGCTATTCTATGCTTTGCCTCTCCTAGACGGGAGGCAAACTCAGACGGGTGGAAAGGGATGCCGAAATTAAGCAGATAATTTTACTTCCTACCTGAGGCCCTAGAGTAAAAGAAAGCATGACAGCAAGAACGTGGTAGTGACATCACAGACTCTTAGGGTGGTGGAAGCTTTCAATTTACCCCGAAGTGTTTAATGGGGGTATTACTACCCATCCTTGGCAGATGCTGAAACCGAGGTTTCAGAGGTAGTGGTTGTAACGTGGGCAGTATTCCAGAGCCTGGAGCAGAACTGAAGTTTTCTGACTCCTGATCACCTAACCCAGCCTCACCACAAATGCCTCCTCAGTTCGAGGTGGAGATGATTCAGTCACTTCTCAATTGGACAACTACTTATTGATCACCTAGAACAAGGACCGAGCATTCAGCCCCGAGTGAACAAGACAGATGAGGCCGTGACCCTTATTACCTTCTATTTTATTGGGAGAGTCAGGCAATAACCATGTAAGTAAATAAATTCAATAATTTCAGATTCTGATAAGTACTGTGATTTTTTTTTTTTTTTTAACTGAGAGTAATGTGATCGGGAGTGACTGGCAGGGGTAGCAGACTAAGATAGGAGGGGTCAGGGCAGGTCTGTGATGAGGGGACCCTTCCGCCAAGACTTGAGCTGCAGAAGAAGGCATGAGATGGGAGGGAAGAGCGTTGCAGGTGGATGGGGACTTGTACTCACAGGTGGAAATCATGCAGGTGACACCCTGGTGGCCGAGTCCCAGCCCTAATGGGGTAACAAGGACTGTGTCATCAGTTCCAGCGGGGCTCGGCGTTCAGATTGGCCAGCTCTCCCCTCCTCTTGCTCCCTTCCAAAGCCCACCCATCTCAGCTCCTCGTCCGGACACCTGCCGTGGCCGCAGCCCCAGCCAGTGGGCTTCCTTCTCCCACGTCCTTTATCTGCACTTGCTGTTTTCATCTCCAGTGCATCACCTTCTCTGTGTTGCCCAGATTCCTGCCCGCTCGTCAAAACTGGGGCGTAGCGTCGTCCTCGAGACCGGGGCACTGGAGTCAGGGCAGACGTCAAGTCCCAGCTTTCTATGCTGTGATTTGAGGCAGCTGCTTGATCTCCCTAGAGCCCCTCACCCCTAAGTGGGCCCAGCTGTAGTGCCTGTAGCGAAGGGTTGCTCAGGGGTGAAAAGGAAATAATGTCGGTAAGGCACTTAGTTCATCGTAAGCACTCAATAGACGCAAATTAATCGTTGTCATTTTAGTGTCAAATTAATAGTTACCGCATGCCTCCTGGCCAGCTCTTCGCACTCCTTTATTAGGCTCGGGTGGGGGTGGGCAGGGGCCGTGTCTGGGCAGCCTTTGTATCGGCCTGGCCTAGCCCACTCCCTGGAACAGAATTGCCCAGGACGTGTTTGGAGTGAATGGGTGAAATCTTCCTTTTCTCTGCAGATGGAAACACCACCGTGGGGTAGGACTTCAGTCCCCGAAGGAATCTTAGCGGTTACTGAACGAATTCAGTTCCTTAATTTAAACAAAAGGAAACAGAGGCCAACAGGGGGTTAAAGAGTTAAGCCCAGAGTCACAGCACCCATGGGTGATGGATCGGAGAACAGCACCTGCTTTCCTTCAGGAGAGCTGTGTACAGCACTAGAAGGAGGTGACTGATCGCTCCCGTTCTCCAAGATGAGCCCCAACTTAGAAGAGGTTGTGCCGTTAGAAGACTCATTTCTCTTGCACATGTCAGCCTAGTTTTTATTTGGAAATGGTGGCAGGGACTGGCCCTGTTCATTTTTTTTTTCCCCCGTAGCAGAGCACAGACCTTTGGATGGAGCAGGTGCTCTGTACACAGGTGATCAATGAATGGATACGCGCGGCCACCTCACCGAGAGCTCGAGCGTGTAACAGCGTCCGTGGGCAAACTAACCTTGAGTTCAGCCTCAGCATGGCATCTGGAATCGCGCTTCCTGTGTCCCAGAATATCTTCTATAGTGTCAGGCCTTGCCCCAGCCCCTCGGCCCATCCGATGAGGGAAGCAGTAAATTTCCGCCTCCCTGGGAGGTAATATGCATCGATCCCTCCATGATTTGAAAGCTCGTGAGCATTTAAATGACACCTGGGGTTATTGATCTCAGAAGCACAGCAGATTGTATTTAGAAGTCATTTAATGGGCTAGGATTCATGTTCATACTTACTCGTATTCAAGCATTACCGAGAACACCTACTATGTGCCAGGTCCTCTCTCCCATCCCCAGTGGGAATATATGAAAAATAGTGGCATCTTCCTCATAGGGTTGTTGCATGGAGGGCTGAGTGAGACAATGAATGCGGGCATGAAACACAATGTCGGGCACATTTTGGGGAGCGGGGAGGAGGGAGTGCCCAGCACCCTCTAATTCCTCAAAATACCAGCTAGTAGTTACCAAATTTATGTTTTCACAAAAATAGGACGACGAGTACAACGGTGAGGGAAAAGCAGTGGCTATAGTATATTTTAAATTTTCACGTTGCAAAGCTGCTTCTCTTCCTTATTTTTTCAACTTCCCTTACCCTGAAATCACCTTACCCTGTAAATCAGGGGCAGCAGAGACCATGATGCCTAAAACCCTTTCCCGCCTCACGCCGGCCTGACCGCCTCTACGTAGACAGAACCCTGCCCCCATGAAACTCCAATAGAACTGGTCATTCTTCCTCTGTTCCTTGTCCTCCTGTTTTTATTCATTTTTTTTTGTAACACCCCTTTTTACCTGGCTCTGACCCTCTATCATTCTGAGTCTTGCGAGGGAGAACAGGGTCCTACCCATCTTGGTTTCCACTGAGTTTAACACATAGGAGGTCCTGAGCAAAGGAAGGATGAGGGAATGCATTTCTTTATTCCTTTACTAACTTTCCGCCTTTAAATGTATCCCACTTTTTCGACCATTTGGTCAAAAGGAAGCTACTCTGGGGGCGTCTGGGTGGCTCAGTCGGTTAAGCCTCTGCCTTCAGCTCAGGTCGTGATCCCAGGGTCTTGGGATCGAGGCCCGCGTCGGGCTCCCTGCTCCACAGGAAGCCTGCTTCTCCCTCTCTCTCCCTGCTCGTGGTCTCTGTCTCTAACTCTGTCACTATCTCTGTCTCTCTCAAATAAATAAAATCTTTAAGGAAAAAAAAGGAAGCTACTCTGTATGTCTCTGGCACTTTAATATGTTTGAAAGCCTCATACGATATAAGTAAAAATTCACATTTTTATGAGCTCTAACCCCGCATGGCCCTCCCTAGACAAGGAGCAGAGCAGAAATTCCACACCACCAACTGGATCGCTTTGAGACTGATCCAGACCCACATACGTCAAAGGTGGGGTATGCTTGTTGCTTATAAAAGAGACGTATACCCTGCGGAACACAGGAAATGACCTAAAATTTGTGATGAAGCATTTAAATTGGGCAAACAGAACCCTTGCTCCTCCCAACCCCCGTGTAGAGATGGGTTTAATGAGCCTGTGTCTTGTTGAGATTAAAGGAGCTAAAAATCCCTCCCCCCCAGACATTCAGTACAAAGAGAGTATACTGGGGGAAAATAAATGAACAGGAAGAGAGATTTCCAAACATCAAATAAAATAGCAGACGCTCCATGTGTCATCTAAGATCTTGTTTCTGCTTTAGAAAAGGTTAACCCAATGTGATTACAGTTGCTTAAGAGAAGGGGAAGCAGACTGTAGTAGGATGTGAGCGCCTACTAGGGGCTGCGGGAGACATGACAGGCCAGCAAGAGAAAGGACTGGTTTCAGCCTCTGCGTTTGACAGATCAGGACACAGAAAGTAGGACACCCAAACTAGGAAGAATCTCAGCCTCGATTCACTCGGGGGTCCCAGCTCCACACTCAAGCTGTCCTCCCCCAAGCCAGTCCAATAGGAGCACGAGGAGTAGGACCTAAACCCGCTGGGCTCCCAAGTCCCATGTATGCCCGGAAGGAAATAGGGACCACTCTTAAAATTAGAATATGAAAATAGAGAAGGAGAAGGAAAGAAAACTTTAAGGAAAATCAAAGTAGCCCTGTGAGATCACACTGGGTTTGGGAGGCTGTCCTTGCCCAGACTGTTTAATTGGCGTTGTATTTTGAGGGTTAGATTAAAGGAAGAGGAAAAAAGACAGTGTTCAACCTGATTTACATGAAAATGAGAAAAAGGGAAAAAAGTGGGGTATTAAAATGTGTGAGTTGAATCCTTAGATCTCTGCGTTGCGAGTGGTGCTCGGTAGAACTTTTAAATTGGCTACATTGCTTTAATTGAAATATAGAATTGTAATAACAGAGTGTGACAGGCACCTACTGAGTGGGGGGGACCGCGGCCGCTCCCACCTCTCCCTGGAGCAGCAAACAACAAGGGGATGGAAAAAAAAAATACACACCGAGAAGCACTTGAAAGGGCTTTGTTCTTTTCCAGGCTCTTTGAGGTTTGGTTTTTTGAAAAATGCATTTTTTTTTCCCACATTCGCTCCAGGGTCCAATTAATCCATACCACCCCACCCCCATTCCCAGCATGTTCTTGCCATAAAGGTATTTTGCATCAATTAGGGTGTTTGTTGTATACCGGATGAAGGAAAAGAATTTGCAAAATATCCCGATTTGCCTATAAAGACCCCAAATCTGTTGGTAGCCTGAACCAAACTGATGAGTTGGATAGGCATCTCGTTCCCCCTTGAGGTTTCCCTTCCATCTTGGCACGGCTGTGATCTTTTTCAGGTGTACACAGATCGGGAAGTTTATTGCGAGGAAAATTGACCTAGAGGCAGCCCCAGGAGATGGGCTCGGGCATCAAGGAAAGATGTTTGGGAGGACAGACAGCAGTGTGACCTAGGACTGGTGGGTGGACCGCCAGTTCTCTCTCTGACCTGGCCTCCCCAATCCTGGCTCACCCCTCTTAGCGGGATTCACGCTACAGTTAGGACCATTGCCGACATGCCCCACCGCACCCCAACCCCAGCGTTCTCCCAGCTTTTGCTACGTTGCATCTCATGCTCATGACCCCAGAATCTCAACCTTCTCCTCTTCCCATATCCTAACCTGTATCTCAACTAAATGCCATGATGTCCAGGTGTCTGGGTGAAGTCGTCCCCAGCCCCAACCTTTGGGAGCAGGCAATGCATTAGCTCCATTCTCTGTCGTTCCCCATCATTCTGATGCCTTAAACACAGATCCCCTGAAATATGCAGCTTTCCTCAACCATAGCGCACAGATTCCATGAACAGCGCTCCCTGCCCTAGCTCCCAGCATACCTTGTCTTGGTGTCAACCTCCTTTAGAGCTAAAATTAGCAAAAGTTCTTTGGGAAATTTTAAATTGGCAGTTAGAGATGACAGTGGTATTCCTCTTTAACTATCTGTCGGAGAGGACTAGCTCTCTTCCAGTCCATCGAGGACCAAGATGTGGTTCTCCAATCCAGGGCACACTTTTTGCCCCACGGGACTGACCACGTGGGCTCCGCAGTGACGCGTCTCGTCCTTGCCCTCCTCAGTAAGACGGGTCCCCCACACACACCTTGCATGTTGTACCCACATTGCCACAGTAGTTTGTAAACCACCATTTTCATACTTACCACAGATCAGTAACCGTTTACAGACCCATTTCCAGCCTGCAGCTGGGGACCTTATTAACTTAAGAGTAGAGTATGTGTGTGTGTTGGGGACCTTATTAACTTCTCACTGTCCAGGGCGGTGGGGCTGTGAGGTGAGAGGGCCCGCCCCCTCCGGGGCTCCCCTGCCTCCGGCACCACTGTTCATCCATTAGCACAAGACACACCCTTGGCCCCACATCTCCCTGGGAGAAATATGGTCCAGTTGGCCTCCTACCTGGCTCTCACCTTCCCTCCCTCCATGTGCCATCATGTCACCTAACCCTTCCTCTCACCTGGACTGCTGGAAGGGCCTTCTACCTGATCTTTCTGCAGCCTCTCTGGACCCATTTCAGTCCTTTCTGCACAATCAAGGCCCAGTGACCTTTTCCAGAGAGAGAGAGAGAGAGAGAGCCGGTTTCTCTTCTGCTTAAAGCCTTCTGGTGCCTTCTCTTGCTCTTCTGCTCACAGACTTGGCCTATGGGCCTCTTGCTTCCCTAGGTCACTCTGTCCCCACTCACTGCTCCACAGCATGCCTGACCTTCCTTTAGTTCCTTATAAGCCCTCTGCCTCCCCACCCAGGGCCCCCTCAGGGCCATTGTCCCTGCTGCCTCTCTGGATCCGACAGGTCTTCCCACAACCCCAGCACAGAGAGCTACTTTACTCCAGGGCTCTGTTCTGGGAAATTGGCAAAGGATGATCTCACTGAATCCTCACATCCCTGACATACGATTAACCCTATTTTTAAAATGAGAAAGCTGAAGCTCAGAGAGGGCAAGCAACTTGCTGGAGGTGGGACATGCATCTGATTGGTGAGATCCACACCTGGCCTGTTCGATCCAGGGGGCCTTGGAGACCTTTTGGCGTTGAGCCTTAGGGAACTGTGCAGTATTCCTAGACAAGCCTCCTCACCACAGTGAGGCCTTCCCTCCTGGGCTTCCTTGCATTTTGCTTTCTTAGGGCTGCCCCCCTTCAGCTGACCCTTCTTTTTCCCTTTTAGTGTCTCGTCTCATTTACGAGATAATGTTAGCATCCAGCTGTTAGCACCCAGGGATTCAGTATTAGGCAGAGCCTTTAGAGCAACTAAAAATAGCCCTATTTTATCCATTTTCTCTGGAAAGGCCTGGGTTCATGGGCTTCTGAGACCCCGGTCATAATTGCAGTGGCCCTCATCTCCCTTGGTTGGGTCCTGCCATTTCAAGGAGAGAGCTCCCATCTGGGACATGGTCATTTTCAGCACCAGACAGAAAGCTACCGAGCTGAAAACTTCCACGAGAGCCCTCGGCATATTCTGGCCTCTTCACACACGTGAATATGCAGTTAAAAATCCATTTACATGAATAAATGAACTATTCAGGAGATGAAAAACGTTTTTTGCCATTTAAAATAGGAGAAAGAGGCCCCTGAACTTTGCAACTTCATGATATCCTATACTTTGTGTCATGGGCCTCCGCTGGAAGCAAGAACAGCTCTGAAAAGAGGAGAATAAAAACCTTCTCGATGAAAATAGTTGAACAGGCAATGGCAATTGGAAAAATTCATATGCTGTAATTATAGATTTTTGTTTGTTTTAAATCCTGGCTCTCAATCTGTGAGCTCAGTTTAATAATAAAATACTAGCATTATGCATGCAAGTGCAAATTTGGTATCGTGTCAGTCAATTCCAAACACTATTTACAGAATGGAATCATTACAGTGCATTAATATAATGAAGACAGCAGTGTAGCCTATTTCAGAATAATATTCTTAAAACCTCACCACAGGATGGTGTCTGTAGCCCTTCTCAAGAGTTTAAGCTAAGCTCCAGCCATCTTAACAGGCTTTGAGCTTTGTTACTGAACTAATGTGGCTTAGGTTCTGCTATTAGCCATGTGTATGGCAATCGCTTAAGATGGGAGAGAGTAGGAGAGAGAGAAGAGGTTGGGGAGTGGGGGGAGGCAGAGAAAGAGAGAGAAACATCCCTGAAGGGAAGATCCCCTGGCCAGGGTTTTCTGTAGGCATGCTTCTTTCTCGGCAAAAATCACAGTGCTTTGGCATTTGATTGATTATATGTCTATTGCCTCCCTAGATGTGGAGCTCACTGAGAACAGGGGCCCTTGTTTGTTTATCTTGGATACAGTGGGCAATGTGGCATAGTGATTAAAAATACTGGCTCTGGAGCCAGATAGCCTGGATTCAAGTCGCAGACTAGCTTGGTGGCTGTGCACAGGTAATTAACTTCTCTGTGCCTCAGTTGCCTAGCTCAGAGAGTTGTTACGGGTGTTAAGTCAGCGGAACCCTAGAAAGATGCCTGGCCCATAGAAAATGCTGACTGAATGTCAGCTATTGTTCTCATGGCTGTGCCCCCAGTGCCCTGTTCGGTGATGGGAGTGTAAAGTAGATGACCCGTCAATGCGGGAGGGGCGGAAAGATGAATGGATGGATGGGTGAATAAACAGCAGGCCTGTAACCCGCAGCGTGCATTGCTTTTCGGAATCTATAGCGTTCTGTGTATTTCAGTGGCTCTGCCAGAATCCAGACCTCTTCTTTGTTGGGACTTGAGGCTGCCCGGAGACGATTGGACTTGGTTCAGATAGCTATCGGGAGAGACAAAGAGGTTTGCACATCAGGGACTAAAGTTGAGCCTTTGCGAATGTGCAAAACTGAGAATTGATGCAGAAGTCATTATTAACTCACACATTTAACAGGATGTTTGCCTTTCAACAAAGGGTGACTAATTAATGTAACAGTTGATTATGTAGCTGCCTTAATTTGTTACTGATTCTCAAATACCAAAGTAATTACATCACCAAAGGAGGGGGACATTTGCTAGAAAGTCAGTGTATAGAAGAGATTCAAGAAAGGATTGACTGGGGGTGGGTTCAGAATCCTGCTTGGACATAGACTGTGTTGAGTCTGACTTGGTGGTAGCATACGAGTCCCGGTGTGGACGTCAGACCCTGAGCCATGGCGAGGGCGAGAATGACGGAGTGGGCGTGGCGAGTAGATGGGGAGGGGTTGGGGGGAGGGTCTTCAGATCCTGACCCTGCTGCTGAGCATCTCCGGAAACAGTGCTCCTCATAGCGTCTCCCTCATGGCGATGTTGGAAGGATTAAAGTTTGAACCGTGTCTGCGTATGATAGGGGCCGAACATTACCTTGTAGTTCATGCAGTTGTGCTTTTCTCTCCGGCTTCATGCCCTAACATTCCCCACCCCCACCCTCATAGATCTTATCTTTCAGCCTGTGCCTACTTGTACTGCTCCCTGGGGCCCAGAGATTCAGTCCCTGGGCACCCTCACTCCTACCCCAGCTTGGCAAACTATCTTCATTCTGCAAATCCTAATCAAACCCAATCTTTCCTCAAAGCACCGGCCCCTGCCAGAGAGAATTGGGCCCTCTTTCCCCTGTGCCACTTTTTGTTCCTTGAATATAGTATGTTTCCCTGATTTGAATTTCATTCAGTGAGATTTTTTTTTTCTCACATTTTAACACCTCTCCAACAGGGGTTGGCTTACGGTCTGCAGCATCTTTGTGTTCAGTGCAGTAGAGCCCCTCCAGTCTGGTTCATTCCGTGGCTAGTACCATCATCCGCATGTGTCGGCACTCTGAGGTTGGAGACCATGGTGTATTACCTTTGTGTTTCCCAGCGCCTAGACCAAGCACGCAGTCAGTGCCACCAAACCAATAGAAGAATAAATGAACAGTTTAGCAAGGTGTCTTGGATCTGCTGAGTAGCAGGATGTCTTTGGCTATGTGCTAACATTTCAAAAGTCACAACGGCAGCAGCAATAATGTAGCACAGTACCTTCTAAGTGCCAGGCACCATCAAAGCACATGTATTATTTACTCACTTCATCTTCATGAGAGTCTGATGAGCCTGCTTCTATTTTTATCTTCATTTCATTTCACCTTTTTATCTTCATTTCATGTCATCTTCATTTTCATCTTCATTTCCCTCCCTGAAGAAACGTGGGTTAGAGAGGTTAAGCAACATGCCCAAGACCCTGTAGCTGGTGATGATGGAGCTGGGATCTGAACCCAGGTAGACCAGTTCTGGAGCCTGCAAATCTGCCTCTTCACCGTTGACCTCTCATTGCTTGTGAATGTCTGGTTTAAAACACTGCAGCCAGCTGCCAAAGTCCGTCCTACTCTATCATTTGCTAGCTGCCTAGACAACCTGTATAATCCAGTCGAGACAGGTGCCAGGTACATATTTTGCTCCTATCATTCCTCTGTCTGGAGCTGCATCTGCCTTTGATTTATCATCAGTTGAAATACAGAACTGGATTCAAAGTCCATCCCATTCCAACCCATCCCACCCCTAGAAGGCAGTCCCTTTCCTTCTAACACAGTGCCTATAACAGCCTTTGGAAACTATTTATGGACCAGTTTATGCATGTGTAATGTACCTGTGTCAGAGTTTATGGTGTGTGGACTTGTTTTTAACCCCTTTTCACCTTAGGGTACCATCTACTTGGGAGGGGGGCAAGTCTTAAATACTTTAGGGTCCTCCAAAATTCTTCCTATTCCAGAGCCTCAGAAGTAGTAAGGATGAAATAAAAAGATACTAATAGATAAGTGATAAATGATAGATGGATTTCTTGTGGGGAAATGACATCTGTAGTGTACAACCTACTGTATCAACATTGTATTCATGTATCATTCAAAATGTTTGAGTATCATAGTATTTTCAGAACTGAGCTAATTACTATTATCCCTACAGCTACTATTACTAATAATAGCAACTGATACTTATTGAGCACTTAGTTTTTCTCAGACATTATGCTAAGCAACATACGCATCGATTCTTTTAATCTCCACAACAACCCTATTACCTTCAGCTTACAAGTGATAAAACCAAAGCCTGGAGATACTGAATATTATGTCCTACAAACACCATAAGTCCAAGGACTATGTTTGTTTTTATTCATTTTTGTATCCACCCCAGAGTCCCTGGCCCTTATGAGGTCCTCAGTGAATATTTATCAACTGAGTAAAAGATGAGCACAATGAGTCAGTCCGTTTTTTAAATGGCAGTCTGGCCCCACAGTGATAACCATTGTACTACCCTGAATCTCAACCCAATTTTACAGAGGAAGATACTTAGACTATGAGAAATAAAATCATTGTCCCAGCCCATGCAATTGAGAAATAGCAGAAGTGACAAGATACCCACATCTGCCCCACTGTCCTTCTTAAAGAACATTTAGCCCAAAGGTAATGGTACCATGGGAGTCATCTATAAGGTAGAGTTAGAATGTGTCCGTTTTTGTTTGTTTCTCAAATAATATGATCTACAGGGCAGGCAACGTTAGATATATTTAGTGTGTAAGCCTAAGAATTGCCCCAATTGTTGCTGATTATTATTTCGGTTTTCTGAATGGGCCCCGTGATTGCTCAATGTCTGATAGAACATCCGTCCTTAACTTGCAATCCTCCATTTGTCTTCTCACATCTTTAAACAAGGAGCAAGCCATAATTTATGCATGATAAATCAGAGTCTTTTATATGATGCAGTTTGAATTTTTTTCCACTGTGGCTTATAAAATGTTTTTATAGCATGTTAGAGGTCAAAGAGACAATAAAGGAATGTGTCCCAGCAAATCACTTCCTTGTCCTCCAGATGCGCTGGGCCCCGGTGAGATGGTCTTGGGCTCTGGGAGCCATTTTCAGAGAGACCTGAGTTCAAATTCCTGCTGAGTCCTTATGATTTGTGTGTCCTTGGTCAAGAATTTTAAACCTGTTGAGTCTCAGTTTCCTCATTTTAAAAATTGGAATTCTAGTATTAGCCTGCATGGTTGTTGTAAGGATTAGATATTAAGTAAAGAACCCACCACATTGGTACCAAGTGGCCAGTAATTAGAGGAGAGCCATCATTTCACAAAGCCTGAAAGAAACTCTGTTTACCTTTAATAAAGTTGTAAAGAATAATCAAAGTGGAAGGGCACCTGGGTGGCTCAGTTGTTAAGCACCTGCCTTCGGCTCAGGTCATGATCCCAGGGTCCTGGGATCAAGCCACCCTTTGGGCTGCCTGCTTGGCGGAAAACCTGCTTCTCCCTCTCCCACTCCCCTTGCTTGTGTTCCCTCTCTCAGTGTCTGTCTCTGTCAAATAAATAAGTAAAATCTAAAATAATAATAATCAAGTGGAATTTTTTTTCCTGCATTAGGTTAGAGTTATATCAGCTCCTTAAAGGCATCTTCTATAGCTTATGCAAGGAAAAAAGCTGCAATTGATAGTTAACCATGGCTTTGATAAATAAATGAAAAAGTAGATAGCGATGAACTAAAAGTCATTTGATGACATTTCTGAAAACCTGGAGCACGTGGAAGCATTCTTGATTGGCATGGCCTGTAGGCGTTCGACGATCCCCAGCTACAGAAGAGATATGTGCCACCCCTCGCATAGCCAGGGCTCCTCCGAATCTCCAGCTGCCCACTAGGAGCCGTGGGACTGCATCTGGCTATGAACTGAGGTGACGCATATCTAGGCCAAGCTTATGAGCACCAGATGCAACCCTCCAGTTCTTTCTTCTCCTGCCTCGACAGCTCTAAGATTACAGGTTGGGATCTGGAAGCAAGGCCCATGTGACTATGCCTCAGAGCCCCCGCCACCCCAGCCTGGACGTGTAGCTTGAATCAAAGATTTAAGGTGCTAATAAATAGCCCATTGAGATTTCATGGTTTCACATAGCCCATTTTAATATATTAAGCCATAGGTCTTAGAAGGTACACTGTATCAGAAAGTGATATAAATTTTAATTTCCACAGCCAAAAAAATACATCATTGTCCATTTTTAATTCTTGTATTAATTTATTCATCTATACAGTCATTAGCCTATATATTCAACAAACATTTTTTAGCACCTCTTCATTGCTAGATACTAGTCTGTGTATTAAGGATATAGTAATTTAAAAGGTCCCATCAGCCCTAGCCTCACAGGACCAGGATCTAGCTGGAGAAACAGACAAGAAAGATCTGTGATTATAATACAATATGGGGAGGGCTGTGATAGGTAAGGGAAGTGTTACAGGAGCCCCACAAAGGGACAGTTTGGGATGGAAGGTGTTTGAGCCGAAAGCTGGTGGATGAGTAAGAGTTCTATTTGTTCAAGAAAAATGGTTATTAATCAGCTACCACAGCCAGCTTATAGGGTCTGGGGATCTAGTGGTAAGCATGGCAGGTAAGACAATATATAAGGACACAAGGAAGTGAGGAAATTAATTTTAGAGTAATAAATATTATGAAGCCCAGGGTAGAGGGTGATACAATAGGGATTAACTGAAGAGGGGTACTTTTTTTTTAATTTAATTTTTTTTCAGTATTCAAAGATTCATTGTTCATGCACCACACTCAGTGCTCCATACAATACATGCCGTCCTTAATACTCACCCCAAGCTCCCCCAACCCCTCACCCCCTCCCCTCCAAACCCCTCAGTTTGTTTCTCAGAGTCCACAGTCTCTCATGCTTTGTCTCCCCCTCCGATTTCCCCTAATTCAGCCTTCCTTTCCTTCTCCCAGTGTCCTCCATGTTTTTCCTTATGCTCCACACGGAAGTGAAACCATATGATAATTGACTCTCTGCTTGATTTATTTCACTCAGCATAATCTCTTCCAGTCCTGTCCATGTTGATACAAAAGTTGGGTATTCATCCTTTCTGATGGAGCCATAATATTCCATTGTATATATGGACCATATCTTCTTTATCCATTCGTCTGTTGAAGGGCATCT